>JASFXZ010000002.1:57690037-58382537 GCA_032209605.1 Mactromeris polynyma | reverse complement strand
TAATACATACAGATCTGTAGAGATAAAATGTCACTTTTGACAACTGCCAAATTTCGCTTTCGATATACATAAGCACACCCATTTAATCCATCTCTCCAGGTAAATTGTCCTCTCTTGAACTTACTTTTTCTATATATTAAACATTAATTACCATAATTATTTATATACTTAATACAATTTATTTCATTTTTTTATCTTCACTAATAGTAGGTAACATCATGGGACAGACGAGATTTTACGATAGTGCGCACTTCAGAGTACATACATGTACAAAATGGCACTGTCAATTCTATATTACTGGCCTAGAAATATGTTGACAGACATACAAAACTTAATCGCAAAAGCGAAGCTTCAGTGAATAGTGGTAGGGTTCTACGTTTTGTTATGGACGAAGTGCAGGTGATCACTGCGTGTGCAGGCATCGATGAAAGACACCTCCTTCAATGTTCAGGTGAGTTTGTCATTGAAATTTTTATTGGAAATAAAGTGGTTAAAATATTGAACTCAATGGGTATTAATACTATTCAATATACCCCGTTACAGCAAGCCGTCAAAGTATCATTTGCATCTAGACATGACATTTATCCAGTGTCATTGTTTTCTTTATATAAAATTTGCGTGCATAATAATTTCGGACAGTACGTATTTCGGATAAAACATGCGTGTAACAATGTTTAGTGACATTAAAACACGTATTCAATTAAATTGGCAGTTTCTATTAATTGTTTTAATGATCTTGCGTTTATAAATTTATTAAATTAACGACATATGTGACTGATTTCGATTGTAATATTAACATAAAGACTATCACATACAGCAATATGTCCAGTCTAAGAGTTGAGTTAGAAAGTGTCCCTTGTTTATTGTCTTTGTTACACTGTGCTTAAATTATTTAATTTATTTATGTGTATCTGTGCAGATATTCCTTGAGTCAGAAGACAATGGTGATGTGAATTCTACTTCTTGTCAGTGTCCTATTGGTGAATACAAATGTCATCATGTGGCAGCTTCATTGTTGTTTGGGTAAGTTACATGTGTACTTTTATAATAATGATAATACAGTAACATTAATCATAATTATTGCTGTTGTGATAAAAATTCTTCAGTCGAACAATAGATTTAGCATCCCTTGTTTCAAGGGCACTTAAGTGTCTATTGCATTTTGCAATATAACATTTGATTCATATTTGAGGCCATTAAAATTTATGTGATTGTGAAAGTTCTTCATATATGTAATGTGTTTTGTTTATGTGTCAATTAGTTTGCTGTATTAAAAACTATTGTATTAATACATATATGTATACATTCGATCATTAGTCTGTTATAAAAATACAAATTGGTTTGCATTATTTCAGGTACAAAAGACAAAACTGATGTGATGCGAAGTGTAGCTGGTTGAAGCGTCCTAATTCTGCACTACCAAAGACTACTCTGAATATGGGTGATTTGTAATCTCCAAAGCCACCTGAATACAGGTATGACATATCGAATAAAGTTTTTAAAGTACTTTAACTTTCCAGAACCGGCTGATCTGGATCTACAACTGATTGCAGAGTCTAACATGGTGGAACATTACTTTCATTGTTGAAGTTGTTGCATTTCTCACAGTCTTTTTGTCCAATTTGGTATTTGAAGCTATTTTACATTAGTTTCTAATTTTTGGATTTAACAACAGTTATGTTCATGTACTATCATTAGTGTTAGATATTGAGAAATAGAAAATGATAATGGGTTACTTTCATGGAATAATATTCATAGACAAACTCATTTACTATATTTTTCTTTTTTAATAATTAATAAAGCTAAATTATGTTATACTGATAAATTATCCTTACATTTGTTTCAAAGATTGTTGTAAATTGACATTTGTGCTAAAGACTCATATTTTCAAGTCCCTAGTAACTTTGTAACACTGGATTCTGGCAGAGTAACTGTTGACACAAGAATTATTACATCCCCTAATAGATGACCTGCTGTTCAACCCCGACTACCTTTTAGGTCAGGACCCACAAACATGGATCAGGCGTCACCTGGTAGTGTCCCAGGAGAAAGTAGTGGAAATAGCTTTTGTTACTGTTGGACAAAGTAAAAACTCCTTACGGGCAACAGTTCGTAAACTGAGATTTACTGCCTATAACTTTGGACAAATCATAGCTGCTGCAAAATGAATTATGTACTATGGTCATAATAGGTTATTTGAACATGCTTTTAATAAATGTTTTGCTTTGTAGGTATTTCGCCATCAGCCCGATGGTTACTAAGGTGAGTTTCGGAAGCAAAATGCAACCAGTAATTCATTTCTTTATTTGTGAAACCAAACGCTGGTCAAAATAATTTGATGAAATAAAATATATAAACCTGGACAGTTGTTTATTTTTAATTAAGGATTACTTATCCAATCATAGCTGCATGTTATGCAAATGGTTCTATAGTATAATTATAAGCAACACTAATGTTCATATCGAGCACAACACTGGCATTTTCATTGGAAAACAAGAAAAAATGACATTTTAATTTTGAACAATTTCATATTTATCTGCAATTTCCTTTAACAAGGGTGCATGAAGATTGACAAGACAACAACACAATTGAAAAATCTTAGTAGATAAATGCCTGTTCTGAGTTGGTATGTGATTTAAAATGTCACAGTTCTTCATTCTTTCATTTGCTCTCTCATTATGAATTCTGCTTCTTCCAATCTTAAACCAAAGTTCTGCCTCCTCTTTTTTAAAATGTCCGTTGCGTGAGAGACAAGGAGAAATGTTTAAAGAATTCCTGCAGGGAGTTTTTCAATTATATTGAACCCTTTGTCAGCCAGTATCAAATCACCTCACTGCAGTTAGTCCATTATTTTGGATGTTCTACAATGGCTGCATCAGATGTTGATCATGGATACAAATCAGAGCAAAACACTAATGCTCCATATGGAGCAACACATGTAAAAGCTTTCACTGAATGTCTACTTTTATAACTACTGTATAAAGGAGACTGACGGTTGTTCATGTCCGAAGGAACAACTTCTGTAGCATCCATTGCTATCCTGGCAGAACTGAAGTCTTCAAAAGATTTTGGCATAGACCTCTTGCAGTTTAGTTGGCTAAGAATTCCTACCGCTTTCAACACTCCTTCGTACAACATTTCATGAAGCACATAAATGAAGGTGTGTATAACATTTGACACAGTTGATCGACTAGTATTGAATCGCACAGCCAAATCCAAGTCCTTGCAGTTCAAGAGTAGTTTCATAAGAGTCATTAGCAGTTGATCCTCTATGCTAAAGCAGGTGACTCTCCAACCAGAATAGTAATTAAAGGGTGACATCCTCTGAAGCATGCTCACCAGTACTTGAAACACATCTGCTATAAATCATGTGTACAACTGCATCTGTAATAAAACATAACATATCTATGATAGTTTCAGCAAATTTGTGAAGTCATTGTCGGGTTAAAAACGACTGAAATATGAAATGTTATGACAATTAAAAACAGACACAATGTCAAGTCAAACTTTAGTGAACACATCATTGTAAAAGAAATAGTAATTTGGCATCCTGCTGTACTTTTTACAGATAGTCTCATTAGTAGTTCCATCCATGGACACAGGTGACAGGACCTCATGTTTTGCCTGGAAAACCCTGTGTGTTGATGCTGTACCCAATCCTACAGTAAAATACCAGTATCAAAACTCACCTTGTCTGTTTTCTGAATGAAGTCCTGTATGGACATTTTAGGTTTCTGCATCTTCAGAGTATGGACTTCATGGGCTGCAATTTATCCTCTAGAATTCTTGATCTGTAAATGAAAAATTAATGTTCAATAATAATAAAACATTGCTAAGACTGTTGCCAGTCTTTAACAGAGACACATATCACAGGCAATGGTCTGTGCATAATATACATTTATTGTGGCACATAAAAAAACAAATGAGAGTTATGTGTAGTTCAAAATTATTTATCAGGCAATATTTAAGATGATACTTATCTGCTTCATTTCTATTACATTCAACTTGCTATAACTTTATGGTTAATAAACATAACATATATACAATGCAGACATAAACTGTAGGGAAAGTATAGTACAGATACCTGATTTTATGCATATTGCATGATCTCCAACAGAAACACCATCACTATCTGGACTTTGCAGGTGGTAAATGTGGTCATGAGCAGCAGCTTCTTCATACACAGCTCCATGGTCATCAGCATTGGTTAACTATTAATTCACAATATCCTCTACCTTTGATATTTTGCATCTGTTGAAATAGTCATTTAACTGTTATATTTTAAATAAAACATTTCAATACTTAACTCAGCCATTATACACTTTTTAATCATGTTTAAGCTTCTCTGTAATGTATGCATGCATATTTATAAGGACTTTTTGTTAGAGTCTGTTTCTCCTTTTCTGTCAGAATGATATAACATAGTTATATAATATATTTACATTTTTATCAACATGTTCTACATAACTATGAAAGGGAACTGATGAGTCATATGCTGCAATGGTTTATTTTTGTACAATGTGCATAGAAGTAGAGCTTGTCAAGTTTCAGTTATCAACATATATAATACAATCAAAAATTGATAAAATGGCAGAACACTACTGTAGCCAATATTTGAAGCAAAATCATGTTGTTCTCTTCATGATTTTTGGTGTATCTATATCTGGGAAACTGTCAATGTTTTTGCTATAAGCAAAAATGGTGGGCCCAAGTTCCTTGTCACTATTAACAAAGTGACAGCTGCATATTCTGTCGTAATGATTGACTTCCCTGTCTGCACGCCTGAAAAATGTCACACAAAATAAATAGTTGATGATAAACTGTTATTAATATTTAAACTACACCTATATCGTATCAGTCAGGGAATTAAACACCGTCAAGAAAGATGGCTCTGCATATCTGAAATATATTTCTAAATGGCCAATTCTCGACAAATATATTGTGTAATCTGATCGGATTTTTCCAAAATAATGCTTGTATTTGTATTTCATGTGTTGATAAGTGTGTTTTGTTACTTGTGTTTTGGAACAGAGGATTATAATGGTGTTTAGATACTTTTGTGCGGGTACTGATGTTGATTATTGGGGTGCGGATGATAGTAATGGGGTAATTGGTTCATTTACTTACATGCTAATTTCAACAATAACACCATTTGAAATTGATGATCCGTTGATTAACACACATAAGAATTACAACTATCGTCATAAATTCATAAATGATCACATCTAAAACACCAACATCAACTTCTGAACACCACCCACAACCAAACGTCACCCTCAACACCCACAACAACAGCACAAGTCTCACATCAAAACTAACAACATCCGCAACACCAATCGAAATTTCAGAACTCGATCCACATCAATAGCAACAACAACTGAAGTCTCGTAAATAGAATCTCTCAAAAAGTTTTGTTTTAACTTTGTTATTTTGTAGTAAAATATTTGCATTTGTCCGCGTGATTATAATACACCTAAATTGTCATTTAAATTTTACAGGTCTTTTGATGTATTACATATTGACTTCAGAGGGGACAGAAATTGTTCTTGTAATTGATAATTATGACCAAATGTAGTTTATATTTGCATTACTCTTCATTTTATTAAGCTTCTCCGTTTCGGCCGGCATCAGGCCATCATCAGACATTCTGCCATGAATGTGACGGAGCTCATTCTTATTAACAGTTGACAGTAATTTCATTTGCTGTTAACCCAGCTAATAACGATAAACAGGGGACTGTTGGATTCGTATCGTTGTATCCGAGCATTATTATAGATGTATACATGGTTGACTTTCTTCCTCCGCAGACGAATAATTGAGTAATTAATAATTAAGAAAGGAGTGTTTGTGCACAATTAAAGCAAGTTCATTAAACATTATATACATATAGTTATGGCAATTCTAGTGATCCAATATTCGATCAATACGTATAACAAATATTGCACTATTTAGACATTTAACATAAGCTTTCAAATCTCTGATATAGACTAACCAGCTATTGAGTTATCGAAATGGACGTACTTCAGTGTCTGACCAACTTTCATCGCAGATTTTATAGACAACTTCGAGAACTGTTGCGAGAAATGGAAGGTAAGAATTGACACATGTACATGTAATGATTAAAGACAGACACCTCCTGTTTTCAATTAGCGTAACTTGATTCGTACCGGTGTCACTACAGCACTAAAGAATGAAAGGTATAAAACGTATTATTGTGTTGGACCGGGCTATGGTTAGTCATGACAATTATTTATTTTACAAGCTTTTCATGTCGATATATCGAAGGGGCAGGGGTTTAATGAAATTAATGATATCAATCGGTAAGCACGACCGAAAATTGTCACAAATATCTTGATAAGCGAGATAATTCAGAGCTAGTGACCCAAATAATTCATTGTTGCTTACGAAATATTGCAATTCCTGATATCTCAGGACCCGCCGAATAATTAAAAGGAATTTCGATCGAGCGGACTGGTACCGTAAATTTTGAACCGTAATAACCGGTATATCAAAGAAAACAATATCGTTATTAGTGGAGTGTACTGTACTTTATCAAGAATGAACTCCGCCGTGCTCCTTAGAAACACAGAACATTTCACTTACCCAGGTAATATTCATTTCACATCTTACGTAGTTGTCATAATAGTCCTTTCCAAAAACTAGGTAGTCTCCCTTAGTAAATCACCGCTTACTTCCCCTGATTACTTCTTCAGTACTTCCGGGGACTATTAGCGTTGGGTCAATAATGGCGGAGATAGCGAAAATTATCGAAGCGTGCAAGAATGACTCATTTAGTAGTCATAAAGTGGATTAATTTTTAGAAATAGTTATGATGCTCTGAAAATTTTCTGAAAATGGATTGTTTGATCGCCGTTTATGGATTAACTTTTATTATTAACCATGTATTTTGGGTGGAATTAACATCTTACAAGATTGCTCTTTGCATTAGTGTAAGTTAAAATTACGGTACTTATTATAAAAAAAAGAAAATTTATTGGAAACTTGCCACGAGTATGTGAAGAAATTACCCTTCCGCGAGTGCAGCGTAAAATCGCTACCTATGATGTTTTAAATGCAGTTTATGCAAAGACTTTATATAGTAACCTAATTTTTTTACATGCTTTAGCTTAAGGAAAGAGCGACTTTTCATAAGAATAAATTAGAATGTCAGAAGTTTACGAAAAAATTGATTTTTAGTGGTTTAAAAACAAGTTGAGTGAAAACGCGTGATCATGGAGATGGTATTAGGGCGTGAAATCGAGTGAAGAGTAACAGTTCTTCCATCGATAACTTTTCCAGGGTAGATTTCCTTACAAACACAACACTATTTCAATGATTTCTTTGCTGATTTCATCTCTTAATCGCTGTTGTTATTGATATATTGATTAACGGATTAACGTATAGATAGTCCCCGGAAGTTTACTAAACACTTGCGTATAACGGCCTCAGGAACGACAACTTTCAAGGGAGACTACCTAGTTTTGGGAAAGGCCTATTGTTCATAGGATAATTATGGGTATGACAAAAAATATTACAATTGCAGTTTGTTATTTCAAAATATAGAAATATAGAAATTATCAGCCCAAGATCTCATATTTACTTTTATGTATTAGGTTGTCTTAAATAAATACAAGATGTGTGCAGAACTTTGCAAAATTGGATCTTGTACACATTACCAATAAACGAGTAGAGTATATATTGAAAGTGAACTCGGTACAAAAGGAAAACAAAATGATAAAACTATATATCAATGCAAATTAATGAGAATCGGTCAGAGATAACAAAAATCACATTACAAACAAACACCACAACTCCATCGACAACAATCGCAACAAAAACCAAACATCTCAACACAACATACAAACCCCGAGATACCAAAAGAAAAATCACAAGAAAACTTGCAACATCAAAAACAGGAAATAAAGCATCGCAGCACCACTCGAAACACGATTCGAAGAAACTAGAAATAAAATATTCAAAAATCCAAGGGATCCAAAAACACAAAAGATAAAATATCAAAACACCAGTCACAACATTTACAACATCACGGTAAGAATCGCACCAACACACAACATTCGCCACAAAAATATAAGCTTCGCAACACAACCAACACTATTTGAACTACTAAATAAATAATCATCACAACACAACTTAAAAAAACATATAACCAATCAAGGCATGCGATCGGTTGTTTTTCATCGAGTCTTGCGCCGTAATGCAATACTTTTTGAGTCAACTTTACGCGGCAGGCAATTGAGTTATCTAGTTTTCATGGAATTCATTATCGACCAGTACTAACAATCTCGCCGCCAGCAACTGACAACTTCACATAATGTAAAGGACATGACCGTAGCAATTGCAATTTCAGAACAATCAACGCAACAAAATAATCTTCTTGTAATTATATTATACATGACTGTTAATGTAGACGGTGACAAGTGTAAGCATTGTATTCCACAAACGACGTTGAAGAAAATCGATGAAGTGATAAAAATGGATTACATAAAACATATGTTTAGACTTACTGGAATGAATCTTCGTCATGTTCTAGTGTTTAGTTAGGTGAAATTCGTAGCTGCAGGCTCTCGATTCGATTGATCAATATGAAATACAAATAAGAATTTGCATGAAATAATAACATTTTAATAATTCATTAGACAAAACCGGAATACAAACCATACTCACGTGGCCCGCGCATTAATCAGTCTACTGACACAAGTGCAATGCCAAATCTGTAATGTTAATGCAAGTATACTTTCAAGTTAATGGATATACTGGGTTCGAGTCCCAACGGGGTTTTCAGATTGCAGTAGATTTACAAAACACATTATAGGCAAAAATCACATTGGAGTTTTAACGGGTCGACAGGGTGGATGTACGCAGATACAGTTATACAACTATGTAACGTTAAAACTCAGAACAACAACTAATTAATCCATTAAGACAGACAATTGAAATATATGGTATAATATATTCAATATTACAAACAAGAAATACCCATTCCTATCTGGTCATATGTAGATTTTTTTAAAAACGTTCCAAGACAGTTAGCCATTTCATTAAAAACAAGTTCCGGTCTTACCATAACCTGGTTTGATCCAGCTCACCTCTGATAGAGTCATCATCATTGATCACCGGTGATGAATATGAAATACAAATAAGAATGTGCATGAAATAATAACATTTTAATCAATCATTAGACAAAACTGCAATCATTCCATCATTATAAATGTAAATTACTGAAAATCAACAGTTCAAACAAGCCAAATACACTATGTACAAAATCGAACTTTGCACATAATAATGTCCCTCTCAAAAACAACACAGAAACCATAGCAACACTGGCCACACAATCACCAAAACAAAAGCAACATTAATATCATCGCCATCGACATCCGCAATACTAAACAAAACATCGATCCACCACTCCCAAACATTGGCCACAACAAACTAACTGCCACAATTCCGCATACGACAATCGAAACAACAAACCATCACAACACACCAACAGCATCCACTGAACGAAAAGAGCATCGTAATATCACAAAACAAACATCACTTATCAAAATGCAAGATCATAACACAACCCACACAATAACAAACAAGAAAAAACACCATGACAAGCGAATGCAATGTATTCAATATATTGCGTTGAAGACAATCATTAGTCTGATAAAAATAAGATACAGGGAACACACATGGGACACTCTCTTGAATTAATATTCGTCTTGTTCACAACGTCTGAAGTTTTTCGTTAGATGAACTTCGAAGCTGCAGTCTCTCGATTCTGTCCTTTTCTCTCTCTAACATCTACAAAATCTAAGTAGTCAGCAATCAAAAACGAAACAAGAGTTCAAAAATAATGGCAAGTCTGTTTTGCATACAAAAGCTATCAATAAATTATATTTCCGACTCACCATCATAGATCTTCAACTGCTTTCATTATCTGTACAATTACACAGTCTTTTCAACGTGCCGCCAGTGTTTTCAAACGTTCATTCTGACTTTAATTTCCCAATCTCTGAAATGTATACAATATGAACAATAACAGCAACCAGATCTAGCCATGTTCCTGATGAAAGACGAAAAAAAGAGTTCAAATAATGGCTGAATTGTTTTGCATACAAAAGCTATCGATAAAATCTACTTCACACTCACCAAGACAGATCTTCCATTTCTTCTTATATTGTGCAATTACACATTCTAGTCAACGTGCCACCATTGTTTTCAAAAGAGCATTCTGACTTTTAATTTCCAATTCCCTGAAATGAATACAAAATGCCAAATAAATTCTTTCCACAAAAATTAAGCTGCCTTCATAATTATCATACTTAACAAAAATCGAAATAGTCAATTTAAATTAACTTACACTATATTCACACATTATTGCACAGGCAGTCTGTATGCATTGCATTATTTACGATACCTATTTTGTAGTGATCACATGTCAGGCAGTAATTAAATGTTAGGCAAAGGCTAAAATTATTATCGATATAAATTGACGGACGGTCGGATGAACGCAAGAATCAGACGTTATAAGTTGCCTGTATCAGCTTTACAAAAACAAAGTCAAACGTGTGAGGAATACAAACCATACTCACGTGGCCCGCGCATTAATCAGTCTACTGACACAAGTGCAATGCCAAATCTGTAATTTTAATGCAAGTATACTTTCAAGTTAATGGATATACTGGGTTCGAGTCCCAACGGGGTTTTCAGATTGCAGTAGATTTACAAAACACATTATAGGCAAAAATCACATTGGAGTTTTAACGGGTCGACAGGGTGGATGTACGCAGATACAATTATACAACTATGTAACGTTAAAACTCAGAACAACAACTAATTAATCCATTAAGACAGACAATTGAAGTATATGGTATAATATATTCAATATTACAAACAAGAAATACCCATTCCTATCTGGTCATATGTAGATTTTTTTTAAAACGTTCCAAGACAGTCAGCCATTTCATTAAAAACAATTTCCGGTCTTACCATAACCTGGTTTGATCCAGCTCACCTCTGATAGAGTCATCATCATTGATCACCGGTGATGAATATGAAATACAAATAAGAATGTGCATGAAATAATAACATTTTAATCAATCATTAGACAAATCTGCAATCATTCCATCATTATAAATGTAAATTACTGCAAATCAACAGTTCAAACAAGACAAATACACTATTAGTCCAATCAGTCTAGATCCGAACCTAGACAAAATTGCAAAAGAATTTCTTTTTGCATTTTCGTAAAGAGTATAGTCCCAGATATTTATAGAAAAAAATCCCCATTGATAGACCTTGCCGTTATTTTTATTTTCAATAAAACATTATCCAAAAAAATGCGATGTTCATTCTTAGTATAACGTTGCAAACGGCGGCCCATACTTTGTATTTGTGACGTCATAATGTTATGTTTCAATGGCGGAATTTTGCGAAAACATTCTTGCTTGAATTTATTTTCCGAAATATGACAAGCTTTTGCGTTCACATGCTGTATGAGGTTTGATCGGAAGGTAAGTAATCGATTTCAATATAAATCTGATCAATTTAGTGTGATATAAGTATCATTTAGTCAACTTAGAAGTAATTTGACAAGCGTGATGACAGATATTTTGTTTCTGTTAAAATCATGGTTTAGAGGCAAGAACCGCACCGAAGAGGGTAAAATATAACATTATATAGTGAAATGTTGCATATTATTCCCATAAAAATGAATTTAAAATGTTTAGATGACGTATAGTATCAAGGTCACGCTCGACTTTTTTTCAACTATGGAACGCCATTTACGTCACAAAAAGCGAGTAAAACATTCAATTTTAGCGTACGTTATAAATGATGTCATAGAACTTTTGCGAGTTGAATGTAATAATTTAATTTTTAAATTTTTTGTTTACAGATGAATGACAGATACCACCAGTGTGAAGAATGGAAGGAAACATGTTTTTATAAACCATGGACTGTCTAAAATAGGTAATTATTAATAATTAAATAAGTTTCATTTAGTTTCAAAATAAGTAAAAATTAATTCTGAAAGTCCGAGATGATCATTCTTATCTTGTTATAGTTTTCTGCTTTTACTTTAAATGACATTTAATGTTTGTATGGATATTTAGAGGTTTCTAAACTGTTTATTTTCAGATGTTAATGTTACCTCAAAGAAGTTGTGATGGTTTTAATTTTGCTGATATAGCTGTATTGAAAAAACGTACATGTTGCTGAAGATGTTGTTGAATATGGTCATGTATATAAAACTTACTATGCAACAAGGTAGGCCTATTAAATAATCACATTCCAATAGTTTTCAATTGATTTGTGATGATATATATTCCTTTTTATAATCCACTGTCATTTTTTGTACGTTAGTATTTTGTCTGCGTTTCTGATTATGTTGGTCAATTTGCTTAAGCATGTATTGATATTTATAGTTCAGTGACTTGTTGTGTTTCTTTTTCAGATACTTATATCAGGGTTTATGGTTTAATGGTGTGTGCAATCTTGAACAATATTGAAGATGACAAGTATATGATTCATTAACAAACGTGTAATATAAAGGTAAGTCATGCCAGTTGAATTGTCGTGTTACAGTGCATAACATTTTCAGGACTAATTTGATACCATTAAAAAAGTTACATAAAGGGCTATGTTCATTAAGTAGGTTAAAGTATAAGACCATACTGTGTTGATTGGCCGTAAAACCAAACCAACAAACAAACAAAGGTTCAAGTAAATAATTCATTACTTTTAATGTTCCATCTGACATGCCTAAACCCAAATTGCAATTGGAGTCTGTTAAATGTTGTTTCCAATTTTAAATAGTTTTAAATGTCTTTTGTTTCATTTCCAGATGGAAGTATGCGCTATATGTGAGAGGTCATGTAACAACACCGATGATATCGTCGTTCTGAGAGACAAGGGATGTCAGAGCATCAATGAGATTAGTCATTTGAAAAAAGACAAAGTTAAAACAATTGTTGGCCAAAAAGTGCACCAAACTTGTAGAAAAAAATATACTGATAAAAGACAGTCACATGTATTGATTGAAACAGAAAAAAATGCTAAGGAAACGAGGATACTTAGGTCTGAGAATGACTTTGACTTTCAAAATAAATGTCTTTTTTGTGGAAAACATGCCAAAATATCATCTAGAAAACGTGGATATGATGTATTTCCGGTTAGATCCACTGATTTTCAGTCAACAATTAAAGATATATGTACACAAAGAGATGATACATGGGCCGACATTATTTCTTTTAGATTGACATCTGTCATTGATCTGATTGCTGCAGATGCATTGTATCATCAGTTATGTAATGTCAATTTTAGAACTGGTAGAAATACCCCAAAAGCATTTAAAGATATTCCTGCGAAAAGTCCAATTGGAAGACCACGTAAAAATCCAAATGATGGATTTATGAGTGTTGTTGAGTTCATGGAAGATAGTGAAGATGTTGTTACTGTTACGGAGCTGGTTCATTTAATGGAGAAAGAGAGTGGCGAACATGCATATTCAGCGAAACATATGAAAAGGAGATTAATAGAGTATTTCGGTGACGCTTTGGTTGTTAGTAGTGCTGAAGGTCGAACTGACGGATTTACTTTAAAACAAACAGCATCTGCTATACTACATAGCTTTAAGGAAAACAAACGACAGCGAACTGAAGAAGAAGAAAAAACCAGACTTATTAAAACAGTTGCCAAATTGATAAAATCTGACATTCTAGACCTCCCTGTTAATAATGATGTGTATCCTACACCGGACTCTATTTCGTCTAGTGAGAAAAATATATCTTTTATGCCACAGACCTTGCTGTTACTTCTTAACTTACTGCTCAGTGAAAAAGATAGAGATGTAAAAACTGGATCTATAGGCCAAGCTATTATACAAAGTTGTAGACCCAGAAGTATCCAAGCGCCTCTTCAGATTGGTCTAGCAGTACAATTGTATCACCATTTTGGCTCCAGATTTTTGATTGATAATCTGAACAGTATGGGATTTTGTTCTTCATACTGGGAAGTGCAGAAGTTTGAATCAAATGCAGCTGCTATGTTGAATACAAGTATGCCAACTTTCTTTCCTGGATCATTTGTTCAGTTTTCTGCTGATAACGTAGACCATAATGTCAGAACATTAGATGGTAACAACACATTCCATGGGATGGGAATAATTGCCTGCAACACTCCAGGTATACCAGCTCATGTATGTATTCCTCGCAGAGACATCAATGTGAATGAAGTAGTTGAACTTGGAAGAATTGAAATCAAGTATTTTAAAGACCCTGAACATGAAATAATACCAGTATTTTTTCAAGAACTTACTGAACTTGATGTAACCGAACCGAATAGTAAAGATACAGTATTTGACATATTTTCAAAGATTGTATATCCAATGCGACCAAATAGACCAAGTTGGTCAGGATTTATGCATCTCTATGAAAGCAAAGAGAACTTTTCTCCGAAGTCAACTATTACATTCCTACCTATGATAGACATGCCTCCGAGTGATTTGTCATGTATAAACTCTACACTGCACTTCGTTGCAAAAATAAGTCGAACCTATGATGTTACACCAGTGCTTACATTTGACCAGCCATTATTTCAGAAAGCAACATACATACTTGATACTGCACAACCATCAAGCCCTATCAAACATATTGTTCTTCGTCTAGGAGGTTTTCACACTGAGATGAGTTTTCTGGGATGCATAGGACATTTAATGACTGGTTCTGGTTTGAAAGAGGTTTTAGAAACTGTATATTCTTCGAATGCAGCAGTGCACATGTTGACTGGTAAAGCAGTGGCTAGAGCTGTAAGGGGACATTTTATAGTTGATACAGCACTTCACTCGGTGTTAGTATCATCTGCCTTGAACATAAGAACCATTACAGAGCAAGAAGATTCTGTGTCATCAATCACTGAAGAGGAGCAGACTGACAATGAGCCGTTAATGAAGAGGATAGTAGAATTGTATGATAAGCTGGAGACTAAACAAACTCTCAAAGATGCTATATGCGAAGATGTAAACTTGAAATATGTGTGTGAAATACTGGCACTTAAGACAGAATACTTGAAAGGATATCGCACAGCAAGACTTTGGATCCAGTACATGGAGATGGTTTCTATATTGCGTGATTTTATCAGAGCTGAACGGATCAGCAACTGGCATGACCATCTACGGTCTGTCTACAGGATGCTTCCATACTTCGCAGCATCTGGGCACAACCTTTACTTGAAATCGGCATACATCTATCTTCAAAATATGCTGCAATTGAAGACAAGCAACCCTGGGGTACATAAAGCGTTTATCTCTGGATACCATACTGTGCGAAGAACAGACAAACTTTGGGCTGGGTTATCAACGGACTTAATTATTGAACAAGTACTGATGAGGTCCCTTAAAACTACAGGAGGACTGACAAGGGGTAGAGGAATAAGTGAGAATCAAAGAGCACTCTGGTTGATGTCCATGCCAGCCAAAGCAGAGATAAATAATGCTATGCTAGATCTGTTGGGTATGAACAATCCTAATTATGGCCATCAGGAAATTCGCAAGTGTAGAATTGAGAGGGACGCAAAAGATACCACTGCCGTAATATCATTTCTGGAGGAGAGGAATCCATTTAATACCTCTGATATATCTTTACGCAACATTGAAACTGGTTTAACTGCAGGATGTAAAGTAACTGCCGATCAGGCCAATGATATTGGTACCAGTGTCACTCAAAAAATGGTAGGGAAACCCCTAAATGACTTTTCATTCCAGAGATCTTGGCAAGCCGTCACAATGTCTGATAAAACGTCAATTACACTATCTGGAGAAAGTTTTAACATCGATACGCAATTATTGTTTCAAAGGTTAATCACTGCTGCAGGAAGATTAGTGGATGATACACAAGATCTTTTTAAATATGAGTTATGCAGTGTTCCAAGTTCACTTTTTGACAGTACTGGTATGCCAAGACAGCCTTCGAAATCACTTCTAGCTGATAGTATGTGGAAATTAGGAGACTGTGGAGTGACAAACTTTCCCAATACGGACGAGTGCACTTATGTCATAGATGGAGGCTCTCTATTACAACGAATTCCATGGCAGAAAGGCATGACATTTGGATCAATCTGTGACGAATACATAAACTATCTGAACCAGCGATACATAAAACAAATTGTTGTCTTTGATGGTTACAGCAACATTCCATCTACTAAAGACGTGACACATTTAAGGAGACAGAAAGGTGCAGTTGGGACTAAAGTTCTATTTACAAGAGCCACACCATGCAAAACAAACAAAGATGTATTTTTGAGAAATACTGACAACAAGAAGAACTTCATTGCTCTACTCATTGAAACGCTAGTAAATCAAGAAATACCTGTGCAACAAAGTCCAAGTGATGCTGATTACCTGATTGTTCAATCTGCTGTCTCGTCTGCTGAAACAAATCCTACCGTCGTAGTTGGAGAAGATACAGACTTGCTTGTCTTACTTTGTTACCATGTGGATGCAAAGAAACATAATGTATATTTTCGATCAGATATAAGACCTAAACGAGGAAAAGTAAAAAAAATATGGGATATCCAGAAGACGAAGCAGGTACTAGGTCATGATATATGTACACTTCTTCCTTTCATTCATGCATTGACAGGGTGCGATACCACTTCAAAAATACATGGCGTTGGCAAAGCCTCAGCTCTTAAAATTCTTTGTACAAAAGAGGATTTCCGGGATAACGCATTCAAATTCATCAATGCAGAAACCAAAGACGCTGTAAAAAAGTCAGGCGAACAAGCGGTGATGTCTTTGTTTGACGGGGGAACGTCTGAAACTTTGGATCACCTTCGTTATCAAAAGTTTGCTAGAAAGGTTTCGTGCAGTACAAGCTTTGTTGAAGTTCATAGTCTACCTCCCACCACTTGTGCTGCGATGTTTCATAGCATGAGAGTTTTTTGGCAAACCCAAACATGGATGGGAAAAGAAAACATCGATCCGTTGGAATGGGGTTGGGAATTATCAGACAACATTATGAGTCCTGTGAAGATGACTTTGCCACCAGCACCAGACTATTTGCTGAAGGTGATAAGGTGTAACTGTAAAACGGGATGTGACAGTAAACGCTGTACTTGCAGGAAACATGGTTTAGAATGCTCTGTAGGATGTGGGATGTGTCGCGGGATTAGTTGTTCCAATTCTCCAACAATAACAGAACTGGCTGCAGAAGATGACAATAATTATGATGATATTTGACAAACGATGATAACTTTCACATATATGGTGATGCAGTACTGTGCTTTTATTGTAAAGATGTTGTAATAACCATTGATTATGGTGATGCAGTACTAAAATTTATTATGTCAAACTTATTTAGCAACAAAATGCTCATCAAGGCTTATCATTTTGTGTCTCATTTAATAAGATTGTTAGATAATTTAAACATACATGTGTATTTTGATGTTCATGTTGTTGTTGCTGTTGCTTATTCTGAACTTATCTTAAGTTGTATCAATTATATGAGTTATAATTTGATTCTTATATATGTATGTATGCTTATTGGCTATTTGTTAGTTGATATTGAGCAATGCTGTAGTTTAAGGATATAACAATGGTGTGGTTTCCATTAAACACCAACTCTCTAAATGTTTGTACATATATACATGTTTATATGATACATTTGATATTGTCAAATATATTGAGTTTAATCAGCAATGGCTTATAGTTATGATTCAGTCATACTCAAAATGGAAAAAAATGCCTTTGCCTAACATATTTCACAAAAAGAAAGAATTTTAGGTTGTATGTTTGTTTAAGAAGAAAAATCTGAAAAAGTGGGTGGGGTAATTTTACCCCCTGTTTCACTCTTTATTTTGCTTAAAACTTGAATTAAGCGATTATTTGGTGATATTTAGCTTGTAAAGACTTATTTAATTATCAACTTTCAATAGGCTACAAGTAGGAGAGGTATTAGTGTACCTAGAATTAAAATGGCGATAAAATCAGACACTCACATATAACAGAGGGAAAAAAATTAAAATTACAGTGCCCTTATTCAAATAGCATTATAAGGTATTTCCGCAACATTTAGGAAACGGGATTTTTTCTTGGTTATAGTTTAGACATTATACAACTTGAAAATACACAAATAAATTCTTTTGCAATTTTGTCTAGGTTAGGTGATTTTTGGGGCTAGACTGATTGGACTATATGTACAAAATCGAACTTTGCACATAATAATGTCCCTCTCAAAAACAACACAGAAACCATAGCAACACTAGCCACACAATCACCAAAACGAAGGCAACATTAAACTGTTGATTCATCTTTGTACAAAATGGCTGCCAGCACATTGTCTGAAGAATTAGAAATTGCTATATTAGTAGTTATATCAGTTATTCTGCTTTTTTTTATCTTGATTTGCCTACTGTTGGCTTTAGCCATCAGAGATTGGTCTGCTTGTTTCAGACGGTGGGATTTTTTTATTACAAGGTAGATTTATAGGTAAGTTTGAGATAATGTGCTACATACTGGTTTCCAACAATACTTAGTTAATAGTTTTCTAGTTAAGGGCAGATAAATTTAAACAGTAGAATTTCCTTGTGTAGAACAGGAACATGACACCAATCCTTAATTTATGAATTTAATTACCATATAATACTGCAGCTACAGCCCATTGATATTACAACATTTGCACGTTGTTGACAAAACAATCACATGCTCCACAAAGTATAGTCAAGATATTCTCTTTCAGAAACAGAAACGTCTCCACCATCTCCTCCAGTCCATGTACACAAGTCAGAAATGTCCGAAAGTGCTGCTGCAGTGTCTTTGGAGGACAGGATCGATGATCTGGAACCCAGGCCCCAAACTCTTAGGGACTCGGATATGGAGTCAGACAGTGGTATGTTATTAAATGTGTGTGTGTGTGTGTGTGTGTATATGTAGCACACGAGAAGTGCTACATATGAATGTAGCACACGAGAAGTGCTACATATGAAACAGTCTTGTAGTAGATCACCTTATGAAATTAGTTTTCTGAGATAGAGCTGTTCAAGTATCAAGGAATTCATATTTTGAACACTGCAGCTACAGCCAATCAATATTAGAAGGGACAGCATAAATTTACATGCTATAAATGATAAAAACAATCTTTTAATACACTTGTTACTATATATAGTAACAAAAATAGGCCTATTTCCAGCTGATTATGGCCTCACGCGCTTGATTATCGCCTATCTGCCCGGGCCCCAAAGCGATAATGATAATCATCCCGTTGAATGTGAGAACGTGACGTTTTCCATGTTAACGTGACGTCACTTTGGAGCCAAATGACGTACGTTGTATACAAGTAAGACGTTATCAAGTTAATTTTGTTTGTTCAGACTTTTAAGTGTATTTAAATTATTGCAACAATGTTGATTCATTACTATGTTGCTTGCAATGAGTTGTAAAATTGAACAATTGTATTAAAGACTTTAATACACGACACAGCCGGTCCGGAAGGCGATAATCGGCCCGGAATGAATAATGCCCCTCGGGGCTAAAGCCCTCGGGTCATTATTCATTAACCGGGCCGATTATCGCCTTCCAGACCGGCTGTGTCGTGTATTAACCTCTAAATAGATGGTATAGTCGAGATATTCTCTTTCAGAAACAGAAACGTCTCCACCATCTCCTCCAGTCCATGTACACAAGTCAGAAATGTCCGAAAGTGCTGCTGCAGTGTCTTTGGAGGACAGGATCGATGATCTGGAACCCAGGCCCCAAACTCTTAGAGACTCGGAAATGGAGTCAGACAGTGGTATGTTATTAAATGTATGTGTGTGTGTGTGTATGTAGCACACGAGAAGTGCTACATATGAAACAAGTCTTGTAGTAGATCAATTTAGGGCTCTCTGGCTTAAAACAGATAAAGTTTAATTAAACCTGAAGAATACCGCCCAATGATATATTATAGGACATCATTTGTGTAGTGTTGACACGATTAAACACATACAACTTACAAGAACTTAAAAGCTATTTTTTAATGTCTGTATTGTCCCACAATAGTGTATGGTTAAGTGTTTTTTGCTTCTTTGTATCATATGATGATAAAGTGACATACATGTACAGTTGTATACAAATATTGGTGACTAAAGTAAAATCATATTTTGCCACCCAAGTGGTCCACATGGTATATTTTATCTATTCGCTTTCAGAAGCAGACACTTTGCCAATATCTAATACAGTCAAAGGAATAAAATCTGGCAAAGGTATGTATTTAGCTGACACCTGTCACTTTGTGACAAGGTGAGCTTTTGTGATTACATTTCGTCCGGCGTACATATTCCATCTGTCGTGCATAAACTTTTTTGACATCTCCTCATAAACCGTTGAGCCAATTTCAACCAAACTTCACAGGAATGTTCCTTGGATGAAGCTTTCCAAAGTTTTTCAAAGAATCTCATTTTATGTAGAACTCTATCCGGAAGGAAAAAAATTAAGAATTTTTTTAAAATCTTCTCAAAAACAGTGAGGCTTAGAGCTTAGATAATTTGTATGTAGCATAATTTAGTGGTCATTTACCAAGATTGTTCAAATTATGCCCCTGGGGTCAAAGGAGGCCTCTCCCGGGGATACTTAATTTTACATAGACTTATATAGGGAAAGTTTTAAAAACTCCAAAAGCATAAGGCCTAGGACTTAGATATTTTGTATGTATCACAATCGAGCTAAAACAAATTGGTATTAACTAAAATAAACTAATGTTGGCAGTGAAAGCAGTATTGATTAGTGATGAAACGATGATCGAGTAGAATCGAATAATCGTCGCTACGTGTGTCAAGTCGGCGACAATCGATGTTGAAACACAGCATCGATTGTTTTCGATTATTTACACTACCAGTGCCCTTTTTTGCCATTTTTAATGCTGAATATCTTATGTTTCCCCTCACAAACAATATTTTTCTAATGGCTTGTGTCTGCTTGATTTCTAGGTCACTCGTGTTTTTCACGATTCCGGGAGTTTGTTAACACATTGTTTAATGACCTCCCAGGTGTGAATAAGCTTCATTGGGTGGTCCAAATTAGACAGTTGGTTAGTGCAAGACACAAACTTATTAAATTAGTAAATAATTGGGCATTAAAAATCACGGAAACGACTACAATACGAAATGTCATGTTTTCGCGACCTGCACATACTTTTGTGCAATTACGAAAAAAAATTGAAATGCTTGAATTAAACAGTTGCATTCTTATATATCAGCACATGTTTAATTACCTGTAGCTGTGCTGGTTTACCCTTCACATCTTGTTTAAATAATTGATAATGAAGCATGTATCCTAAATCCACTTTCTGTTTGTAAAACATTGACAGTGTCCTCTGAATCAAAGCACTGACAGACAGTTAAAGTCAACAAGACAAGAAAATAATACAACTGCAGGCAGTATGAAAAGTGGTAGTAATACATTAACTTCTCTGCAATAATTAGTTCAAAATCCAGCATTTACTTTTTCATAATAAAGAGTAATTATTTCAACTTCAAATACAAGAATAGAAAAGGCACACATATTAGCAGGCCTTTTATATTTGTGATCACAAAAAAATGAAAAAAAAAATTGTAGTACTTGTTTTTAGTTAAAAATATTGTTGAAACACTAGCTAGTTGTAGACATCCTGCAAAAACAGTATAATAATTATTGTATGAGATTACTTTTACACCAAAGTTTGGTGTTTCTTTACCAAAATGTTTAATAAAGTTTACATAAACTGCTAAAAATTTCATTATTGTTTCGTATCTACCCACTTGATGATGTTAAGGCATAAACATGAACCTATTGGCTATCAAATGCAATAAAAATGAATACACTGACATCAATTTGAAATTTCACCTAGGCTTCATTTGTTTTGGAATCACCCATAACATGCATCTCCTCACAGTTTACACTGCATATTTTTTAATTGATATTTAATGTTCAGCCATGTTCTGTTACGAAGTGCTTTGCACTTGTCCTGAGCTCTTGATATTTCTTGTTTCCCAGGTAGACGTCGGCAGTTGGGTACTAGGTATGAGGAAAATGAATCAAACAATGCAGACTTCTCCAGATGATGCCATGCTTTATGATGTTGCTTCTTTATTTTCACTGTTGAAAAAATAGAGATGACAACATGGATCAATACTAGTGATAATCGAATTGAATCGAATACTTATAATCGATTAATAATCGAAATGTCATCAGATTCTTGGCGTGCCAAGCTTTCTCCTAATTACATATCAATGGACATAGAAAAACAAACATTCACATGAAACAGCATATCATTTAATACTTTAAACTAGTTCTAAAGCATTTCTAAAGAGCAATACAAATGCATGAGGCACCTAATTATTTGACCCTTTACAGCATTTATTCATTATCATAGCAAAATCACAGCAGTTAGCTGCCTTATTTAAATTATAAAGTTTCCAATCATCTTATTGTACTCTAAAGATGATGATTACTGATTAGCAAACAACACTCAACTTTAACTGCCTGCAAGATCCTCAAATACATATGTAGTAATATTATAACTTTATAAGAAAAAGCATTCAAAACAAGGCGATAGCCGTAGGACGGCCACAGTCCCCTACCGGCTTTTTTCTCATGGCATCATCACCATGACTATACAGTAGTGTTTCATATTAGAGACGTTGGGGCATTTACATTTTACAAGTGGCCTGGTGTTATCAGCACAAATGTTTAGCATGATACACCGCCTTATGGTGATGAACAATCGTGCCAGGTCATTTAAAAAAAAATACAATAGATGACAAAGTTAGTCCGGACAAACTAAATTGTGGAAATTTTTTATGTTTGAACGCCACATGTGACCTTGACCTATGAGATATCGACACAATTGTTTCGCATGACACACCGTCTTATGGTGGTGAACAAACTGTGCCAAGGTATTATAAAATCCCACAATAGATGACAAAGTTACAGGCCGGACAAACTCATTTGTGGTAATTTCAGACTTTGAACTCCAAGTGTGACCTTGACCTTTGAGATATAGACACATTTTTTTCTCATGACACACGGCCTCATGGTGTTGAACAATTGTGCCCGGTTATTTCAAAATCGTACAATAGATGACAAAGTTATAGTCCGGACAAACTAAATTGTGGTATTTTTTTATGTTTCAACACCACATGTGACCTTGACCTTTGAGATATTGACACAACTTTTTTACATGACACACCGCCTCATGGTGGTGAACAATTGTGCCAGGTTATTTCAAAATCGTACAACAGATGACAAAGTTGTGGTCCCGACAAACTCATTTGTGGTAAATTTTGACGTTTGAACTACAAGTGTGACCTTGACCTTTGAGATATCGAAACAATTTTTTCGCATGACACACCGCCTCATAGTGGTGAACAATCGTGCCATGTGCTATACACCGGGCACATTAAAGAACCAGACTGTCTATTCGAAATAAGAGCTAGGCAGAAATGCCGGGCATGTCTGTATCACAATTTCTCTCTCTCCCTTCTGGGGGCTTGTTCTCAGTCTGTCCCTCTGGTCAGATCACGCTGTATCTGCACTGGTAGAGGATGCACCTGCGCCCTTGTGGCTGCAACAAATGTAAAGCGCCTGTGAACGTGTTTCGCATGAAACGGGCGCTATATAAATCTGGTATATAATAATAATAAAAAAAGTTTGATCTTGGGTCTTTCATGGTCAAAACTAGGTCACAAGCTCAAATCATAGAAAAACTTTGTCTAGACACTCAAATTCACAGTTTCTACATAATCTTCATGAAACTTGGTCAATTTGATCATCTCAACAACAGTTAGGTCAAGTTTGATATTAGGTCACCAGGGATTAGAAACTAGGTCACTAGGTCAAATCATAGAAAAAACGTTGTGTATGCATTAGAAGCTGAATTTTTCACTGGATCTTAGTGAAAGTTGGTCAGACTGTTAGTCTAGATAAAATCTAGATAGTGTTAAAATAAGTCATCTGTGTGTCCAGAACTAGGTCAATGGCTCAGCTATAACAGGTGAGCGACCTAGAGCCCTTTGGGCCCTCTTGTTATGCCTTTAGCCCCATTATTTTGTCATATACACTCCATAAAGTTTTTATTTCCTGGAGGACCAGGAAAAGCAGCACTCATCAGGAATAGCTAACAAAGTTTGAAAAGTACACAACAAAATTTGTGGAATATACAGCTGCTTACAAAACTGTATTTTTAGGGTATTTTCGTACACTTAGGACACATTATTACAAAATTAACATTTTTGACAAACAACATTGTATTAATGCCAACTTTGTGCGATTTGGCATTACCACAGCATATAAAATATACTAAAAATGATATTGAATAATAAATTTCTGTTTATATTTTTAATAATTTATCAGTTTTGGGCTCGGTTATCAAATACGGTGTTGTTGATTGCAAAAATTTGTTACAATTACCTAAGCAATCATTGAAATAACAAATGCTGACTATCATATCAATTAATGTCTAATTGGAACTAAAATACTGTATGAATGTTGGATAGTTTGCAACTTAGATCAGTCAAAGTGTGTTTATACCCCCCACAAAACGAAGTTTTTGGGGGGGTATATAGGAGTGAGCTTGTCGGTCAGTCGGTTGGATTCATGGTTTCCGGACGATAACTCAAGAAACCCTTTACCGATTCTAATAATTTTTTGTATACTGCTGTAACATCGAAAGATACAGGTCAAGTTCGAATCTGAGGTGGGTGGGGTCAAGGTCACCGTTACTTATAGAAAAATGGTTTCTGGACGATAACTCAAGAAACACTTCACCAATTCTAATAATATTTAGTATACTGCTGTAACATCGAAAGGTACAGGTCAAGTTTGAATCTTATGTGGGTAAGGTCAAGGTCACCGTTATAAAAAATAGAAAATGGTTTCGTGACGATAACTCAAGAAACCCTTCACCGATTCTTATAATGTTTGGTATACTGCTGTAATATCGAAAGATACGGGTCAAGTTCGAATATGAGGTGGGTGGGGTCAAGGTCACTGTTACTAAAAATAGAAAAATGGTTTCCGGACGATAACTCGAGAAACCCTTCACCTATTCTAATAATTTATGGTATACTGCTGTAACATCGAAAGATACAGGTCAAGTTTGAATCTGAGGTGGGTGGGGTCAAGGTCACCGTTACTAAAAATAGAAAAATGGTTTTGGGACGATAACTCAAGAAACCCTTATTTTATGATGATTGCATATGAAGTTAATAAAATATATATTTAGTTCTATATCTTGGTGGGACTAAGTCACCATACTTACATGATCTGAAATCACAGATTTCATTTCATGAAAATATCACTTCCAGTGTCAAGCACCCATGTGGGGGTATTAATCACCTTTAGTGATAGTTCTAGTTTATTTCTGTCTTAATTAAATGAAGGGAGTTAATAATCAGTGTAATTAATGATGTGTCTCTTTGCATGTTTCGTTTTGGAAGCACTTGATAATGTTAGGGTAATATTGAATATACTTTACAGAATTCTTTCACGCTTATCTTTTGAAAATGTTTACCAGGATTGTGTAAAGTTAGAGTAGTTAGAGTATTTTATACATATGACTGAATTGGTTCATGCGTACTTCACTGATTTCTCTGGCCTGAGGGTTGGTCCAATAGTTGGTACACTTTGGCTGGCATTAAAATTATGTAAACCTGACATCTTAGAATCATTAAAGAAGGTTTTGAGGAAACATTGTTTCATTTAATGCTGTTTAAGTGTGTATATAAAAGGTGCATTGTCAGCACCCAAGCAGTCCAAAATACAAGGCTGACTTTGATACTGATCTCAATTTAATATGTATCTGGGTTTTTTTCATCCAGCAACACTGTTCATTATACTTAGTCATGCTGCAGTGTTATACCTCTATTTTAAAATGTCTAGGTCAAACTAGGATTTTCATAATATGCCTGTTAATGAAGGTTGTATTTTAAAAGAAGTCATTTGATAATAGAAAGAAAAACTGAAGCAAATTAGAAAGCATCAGTGAAAGAAGCTTGGTTGAAAAAAAAAACTTCAAGGAGGGACATAGCTTTAACATGCTGTATACTTGTAAAATTGTTGTTTAGATTTTTTGTTAATAGTTAACTTCAAAAAGTCGTCGTTGGAGCAAAGTTTTGAAACCGTTATCACATGTTTTCCATCACTAGGTCCAGTTTTAGGCAAGAGGACGTAAATTCAGCAAGGCTTTTGACTGAATTATGGCCCCTTTTGACTTAAAAAGAAATATTGCCTTTTCATAAATCTACACTATTATTGCTGAATTATGGCCCATTTTGAAATTTCTTCAGATTTTTATATACATTTCTTGTTTAGTATGGTAATCTCTGTCTAGAGACAAGAGTGCATAACTCTGTTATCTATTTTGGCTGAATTGTTATCTATTTTGGCTGAATTATGTCCCTTTCTTGACTTGAAAATGAGTTGTGTCGTTGAACAAGTCTATGTTTTATCAAAAACTATTTGACTTATGGCTTTTAAACATTGAACACTTGTTTATCATGAGTTCCATCTGTAGGCAATTTTGGATTTTGAGATTTGTTCAGATTTTTATTTACATTTATCATGTAGTGCAAGACTTACAGAAATCCTCAAACACAGGAATATTGTTTAATCTACTTTTTGTCTGAAATTCCATGGTGAAATTTTGAACCCAGTCTTCTACTGTCTTTTTTTAAGCTATAGCAGATGGATTGGACCATTGGCTTAATTTTGCAGAATTTAATTTTAACATTGACCATTCAACCTTCTTTCTTATTTGAGAAGCTACAGGAATGAAATTAAGGCACGTAAAAAGTTTTGCAAATTAGTTTAAACTTTCAAATTTGAATCTAGGTCATGTGGGTTAAAAAACTATACTAAACAAAACAGCTAACCGACCATTTAGGTTTTCTATTTATACGAGGTATATGTTTTAACTATCCTCGTATTTAAGCTATATGCGATAGGTATTTCCTTAAATTGGGACTGAAATAAAAACAATATTTCAGAACGACCTTGTCAAAAATTCAATTGTTTATTTTATTTCAATCATGGTTTAATTACAATTTAATTACCGAAGACGAAATTAAATAAATTTAACTAAAACGCCATATTGGATATACGACTTAGAATTGCACAAACACGGACAATTAAAATGCCATCGTATTACGGTAATGTTGAAGAGTAAAACTATGTTTAAAATAATCTGTGAATAAGCTTAAAAAGGGAGGTAATGTATAATCAATATGAAGGTGGGGGATAAAATAGGCCGGCCCGGCATATTTTTTCCCCACCTCCATAATGAATATACATGGGCGGGGGATAAACTGGGCTGGCCTATTTTATCCCCCATCTTCATATTGATTATACATGGGTTGGGGATAAACTGGACTGGCCTATTTTATCCCTCATCTTCATATTAACTATACATTGGTGGGGGATAAACCGGACTGTCCTATTTTATCCCTCATCTTCATATTGATAATACATGGGTGGGGGATAAACTGGGCCGGCCTATTTTATCCCCCACCTTCATATTGATTATACATGGGTGGGGGATAAATTGGGCCAGCCTATTTTATCCCCACCTCCATATTGGTTATACATTGGTGAGGGATAAACTGGGCCGGCCTATTTTATCCCCCACCTCCATATTGATTATACATGGGTGGGGCTAAACTGGACTGGCCTATTTTATCCCCACCTCCATATTGATTATACATGGGTGGGGGATAAACTGGGCCGGCCTATTTTATCCCTCATCTTCATATTAACTATACATGGGTGGGGGATAAACTGGACTGGCCTATTTTATCCCCCCTAGGCCTCTTCTTCCCCCACCCCAGGCCTCTTTTTGTGCATTTTAAGTGCTTCAACTTGTCCATAGCATAACTTTGTTATCTTATGTTCAATCAACATCAAACTAAGTATGCATGTTCCTTGCAATGAGACATAGAGTAAAAAAAACCATAACTCTATGTTGTGTATTTAAAGAGTTATTCCCCTTGGATTACTTTTTTCTTGTAAAGGGGCGCAACTTCTTCATTTTTTTAAGCAATTCCCACCAAAATTTTGTCATAATGAACATCTTTATACACTCT
This sequence comes from Mactromeris polynyma, assembly GCA_032209605.1. NCBI lineage: Eukaryota > Metazoa > Mollusca > Bivalvia > Venerida > Mactridae > Mactromeris > Mactromeris polynyma. Next base: position 58,354,442 of record JASFXZ010000002.1, on the reverse strand, counting down.
AACACATGTATATATAACTGGTTTTTGTAAATTTTTACAGGTATGATAGTTCAACATTAAGATGTACAGTAATTTTTACACACCGATTAAGAAATCAATTTTACATTTCCAGCTTCAGACAATACATCTCCACAACACAATTTCTTATTTCAGTATTGGTCTCAATTACATTACTATTTTTATGTGTGTAAAACATTTGCATTCTATGACCATAAAGACAGTAACAAACGTTCGTCAGGCGACACATCCGACTCGCGGAGTTCTAGTTTAATCTGACCTATCCATGTGCTATAAAAAAGGTGCAACACAATCTCCTCTCACTGTAGGTTTAATTCATATTATACACCACAAAGAGTCATCTCTAGATGCTTAACACGTGTACACTTATCATCGTACTGCCTTAGGTTTACCACGTTCACCGTTAGCTTTGTGAGCTGGAGAATCCTCTTCCATATGTGGTGACTCTTTTGAACGTTTTGTAAACTTTTCTACATATGCTTCTACCAGTGACTTTATTTTCATTGGATTAATATTGCCACTCTTACTATGGCAAATCTGAAACAGAAAGTATCAAATTTTACATATTATTTCCATTTAATTACTTTTATGTATCATTGCCACCGGGCCAATCCCATATGGGCGACGCCCCCAAAAGAATATTAAATATTTACGATTTAAGCTGAAGTTGCATCATACAGAGGATGCCCCAGAAGCATCCATGGTTCTTTTACACATGTGCTTAAGTACAGGAGACCTATGTGAATCGTAAATGTGACACGTCCTCGAGCTACACGTGCAGAAATGTGATTTTAACCTAATTTGATTTGGATGAATGATTATCAATATATTGTCACAGGGACCAACTACATTCGCTACATAATCTATATTGTTAAGGTCATGCAAAACAAGAAATTTATACGTTAACAGTTTACGAAAATATTTCAGTTTAAAAAGTGTTCGGTTAGCTGTTTTGCCTAGTATAGGTCACTAGGTGAAATCATAGGAAAAGGTTGTTCTCACTCCAAAGTTCATATTTTTGACTGTATCTTCATGAAACTTGATCAGAATGTTTATCTTGATATATCTAGTTATAATTTGAATCTGGGTCAATTGGGGTCGAAAACTAAGTCACCCAGTCAAATCATGGGAAAAGCTTGTTCTTGCTCTAGAGAACACATTTTTGACCGTCTCTTCATGAAACTTGGTCAAATTGTTTATCTTGATAATCTCAAGGCTAATTAGCTCTCCTGAGCAGGAAGTGCTCAAGGTGAGCTTTTGGGACACTGCGATGTCTGTCGTACGTGAGTCCGTCAGTCACAAAGCTTGTCTGCACTCCAAGTCTTAACATTTCTTATCTGATTGTCACAAAACTTTAACATAACGTGTAGTGAATTTTTTTTTTTCATATTCTTACTGTTTATGATGGACAGTTAGTAGGCATCCCTTGACTTAATGGTCCGCTGTCTACTGTTTTAGCCTGCTGTGCGGGTATCTGTCCTGAAGTCATCTCTCCTTAAGTGAGTAGTGAGTTTTTTTTTCGTATTCTTACTTTTTATGATGGACAGTTAGTAGGCATCCCTTGACTTAATGGTCCGCTGTCTACTATTTTAGCCTGTTGTGCGGGTATCTGTCCTGAAGTCATCTCCTGAAGTGAATTTTTTTATGCCCCCGAACCAAAGGTTCTGGGGCATATTAAGATCGCACCGTCCGTGTGTTAGTGTGTGTGTCCGGCATGTTTCCGCTCAATAACTTTAGTTAGGAATGAGGTATCATATTCAAACTTGGTGTATAGAAAGCTTATATGAAGCTCTAGCTTGGGATTTATTTTGGGGTCCCTGGGATCAAGGTCAAGGTCACTGTTACTAAAAATAGAAAAAAGTTTCCGCTCAATTATTTTAGTTACGGATAAGCTATCATGATCAAACTCAGTGTATAGGTAGCTTATATGAAGATCTAGCTTGGGATTGATTTTGGAGCCCCTGGGGTCAAGGTCACTGTTACTAAAGATAGAAAAAGTGTTTCCGCTCAATAACTTTAGTTAGGAATGAGCTAGCATGTTTAAACTTGGTGTATAGGAAGATTATATGAAAACCGAGCTTGGGATTGAATATGGGGCCCCTTGGATCAAGGTCAAGGTCACTGTTAATAAAAATAGAAAAAATGTTTCAGCTCAATGACTTCTGTTTTTCATAATGTTATCAAGCACATGGCTTTCAATTCTGAAGGCCGCTGGTTCAACCCCTACTGGAACCACTTTTTTTTTTTTTTTTTTAATTTTATTTTACTCCAAAAACATCAATGTTTATATTGTTCATTAATATTTATAATTTAGGGGACTTTAAAATATATAAATATAAAACTAGCCCCGCCCGAGGGGTCACTTGCTATAGAGTCATATAGTTGAAACCTTAAAAATCTTTCTATGAGAGAAATGCTCCTCTTTACTATATATACTTCGGGGGCATATGTCTCTTACAGTCACAGCTCTTGTTTTTAGCTCACCTGTCACAAAGTGACAAGGTGAGCTTTTGTGATCACTCAATGTCCGTCGTCCGTCGTCCGTCCGTCGTCCGTCGTCCGTCAACAATTAGCTTGTCTAGACACTAGAGGTCACAGTTTTGGCCTCATCTTTATGAAACTTGGTCACAATGATCATCTCTAAGAAATCTAGGCCAAGTTCGTTAATGGGTCATCTGGGGTCAAAAACTAGGTCACAAGGTCAAATAATAGGAAAACCTTGTCTAGACACTAGAGGTCACAATTTTGACCTAATCTTAATAAAACTTGGTCACAATGTTTATCTCTGAAAAATCTAGGTCAAGTTCGATATTGGGTCTTTTGCGATAAAAAACTAGGTCACAAGGTCAAATCATAGAAAAACCTTGTCTAGACAATATAGGTCACAATTTTGACCTAATCTTTTTGAAACTATGTCACAACAATCATCTTTACCAAATCTAGGTCAAGTTCGTTATTGGGTCATCTGGGGTCAAAAACTAGGTCAGTAGCTCAAATCATAGAAAAACCTTGTCTAGACAATAGAGGTCACAATTTTGACCTAATCTTTATGGAACTTGATCACAATGATCAGCTTCAAACAATCTAGGTCAAGTTCGATCTTGGGTCATACAAGGTCAAAAACTAGGTCACAAGCTTAAATCATAGAAAAACTTTGTCTAGACACCCAAGGTCACAGTTTCAACATAATCTTTTTGAAACTTGCTCAATTTGATCATCTCTACAACATCTAGGTCAAATTTGATATTGGGTTACCAGGGGATAGAAACTAGGTCACTAGGTCAAATCATAGAAAAAACGTTGTGTATGCATCAGAAGCTGAATTTTTCACCGGATCTTAGTGAAAGTTGGTCAGACTGTTAGTCTAGATAAAATCTAGATAATGTCAAAATAAGTCATCTGTGAGTCCAGAACTAGGTCAATGGCTCAGCTATAACAGGTGAGCGACCTAGGGCCCTTTGGGCCCTCTTGTTTCATATTCTTAAGAACTATCGTGTGAACTCTTGATACAACTTTGTCTAGTATTAATGATACATTACATTTTGCTCATTGTATCTGAATTTTATCATTTGTTTTCAATTTGATTTTGTTAGCTAAATTCTAAAATGAGCATTTACTAGTAAAAATAGTCTGTTATTGACTAGGTTATAGAAAAAGTCCTGTTAGAGTGAATGTTTTTTGTAACAGTGTAGTTGGGAATTTGTTACATATTGTCGGCTGTTGTAAAGCTTTTCCAAATTTACTTATCTAAATGGGAACAGTGATATGCTCAACTAAATACCGGGTTTTGAGTACATATCAGATTTTGTACATGTATATGCCTTTATGTGAACTGAAGTTTGTTGATTTTTTTTTCAAAAATTACTTCTCTAAATATTTTTTTACATTTTGATTATTTCAGGATAAAACTATATACTAGGTAAATATGGCTGAATTTCCAGTTGGTTTTATTTTTATTTTTGATGATTTTGAAGCCAGTCAGGCTATACAGTACTGCCATGATAAGGCATACGAAATTTATGATTTCTTTTACCATGGGTTTAATGTAATTGGATTTGAGACATTCCATGGTTTTGAGAACTGCCGACAGTGGTGTGTTCAACAAAATATGAGGTTGATTGCATATCAGATTTCGTACATGTATATGCCTATAACATGAGAGCTACAAAGCCCAGGGGTTATAGACATTGAACGTGACATTTATAGTTCGGTGTTTACATAGTTGCTTCATACTTTTTGAACATGTTAATAGCAAGTGATTATATACTTGGTAAAAAAAGTCTTGCGACAATGTATATAACCACTAGTAATTTTCTGACTACTGATTTGATTTTGATGATTGATGCTTCAATTGAAAGAATAATGCAATGCCAATAAACTGATACCCAATATGTATAGATTTGATAACCTGCTGACCTATCAGTGTCGACACAATAGCATAAGGGTAGTCGATCAAAAGTAACAAAAACGGCAGTTTGTATACACTCAATTACAAAATAAATGTACATGTACATGCATAACCACTTGTAACTTTCTGAGTACTTATCGGATTTTGATGATTCATATGTCAATGGAAAGAACAATTCAAGGCCAATACTCTGATACCAAATTTGTATAGATTGATCAAATGTGTACCTATCAGCGTCCATGCAATGGCATTAGAGTAGTCATCCAAAAGCCCAATAATGGTGGTTTTGATTTTCAATAAGTTGTGGGTAAAACGTTTTAAAGGATTGCAAGTAAACAAACGAATTTGAATGCGATTCTGTTGCAATCGACTGGGTTTGTTTTCATTGTTCTTGTTCTTTGTTTAAGACTCAATCAGTAGGGAAAAATGAGTTTTAATGACAGTCGTCTTATATTGTCCCACTTATTCGGTGAATGACAGTTTACCCAAACCGCCCGCCATTTTTGTGACTTGGGTGACTACCTTTATGTCATTCCAGTTACGCTAATGGGTAAACGGGTTACCAAAATTATACAATTTGGTATCAGAGTATTGGCCTTGAATTGTTCTTTGCAATGACATATACCATATCAAAATCTTATCGATAGTTAGAAAGATACAAAGAGTTATATACCTTGTCGCAAGTTATGTTTGGACTTTCATTGTTCCAAGTCCACTTTTCTGCTGAATGACTTAAGCTATTGCTTGGAAACTTGAAATATTTTATTTTGGTTGTTAGTTGAGTGTTAACTCAAGGGTAGATAACCCATGCTTAAATTGTTTTGTTTAAGTCACCATTGTCAATTATATTTTTATGTGGAGTGAGCACATCAAGGTGGACTACTCTGACGGAATTTTGTGAAAATTACAGCCGTTTTTTAACTTGGAATTTTTCAAGTTTATTTACTTTATGAGTCACTAGTGCTAGTGATTTGAAACTTCATAATTTTATTTATGGTTGTCATTTGAGTTAGAAAATCGAGGTAGATCACTCTCAAATGAAAGTTGCGATTGTTGTGTGAACACCAAGGTAGATTACTCTAGACTGATTTTTGCAAAAGTTACGACCCTTTTTAGCTCACCTGAGCACGAAGTGCTCAAGGTGAGCTATTGTGATCACCCTGTTGTCCGTCGTCGTCGTCAACAATTGGACTGTTAACACTCTAAGAGGTCACAATTTTCACTTAATCTTTTTGAAACTTTGTCACAATATTTGTCTTTATAAAATCTAGGCCAAGTTTGATACTGGGTCATATAGGGTCAAAAACTAGGTCAAATAGAAGAAAAAACTTGTTAACACTCTAGAGGTTGCAATTTCGGCCTGATCTTCCTGAAACCTTGTCACAATGTGTGTCTCTGTGAAATCTAGGCCAAGTGAAACCGGGTCATCTTGGGTAAAAAACTAGGTCACTAGGTCAAATCTAAGATAACCTTTGTAAACACTCTAGATGTCACATTTTTGAGCTAATTTTATTAAAACCAGGTCACAACGTGTGTTGCTGCAATATCTAGGTCAAGTTTGCAACTGGGTCATCTGGGGTTAAAAACTAGGTCACCAGACTTTATCAGAGAAAAACCTTGTTAACACTCTAGAGGTCACATTTTTTAACTATTCTTTATGAAACTGGGTCACAATGTGTGTCTTTGTAAAATCTAGGCCAAGTTCGCAACTAGGTCACCTAGGGTAAAAAACTAGGTCACCAGGCTTTATTAAAGAGAAACCTTGTTTACACTTCAGACGTTATATTATACTACATAGAACGATCTCGAGCTGGCCTCGGGTGCAGACCTAGAAAAAAAACTTTTGAATTGAAAAGCTCTTTGATTGTCTTTCGGAGTGAACCTCTTTGATTGTTCTTTTTGGATAGGTCTGCAAATCGAATAAAGATAGATAAATATAGAAAAAGATAGATAGAAAGATAGAGAAAAAGTAAATAACGAATAAAGAAAAAAGAAAAAAGAAGTTTTCATTATAGAAGCAAGAAGTAAGAAAAAAAAAAAAAGAAAAAAGAAAAAAGAAAACCGAGCGAGACGATCGAGTGAGACGAGCGAGACGAGCGAGAAGAGCGAGACGATTAAGATCTTACTTTACGTTGTGCTGTTGTGCTGTTGTGCTGTTGTGCTGTAAGATTATTCAGTTTATTTACAAAATTATTAATTGTCATATATTTTCGCGACCCGGAAATTTTATTAAATACTGATTTATTTGTTTGTCTTGATCATTTTAGATTCATTTCTGGGCCCTTCCAAATTCTAATCATTTCTTTCTACACCATTTGGTATTTAAGTGGTACGGATACGTTGGATTTGTTTACATCTATGTGTGGATTGTCTTGCCAATTAAAATTGTTAGAAACAATATTGTTTAACGGAGAGTACTACAAAGTACTTTTCTGTTGTTTCCCTACTAGCTCGTCCTCCGGTCGCTTTGAACTGGAGACATGGCTGGTAGAGATCATACTTGTAAAAATGTCTTAAACCCGGCGTGTCACCCTCTGGACATTAGTAAAGTGGTGGGAGATGCACTTGACTCCAGAGACTCCCACCGACTTACCCTTCCAAATAGATTCCTATGCACAATCAAATCCGTATCAGCTGAGAGTCTCCTTTCTCAGCTGAACATAATTAAGCTAGGAAAGCTCATTAGTAAAAACTTACCTCTTGTCCAGAGGGTGATCCCGTTGGCTTCTGGTTCGGTAGTGTTAGAGTTCCCGGGGGCCGAGCCTCTGAATAAACTCTTAAATTTGCGAACTTTCTCTTTAGGAACCTACCGGGTGGTAGCTAATCTACCACACGGTATCAAAATTACAGACATGGTTATCCATGGGGTCCCTAAGACCCAAGATCTTTCGGAGCTTCGCCCCAAATTAGTTTTCGACCCATCACATGGGGTGGAGCTCATCCATTTAGACCGTATTTTAACAAAAAGGGGAGAGCCCACAGGGGCACTAAAATTATCTTTTAGGGGGGAAGTACCCTTATTTGTAAAAATAAGGGATACCCAAATTAATTTTAAAACCGAACCATTTGTCTACGCACCCATGAGGTGTTTTAAATGTCAGAGTTACGGTCACCGGGCAACTAAATGCCAGAAAAGGCAGGTATGTCCCAGGTGCGCGGGTGGGCACAGGCCTGAAAACTGCAGGGTGGATACATTCTTGTGTCCAAACTGCAGTGATGATCATCCGGCCTGGTTCCCGGGATGTCCCCTTTACATCAAGGCGCAATGCGTTACGATGGTCCTTAAAAGGGAGCGCATCTCGTGGGCTAGGGCGGCTGAGACCGTTTCACGGGCTGAGAGATCTCAGCTTGCAGACCGTGTCATGGAGGGCGACCCAGGTTCTCCCAAATCAAAAACCCCTCCTACGTCATCAGTGAAACTTTCGCCCTCTCCCAAGAACTGTGGAATATCAGACGGAGAGTGGTCAACTGTAGGAAAATCAGGTAAACCCTCGAACCCCAGCAACCCCGAAAAAGTTGAAGAACCTGAGGTCGCCCCAGCCATTATTTCTTCCTCCACGCCCAGGGAGACCCCCGAGTCCTCACCTGTTAAGGGAGTGTCTGACACAGGGTCTCTGACCCAGGTGTCAGACATCTCTTCTGCAGTAACAGACTGCAGTGACTTCAATATCACAGAGGAGGACTCTGTGGTCTCTATCCACCCCAGCTTTTTTGAGAATTATTCGGATCTCTCAATTTCGGGGGTGGTTGCGATTCAGGAAACCCCGTTAAAAAGCACTCCCGGTACACCCATGCTGCCTGAGAAGGTATCCGAAAGTCTCTCAAAAACATACAATATTAAAATTAAAGATAATAAGACCGTTAATTTAGACATACAGCAACTGGCTCAATTAACAGAAACCATTATTTTAGACAAAGCCAGGCCTGCAAGAAAAAATTTACAAAAATTTATCATTAATTTCTTTGAAAAACATTTAATTAAGGAGAATTCTCCTCCAAAACCTTCGTCAGGCACATATACCGAGAGTGTACAGGAACCCTCACTTCCCCCTGCCCCCTCCGCACCTGGAAACTCCAAAAATCATAGAGCTGCGGTAAATAGAACTCCCGGACGACTTAAATCCAATAGGAGACTGGCAAAAATCCCTACCCAGTCTCCACAACGCCAACGAATCATGGCGGCCAAACGCAGGTATGTCAAGCTAGGCTATGTATAGTGGAATCAATATTATTAGCTTCAATGTGCAGGCTTTAAGTGCATCTAAAATCTCGGAAATAAAACAGTTAATAGATAAAAATCCACACATTGACATTTTATGTATCCAGGAAACTTCCTTTAAGGACAATCATGAAAAATCTATTCCTGGATATAATTTGGAACATAAGAACTATAATGAAAAAATACAAACTTGTGGTGGTTTGGCTATTTACATTAAAAACACTATAAATTACGAACATATCAGGGTAGACAACCCCAAAAACCAAAATGGGGATTCCAAAATTGAATTTCAATTAATCAATCTGCACCTAAAAGATCAATCCTTTTATTTGGCTAACATTTATTCAAGAGAATTATGCTCAAAATCTCTAGAGCATATATCATCATCGATTCCTTCTGTCAATGGAGCAAAAAATTGTATAATTACTGGGGATTTTAATGCTCATCACCATGAATGGGGATCAAAAACTATAAATAAAAAGGGAAGGGAAGTTCTGGAATGGGCCGACAAAAATGACTTAATTTTATTAAATGATGGTAGTTCAACAAGATTTGATAAAGGGAGGGGTTCATTATCTACTATAGACCTAACTTTTACATCCCCACAATTGGCCTCAGAGGCAACATGGGGAGTCCATGATGATAACTTAGGTTCAGACCATTTCCCTATTTTGATAAGTTTAAATATGAATAGTTCTGAAAATTCAGAACATAACCCTAATTTCAATTTTAAAAAAGCAGATTGGAACAAATTCAAAATTCTATGCAAAAAATTAAGCAACACCCAAGTCTACTCTGAAGATGTGAATATCCATTTAGATAATTTAAATAAATCCACTATACATTTAGCTGAACTCAGTATCCCAACCTCTGCTTCCAACCCCCGAAATCAGAAACATGTCCCCTGGTGGAGCGATGAATGCCGTAAGGCGGTACAGGATAGGAAAAGGGCACTTTTTATTGCTAAAAGAAATCCATGCCCATTTAACATTCAAAAGCTATCAGAGGCTGAATTCTCTGCTAAAAATCAAATTTTAAAAGCCAAACAATCAAACTGGCAATCATTTTGTGAATCATTAATCTTAAAAAGTGCAAATTCAAAAGAATTCTGGAACAAAATTCATAGATTAAAAGGTAAAAGAATAGAACCTGTACCGCTTCTTAAAATAAATGATAAGTGTGCAAAAACACCCTTTGAAAAGGCTCAATTTTTGGTCAAGCATTATAAAGAAGTATCTAGTGACTCTAATCTTTCTCCTGAAACTTTGGAATTTCAAAAACAATTTGAGTCACAACATCAAGAAAATATATATGAGCCGGGGTTAAATGATATTCCATTAAATAAACCATTCTCCCTTCAGGAACTCATTAAATGCATCAACGGCAGACATGGCTCCACCCCTGGACTAGATAAAATATCCTATACCATGTTTAAAAACATGCCCGACTCATTTCTCCTATTATGGCTTAATTTATTCAACCAAATTTGGAAATCAGGGATTTATCCAACAGTCTGGAAGGAGGCCTGTATTATTCCTATTAAAAAACCAAATAAATGTAAAAATGAACCAAAATCTTATAGACCTATAAGCCTAACCTCGCACGCTGGGAAATTGCTAGAGTGCATGGTTAAGGCCCGTTTAGAACATCATATGGAATTTAATAATCATTTCAATCCCTCTCAGTCTGGCTTTAGAAAGGGAAGGAGCACTTTAGACCAATTAGCTCGTTTACAACATGACGTAATATATGCCAAAAACAGGGGCAGATCAGTACTAGCCATATTTTTAGATCTGCAAGCTGCATTTGATCTTACATGGCATTTTGGTGTTCTTTATAAACTTAAAGAATTTGGAATAACAGGGGCCTGCTTCCAGTATATTAGGGCATTTCTGGGGGGCAGGAAAATCCAGGTTAGGGTAAGCGGTACTCTCTCAGAACCTGAACAGGTTACTAGAGGTACCCCTCAGGGCGCGATTTTGTCACCTCTTCTCTTCAACATCCTAATAAATAGTTTACCTGAATCCATTTCAAAAACCGGCATGATTTTAAGTCAATTTGCAGATGATTCAGGCACATGGATTTCAGGAAAAAATTTACCTGAACTAGCTAAGAAAGCTCAGTCAGGCTTAGATAATTTGTGGGATTGGGCTTTAAAATGGGGATTCAAAATATCTAAAGAAAAAACTGTCGGTATCATATTTGGGAATCAGAAACAGCATAAAGTGGACTTAAATTTAGGTGGTACACCAATAAATTTTGTTAAAGTTACTAGATTTTTAGGAATGTTATTGGACAAGAAACTAACTTTTGGACCGCATATCGAATATTTAATTAACAAGTGTACCACTGACTTAAATATGATGAAAATTCTAAAACATACTAATTTTGGTGCTAATAAAAACAGTCTACTGCTCCTTTACAAATCTTTAATCTTATCAAAAATTGACTATGGAGCAGAGATTTATGCTGTAGCTGCCCCATCTCTTCTAAAAAAACTAGATATAATTCAAAATAAAGCCCTCAGAATTGCCCTAGGAGCCCTTCAATCAACCCCAATTTACCAGTTGGAAGCAGAAGCAGGGGTACTGCCGCTAAGTATCAGGCGCGAGGCCCAGACAGTTAAGTTTTGGGCCAGAGTACAAACCAGAAAAAACCACAACCCGGTTAACAATATCTTCGGGACCGGATACTTCACCAAGAACATATATAAAAGGGGTCTGCTCCCTTTCGGGGCCAGAACCCAAAACTTGGTGGAATCATTCGGTCTCGGGGATTTACAGGTAGCAGATTTTAGACCCTTAATACAACATCCTTGGCTGCAAGAAATTCCCTCCATTGATATCATAATGTCAGAAAAATTAAATAAATCCATCCTTCCCCATTTAGCTAAAATTGAAGTAAATCTACATTTAGACAATAATTATTCCTCATACTTACAAATCTATACAGATGGATCTAAAGCACCATCTTCAGGCATAGTTGCCTGTGCCTTCTGTATCCCCTCATTAACTATATCCCATTCATTTCGCATATCCAATAATCTCTCTATATACACTGCAGAGATGGTTGCCATTGACAACGCCATGAGCTGGATTATCCAAAATAAACCTAAAAAAACTATAATTATGTCTGATTCCTTATCTTCACTTCAATCTATCCTAAATAACAAAAGCAAATCTAGACCCGATATTTTAGAAACAATTTTAATCAAATATACACATATTAAAAATCTGGGTCTCGAACTTATTTTAGTATGGTGTCCAGCTCATGTAGGTGTTGGCGGCAACGAAATGGCCGATAAAGCAGCTAAGGAGGGTTTAAATCATGTGACTGCAGACCAAGTAATTAATTTGGCACCAACTGAAGTATCTTCCATTGCAAGGTCCCATGCTGTAAAAAGCTGGAACCAGCACTATACCACCAAGTGCCCGAGTACAAACAACTCGGTAAGATACTCAGTTGGCCTCAGGTGGCCAGACATCTATTCTCTAAACTATAAAATAGACAGATGTATTGGCCGCCTGAGAATGGGTGCAAGTCTGTTGTCTGGTTCTTATGGCAAGCATATCCTAGGACTGGACCCCACTTGCGCCCAGTGCAACCAAATAAACTCCTGCAGTCACTTTCTGCTACACTGTACTGTTCATAACTCTCCCAGGACTGAGTTAAAAGAAGCCCTTGCCAAAAACAACCTATTATTTGATGTCAAAAATATCTTAAATCCTGGCAAGGCGCTTCGAAGCTCAGTTTTTAAGGCTCTAGAGAAATATATTTTAGACTGTCAAATGACAGATAAAATCTAGAGCCTCCTTCCCAATCCTCAGTTGCTATATACCACTCAAGATGGCTCAGATATCTAATTTACCTACATTAAATTGTTAAAATTATCATATTGTTTTTAGTCTATAGACTACACTACATCAGTCTAAAATAGACTTTTTTTTTTTGATTATTTTGACTCAATATACTCTATTGAAAGAAATTCTTCATCACCAATCCGGCCAAATTCTTTACCGGATAGACTAATACTATACAGTCTATAGACCACTATACTTCAGTCTAAAAATAGACTCTTATTTCTTAATAATTTTCTTCAATATATTCTATTGAAAGACTTTTTTTATTATACTTTTAATAATTTATATCATAATGAAAATATATATGATAACCGCAAGGAAATCTTTAATAGATACACATCTTTTAAATATATTTTAATCATCCAATATGGATTTATTACAGTTTAATCATTGGATCACTACCAATGCTACAGTTGTATATATTAAAATCACAACAATGACTTGTTCATTGAGGTGTGGAATGATAATCTGAGCTATCTTGGGCCTCTACAAACTTTATAGCCAGTAAAACCTGGTAGTATAAAGAAATATAACTATTGATTTTAGGATTCACTCCTAATTTTATAACATCTAACAAATAGCTTTGACTATTTTTTAAACTTATATGTAAATCTCTCATCTTATGGAGATCTACTTACTTAAATATTAAATACAATAAATTACCGGCTGTAGTATACAACAGTTGTGTATTTATTATGAAACATATTTAAATTTTTTATTGATATAAACTTATCCTTTGAGCAACTGGGGTTGAGAGGGAAAGGGAGATTACTCTGGTCCAAACTGTCCTGGAGTTCTATTGGAGTTGTGTTTCTTGCATTTTATAAATGTTACCTATGCCTCATCCAGTATAGGGAAATCTCAATCATATGTTCAGATAATCAGGGAAATGTTTTATAAACCTGTAACACCATACACTCTTTACACTTCTGATATAGTTAATACATATCAGGGGTATGGAATTAGTGCAGTTGAATGATGGCTGTTCCATCTATCCTGCAATTTTTCATATCATTTTAAATTCATAAACAATTACTCTAATTGTTACTAATATGAATTATCTCCTCTATTAGAAAAAAACACACCATCTTTTTCTTCTAATTTCTTATACATATCTATACTATAGATATTTTATCATACATAAGTTTATATATAACAGTATTCAAAATTGCTGTTTATCTACAAATTTTTATTCTGCAATTATGCATAAATTAAATAAGAAGAATACATACCACCAGTATCTTCTACTATCTATCTCTATTATTATACATATGATCACATACATCATTGATCTTTCTAAAAATGTACATCCATAATTATAATTTACAATAAATGTATACTATACATCAAGTACACTTCATATTTTACTTTACTACTATACTTCTCAACACAATCCACAGTAAAAAAAAAAATATTTACTGTCTAAAATTAATGTGGATAGATGGAACAAACACCATTCATCCTGCATTTCTTTTTATATCCCTGAACATATGTCTAAAATTGGGTTTTTAATCAAAATTGTTACAAAATTAATGTTATACTGGAGGGGCATAGTGGTCACAGCAATACAAGCACCAGTTTAATCAACCGGAGATGTGGAGGGGCGGTGGATGACAGTCGGGTGAATTAGCTGATTCAATTGGGCAGGATCTCGGTCCAAATTCATCCGGTCATCCCCCCCCCCAGTTCTACATTTCCGGCCAGTCCCTATTATTATACTTATTTGCTAAGGCAGAGATCAAAGTAATAATGTTACTACTCAGCCTGGCAAACATTTTAATCCTTTACCGTCTCAAACCTGTAAAAACCAATAACATCTCAACCTTCCATTGGGTGGAGGGGTGTGTCACCCCATGTGGTGACATGCCACCCCCACCCAACTACTACAGACCATCATACCGGATATTGCTGTGACTAATAGACACAACCCCACACCTAAGCTCTATATAACACTTCCGAGCTACATATCTATTATATAAATGTTTGATGTATATATATTTTTACTAATAGTCCCTACTCTGTGTGATCATCCTCTTTTAATTATTTTTATAAATAAAATACATTTCAAATATTTTTAATTTAATTATATTGTTTTAAAAAGTGGCCCTGAAAAGTGGACAGATGATGCACGATAGCCTCCGGAAGATTTTATTTTTATCCTTTATCTTAATATATCACACAGAGAGGGACAATATTTTATCAAGGGTTTTTCCCTAAAAATAGTCTACTCACTCTGCTGGTCAGAGTTATTTTAATGTGTTACCATGTATTTTTAGTTATAGTTCTTATAAAATAGTATTTTAAGGCAGACAATCTAACACATAGACTTTCACTATAGAAAAGAAAAAAGAAAAGAATATAGTAAAGATACTAAGGTATCTTAAATATAGTGAAAGCTCGCCCATATGGGTTATCCCGGTGGCGAGGGTAAACAAAACCAATATATCTAACTTCAGACGTCACAATTTTGACCTATTTGTTTTGAAACCTTGTCTCACTGTGTGCCTCTGTAAAATCTAGGTCAAGGTAAGAAACGGGTCATCTAGGGTAAAAAACTAGGTCACTGGGCTATGTCAGGTGAGCGCTTTAGGGCCAATGGCCCTCTTGTTTGACTTATGAAAATCCCAATTCTCGGTCAAGATTTTTATTTAAGTCCCATTCTCATGAACTACTATAGCTTTTACTTTGAAACTTGAAACATTTATTGATTGCTTATAGTTGACTTAGCATTTAGATTTTGTGCTGTTTGTCTGTCTGTATGGATGGATGTTGAATCCTGTCCATGCTACTTCTCTTACACCACCACACTGGGTTAAGCCTGACTTATTTTACTTAGTACTCTGGACTCTGTGTTACAGTTAATGGCAAACCTTCTTAAGAAAAATCTTTTTCGGTTACTTACAGAAAACAGACAAGCATTGACACCTTAGGTGGTGTTCTTGTTAAATACATGTCAGCATACCTCATGCCACTTGTCATATCAGAGCAGCAGTAGTGTTATTCTTTGTACCTTTTCTGATAACGTCAATAAAGTATTTTGCATCTCAGAGTTACTAGTAGTTTTGTGCTTTGTTCTCCCAAGATACCCATATTTAGGTATGCACTTGTTGATACTACATGCATTCAAGTGTATCATTTATTGATTTCATTACTTGAACCTTGTCTGCACACAGCCTCCGTGGTCCAGTGGTTAAGGTCACTGACTTGTAATGACTGACTTGTCTTACCTCTGGACGATTATTGGTTTGAGTCCCGCTACCGACCATGATCGTTTATGTTAGAACACTTGGTAGTTTGTGTGGAGGATCGGAGTCTAGTACTGGTACTTCCCAGGAACAATGGTTAGGAAACTGCCTGTATATGACTGAAAGATTGTTGAACGAGCTTAAAACCTAGCAAAACAAAATAATGAACCTTGTCTGCACACTTCAGTCAGTTCATCGATGGAAATGCTACTTCGCAACCAGTACATAGACGTTGTTGAGTATGTATTTTTGGACAAAAATGTTTTGGGATGGCCTGACTATAATTACTATAGTGGAAAACACTAGCTTCTAACTTTTAAGGACATCTGTAACAGCATAGATTAGCTATACAGCGACGTAGGATTTTCACATAGCATATATGAGACAAGGCGACCGCCTCCCTGATCCAGTGGTTAAAGTTACTGCCTTCCACCTCTGGTGAGTCATGGGTTCGAGTCACACTACTGACAATGATCGTTTGTGAAAACAATTGGTAGTTTGTGTAGGAGGATCAGAATCTAGTACTGGTTCTTCCCAAGAATGATTGTTGGGAAACTACCCACCTGCAAATGACTAATTGTTGAACACTGGCGTTATACAGAAAAAACAAAACATTTTGACAAGGCTGGACTTAAGTAAACAATACACAGTGTACCTGTGTATGAAATCGTGTGGCCATGAATGAAATAGTATGTTTCTACGAATTACTATGATATTTATTAATTTAAGGTCATAGCACATATTATACATACATCATCGCAACATGTAAAAATAAACATCTATATCAATTAAATGACATGAAGACTAGAAATGTTATACAATTGCAAGAGGAAACGTTTAAGGACATAAATTAATACAGTATAATTATACACAATCTTACTTCCATTGGGAATATAAACTTTTTAAGGGAAGAAACATGTAAAAATTGAAAATGGGTATACATTAAAGGTATTAAATCAGGCATTAAACTACTTGGAAGACGAAACACAAATTCATATCAAATAACAATAAAACAATAAAACAATAGACATCCCCCAGCTTGCTTTCATGTTTTTAAGTGTAGTTTGACTGATTTTCAAATCTGCAGTCTGACTATAAATATAGACCTTTTATAAATTGTTTCGTGGCAAATTTTCTATTAAATATGTTTCGAAATGACACTGGGACAAATATATCCTTGGCTGGACATTTTAAATGAATTTGCTTGTTAACAAGCATCACAAGAAAATGCATAAACTAGCATAACTAGCACGTTCAATTCCTTTTCAGCATTATAATGTAGCACATTGTGTGTTCTATACATTGATACAAAAATTGAACCTCAACTGACTGAACTGTGATGACGTACAAAGCAGTATCTTTATTTTATGTCAAATAAATTGGACAATATATAAAGTCTGACGGCCTTGTACGGTGCTCGGGACATCCGCTGACCCAAGCTGGGGGGATTAGGGGGATAATGCGTTTATTTAGCCTCGCCACCGGGTGAGGCCCCCAGAAGAGGTTAGTCATTTTAGTTTTTGGGGGATAGTGCATGATACAGAAGATGCCCCAGTTCCAGACGCATCCCTGGTTCTTTTACGTGCCGATGTAAAGCATCATACACGGGACCTCGATTTTTAAAGTCTCGTCCGAAAGACTGTTAGTGAAATTAGTTATGTTAGGTGGGAAACACTGAAAGCATTTCTAAATTTGTCCGGCTGTTTAAAACTGTGGTAGAAATAATTTCAATTCTCAACTTAATAATTTCATCAAACTTTATTCTTAGACTTAGCCTCTTTTCGTATGGTTTCGGCCACTTAAGAAGTAACCTTCTGTTTTTGCAAAACAGAATAGGTGTAGGGCTGATAAAGTGGTAGAGCATTATTATAGGTCTATACTCTACAAATTGACGAAAAATATTTGTCTGTGTAACTAACTTGCATAAATATAGCTGTTTAAATGGGCTTGGGTGAGTTTGTCTTAATTGATAAATGTTTCCTATGGTTTCTGCCACTCATGTTCAGTGACCTAGAATTCATAGTTAATGAAAGATTTAAAGCAAATGAATGTTATGTTTACATGCACCAACCTTTTAATGTATGTTACACACAATTTCTTTGCATATTGTGCCTTCTGAGAGTGTAAGAGCGATTTTAACTACAGTGCACATGATTTCTGATTTTTGACTACAAAACATTAAAAATGGCCTAATTTACAGAAAATAAGATGCATGCATATTATCAGCACTTGTATCCTAGTTGTTTATGGATATGCACATAATAGGGCCATGTTTTCAAAATTATACGTTGTATTTTTAAAAATAAGGGGGTGGCTGAAACCATAGGGTTGGCCGAAACCATAGGAAAGAAGGATATATAAGTTAAAAAGTAATGGCGGGGCCTCAATACTTCTAACTGTCAATGCTGGCCCACTTCGCACAATTTAATCTCCTAACAGTACTTTGAAAGTAGGGGAGTCGATGTCTTTAAGTGTGTTATATATTTTTTCCTTATATGGAAATTCTATTCGCAACTTAGCTCCGCCTTCTTATTCATAGGTAGGCTCTGTAGTAAATCGCCACAAGCATGGCAAGGATCAAATATTTATGTCTTCTGAAAAGAAAACCAGATCATTTAAAGTCTAGGCCAACTGATTCTTCGGTTAAAGTCCAACCTTTGTTTCGACAGATACATAAAACAGAAAACGCACGACGTAAGCATGGGAAATACTAAACAAGAAATTACAAATAAACTGCTAGGTGAAAATCAGCATACTTTCCATAGTTATTTTTTATTACACGTGCTTATTCATTCGTATGGTATTGTCCTATCCTTTGATTCAAACCAATTAACTAAAGTACACTCAACTTAAACACATTTGGTGTGGCCTAATCAGCATGTGTTTGTATACGCAAAACAGTGACCGCCGATCGCCAGAATAGGTTTTATTTTTAGTGCATTGATAACTGTACATCGTTGTCACAAAACGAAGTAGAGGGGGAGCAAATAACAATGTGAACTGAAATGTATGGTTGTCTACTTATCAAATGGGCGTGAACTATAAATCGGTCATAGTTCATTATTAAAATAATTAACGCATTAAGTCTGGCAGTCGCTTTCGCTCTTTTATAATAAACTATAACCTATACTTTGGGTTTATTTCTGGGACAGTATACTGCAAATAAACATCCTGATTGGGTTATTTTTGACCACAAATGGACCGTTTATCTTGAAATTTGACAATAGACATAATGCTTTATCTGCTCATTTTGAAGCGTATTCATGTGACCGCACATTGAACACTGAGGCAGTGTACAGATAATGCCCTACAAAACACCTTTCCTAGGAGAAAACCAGTATTACCTTAGGTAAGGCTCGAACCCAAACTTACTTCGTAGCCAGGCCACACCATCACTGAGGCAGTTGAGTTTGTAGCCCGTTAAATGTGCTACTTAACCAAGTGCTACCTCCTGCTGTCATTATCAAATGGAATGTATTCGTTTGCGATACGATTTAACACTAAAACTATGATAAACCAGGATTATATATTGAATAGTTAATCAGCAATTGTAAGTTTTTGGCGAATCAAATGAAATTTGAAGAAGTGCTACATGTGTCGTACAGAAGCGATGTTCTACAAATTACGGTTAGGATCGTGCGTGTGTGTATATGTGTGTGTATGTGTGTGTATATGTGTGTGTATATGTGTGTGTATATGTGTGTATATGTGTGTATATATGTGTGTGTATATGTGTGTGTATGTGTGTGTATATGTGTGTGTATATGTGTGTGTATATGTGTGTATATGTGTGTATATATGTGTGTATATGTGTGTATATATGTGTGTATATACGTGTGTACAAAAACAAATTAGATTGATTATTTACTAGTTATTATATTTTACTATGTAAAGATATGTGACCGGTTGGGTAGATATTGTTCATAACATTTATTCGATATCAAGTTGTGTTGTAAGGAGATGTCAATTGTTTTAGCTTAAGCCAGGTGTGTATTGATTTCTTACCCTTTTCAGGTAAATAGCGTGTAATATGATAATAAAAATTATTTTGACAATTTGGAATTAATTTTGCTGCATAAGACATACATTTGTTTTTTTTTGTAGCGGAAAAGCAATGAAGAGCAAATTCTAGACCTGGTCAATGTAAAAACATCTTAAAACTGCCAAATTTTTCACCTGCCAAAACTAGCCTACTATTTGTAAAGATTTGTATCTTGTATGTTTTGTAGGACTTACAAGAATGTGATTGTCTCATTGTGATGGGTACCTCACTTGTAGTTCAACCATTCGCTTCATTAACAAGCAGGTCAGTAACAAAACTTATATATAAGCTTGTCATACAATATACAAATAATCAACAAACTGTAAAGGTTTTCTTCTTATTGAGATGGTCTTCTTATTGAGGTTGAATGAAGAGCAAAACAGTGAAATGGACTTGATAATTGTGTTCTTAATTTCGAGGTGGTCTTATTATTGTGTTGGTCTTTAAGTGAGGTTTTACTGTATATACACCGATTCCACTGATGATCCAGATTTATCGAAACTAAATGCTGTTGTGAGTTAAAACTGTTGCTAAGTGTTCTTACTTAAAGGTAGCAAACAGTGCCCTCTTAAATAACATGGTATATATCACTGTAAACAATTTGAATGCATACAGCTGTAAGTGAAAAGGTGCAGAGCATAGAAGGCGACATTCATAAATCAGAACTTCCCTAGATAGACTGACATAAAAGGGGAGGAGGCACACATAGGGCAGGCACAAATAAACATTAGCATAGAGACGAGGAGGTACATGCAGTACAACAAGTGATAACTCACTTATTGTCATTGCATTCATTGTTATATGATCTCCAATACCTTGCAGAGTGCTTTCACCATTGTATCATACCTTCCTCAATTGTTTGTGGTGGTGTATATTTTCAGGGAGTTCTTGGTTGTCAGACTTGTCTGTCTATTGGTTACACATACATGTCAGTGTCTGCCAGTATCTTCCTCTTTCAGTATCTACCCATATCTTTAGATGGGTGAAACATTACTTGGCACAACATGCTCACTATCAAGGCTAAGGTCAACAGCTGTTTTGAACCAATCTTGCTGTTCTCAATATGACTGACAGGTCTGTCTTTAATGTTCTGGAGGCAATAATTATAACATTATTATGTTTCATACTGTATACTTAACAAGATACTATTAAGTACATATATAATATGTTATTTTAGAACTAAAGAAGATATTCCACGTCTATACATCAATTTGGAGAACTCCTCCGGGGTAAGTTCTAGCAGTATCTTTATGTATATGTACAAGGGTGTGTGTGTGTGGGGGGGGGGATTTATTGCAGATTTTCTTCAGTATAATGGTCATATGGTCTGAACACATTTCCAGATGTTCCAAGCAGTACTTACTTGAACTCCTACAAGAAGCTGGTAAATTCCCCATATGCAAGCAAGGTTACGGATGAATGGATATACAAAATGTAGATTTAGTACAGATTTATGTACAGAATCCTATGAACTGACATCTATAATGAAGACCAAAGGAATATTGTGTCTAATTCATTCTAATTACTATGTTATCCAGGAGTATATGTAGAATGACATATGTTTTTTAAGCCATGGTGAGTGTTTACAAGTCCTGAATGTTTATATGCTATTATTTACAGCCGGGTGGTGATTTCTTATCTATGTTGTTTGGAGGTGGTGGTGGGTTCCAGTTTGACTCTGAAGACAATATCAGGTATTATCAATTATTGAAATATTGTGATGAATATATATATTTTTCTTAATGTTGAAAGTCTATCAGTGGATGTATAAATCAGCAATTGTTTTGTTTTCAAAGTTGTCTTCTGTGAAATCCTTTCAGTTACGTTTAATAAATATTGGGCTATAAATATTCAATGTTCATTAGCTGTGCATTTATTTGCAATGATGTGCATTTCAAGGACTAAATGTGAAACTGTTCTTAGTGCAGAAGATAAAGAAGAAGATGGGACAGTTTCACGTTCAGCCCTCGATTTATTTGTAATGATCACAAGCAATAATTGTACCCATATTAAGAAATCCTTTTACCATAACTGTGACAATAGAAACAAGACGTGGAGCAGGAAAAGCTAGATACAAAGTGCACATCCAAAAGCAGGTGGATACTTGTAGATAAATTCATACATAACAAAGGGAATAGAGACACAAGACACAACCATGAGTGATGGGTAGACATAGGAATACCATCTTGGAATGGCCAGTGATAAAAACATTTGGGGGTTTAAACTGTTTGACATGTGTGCACAATCTCACTTTTATCCTTTAATTACCCTAATGTAATGTGTGATAGATTGTACAAGGCATTATACACCCTGTTCAGGACTGGATAATTACATTGATTTTGTATATTCATAGCATTTTTGAAATTGTACCATAATTCAAACTTACAATTTGTTGAGACATATTAAGAAGAGGGTTACTTCAAAGTATGTTTGCTAATCAGTTTGTATAAAAGCATGTAAGTTTTTGACAGCACTGTTTATTTTGTTCATACTGTAGTGCCAGGTTCTTTCCCAGAATTTCTAAAGTGCTGGGGTAGGAGCGTGTGAAGAGAGTAGGTTACCAGAGGGGTGTCGCCCATTTAATGTTTACCTTATAGATGGTAGTCTCTGGATGAGCTTTAGATCGGTTTTGTGAAGGAAAACAATTAACAGTATTTCTTTATTTTACATAATTTGAAAACATCATACCGAGTAAAGATATTAACAACATGGACATGACAGGGTAAATTTAAATATGTTATAAAATAAACACTTCAGTTATAAATTAAGTGCTCACATAATATTCAAGTGGTGTGTTTTGTATTTGAATTCACTGTGGGGTGACCTACCTGAACAAGCCTGGGAAAATTGAACTCTCAGTTTTATTATTGAATGTGTATCTGATTTCAGAGATGTGTTTAAGCAGTCAACCTGTGATGATGGTTGTTATGCATTGGCAGATCTTCTTGGATGGGGCGTAAGTTTTTATTTTTCTTGTTTAAATGTTTTATTTTCTTCAGTATTCATTTTTATTTTTCTTAAAGCTAAATGACAGTCTTTCTCTCTTCTCTACTTGCTATTTGGTTCTTTCTAAGACTTCCTATTAGGATGATATGAAACAGAAGGAGGGATTTTCTGTCCTTTATTGGCAATTCTGACAAATGGAGATGATTTTTAGATTGTTTGTTTAGATTATGAATAGGTATCTTTCTTATGTGTTTCATGTCAGAATGCGCCACATTCAATAGCTTATGCCTAGAGTTCAGAGACAACAAGATGTATTTGATGACATTTGGAAGTTAAATGTTCTAGAATTTCTTGCAAAATCTTTCACATTCTTTAAATGAAAAATATTTTTTTCATTGAGGATGTCTTAACAAAAATGTAAAAAGAAATTGTTAACCTGCATTAATTTTATAAACATCTAAGGTAGCTTTAAGACTTTACTTCTAGTTACGAAACTAGATACTGTGAGTAACAAAATGCTTGACATTCATGGCCATTGTTCCCTTTCATATAGATAGGCTTGAAGGCTTGTAGTTCTGTTCTCTCTTCAGAAGTACTTAATCATTTTAATAGAAAATTCTATACATGATTATGTTTTTGTAAAAAGCTTTAGTTCCATCATTTCATAGTTTTGCATTGACTCATTGTCAGGTCGAGATCAAAGTTTACTTTGTTCAAACAAGAATAATTTCCTCTGGAAGACTGAACACAACACAGAATGTATTTATACCTTCTTAATGCTCTAGAATTTTTTTCAAAAACACTTGTCTAATGGAAATGTAAAATTGACATAGGAAGCTAGTTGTCCGAGAATATCGGTCAATTAAGTAACAAATAATCATACATAATAATAGCTCCACAATCTAAAATTAATAATCATATGTACATGTTTGTGGGGTTCTAAGGTTTGTCTTACAACTGAACAATTGCTGATGTTGGTTAGCTTTAAGACAGACTTGTATGGGTCTTACTTCAACTCAATTGTTGGTACCCCGATTCAGCATAAGACTAGTCCGGAACGTTGGGCTAGTGGATTTCTAGAGCCCTGCTTCCTGGTAATATTGATAATTGTCTTTCTGTATGTCATTGTTTTACTTACAGGATGAGTTACGGCAACTGGTGAAAAAAGAACATGCTAGAATTGACAAAGAAACTGCTGCTGCTGCGGGCAAAAGTTCACATAAATGAATACAAAATCACCAGTAAGCTGTGCTTAATGATTCCAAAACTCTTCTAAAGCAGAGAATACTTTTACTTTGATAAGAAAACTAAACAGCAGTTCACCACATGAATTCATGACCATTGACTCAATATTTTTTACTCTTGAAAGTTATATCATTGATTAAAATAACTTCCAAGTGATTGTTTGTGTAAACCAGTACATGTATCTCATACTAATAATCTTCCATCATTTTGGCTTGTGATGATTTTTTTGTGCAATATCGTGTACATGTATACTCAGTACATTTAAAAAACCCACAACTTTTATTATTTTGTTAACTCATATTTTATGAAAATACTTGTCGAGTGTCATGAAATTAGGCATACATGTTGCGTACACATGCAATAATGTTGTGTCAAGTTCTTTTCTTGTATCCTAAAAGTCGGTCTGTGAAACTTTACAAATCCCTCACTGCGTTATTAAATGTACTGAGTATTTATTGTCTCCTTTAAAAATGTAACTCCTTACTCCATGGGGTTCCTTTGAATCGTGTCTATTTTGTGTGACTTTTATATATGATTATTTATCAAATTACTATGTCTGGAATTGTTAGTGAGGTCTACAATTGTTAAAACAGTTATAGGTAAAATTGAAGCGTTAGCATGGGATAAATTTAGTGTATCAGGCAACGATATTTCAAGCTAAAAACAATGAAATGATAGTAACTAACTAATTTCATTATTCATATCTTTTGTTTTGAACTTATGTTATACATTTGTACTTACTTTATGACATGTTTATGCTTTTTGAAAATGATTTGCATAGAAATACATTGATGTTTTTTATTGAAGGATTCTGGTTAAAAATGTACTTATTGTAAATGTGTGTATTAATGAGTTCATGTATATCAAATTAGATTTGAATTTTATCTTCCTTGTTATTGATGATGTATACATGTTTTACCAATTACTTGCTGTCTGTATTAAGCCAGTCTATACAAAAATATGTTTGACTTTTATTTATATTTGTTTTAAATTATTAACATGGGAATAGAGTATTTAGGAATAGTGTACGTCTATAATTATGTAAATTATGTTTTTAATTATGTAATTGAATGATTCTGTTTTTATTTATTAGATGTGTTAATTATATGGTCTACACATGTATGAATATGTTGATTAGTCAGCATGAAGACAGTGAGGACAAACATTTGGTTATATTTTTTTTCTTCTAAAAAATATTATTTTATTATTGTTATTGTTATTATGAACTTAATCAATGTTACGATTTCGTAGTTTACTTTATTGTTGTCCCCCAAATCACGGTTATGTTTAAAAAATGGTGTTACAGTTATTTAATTACTTTGTTATATGATGTCAAATTGTCTCTTATTGGTCTTAAACACCTTGTGTGTTATTTAGTAGATTGGTAACCAAGTCTGTTACATGTACATACATGTATATCTCATCTGTGGTTCTAAAGCCATCTGTGATACAAAGTGTATTATTGTCAACTTTACAATTAACATTTAAAGTTAATTAGTTCAATCTTCCCTAGTGTTTCAATGCATTTCAGTGATTTAAAAAAGGAAATCATTTGTGGTTTAAAATCCTTTGCTTATTGTTAATTATCTTATAGAAGTATGTCAACCTGAAAAATATTTGTGTTTCCCCTCTTGTGACCCCTACTGATAAAGATGGGGTAGGAAGGTACGGAAAACATATTTTGTTTTCAATGTTATTCTGTTATAACTATTCAATTAGCACAGGAGTTCCATTTGACCCTGAAATTGACCCTTTGACCCCTGGCATTTCCAAAAGGTCACATTCTGGCCCTAAGGATTCTGGCTGAAGGGTCAATTTTATCTAAATTGTAGGTAATTTGGCTAGAAAATAGTAAAATTCAGTCAAAAATTATCAAAATGACCCATGAGATTCAAAACCTAGTGGAACCCCTGTAGCATATGTGTGTGGCATAAAATCAGTCTGCACTTTCTACAGAGTTGTATTATCACACCTTTTCAATCCTAAACGGTTTTGTACTATGGCAATTCTTTTGAAAATAGTCCTACATTTTTTAAAAACATAGTACTGTTTTGATGAAATATTTGGGGAAGGTTCATTATAGTTGGAGGTTAGTGGGAGGGGAAATACCTACAGAGATGCATTACTTGTCAAATTATGTTTTATTTTATGTGTACTAACCAGCATACTCACAGTTTTAACATCATATTCTGTATACTAGTAGCATTAATAAGGAATGAATCCTCTTTGGAATGTTGAGTATTAGTTGTATGTCATTCATTCTTATTTCTTTTACTTTGTGTCCTAAATTGAACATACTTGTGCTTTATAACAACAACTTTTGAATAAATATTTAATATCAATATAATTTTTGAGACTTTTTACTATCTTGATTATGCCATCAACTGACCCACACACTATATGAACTTTTTCATATATGAGAGGCATGATTGTTAAGGGATGGAGAGTCTGAGTCTTGACCAGGTCTTGAAAACCAATTTGATTGTGAATGAAAGTGCTTGAAGGACACTCAGGAAGCCATCATTGAGAGCGAGTATTACAAGATGCAATGCATAGTGGTGGAAGGGTAGAGCGTCCAACTTGTGTCAGTAAGGTCACCAAACCTATTTCTAATTTACTGCTAAATAGTGTTTGCAAGTAACAACTGGATTCAATGAATTATTTGGTCTTGAAACTAATATTCAGGTCTTCAGGTTACCCTTAGTTTAAAAATTGGCCCCAGCATCCTTAAACAGGGAGCTATCCCCCCCTGGACCCCTAATATCACTCTTCACGGTTTGTTTTATAATTGGGCTCAGCCATGCAAGGTCTGATGATGGGACTTTGCCAGCTAATTAGCATGAAAGTAGACCCGGGTGCCTGTTCTATTATTATTTTTAGCGTAAGCTGTTTGAATCACCAACCTTCATAAGCCAGGTTGAATTTTACTCTAATGCAATTTAGTCCTTGTTTTATATTCATATTACCATGCAGTAAGTGATCTAAAGTCGATGACCCAAATCAATCGACCATGGATGCCCCCTCTTCTTCATTTGTAGCCAGCAAAAACTTTAAAAATCATTTGTGTATTTTAAAGCAAATATATCAGTCGCGATTAAATCTAGAATCACTCATCAAATTATTTATTTACACCTGGATGTCTGCCAGATGTCCCAGAAATGATTGAATCGAGAAATGTTTTATATGACTATACCTACATGTGTCACATAATTTAGTACCCTTACGCCTAGATTAGAAGTAATTGTCCAAGGTATTGTTTACATAAACACCGTTACCAATGTAAACAATGTGTCACTTACAAATATGGCAATAGGGGTAATCACCGTATGTAATCTGTGTGTTTTAAGTCAAATACATCGTCACACTCATAAATCTTTGAATGATTACCAGGAAGACTTTTTCGATGAATCATATGAACGAATGCCAACTAAAAAACTCTTTGTTTCGAGGATAGATCTAGTAAATGCACAATTCGCAACTTCATCAAGTTAATGTGAATTGTCTACCAGTTGTCGCTTGAGATTGAAAGAGAATTACGCAGCGAATTTATTTGAAGCAATCATATTGGTGTTGTATAAAGTATCATGGCTACAAATTCAGGTAAAGTTCTGTATTATTTCACAAGACATGAATGTTTTAACTATAACTATACAATTTTACGTTTTCTTGACCAGTATTAATAAATTAAACCGTTAACTTGGCATATGGCCATCCTTAAAAATCGTCTGTTTGTCATAAATCTACTTACCCATGAAAATGGCTCCTACTGAAAAAAATAGGGTCTGAGCAGTACAGCAGGATCTGGAAGCAGTGAATTAAAACTTAGCCTAGCCTATTAACTTCTTTATTTTTATATAGATTGACTAGCATAGGTTTGCTTTCATTCTTTGAAAAAACATTTCTTAAATTTATTTTCATCATTGCTTCAGTTGGCGGTGATGAAAAAGTTCCAGATGCTGGAAAAAGTACACAAGAAGACAGTAAAGATGATGGGAAGAATACAACTGCTGAGCATGAGATGTCCGAAGACAGGAGTATGTACAAGTTTTATTCTTAACCTGGCAATCTGTCAGAAAGCTTTATTATCTTGCATTTGCATTACAAGCTGGTAGACAACTATAGTTCATTTTTAGCTTGCTCATGATGAGCCTTTAGCAGTGTGGGTTGTCTGTCATCAGTTCTTGTTGGCATCTACATTGGTTATGAAATCTCAATCAAATTTGGACACAATGTAATACATGGCCATAAGATCTGTATAAGCCAAATTGTACAATGAGGTTAACATGAGCCTTCCTTATCATCAATTAACCTCTAGTGCCATTACTTCTTTATCAATCCTATTCATATTCATACAGATTATGTAATACCCTTAAACAGAAGTTCGACCATTGGCAAAAAAGGACAGTTTAGGTCCAGAGTTATGGCACTTTATTTATTTATTCAAGTAATGCCATCTGATATTCACTCTTTACACTCTTGCTCCTGCTTTTCTTCACAAAATGTTATTATTATTAGACATATATTCATACAGAATGTGTGGACCAGTAAGATATTGTTCAAGTTTGATTATGCTTAAGATTGTACATGCAGAATTTTGTTCTTTTGATTGATAAAAAATGTCATATTTCCCTATTACTCAAAACTAGTCCCTTTATTTCCTCACCAATTCCAATGATATCTGGACAGAATGCCTAAGATATTTAATTCGCTTCTTTTTAAAAGCTGAATCAGGCTAGTTTGTGTGCTGGAGTTATATGCCCTTGATTTATAAAAATAATCTATAGCTTACCTATAGCCCAACTTAGGTAAGATGTTTGACTAAGTTTTGATTGTGCAAATGATAGCCCAAACATTTAATGGGTCTGTTCTGTTCTTAATTTTTTTTTGCTGAAGCCATTTATTTTAGAAGATAAATATTAAAAGTCTTTATTCCTCATTTTATTTTTATATAAAAGTTGAGTAAATTCTTTAAATTGTATTCAAGACTGATGCTATCTGTTTTATTATACAGGAGCATTCCTGTTAGATTACTTTTCCAAAGCGCTTGGTATAAGTACAGCACCCAAACCAGAAGCACTGGTGGATGAAGTGAGCTTTGAAGGTATTGCTAGATATATTGCTAGTGATAAATGTAAGAAGATTGTTACCATGGCAGGGGCTGGGATATCTACATGTAAGTTAATGTTTAAATTATGAGCTCAGCTGCAGGAGATTGTCCAGTGTTCTCTCTGCTTCTATTTCCCTTCTATTACATATGCTATCAAAGGGATTAAGGGAGAGGACTCTTGAAGGGATAAAGGGAGAGAACTCGTGACAAACCTCTGTGAGCTCAACTGGTACATTGCCTTTTCAGTGTACTGAAAGAGTATCTATTTGAGTTCTCGTTGCCTTATAATTATTTAGTTGAGCAACAATTCATTAAAAAAATATACCCAGGAAAATCTAGGAATATGATTATGAATGCTGTTGTATGAAATATAATCTCCAGATAGTAAAACGATTTTAGTTTCATATCAACGTTTCAGCGTCAAAATATCTTTGATGATAAATACACACATACAGCCTGGCTTGAATGTTTATTTTTCCAGTCTATTTCTTAACTACTTTAAACAGTTTGTCTGTAGTATATCTGACTATATCATCATTGTGTTGTCCTTACAGCGGCTGGCATACCAGACTTTAGATCACCGGGTACTGGTCTCTATGACAATCTAAAAAAGTACAATCTACCCAACCCTACTGCTGCGTTTGATGTTGATTATTTCAAGGTATAGTACAACTAACTCAGGATTGTATGTGCACCATACAACATTTTTTCTGTCTGTGGACAGGTTCAGGAGCCCCATTCCAAAATGACTCAAGCTACCAATTTTTCTCTATTCAACAACCAAACATTTCCTGCTCTAACTCTGTTCTGATTACTGATATGAATTTTTTATGAGTACATGTACATATACTTTATCTACTTTATTTTCATTTAAATTCCATTTTTAATGTTTTCTTATTATTAACTACCAGAAATAAAATTACTATGTAAATGTGACATACAAAAGTTGCTTTCTGTCATTTGTTTTTTCCGTTTTGCATGTTTTCGTGAAATTCACAATCTGACCGATACCAAACTCATTCAGACTGTCCAATGGGGCCAATTATGGCCTCATTTCCAGTGTTCAGTAAGCTCCTTTTTCTCAACCTCAAGAAAATTACCAATTGAAATCACATTGATTTTGAGAGCAGACAAAGGAAGAGGTTTGTTATATTTTTAGAGACTGTAAAACTAGAAATTGAAGTTGTAAGTCAAACACCAAACAAATACAAATTTACATAAAATTGTCAATAAATGTTTCAGACAATGACACTTTATTTTCAATATCCTAATTTGACCTTAAAAAGCCCTGAATTTCCAGGGAGGTAAAATAATTGATGGTATGATAATGTCTTCCTTTCTTTACTAGGTAGGTTTTGGAGTTGTATCAATGTGCAATAGTTTAGATATGCAATTACATGTAATTGCTTTAGGAATCTATTTGTTGACTGACCTTTGTTCCAGTCATGATAATAAGTTCAGGTTATTTTGTACCAGTGTTGTTTCCTTCATTTAGAGAAATGGTAGTGGGGCCCTTTGGGAAACATAGCCTTGTGAGGGGCAAAATGGGGGAAATTTATGCTACAAGTTAACTAACTTCTTTCCAAACCTTTTTTTTCCTTTCCTTTCAGTTGCATGCATGATGTTTTTGCCGCTTTATATTATCATGTTGAAAATCTCTCAGATTCAGTGTATTTTTGATGTACAGGATTGATAATGGATTACACAGTTGACAAGTAGTGATATTGCATTTTAGATGTGATGACACTGATGTTATACACAAAGCAGTCACTGTGTGTATCTAACCAGTTACATATTTATCATTGTAGGAAAACCCAGAACCCTTTTACTTGATTCGTAAGGAAATGTTTGGAAAAACTTACAAGGTATGTTTGTTAATTCAGACATCATTTTAACTCCATGCTATACATTGCTTTCTTGGATAACCTGCTTTTATTTGAACACAATTCCTAAACAATTGCATGCAAGTCGCTCATCAACAAACCACAGTTTACCACATAGATGTATTGTGCTGCTATGATATAAAATATAAGCTTTTGGTGCTCAACTATTGTATCTATTTCATTACAAAACAAGAAATATCTTTAAAAAAAATGGTTGGCGCAACTTAAATTTTGCAAATTGGATGCAATCTGAAGGTCAAAATTTATTGTACAACATAAACATTTGCTTAATGTTTCGACTGCCAGTCATTCAATTAAGCTATTCTACAGAAACCCTGAGATCACTGCGTAGTACGCTCCAACACAGCGCTTTGATTCCACTACCGTTACATTCGCACGCTGCTGTATTACCCAGTATATTTTGATAGTTGACCTTACAAAATCACCGTTCGTTCCTGATTCTAAATTTCATTGGTCAGCACGATCACGTGACTACTGAATTTATAATAGTTGGGTATTTTCCAGTGCTATAACCAATCAAATGTGTACGCAATGTAATACCTTTTGTGTCGAGGGAAATTTTGACTATCTAGCTAATAGGTTTTAGCATTTACAGAAGGCAGTGTTTTGTTCTTTCATCGAGGATTTCACCGATATATGTATTACAAATAAACTGTAGCGAATTTGAGTAACGAGATGCTGAGTAATGAGATGACGCATTTTAAAATATACGAAGCGGAATATAAATCACTACACATATACAGGCATTGGTATAGTTTTGGCATTCCGACAAAACGATAGTCACTTATGTTAGATTTATTTAGTTTTTCTAGCAATTTTCATTGTCACAGCGCCATTTCTATGATGGGGAAAGCTGTCTATTCAATGCACACTGGCATAAGCTTTATTTACACATGTTTACTGTCCTACTTTTGGGACATTAGCGAGTCGTTGCAAGCGGCTCACTGAAAGGCTGAGGACGCATGTTGATTCACCTGTCTAAAAATAGACAATATCAGTCTTTTGGGAGTTATAAAGCAGAGGAGACTGGATACAAATAACTCCGTAGTGTGGTTAGTCATAGACACAGTAAAGTCTGTTTCAATATAGTTCATCATTACTTATTGCATAAGTCGTGAACTCACACATTCATGTTAATAAACTTGTCACATAGCGATTAATCTGATTAAAACAATATAAATGTTTGCGACTGATACATAAAACCAAGAACGTCTTCTTAATTCCAACACCGGACAATTCCCCGTGGTGATAAATAACACTACTTACTGGATAAATCTTGAAACACACTATAAACAATGTTAACCAATCTGCTTCAAGGTTACACATATTTTCAAATTGAAGTGAAATTGCGCGAAATTGCGTTGGTGGTTAACGTAAGATTTGATTGGTTTACAAAACATTGAATATGCAAATAGCAAAACCATGTTAGTACGGCTGCGCCAAAAAACTTGATTAACAACTTCTGTGCCAAAGCCTTGAAATATACAGAAATCATCCTGATATCCATTTGTTTTGAATAAACTGTGCTCTTCATTTCATTCTTTCCCTTGAGGACAAGTCAGTAAAAAATTCTGTAACTAAGACAATGTTTCGCTTGTATCTGTACATGTATTTACTGACTGATAATGTGTTTTGTATCAAATTCTCGGTCTAAAATAAAAGATTATACATTTGTTACAGCCAACGCCTTCACATTACTTCATTGAGTTGTAAGAGAAGAAAAATAAACTGTCAAGACATTTCACTCAGGTAAGTGATGTATTGTTGTTAAGTGATGTGTTTTAATGCGTTTAATGTCATTTTTTCTGTGATATGTGGCCATCAGTGTGTCCTAGCCAGTTGTCCTGGAATTAATTGTCTACCAGTACTAACTTGCCCATCTGTCAGCTAATGACAAATACTCCACATATGTCAGAGGGCAAATGACCATAACCACATTATACAGGATATGACCTGCCCAGCCTTGGAATCAAACCTAGACGTCCATGATGACAGCCTAGCACTCTACCAGACGAGCTAACTGGGCAGGGTGTAAGTGATGTAAATATTTGAAATAAGATAGTAGGGAATTGTACATAAAAAGCAGTAACTTTAAATACAATGTAAACACTGCCTAAATATTACCCCCACCTATTCCCCCCTCCATACTTATTTTAATTAAATTTGAAATGACTGCTTAGTCCAATCATTAACCAACATTCTTCTTGTAATGATACATACACACTTAGCAGCAATAGCTTCTAAAACCATGACAAGTCTGGTTAAAACCTGGAATAATGAGAGGCAGTTAATCTTACTTTGACATATGGTGCAGCCTTTCTAGAAGGACGGGCCCTCTCATAAGCATCAACCTTTCTACAGTGACATTATCAATTTTCCTTTGATGAGAAGTATTACAAAGTTAACCTCTCTAGTACAACCACCTATTATTTATTGCTGAAATTTACATCTCTGGTGCTTTGTAAAGGTTGCACTGCACATTTGATGTTATCATGTATTTTCTCAGAATGTTGATGGACTGGAAAGAAAGACTGGGTTGAGTTCAGACAAATTGATTGAAGCCCATGGTTCAATTAGCACTGGTCACTGTCAGGAGTGTAAACATGTCTACAGTCATGAGTGGATATCGGACAGAGTATTCGACAAGACTGCACAATCTCCTGTACCCAAGTGTTCACAACCTGAGTGCAACGGTGTAATAAGGCCAGGTAATAACGTAGTTTAAAATCAAATCTTGTTAACCTTTATATTTTTCTTGACCTGTCGGTTCAGTTCTATGCTAAGCATCGTTTGACACGGGTAATCATTGTTACTTGTTGGAACTAGGATACTTTCAGTTGAATCACACTGTATCACGATTAAAAGATTAATATCATATAGCTGCTGGGGAGTGACAGGTTTGCTGCATCACTTCCATGACAATAGTTTCTGGTTCAAGTCTATAGTAACAAGAAATGAACGAACACCAATATTTAAGGAAATGAAAACATACCATCTAAAAATAAAACTAACAAGTCTGTAAAAGTTGTCAATACTTAATGAATTTTATATCTATTAATGTGTAAGTTGTTATCCTCTAATGTATATCCTTAAAGGCTTTGCATTGAAAATAAGTTGAATTTATTTTAAATTGTTGCTCTAGAAAACCAGCACATTGAAGATACTTTAGTTTTGCAGGGACAATTTTCAACATACAAACACTGCACCTACGCTCATGAATGCTAATGTACGGTATATATGTAGACAGATAGAGAGGGAATAGAAGCAGAGGTGCAGTGGTCCATTGTTCATGGATATTTAAATACTCTAGAGCATAGCATGTGTTACATTTTCAGATATTGTGATGTTTGGAGAATCATTACCAACAAGATTTGCCGACAATGTGAAGGTAATTTCTTGCATCTTATAATGCTTACACTTCACCAGGCCTGTATAGCGATGTGGTCCAGAAGATACCACAGCACTTGAAATTCTAAAAAAATGAACGACAGCAGCTTCAATATTACCCTTGGTGTCAGTATAAATAGATAGTAATAGAATTCAAAATGTTTATGTTAATGTGAATACAGAATGATTTATAAATCCCATCTAGAGAATACTGTTCAAGATTACAATTAAAAAATCTCCAAAAGTATGACAATTTGCATTCCCTTAACTACTTTATACTTGATAAGTGAATAAACACATTTGACAACTTCTGCCTAGTAAGTGCCATAAGTTGATAATTTCCTCTCTGAAATCTATGTGCATGTATCCAGTTATGATGTAAATCATTCGTTGTGTTAAATACAATCACAGGAGATTGTCACAAATTCTCTCGCTTTATTTTTTATGTTCTATAGAAGGGACAAAGGGAGAGAACTTGTGACAATCTCCTGTGAGTGCAATGACCATTGTTCATTGAGCTTTGTTTCTCATACAGCCAGATGTTTCTCCATACTTGTTTACACATTTTGTAGGATCTTGACGATTGTGACTGTTTGATTGTAATGGGAACTTCATTAGTTGTTCAACCATTTGCTTCAATAACCAGCAGGTTTGTAATATAATATGTACCCATGGTTTCACCTGGGTAATGAATTCTTATTCAGATTTTTCTTTAAGAGAAATTTAAAACAATTTAATGAAGATAAGTCAATTTGATATTTTAATTAATGTATATTTAAGGAAGCACATCACATTTTTCAAGAGAAAAAAAGACAACAAAAATTAATATGATTATTTCACTTGGCACACCAGGTCACATAACCATAGATATTGGCCTTATATTGTCTATACCTGTTATTGTATAGTGCAAATTTTTACTACTGTTTAGTTTTGTGCAATATAATATATACATAAATCCATTGGTCATCCAAACCTGGCAGATATATATATATATGAGGTGTGTCCAAAAAGCTTAACATCTTTATTAATCCCCATGAATTGGCACAATTTAATTAAAGAACATTTTGAAATAAACAAAATATGCACATTTTCATACCTATGTGTATGACGGCCCGTCGCAGTCCAGATATTTAAGTTATTGTTGTTTTCTTAACAGCTATAGTAACACGAATTTTATGGCGCCAAAAGCAGCACCGAAGTTATGATTTTTACATATGCGTCATTAATGTAGAGACGTCATTACCTCAAATTTTTAACTGCATCAGTTGTAAAATGTGCTGTAGTCACTTGAATTTTGCATCTCACCTGTTTTTGATTTTGATTTAAAAACGTCGTCTTTTGACGTTGAAGAAGAGGGAACTATTATCAAATAGTGTGTTTCATTGAATGAAACACCCACAGACTCGATGAAAACATTACAGAGAGGCACAGGATATTACTCAGTTTCCTGATTGCTTGTATATAAGTGGCATACCTTTTCTCAAGCGGGCATTTATCAAAGAAGGACGTTGCCAGGTCTGGTAGGCCGAAGAAAGTTAACGTCAGGGTCATTGCATTGGTTGGGAAAATCGATATGGAATACTGTCGGGTGTGTGTCCGCGATACTAGTGAACGCCTTGGACTTAATCACTGGGCAGTGCTTAACATGCTTAAATCCTGCCTTGGAATGAACAAAGGGTGCACTTACTGGGTCCCTAAGTTTCTCTAAACATTAAACAAGGAGGCATCTATTATGAAAAGTCATTATTTTTCTTAAAATCAAAGTTGTCCACAAACTTTTTGGACACACCTCGTATATCTATAATAAGGATTTTTCAGCTAGGGGTCCTTAGACCCTCGTGTTTGATAAATTGGGGGTCCATAGTAAATTTGTAGGGTCCCAGATATGCAGTTTATACTTGACAAAGGTTTATCTTAGGGGTCCCTGGGATGCACAGTAAGTTGCAAATTGGAGTCCCTAGAAAGAAAAGGGAGTCGGGGACTCAAGATTTCTGCGTCACAGAAATCCCTGTAACTCATCCTTTACTTAAGTCTGTTATTCTCCATAAGGACGGCATATTTTGAATGTTAAGTAAGATAATAAAAAGAAATAGCAAAAAGTAATGATATATATGGTTTACTAAAGATTTGAAGGTTTGAACATCTTAACTTGCAGGACTAAGGACAATGTACCAAGATTGTATATGAACATGGAGAAAACTGGAACTGGAGTAAGTACCTGATCTTATCTAGGTTCAAGTCAGAATTTGACATCTATAATTCTAGTAAATCAGTGAATTGTCAATAGTCTAACTGTTGTCATGTAGGAGAAATTGTGTATTTCTTGACTAAACACATTGTTTGGTACCCACATTGTATTTTGTACCCACAAAGTTGTGTCACATATGTGGCAAAATGTATATGGCCTAGCATTATAATTTCATTGCAATATTCGGCAGTACTAGTACATGTTGTTGTATGCCTGGAGGTTCAGCTTTGGATTTAGTCATAAAGAGCGGAGATACAGCCCTTGACTTGGACCAAATACTCTGATAGAACACTTTTGACTGAAATTGTTCTTGCATGAAATAAATTCATGTTTTTGATAAGGATTTGTATTCGTATCAAATCCCAACAATAACTATTTGCCAGCTTTCTCCATTTACCATATTATCTATGTTCAACTTGATACTGAACAGCCATGTATAGTAGGCTCTTTGCATTTTTCCCAGTCTGAAGAAAAACATTCAATGGTTCATCCCACAGGAGATTATCACTAGTTCTCTCCCTTTATCCTTATAGTAACAACAGTTGGACTCTTGTCTTGTTTCTAAACCTAATAAAAATCCTGTCACTTCAATATTTCATGTTCTAGGACATGTAAACACAACAGTAGGACTCTGACTTGACTCTAAACCCAATAAAAAACCTGTCACATCAATATCTCATGTTCTAGGACATGTAAACACAACAGTAGGACTCTGACTTGACTCTAAACCCAATAAAACACCTGTCACATCAATATCTCATGTTCTAGGACATGTAAACACAACAGTTAGACTCTGACTTGACTCTAAACCCAATAAAACACCTGTCACATCAATATCTCATGTTCTAGGACATGTAAACACAACAGTAGGACTCTGACTTGACTCTAAACCCAATAAAACACCTGTCACATCAATATCTCATGTTCTAGGACATGTAAACACAACAGTTGGACTCTGACTTGACTCTAAACCCAATAAAACACCTGTCACATCAATATCTCATGTTCTAGGACATGTAAACACAACAGTTGGACTCTGACTTGACTCTAAACCCAATAAAACACCTGTCACTTCAATATCTCATGTTCTAGGACATGTAAACACAACAGTAGGACTCTGACTTGACTCTAAACCCAATAAAACACCTGTCACTTCAATATCTCATGTTCTAGGACATGTAAACACAACAGTTGGACTCTGACTTGACTCTTAACCCAATAAAACACCTGTCACATCAATATCTCATGTTCTAGGACATGTAAACACAACAGTAGGACTCTGACTTGACTCTAAACCCAATAAAAAACCTGTCACATCAATATCTCATGTTCTAGGACATGTAAACACAACAGTAGGACTCTGACTTGACTCTAAACCCAATAAAACACCTGTCACATCAATATCTCATGTTCTAGGACATGTACACAACAGTAGGACTCTGACTTGACTCTAAACCCAATAAAACACCTGTCACATCAATATCTCATGTTCTAGGACATGTAAACACAACAGTAGGACTCTGACTTGACTCTAAACCCAATAAAACACCTGTCACATCAATATCTCATGTTCTAGGACATGTAAACACAACAGTTAGACTCTGACTTGACTCTAAACCCAATAAAACACCTGTCACATCAATATCTCATGTTCTAGGACATGTAAACACAACAGTAGGACTCTGACTTGACTCTAAACCCAATAAAACACCTGTCACATCAATATCTCATGTTCTAGGACATGTAAACACAACAGTTGGACTCTGACTTGACTCTAAACCCAATAAAACACCTGTCACATCAATATCTCATGTTCTAGGACATGTAAACACAACAGTTGGACTCTGACTTGACTCTAAACCCAATAAAACACCTGTCACTTCAATATCTCATGTTCTAGGACATGTAAACACAACAGTAGGACTCTGACTTGACTCTAAACCCAATAAAACACCTGTCACTTCAATATCTCATGTTCTAGGACATGTAAACACAACAGTTGGACTCTGACTTGACTCTTAACCCAATAAAACACCTGTCACATCAATATCTCATGTTCTAGGACATGTAAACACAACAGTAGGACTCTGACTTGACTCTTAACCCAATAAAACACCTGTCACTTCAATATCTCATGTTCTAGGACATGTAAACACAACAGTTGGACTCTGACTTGACTCTTAACCCAATAAAACACCTGTCACATCAATATCTCATGTTCTAGGACATGTAAACACAACAGTTAGACTCTGACTTGACTCTTAACCCAATAAAACACCTGTCACTTCAATATCTCATGTTCTAGGACATGTAAACACAACAGTTAGACTCTGACTTGACTCTTAACCCAATAAAACACCTGTCACATCAATATCTCATGTTCTAGGACATGTAAACACAACCGTTAGACTCTGACTTGACTCTAAACCCAATAAAACACCTGTCACATCAATATTTCATGTTCTAGGACATGTAAACACAACAGTTAGACTCTGACTTGACTCTAAACCCAATAAAACACCTGTCACATCAATATTTCATGTTCTAGGACATGTAAACACAACAGTTAGACTCTGACTTGACTCTTAACCCAATAAAACACCTGTCACATCAGTATCTCATGTTCTAGGACATGTAAACACAACAGTTAGACTCTGACTTGACTCTTAACCCAATAAAACACCTGTCACTTCAATATCTCATGTTCTAGGACATGTAAACACAACAGTAGGACTCTGACTTGACTCTAAACCTAATGAAAATCCTGTCACATC
Source organism: Mactromeris polynyma (assembly GCA_032209605.1). NCBI lineage: Eukaryota > Metazoa > Mollusca > Bivalvia > Venerida > Mactridae > Mactromeris > Mactromeris polynyma. Next base: position 58,315,039 of record JASFXZ010000002.1, on the reverse strand, counting down.
AATATTTCATGTTCTAGGACATGTAAACACAACAGTAGGACTCTGACTTGACTCTAAACCTAATGAAAAACCTGTCACATCAATATCTCATGTTCTAGGACATGTAAACACAACAGTAGGACTCTGACTTGACTCTAAACCCAATAAAACACCTGTCACATCAATATCTCATGTTCTAGGACATGTAAACACAACAGTAGGACTCTGACTTGACTCTAAACCCAATAAAACACCTGTCACATCAATATCTCATGTTCTAGGACATGTAAACACAACAGTAGGACTCTGACTTGACTCTAAACCCAATAAAACACCTGTCACATCAATATCTCATGTTCTAGGACATGTACACAACAGTAGGACTCTGACTTGACTCTAAACCCAATAAAACACCTGTCACATCAATATCTCATGTTCTAGGACATGTAAACACAACAGTAGGACTCTGACTTGACTCTAAACCCAATAAAACACCTGTCACTTCAATATCTCATGTTCTAGGACATGTAAACAAACCAGTTGGACTCTGACTTGACTCTAAACCCAATAAAACACCTGTCACTTCAATATCTCATGTTCTAGGACATGTAAACACAACAGTTAGACTCTGACTTGACTCTAAACCCAATAAAACACCTGTCACTTCAATATCTCATGTTCTAGGACATGTAAACACAACAGTTGGACTCTGACTTGACTCTAAACCCAATAAAACACCTGTCACTTCAATATCTCATGTTCTAGGACATGTAAACACAACAGTTGGACTCTGACTTGACTCTAAACCCAATAAAACACCTGTCACATCAATATCTCATGTTCTAGGACATGTAAACACAACAGTTGGACTCTGACTTGACTCTAAACCCAATAAAACACCTGTCACTTCAATATGTCATGTTCTAGGACATGTAAACACAACAGTTGGACCCTGACTTGACTCTAAACCTAATGAAAAACCTGTCACATCAATATATCATGTTCTAGGACAAGTAAACACAACAGTTGGACCCTGACTTGACTCTAAACCTAATGAAAAACCTGTCACATCAATAGCTCATGTTCTAGGACAAGTAAACACAACAGTTGGACCCTGACTTGACTCTAAACCTAATGAAAAACCTGTCACATCAATATCTCATGTTCTAGGACATGTAAACACAACAGTTGGACCCTGACTTGACTCTTAACCCAATAAAACACCTGTCACTTCAATATCTCATGTTCTAGGACATGTAAACACAACAGTTGGACCCTGACTTGACTCTTAACCCAATAAAACACCTGTCACATCAATATCTCATGTTCTAGGACATGTAAACACAACAGTTAGACTCTGACTTGACTCTAAACCCAATAAAACACCTGTCACTTCAATATCTCATGTTCTAGGACATGTAAACACAACAGTTGGACTCTGACTTGACTCTAAACCCAATAAAACACCTGTCACATCAATAGTTCATGTTCTAGGACATGTAAACACAACAGTTGGACTCTGACTTGACTCTAAACTCAATAAAACACCTGTCACATCAATAGTTCATGTTCTAGGACATGTAAACACAACAGTTAGACTCTGACTTGACTCTAAACCCAATAAAACACCTGTCACTTCAATATCTCATTTTCTAGGACATGTAAACACAACAGTTGGACTATGAGACTGAAAGTTTAAATGCACAATTAATTGTTTGAACCTGTCCCTATTTCAGCCTGCTCATCCACTGACAGCATTGATATTTGGTGGTGGCTTTAATTTTGATGCTGAAGACAATATAAGGTAAACTTATAGTCATGATTTACAAATGTAACTGTCTCTCTAAAAAAGCAAGATCTTTTGATTTCTGTAAGAGTACTGTAAACTTATAAAACTTTGTGTGCTATTTAGTTAGTGTTTTTTGCAGTTGATATCTCTCTGGTAAATTAAGAAGTCACACAAGTGTTTTATGTAATTGTATGTATGATGATGTAAGTTATTGAAGCTGCAATGATACAGTGTATCACCATAATGAACAATTTGAAGCTATATACTCATGAATAAATCTAGGTTTATCTCTCTTTGGCTTATCTGTCCTTGGCACAATTGGATGTTCGAAAGCTATTGCTGCCTGTCGAGATTAGAGAAACTTAATACTTACTTATGGTAACACCTTTTGACCAATGGTTATGGTGTCATAATATTTATATATCTTTTCTTTAACCACAATACATACAGCTATATGTGAAGAACATTTATGTCTGATTTGGTATAAGTATAAGTCTGAACATTATTAAGTTTCCTTGCCGCTAACATTGATAGGAATTCAAAGTTCTTGCAAAGTGCTATTTGAATAAATTGTTTAATAATAATCATAATAATATCATTCAATTTAGCAAGGAGAAACCTGAAGTTTCACATAAAACATACAGACAGGTTTTGAAGTTTTTTCGAAAGTGCTGTTTAGTCCAAGATTGGAATGGGGTTAATATGGACTTTTTTGTTTTACTTATCAAACAGTACAAAGTTGAGTGCATTTTTATATTCTATGATTTACAGAGATGTATTCAGACAAGGGGCCTCTGACGAGGGATGTTATGCACTGGCTGACATAATTGGATGGGGAGTATGTCATCGACTTACCAAAAACATTCACTTGATAAAATTTAAATACTGTAGCATTAATAGTAGACAAAGGGTGAAACTTCATGTGTAGTTTGTTATTTTAGTCATATTATGTCTAATGAAAAGTACAGACAAGTTTAAATATTTAGTTATTTTACAGTGATTTTGAAACAAGTAATTACAACCCATATTAACACTTTATTGTGACACTAATCAGCACTAGTGTCTCTAATCCATATATAGTGAAGTTGGCAGTTCAAGCTTGCCCTTAAGGTGGAATATGATCTTTTAACCTGTAGCATGTATTGAACAATCACACTGTAGCTCTTTTCTGTAAATGGCTATGCCAATTACATGTACCTGATTTAGACAGTGACTAATAAGCATCACATCACATTTTCTCTCTCAAATCATTGCTTCTTGGGCCCAAATTTAGCAAAATGTTTTGTTATTAAATAGATACAAAAATGTATGTATTTCTGTTTATGTTTACTTAGGATGAATTGAGGACAATGGTAAAACAAGGACACGAAAAGCTAGATGAACAATTTGGCACACCTGTAAAATCAAAGTCAGTTGCTTCCAGTAAACCAGCCAGCTATACATCTACATCTGTAAAGTGTCCAACCCATGGAAAAGCTCAGCCTGGGCAAGGAGCAGTCAATAAACTTTCATCACAAGGTCAAAATAAGGTCACATCTAAAACCCCTAATAAGACCACAAGTGGATCTTCAGTGAAGAAACCTACATCAGCTACTACAAAAGGGTGCAAGGTGACTAATGTAAAATAATGACATATAAAAATGTGATACCTTGAGGTTCAAGGCTTTCAAGAAATTTTTGTTGACACTGGGCCATGAGGACAAACAAATATATACATATATACAAACATATATCTATGAGACGGAGAAGGAACACTATATAAACACATATACGAACATATAACGTTATAGTTGAAGAACAAACTGAAATGACTATGTAATAAAACATACATGCGATAGCGAAAAAACATGTGTATGAAATAATACTACCTATAAATACGCATATATATTCTATGTTATCAGTCATTACCATATTATCGTAACGAATGTGTAAGATCAATATTGTTATACTGTATGTAATACAGTCGACTCTCGTTAGGACGAACTCGCTTAAGACGAATTTTCCGTTATGTCGAAGTTTTTCAAAAGTCCCGATTTTATCCTTCTTTGTCTATATGAATTTCTGTCGGTTAAGACGAATTTTTGTCTCGAAGTTTTTCGTTACGTCGAAGTTTTTTCGAAGTCCCGCTTAACAAGTTCGCACCTTAAACCTATTGTTTAACACGAAGTCGGATCGTATCCTGCTGGCGACGAATGTTTTCACACGTCACTGAGATGATTTACCTGTATTTTCGCACATTTAATTATCGATTGTTTACATAATTGAAGGATTTGTACTTGTTTGCAAAATGTTAGACTACATTGTGTTAATGCAAACATGTCGAATTGTTGAACACTGCGATCAAACCGATAGTTTGTAAAACATGCCAAAATGAGTGATTTAATTAAGCGTGTACTTTAATTAAATCACGTCATCTTTAACATTTGTTTTATGCAAATGGCATTCAAACACAAAGCAGTCGTCACGAACTAGACTTTCTCACATAACACCACCAAAATGGCCTCCCGACGTTTACGTCGAATTTTCGTTAAGACGAATTTTCGTTAAGACGAACTATTTCCGACGGTCCCGAAAAATTCGTCTTAACGAGAGTCGACTGTATAATACAATGTTATATGTGTATTTATTGTAAACTTCTTATCTATATCCGTATAACATTGCGACGTGCAATAGTTTACATACATTTGTGAAGTCGATGAAAAAACAAAGTGTACAATATGTTTTGTTTGATATATTCATATTACAATTTTAATTAAATATCTTTTCGTATTTCCAGCGCTTTGAAGATGAATACGCTTAATTTCTTCATGACAGTTTCGTTTTGATTTTCAAATAATAACCTCAATTTTAACATACTTGGTCTTTTCCAGTAATAACTCTTTATATACAGTTTACGGAGTTCATTATAAAGTTCACATTCGAGAATGAAATGATATTCGTCTTCCAACTTATCACAATTAAAACATTTTCTATTTTCTCTTTCTAGTTTTGGTGTTTGCCATCTGCCAGGTTCGATTCTTAGGTTATGAGAGGATACAACAAGTCTAGTCATAGCAATTCTAAATTTATATCAACACAGACATATAAACCATTGATTGGAAACGTTTTTTTTAGATTTGTTTGAACTCTGTCGAGCTGTGAAATTTTCATCAGTGATCAAAATTTGCGATGTCTGCCATCTTGTTTCTGAATTTGGAGAAGTTGACATTTTGAAACGCGATAATCGTCATATTTAACAATTTCTCAAGTTTAAATAAGTACATTTTTAAATTACTACATTCAGACAATTAAGAATTACACAGATCAATAGGTAATTACACGGACATTTAAGTGCTAATCAACAGTGTTAGCAACAAACGGAAATGAACGGAGATTGCGGACTATTGCTAATCGATAAAGTGACCAGGTGGAAATTTATGATACATACCGAGCGCACTAAGGATTGTGGGTAAATTATTTCTTGTTACCGTTTCACTGATATCAGCCTGTTTCCGATCCATGTCCGTGGTCTCAATACATGTTGGTGTGTATCATTTGTTAATGATTTTTTTTAGATTATCTGTTGTTGGTATTGTTTTCCATTTTAGGAATCTGATCCGTCCTGTTGTTATTGTCAGACAGTGTTTATTCAAAACATGTAAATTACTAGGTGTTGCATGTATACACTTAACAAAACTATAAGTGTGCAGGTATAAATATGACCGTATCTTGGTCAATATTAGTCTGATCTTGCTGCAATTTTCAACAAACATAGGTAGATACCTTGCATAATATTTTATTTATTGCATGTCATAAATCCACCGATTGAACAAATGAAATCAATAAATATGATGCAAAAAAAATCAGTACTGCAGCTCCCACTTAAAGATGATCTGATTGATCGGAAAGAGTCTTATAGCGTTTTTGCCCACACGGACTTGATACATGGTGTTATTTAAATCGATGAATTCGACCTGAGAATCATGATCCACTAGCAGCCAATACTGGCAATAGCAAATACACAAAATTTCATGTAGAAATGTTAATCAATAAAAAAGTTATTTGACATTAAAAAGTGCACACTAATAAGTTTTGTGAAGTGTATATTATTACTCAGGCCTTTTTTATATCATATATTGATCTAGTTGATGAGAATTTAAAGGTAGATAGTGCGATTTTATCGGGAAACTCATTTATTCGCTGAAAACAGGCAATTTCATTACAATCAACATAAGCTAACAGATTTCAGCCAAAATTCCAAAAGATGGCAATGGGCTGTTGATAAAATACAAGTTTTACCCCCGGCTCGCAAACCGAAAGTGGTGTCGCTAGCGGAATCCTCAATCTATTTTTAAGACTGTACTGGGCATGCGCACACAGCATGATAATTTTAATCCAACTATTTACCGTTATCGATGGACCAGGCATTGTTTATGTAGCGATCTTCACCTTGTGATCTCAAGAAACGTTCCCAAAATGCATTTCAAAAAATTGGCAAGGAATGTAAATAGCTCTAACCCGGCGCGTAGGCCAAGATAGGAATAACCTGTATTAAGCTTATATTTTTATGGTTTTAAGGGGTTCCTACGAAAAGTAAGGATGCAGAATGAAAGAACCTGTCTGTATGAAGAAATTAACATGCGAAATTCCGAAATTTACGACGATCGATTTTTTTCTCAAAATAACACTGTCTACCTTTACCTGATGAAACAAATTATTCCTGATGGAACAAATTATTTAATGTCAGAATGTAAGAGATTTGCAATTCCTAAAGTCAAGGGTTTTGGAAAGAAATCTTTTGCTTTCAATGGTTGTTGTCTTTGGAACAGTCTGCCACAAGATGTGAGGGATGCCAAAAGTATTTCTTCTTTCAAATGCAAAGTAAAAAAACATATTTGTAGCTCGTCTTAAATAATGTAATGTCTTTCCTTTTTAATCAGTTTATCATTTGTAACCTAATACCTTGTTAAATTTTATTTGTTTAGCTTTTTCATCCATTATTCCTGTCAGAGATAACTTATTGTTTTATTGTTTCATCGTTTTATATATTTGTTTATAAACATGTAACACAATGTCTTGACTGTGATAACTTTATTTATAACTTATAATTCTTCTACGTCACACAATACTATATATTAAGGACCACAATGGAAATAAGAGTTTTTACTTGTACTCTTTTTTTGTGTTATCCTTAACATATAATGTTGATTGATATGGCTTTATTGATTCATGCATATTGTTGTTATTAATATATGTCTTAATTTTATAGTACCATGTAAATTGTACATTATATGTTGAAATAAATCTATCTACCTTTAATGCATTCTGTTGCAAGAGGACAACATCTGAATTTGATACAAACATTGCTTGCAAAAAGCACAAACTTTTGTTATCCTTAATAAACAAAGTTTAATATTTTACTAAAATCTAAACAGTGAAATGTTCTAGTATAATTGCAAACATTAATGAGATGGCTGTTCCATATGTTATAAAGTAAAATTTAACCCATATTAGTTTGAATCTTTAACACCTGATTTTAAAATTATTTTTCTCAGGATGGTCATTGTTAAATAATCATTTTCAAACCATCTTTTTATAATTTACATTTTGTGCTTTAAGTGATTATATTGCAATTTTTGCGACTTTGTTAACCAATTTTGGAACAATATTTTGTGACTGATACTTTATATACACTTTCTCTGAGGATTCATTGTTATACTATGTTATAAAAATTTACTCCAGAACCATAACTGTACTTATATATTGATTCATCCACAACATTACATCATAGGTAGCAGATTGCTGAGGCATCCACTACATCATGTGCAGTCTCCCACATACACACTATAATACATAGCATAAACACTTCATGAATATAATGTTTTTTACAATAATATACATTAATACACTATGTAGGTTTGTTACCATTTTTTACAAAGATGCTGTGAGAAATGCAAATATGAAAATTATATATTTTTTAGATGATGTTTTATTTTCTATTATTTTGAACGGAGGGCAGTAACTCTCCTCCTCTGACTGTCATTTTGAATCAGGGGAAGTCACTGAGGTACCATTTTGAAACAGGGGAAGTCACTTAGGTACGATTTGGAATCAGGGGAAGTCACTTAGGTACGATTTTGAATGGGGGAAGTCACTTAGGTACGATTTTGAATCAGGGGAAGTCACTTAGGTACAATTTTGAATCAGGGGAAGTCACTGAGGTACAATTTTGAATCAGGGGAAGTCACTTAGATACGATTTTGAATCAGGGAAAGTCACTGAGGTACAATTTTGAATCAGGGGAAGTCACTTAGGTACGATTTTGAATCAGGGGAAGTCACTTAGGTACGATTTTGAATCAGGGGAAGTCACTGAGGTACAATTTTGAATCAGGGGAAGTCACTTAGGTACGATTTTGAATCAGGGGAAGTCACTGAGGTACAATTTTGAATCAGGGGAAGTCACTTAGGTACGACTTTGAAACAGGGGAAGTCAATGAGGTACCATTTTGAATCGGGGGAAGTCACTGAGATACCATTTTGAATCAGGGGAAGTCACTGAGGTACCATTTTGAATAGGGGGACCACTCCTATTTATTGCTGGCATTTTGAATCTAGTGCATTGATTTCTACTTCTGGGTGACGTAGTGATTATTTAATTATTAATGATTGGACTGTATGGATTATATTGTATGAAAATTACAGCATGCCCCATATCCTTCAAGATAGTATGCCGATAAACATTACGACCAAGTCTGGTGAAGATAGGACAAAGAATACGTGTTCTTGATCGGACAACATGCTGGACGTCGCCCGCCCGCCGTATGTGAAACTATAATACGTCCCGTTCTGCGAACGGGCTAACAAAAAAGATACAAATCAAAAATAGTGTAAGTAATGTGTAACAATATGCAAAAAGTCAACCAATGTCGCAACATACCAAAATTTATGAAGTTGTTCGCATATTGTACGATTCACATAGAGAATAATACACTCAACAAAATTTCTAATTGGTCACTTCATATTTATTGAAGAGACCATACCCTATATATCCGTTTTATGACTTTTAATTTTAGGATTCTTAGTGTTGATATGTCGTAAAGTTACGTGAGAATCAATATGGATAAATTTATTCTGAACAGTTGTACGAAGAAAGTATTCATGTGATGGTGTTTATATTGTTGAATTTTCATTCAATGTTAAATAATATCAATAAAATCCAAGTGACCAATTAGAATTTTTGCTAAGTGTAGGTTGACGACGTGGACGGAGAAAATTTATCAAGCAAGGCTGAGGAATTGATCGGATGAGCCTATATGAAGTCTATATGAAGTAAATCAAGGGGGAAAGTGTACCTGGTATGGGGCTCAAACCGACGACCCCCTAAATACTAGCACGGCGCTCTACCAACTGAGCTAACCGGGCGCCCGTCTGACCCCATATACCACTACATATATTAACATTTTCGAATGAACATTTGACCTGCCTGTTCCCAAGAGGGGTTGGCAGAATAATATTATAGATTCTGTATGGCTGCATGATAAGCCGTGTCAGTCTTTTTAGACAAGAGGTAGATACATAGAGAATGCAGACATATACCACACGGCTATAGGCCAAAATCAAAATATTTTGTAAAAATGTCACGTTCAATGAAATAGACATTACCTCAGATTCCTATCCGTGAGTGCTACACATAGTTTTCCTCAAACGTTGAATACCATCCCTGGGTTCAGTCACATCTCAAATACACAACACATATAAGCCTGTGAGTTGCAAGAAGAATGGTACACAATGTACACAGTCCTTCACCCTAGAAACTCCCACCGCTGTGTCTACACGTGAACTATCAAGTGCAGTCACCTATAACATCATACACAATGACGTGTACAATTTTAAAGATTTTCGTTAATAAATACCGTTACATCATAGCACCTGTCATTAATACCCGTAAGGGGGGGGGGGGTCCTGACAGTATAGTTATATAGATAAACATTCCAATTCAGGGGCGTAGCTTCCTCTATGTATAATTATATAAGTTGTCAATAAGTGTTAGGGAAATATTACTCTGGTTATCGGGGATGCCATGTCATCCATGCACATAAATTTGTGGACTTGCATGGATAACTCGATTCGTTGAGAGTATTTTAGGACACCGGCATAACGCTCCGTAATTTGGACTGACGCAACGAGTTGGGTTGATTTAAAATTTCCAGATCAATGTGGGCATCTTCCCCAACCGTCCCTACGCAACTGGCAATAAAACTGCAAAGTAAGAGAATGCATAGAAAACGCTATTGTGCAATTAATTATTGCTTCCTTGTGGCGACATCCACTACGTAATGAATGTCTGCACGACTTGTTTGTTGGAGAAGCAAAATTATTAAAATGTACCATTTATTCAGGCATAAAATAAAAGTACATTGAGCCCCCCTCCAATATTTTGTATTCGGCATTTGTCATTATGATATATTGTGCGCTAATATATCCACGTGTCGCTCGCCCGATCCTATCCGTTCTTTTTAAAATTTATCTTTGTCGGCAGCTCTGAACCGCTTTCAATTTCAGGCACGCCCTTCACGCGCATATGTTTATCAATTTATGCAAAATTTCCTCAATTATTGAAACTCACTTCTGTTAAACTCGAAAATCGTATTTTATAGAATAGACGAGTAGCCGAGGTTGTATAACACACTAGGTAGCCGACAGTGTTCGACGCAGGATGACTAAATGCTTGTTATATTTTCAGTGGGGGTGTCTATTTTCTTTTTTAAAACAATTAATGTAGAAGCCCAAACTAGGAAAATTCAGTACGCCTGATTTATCGTGTAATGAAAGGATAGTCCAAAGTTGGTTTTGCTCTTAGAAAGGTGAATTCTTTAAGAAAAGTGGCAAACTTATGGAAAAATCGGCAATTCGGTGTTGGAATGAAGAAAGTAATATGGCTCTAATATGCTTCCGTACATCAAAAACCGGGGAAATGGATTGGACTTCTTTGTCCGGCGGTGACCAGAAAAAAATTCTGCGCCACCTTCCTGACAAAATGTTGTTTTTTCTACATGAAGACACCACCGACCTGGTCAAGCGGCTTTGGGGGTCATTTAATGATATCCACGATGTCATCACTCATTCGAACCATTCTCTTCCTAATGAAATGTTCACGAGGATTCAACAGTTCATCGAACTATTTCTGTTAATTGGCAAAAAGAAGAGAGAGGGTTATCAACCCAAAAAACATTACGCACTACCTCCACTGCCTGTTAATCACGTGCCATACTTTGTGGCAACATACGGGAATCTGTCGCTGTTTTCTGGTCAGGGGGTAGAAAAAACTAATGATTTGCTAAAACAAATTCACAAGACAAAATCAAATAAACATGACATCACAAAAGATGCCCTCCTGGCCAGAAAGAGAACAGGACAGGCGTTTCATAGTGACAAGTCGAGAGTAAGACGGCATTATGTTAAACAAGATTCAGAGTATTGGGGCTACAAAATATCCAAACTTCGGGAAATGAAAAGAAGACGTATAGTTGAGGAAATGGAGGAGATCGATGCCCAGTTCAAGGAGAGAGAATGCGCTTCTGAAGTTGAAAATAGTGTTGCTAAAAAGGGAAGAAAATGGAGGAAGAGATAAATGTATTTTATTGTATTTTCTGAGTTAAATATCACATTATTTGTTTGAATTAACGCAACGTTAACGTAACGCTATTATGAATCATGAACATTTAACTGTTGTTATATATATATATATATATTTAATACAAAATTATATGTATCACAACATGAAGATAATTGTTTTGTTCTTATTCATACAAGTTACTTAACATCACGGACATATAAAAATGGTTTATATGTCCGTGTTAACATTAAGTAAAATTTTTCATTAAAATACTTCTCACCAAAAATTCGCAAAGTGAAATATATTGGTATGCGGTCACATATAAACATACAAACTCTAAAATCCTTAAATATGCAAAATGCCAAACCTTCTAACAAGGAGAATTTGATGAGATCTTAATGTGTAGATATAGTTCATGGTACCTCCCAGCATGGGGTCTTATCTCTTATCAGATCAATCGGTTGTAAAACAGATAAGACTGGCTCTTATGGTCAGGACAGGCAACTAGATGTAGTAATTGATCGATTTGTCTCCCTTGTCGACCGTAATGAAAGTTGGACATGAGTGTTGGATTTCGGAATAAATAGTGATAATCCGTCTGCATTAATGAAAATCAAGACTGGATCTAAGCGGGGACCGTGTGTTCCATGTCTAAGCAATTATTAAAATTCGCCTGGAGACATGCATTCAGACGCAAGTTTGTTGAAATCGTCATGCAAGGACCATATACACTTAACAAAAGTTATAAGTACTCCCGAAGGCATATTTAGGATATTGTAATGAAATATGAATATATCAAACAGAAATTTCAACACACAGAAAGTCCAATATTTCTGTAATGTTTCTACTAATTTAAAGCTCAAAATACAGCCGATTGATTGAAATTAAGCCAATTACATAACACCGCACCGATATAAAAAGTCACAGATTAATTGAATTGGTCATTACCGATTGTGACCGCCGTTTGCCTGATAACGGCTTGGCATCTATTTTTCATTGACATAATGAATCTACAAATACAATTCTGGGAAATATTTGACACTTCTGTTAATATCATTTGGGGCCTGTTCTGCCCATATAATGGAAGAAGAAGAAGATGAAGGAGCGATCTCACTTGAAACTGATAAGGACATAAACAAAGTTTGGTTAAACGTGAAGACCACCATTCTTGAAGTAATTGACAAGCGTGTCCCATCCAAAATGTCTACATCAAGATACACCAATCCTTGGATGAACACCGAGATAAAGCGCTCAATCCGACGCAAGCAAAGAGCCTTCAAGAAAGCCAGAATTACTAAAAAGAAAAGAGACATGGATAGATACAAACGCCTACAGAAGGAAACACAACATCATATTAGAAAAGCTAACAAGAAATACATAGAAGAAACTATCTGCAGCGACTATAGACAAAACCCAAAGCGCTTCTGGTCATATGTAAAGAGCAAAGGACAAGAATCAACAGGAGTCGCACCCTTGAAGAATACAAATGGCTACATACAGAGTGACCCTGCTGCCCGTGCAAACATCCTGAACGACCAGTTCAAGTCAGTCTTCACTGAAGAAGACCAATCTGACATGCCAGACTTGGGAGCCAGCAACACACCCACCATGCCACACATCATAGTAGACTGGAAAGGAATTCATAAATTGCTGATAAACCTCAGACCGCACAAAGCTACAGGTCCCGATTCCATCCCGTCCTTTATTCTGAAGGCAGCAGCAACAGAGTTAGCCCCAGCCTTGGCGAAGCTCTTCCAGATGTCCCTTAATCTTGGACAAATTCCTGATGAATGGCGGGATGCAATGGTAGTTCCTATCTTCAAGAAAGGAGATCGACACCAGGCCGCGAACTACAGACCGGTATCACTAACATCAATCACCTGCAAGATCCTAGAGCATATAATTCACAGCAACATAATGGACCATTTTGACGAGCACAACATCCTTACCAATAGCCAACACGGGTTTAGAAAGAAGCGGTCATGTGAGACCCAGCTACTCACCACAGTCCAAGAAATCGCATCAAAACTGGCTGACAGCAAACAAGTGGATGTGATCCTCCTTGACTTCGCTAAAGCCTTTGACAAAGTGCCTTACAACAGACTACTGCACAAATTGAACCATTACGGAGTCAGAGGAAATGTTCTCCAATGGATCAAGTCATTCCTTACCGGAAGGAACCAGCAGGTCATCCTAGAAGGAGCAACATCAGACAAGGCTGAAGTAAAGTCAGGAGTTCCCCAAGGATCGGTACTAGGACCTTTGCTATTCCTAGCTTATATTAACGATCTCCCAGAATCTATCATCTCATCTATAGTCAAGCTCTTTGCTGATGACAGTCTCCTCTTCAAAGTCATCTGCAACATTCAAGACAGCAAGCTACTACAGGACGACCTTACTGCACTAGAGTCATGGGAGAAGTCATGGCTGATGAGTTTCAACCCAAGCAAGTGTGTGGTACTTCGAATAGCACCCAAGCGAGCAAGAATCATTGAGACAAACTATCAGCTCCATGGACTGACACTAGAAGTTGTGGATGCCAGCAAGTACCTAGGGGTGACCATTACAGACGACCTATGCTGGAACACGCATACCCAGAGCGTTATCTCTAAGGGAAACAGGACCATAGGTTTCTTACGCCGCAATCTCAGGGACTGCACACAATCAGTGAAAGCCGCAGCATACAAGACTTTAGCACGCCCTACAATGGAATATGCAGCCAGTGTATGGGACCCTGTTTCATCAACCAGCATCAGAGATCTTGAACAAGTTCAACGACGAGCTGCTAGATTTGTTGTCAACGACTATCGGAGCAAGACCCCTGGATGTGTCACGAAGATAATTGAGGACCTCCAGTGGGAATCGCTCCAAAGGCGACGACAACTATCCAGACTACAGATGCTATTCAAGATCAACAATGGTCTAGTTGACATTCCAGCACCAGACTACCTGAAACCTGGTGACTCACGAACCAGAGGAGGAAACAGATTCTACCAAGAGCGCCACAAGGACAGCACTTACCTTGGCACATTCTTTCCTAGGACAGTGAGGGAATGGAACACTCTCCCCACCAGGATCACATCAGCGACAACCCTCGAGGACTTCCAGTCACTCCTCAGGGTCTGGCATTAGATCTACAGACCTTATGAAGTTATATGTACAAAATTTTAAACGACTTTTACCTGTATATTTGAAAAGATGTTATTACTTTTACGATAACATCTGATCACCGTCACCATGCATTAAATTTTCGCTGAGCTTTATACGATCTGTCAAGATCCCAGCTCATAACACGGAAGAAGAAGAAGAAGAAGAAGATAATGACAGATTGAGTTGAAATGTGACTTTTTATTTCTTTGTGGTGATTTCAATTAACTCGCTATATTTTGCACTGAAAATTAGTAGGAACACGACAGTAGGAACGTTCAGTGTCTTAAATTTCTATTTGATGTATTCATATTTACATGCACATCTTTGTACTTGCAATATCTTAAAAAATGTTATCGGAGTAGGCCTACTTATAACATATAACATGTGCATGTCTCGGACACAGATGTATGCAGGACGACAAATATATTCAGTACAGTCCAAACAATCTAAATTCAGGTAAATGTTTTGGTCAAATAGTTAAAATAATATTAATATATTTTGGTGATATTTCCAGTATTTGGACTGTTTTAGCATATTTAGTATTTACGGGCCTAGCCACGTTCCTTGAACACTGTCACATGTCAATATCCGGACGGTACGGTACGGTTAAACTTTATACTTTAAAAATGGCTGACAAGAGTAAGAAAAAATCCACACGTGAGAATGAAGAGACTTTGACAATAGATACAATCAAGGATCTTGGTGGAACTCAGGTATATTTGCTAACATTTCAGTTTTAGGTATTCATGAATGATGTCACGTAATTGTGTCTACATGTTGTTGTTCTACAACAAATTAGTCAACTTGCCTATTATTCGGATAGTGATGGTCGGATATTATTATTAGGTATTATTATATATCATCGTATAGTATAGGGCAGTGACATGCTTCTGCCACATTAATCTCTATAGTCATTTTTACGATTGTAAAAATGAATTGGAATGCTTATTCTATATGACAAGTCATTTATATAATATGTACATGTATGTTGCATACATGTGAACCTTTTCAGAAGTCAAATCAGGAGATTGCACCTCGAAAAGCGGGAGATTGAGACTCAATATGGGAGATTTTTTGCGTGGCTGTAATTTTGTCAATATCATGTCATTTATCCGTATCATAATCTGTTAATAGCAATATTCTGCGAATTACCTCTTAATCTTGGGGTCATCCCTTTAATAGAGTCGCCAATTAACAATTTTATTGCCAATTGTCATATCTGAATACAAAAGAAACTTGTTAAACTCGAATAAACAACATGACAAGCGAGGATCGCGTCCTATTTTGATCACTGTCACCAAGTGCTTGATAACCAATAACAAAAATTTACGTTGTTTACTTTGAAAATCGGGAGATCGCGGCTCCCAGCCAGGAGAGCGCGAGTTGGCTGTCAATTCCGGAAGACTCCCGTGGAAATCGGGAGAATTCACATGTATGATGTTGAAGTACGAGTTCTGTTGTTTGGTACAATAACTTAACATATATTTCTATGCGTATATGGGTTATGGATGCCAAACCTATAGTATAACAACAATAGGTTCAGACTTGTTGCATGTAGGGCTGCTGTATTTTTACCAGTCATTCTTTTTTTTAGTAAAACAGTTGTTTACTTTTGTGAAGGGCCTTTCAATTCAATTTCTTGCGTTTACTCTACTTTGTTTCATATTAGCAAATGTTCTATTTCTACTTTCCTTTTAGTCAGAAGTCTATTTCTCGTCATTGAACTATTTATGAAAGTGATATATTTGTATAACGGATTCAAATAATCAATAACTGAAATTATACTTTTTGAAACCAAACTGAGAGATGCCTGTATCGTTGCAGCCCTAGCAGTGTGGCAGAATCAGTTTCCGTTTGGGTTTAAAACATGGCAAGTATATTTGAGCAAAGAGGTCCTCAGCACTATATTAGTACCTCTAACCTGTATAATGATGAGTAGTTATCATCAATCTCATTGTTGTACTCTTCACTTCAGGATGACATAAAGTTGCTGACAGGTGTTGATGATGGTAGCGCATCAGAGTATGAAGACTTAGAAGAGGATTTTGATGCGGAACCAATAAAGAAGGATGATGTGAGCATAAAGCATTTTTTAGAAATATCACTTACATACATGTTCATTATAGGTATATCTATGATGTGCGTTTAAATAAGTTATGTGGTGATTTTTTTAAGTCAGAAATTACTAAGTACATGTACTAATAATTCTGTAATTGTTACTAGACTATTTTCTACATAGAATGCCTTCTTCTGAGACAAGTACACTACCATGTTGATGTACTACCGAGATATCATTATTGTAATAACCATATATCTATTACTTAAACCCAATCCTATAATACCACTTTAGCCTCATCAGTGCTTTTTTACTATAGCATATTTGTACAATAACCATAGATATGGTTTGTATACAGGTATTATTGAATCAATAGCTAATTAGCTGTCTACTTCTATTACTTTAAACTTTAGGACTGCAAAATTTTATATTAAATAATTTTTGACAAAAAATGTGTTGATGTAAAACATGTGGTTAAACTGGTCTTTCTGTTTGAAAACTGATGTTTTTTGCAATTTATTGAGGTACATATTCAAATAGAATTCAGGATTTATTAATGATAATAAAAAAGCTTGGTTGATCACTCCAAGTGTTGAAAATCAAGGTCATGTCCAAAAAGAAATTAGAATTGAGAAGGGATGAGAATTTTCTGTCAATCCGTGAATTTCTGCACTTTCAACTCCTGTTGGCGTCATTTTTTAGATCAATGTCGAAAGTTGAGAGGACAGAAGGTAACTTCAACACAGTAGGAAATTTGGCAGAGTTTTTTAGTAGCCCGCATGTTTTGACGCGATACTTTTATTCTGTCATAACTTTCCACTTTTTTCTTTCTTTGTCCTGATTGAGACAGCAGTGAATAGAAAACAAGAAGGTCATATATTAGTATCAATGAAGAATTGGGTAAAAACTTTGTCAGTTACAAAGAGTACCAATTTACTATGTGGAAGCATCAGTTATTCATATTCTTGCATTTTATTTCTGCAGATCAGAGATTTCATCAAAAAGCTTCAGATTTATGAACACAGACCTGCTGTTGAAGGGTATGTTATCGGTTCTTATCCTTTGAATCAATCTGTGTCTAATACAGCTCTATGTATAAGTATTATATGATGAATGGAGACATTAAATTAATTTTCTATCGCCTCTCTGGTCAGTATGAACAGAGCACTATTAATTTACAAACCAATTAAGGGATATTGTTGAATTTTTACACATTGTTTAAATATCTGTAGTGAAACAAATATCATTTTCAAATGGTACTAGATTTTAATGCTATTGTATTTTGTACTTGCACACCATTTATTTTCTTGACTTTTTATTTTTTACTTATTCAATGATTTTAATAAGCAAACTTGGTACTTTTACTTATCAGGGAGGATGAAGAAAAGAAAGAAAAGAAAGAAAAAAAGAAGAAATTGCTTGTAGCACCTGGGCATGTTGATGAGGAACCATCAACTTCTGAAACACCACCTGTTGAAGGAAAGAAGAAAAAAGAGAAAAATAAGTTCAAAGTAAAGTCCTTAAATTAATTTACATATATATATATTGAAAGAGAAATATAGGTGATGTTTTATGAGTTATGAATTGCTTCATCATGCACATTTTTAAATAATGCAATATACATATCTGTTAATAGCAATGATTGAACTCACATTCTCCATACAAGTAATGATCATTTGCATTATTTTAGTCTATTTGTTGGTATGACTCAAGTCTTATTATCATCTCTTGTCTTTCTGATAACTAAATATTTCTTTGTTTGGTTTTAGATAGAATACAGTAATTAAGTAAATACAAAGATGTTGGATGTGCTTTTGTACTAAATTGTCACTACTTTACTTCAATTGTCACTACTTTACTTCAATTGTCACTACTTTACTTCCATTGTCACTACTTTACTTCAATTGTCACTACTTTACTTCAATTGTCACTACTTTACTTCCATTGTCACTACTTTACTTCAATTGTGTTTGGTATATTGTCTTTAATTTTATGAAGGAAACATTTGAATGAATATCTTGAAAGTGAAATCTCAAAATGATATCTGTACCATTTCACATATTGCTGGGTAGGTAGATCTCTGTTATATTGTTGCTCATTCATTGTTTGTTATCTAGGTGCAACATGATGAGGTTACTAGCACAACGAAAGACCCTGCATTGGAATACAAGAATCACATTAAAAATTACCAGAAAAGAAAGCAGATGCTTGTAAAAACTGGAGAATGTTTTGACGAAACTGTAAGTATAGTTTATACACATTTCCTTCATAGCCCATTGGCTACCCGATTATTTCATTTGACTTGACTACATTCTCCAGCATGATTTTGTGTATGGTAATTTTGTTGATGACAATACATAGCATCTCTACTTCTGATTCAAGTACTTAGTACAAATGATTTATTACAAGATTAAACATTTTATTAATATGATGCTTATAGCCAAAATATATAGCAATATAATACAACATAGATTGTAGATTTTAAAAACAAAAATATATTTGTAAGATGTTGGTGCAAACAATATATAGATGCGCTATACTAAACTAAACTGACATATCATATACTGAACAATGTAGTATGATGTGTACAAATATTTACAAAAGGAGACACTTGAAATATTGTTATTGACTATCCATGTTTTGTTACAAAATACATGTATTAAGACTTTTACAAATACACTTTTATATGTTATAAATGTAATAGAATCCAGTTTATTAGTTATGGTTTGGTTTGATATAGTTTAACTTAGCAATAATGCAGAAAAGCTATTAGGACATTAGTGCAGGAATGTAGTCAGTTACTGAAGAAACAATGAGATAGGTACTGCTTAGATACCCAGGAAAATCATCTTAATTGAAATATTGCAGGTTAAGTATTAAACCCAATACAACATTTTCAATCTCTTGCGCTGTCATTTTCTCACAGTTGATACTAAAAACTGGTTAAAAAAACAATTTAAATCACTGTTATTTTCTCTTATTTTTCAGAAACCTTCAGGTGGTCGAACTGACAAGTTTTCTGATGAAATGGTCAAACAAATGGAGGACTTTGCTTCGAAACTACTGCAAGACGAGGTCATGGTCTATAACAAACGTAAGGGGACTTCTTGTAGATCGCTGATTTCAAACAGTCTATTGAATAATACATATTTTCTGTTTATTTGTTAGTTGTTAAGCCTTCCAATGCTTTTTAAGCTTACGTCATCCATTGAAAAATAAAATCAATGACTAGTACAAAAAAATCAATATACTGTATCAATCCTTCTCTTTATTTCTAGTTCCATTTATCAAAATAATGTTTAATATTAATATATTTTACTTAATTTTACCTTGCAAACAAATGAAAAGTGGTAAATGTGTGGCTACGCAATTTCTTGTAGAATATTTAAGGGAATGTTGTTTTAATGATAAACCAAGGTCAACAAAATAATTTGAGTAACTTTGTGAAACTATGAGTCTACGAATGTCTATGTTTTACAGAAAGAGAACACACTAAGCGTTCTGATGTTAGATGGATGAAAACTGTGCTGACTTCTGGTACACTGGCTGACAAGATAGCAGCCTTGACAGTAATGATACAAGAGTCACCTGTACATAATCTGTCACAGCTGGATAATCTTCTCAATATGGCTAAGAAAAAAGGCAGGAGAGAAAATATACAAGCTACAGGTGATCTATATGTTTAGACTTACTGTAATATTTCTGAGTGTTTTTCAATGTACAGTAAAACCCCAATAATAAGACCATGTTTGGGACTCTTGACAACTGGTCTTAAAATTGAGGTTGAAAAAAGAGCTAAAGAGTAAAAATGGACTTGAAAATTGTGTACATTCATTTCATAATGTGGTACAAGACAGTTGCTGCTCGTTGCAATATACCAGTATACAGTTATACATGACACCCCTTAATTGTCTAGTAGTAGTGGGTAGACAGATTTTGAATGTATGTAATATTTTAAGCTAGTGCTCAAGATGATCTATTGGGATCTATCTGTGTCTGTCATCCCATCATCAACATTTTAGATTGTTAACACTCTAGAGGTATCATCTTTTACCTGATCTGCATGAAACTTGGTCAGAATATTGTCTCAATGAGTTTGAAACTGGGTCATTTGGGTTCAAAAACTACGTCCAATTATAGTAAAACCTTGCTAACACTTCGGATGTCTCATTTTTGAATCTATCTATATGAGACATGGTCAAAACTTTTGCCTTAATAAAGTCTAGGTCAAGATTGAAACCGGGTCATCTGGGGTCAAAAACTAGGTTACAGGATCAAATGATGGAAAATCCTTGTGGTTTCTCGGGAGGCTGCATTGTCTTCCAGAACTACTTACACTTGATCAGAATGTTTGTCTTAATAAAATGCAAGTCCAGTGTGGTACTGGGTCATGTGGGGTCAAAAAGAAAGTCAAACGGTCAAATCATTGAACGTCCTCTTTGACTCTCTTGAGGTCAACATGGCAATGTACTCAGGTGAGAGATATAGGGCCCTCTTTTTAAAGATGTGATACATATATGTTGGTGTATTTGAAATGTTGTGTATTTGTGTTTCTTACTATATTTGTCTGCTAGATGTTTATAATCTATTGTACTAAATTTTGGTTTTCAGATGCTCTGAAGGAGATTTTCCTGACTGATATAATGCCTGGCAATAGAAAGCTTTGTGTGTTGTCTCAGGTATGATCTATGCTCATTGTCGTGTAAAACCTTTTAATTGGAAGAAAACTTTATACAGTAATCGTACCAATACTTCTTTAATAGTCCACATATTGCTGGTACCAATGTCGGCTATGCTTGCTACTTTATACGAGGCAGATATCTGTACGAAACAGATTTTTTTATTTGGCCACTAATTCAGATGGTCGGTTGATTTTAAAATAACATATGGGGATTCAAATTGCAATGCTTATATTAGGCCAAAAACCATGTTGTGGGTTAAACTGTTGTTTTTGGTTAACTGGAAAACTTATCTTTACTACATAGACATTAATTGTCTCATTTTCAGAAGCTCTCGCTAACCAGACAAAAAAACTATTTCTGTTCTGTTTATGATTTTTCTCTAGATGGAATTAATTTCTGTGAGATATTACTGATTATATGTACTAATGTTTTGTGAAATGTTTTATAGCTTTTTTTCATATAATTTCAGCAACCATTGTCAAGTGTAGGTCCTCTTTGTAGTTGGAACAAGGAGGTTATGGATAAAAAACTTATGTTATGGTGTTTTGAAGCTGAACTAAAGAAGCGATACTTAGAATTTATTAACATTCTACAGGTATTTTACTGACATATTATTTGTGTTTCTTTCACTTAAATCCTTTGTTGAATACAGGATGTGGGTTTTTTTTGCAATCATAATGACATTTAAAGATGAAATTTTAGTATTTATTGATAAAGTTTACTTTTAAATAAAGTTATTATAAAACAAAAGAAAACTCTTATCCCAAATGCCTATAATTAAGTCAAGGGATGCCACTTTATCATGCTGTGATTGTGTTGGTATGCTTTGTTTGCTTTGTCACTATTTTCACTATTTTATATTTGTATTGCAGCAACATGCCCATGATACGGTTCTCTCCACAAGACAGAAAGTTGTCAGTATGTTCCAACTGGTTATAATTTAAGCATTGTTTTGTTGACTTCTTAGATAATGATTCCATCAACTTGTTTATATGGATAAAAACCAAAAAAACTTTATCAAACATTGAGAAATTACATTTGAGTCAGAATTATCTTGCTAAAATATGATAGTGCTTATTATGTATAATGTAGCTGCTCAGTATCTTACAGATTTACTCTGCTGCCCATCTCATTGTTTGTGATTATTTTTTAAGACTGATATATGTATGTATATATGGATAAATACAACATCTATATTTCAGGTATTGCTTTTAATTTGTTGGTAAACAAACCTGAACAAGAAAAGGTATGTTTTCTGCAGTATTTCAATACTTTAAGACATTGTTTGTACATGATAGACCACATAGATTAACTGTGTGAATCTGACTGCTCTTATAATTTCAAGCATTTTTCAATAACTATAACATATTATACACTCTGTTTTAACTCTTTATTAATAAATAGTTAAAACAGAGTGCATATTATTTGTCCCTACTATGGACTTTTATCTGAGATTATAACATCTTAACAAAGATTTTGATACAGGCAATCTATCACTATGTTTGCATGATAATATTTGATAATTTGGTTCTATCCCGTTATTCATCTTACTGTCTCAAATGAAGTTCTATGACAGTTATTATACTTTTTCAGGCTTTGCTGAATTTACTGGTGAACAAAGTTGGTGACCCACATTACAAACTTGCTTCCACGGTTTCACATCTTCTCACAAAACTTGGTATGTACTCTCAAAACTATTCTCAGCAAATACTGTTTTTTACTACTATTTTTTGTGCATATCCTATTTTCAATATATTCCTTGTCAAATCGCTATAAAATTGTATGCTAGCATTTTGTGATTCCTTACATATTTTTCCAACTTTCGTTTTTCGTCTATTGATGTAGATGTAATATTTACACATTGTGATATTCAATTGTACCACTGGATCTTAGTGGCTCTTCATCTGAAACGTTATTAGTTTATTGTTAAAGGTAATACACAACTATCTAGCTAATATAGAATCCAAATTTGCCTTAGTCAGCCATACCAAAGTTCATTAGTAATTTCTGAGAAATCTATTGCTTAACCTTTCCACAGCATCACCCATTGAAAGATGCAAATTTCAGCTGATGTGGAGAGGTTGTTGGACTTAACAGGTTGAATTGGTAGTAAAGTTTTGCTATGGAAACATTGATCAGGTTGGGTAAGAGAGTTTGCCGCTGCAGAGAAGGCTGCTCTAGAGAGATTGCACTGTGTATATATATATGTTTTATACAGAACTGTTACGGTATTGATTTTTCTTTGTTTTTAGTTGATCATCATCCTAACATGAAGAGTGTGGTGGTTAAAGAAGTTGAGTACTTGCTGTTTAGACCTAACATTGCTGATAGAGCACAGTAAGTCAAATATGTTTCCAATTTACTTCCATTTATTTTAGTATTGAACTATCTCGGTTCTCACTGGACTATGCTTTTTGGACTCCTATTTTTTTCCTGGGAACACATGTTTCTGACAACATTACTTTGAAATTGCATTAAAGGGTGGCAACATTTTCCAAAAACATGATTTTGGACTATGGTATGATGTTATTACGCATCAGTTATTTCCTCAGGTATTTGTTGCGTAGTCGTCCTAACCAACTGTAGATATCTCAGCTGTCATGTTTTCTGTTTATTTAGTATTATGTGTGAAAGGTATATTAGTTTTGCATTCACTAATGTTACGTTATTGATTTTCTTTGTCTTCAAGTTGATAGTCATCCTAACATGAGAATACTTGACGAGTTGCGTCCGAAATGTATAATTTTATTCAGTAATGTATACCTATGTAGTATGTTCGTTCTAATTCTCATTACGTAGTCATTTGCTGAGATGTTTTCATTTATTTATTAATATTTTCAGATATTATTCTGTGTGTTTCTTGAACCAGATTCGACTTGGGAGTCGTGACAAAGATTTGGCATCAAAACTTATACACATATACTTCAGCTTCTTTAAGGTAACTAAATTCCGTATAAAATATGGCCTCTCTTTGTAAGTTATAGAAATTTACTTTTGTATAGCTGTTAAATATCAATAAATAGCATAACACCAGTTCTGGAATTGCTTTGAAGATACCTTGTGTATTTTTTTGTCTCAATATTGAGTAATGCCCTGTTCTGATTGGCTAATGTATTCCTGTACAGCTGTCTATCAGTGGCATTGTCTGTTCTGATTGGCTAATGTATTCCTGTACAGCTGTCTATCAGTGGCATTATATCACCATTGGCATTTAATTTAACTATAAACGTGGGCCTCTGTGACTGAATGGTTATGGTTGCTGACTTCAAATCACTTGCCCCTCACTGCTGGTTTGAATGCCACATGGGATGTAGAATTTGTGAGAAAGCTATTCTGCTGGCTTGCAGGAGGTTGATGGTACTACCCTACTGCCCCCTTATGTACAAAATAATGGTAGAAAGGGCACCTGGGGTCATCCTCCACTCTGATAGCTTGAAAAATCTCTATATGACCCTGACTGTTAATGTTACTCTATAAAAGCACCATTGCAAAAATAATGAACTGTTTCATTTGGATGGATTTATGCTTTTAATATTAATGAAGTTGCTGTTGTCAAATGTTTTGTCAGACTTTTCACCAATTTACTCCTCTGAACATAACTCATGTTGCCTGATTCAAGGGTGTGGCGCAAAATGATAGTAACACGTATTTGGTGTACAGTTGCAACAAACTCTTGATGTGTTGTATGACATTTGAACTACAATTTTGTGATAAATAAGTGCACTCTATTTTAAGGTAATGATTGCCATTTTTTTTTCTTATTATTAAGTAAGATAATTTTGTGAGAGAGAAATAAATATTCATGATTCTTACTTTGTGTTAATTATAGGCATTTGTGAAGAAAGGAGAAGTTGACAGTAAAATGATGAGCGGTCTCCTGTCTGGTGTTAACAGAGCTTATCCATTTGCTAAATGTAAGTGTATCATTTTGTACGGTGTCAATGGTCTTTGTAAGTTTGTATTTGTATTGGTGGTCTATAAGTTTCATTGAGAATAGCATCAGTAATTGGTTAAAATATTTCTGCATGTTATCAGGTAATTTCTTTAATACATTTAACGTGATGGTAATGTATGATTTAATAACTAATTGATATAACCAAATTTCTTATCAAGACATTAGAATCCAAGAAACGTGTGCTTCTAGAATTTCAAGATCCTGTTTTAAATCTTACTCAAACTGACAATTTGGTTCATACCTCAAGAAATCGTTTGATAGTAATTGGATGCATGGCAGGTTTTAATAACTATTTTCATAGGTACTAACTTTACATGCTTTGAATTAGCTGCCATAGTGTGCTATGATATTTAAGAACTTTAAAGCTTAAATCAAGCGATGTTATAAGTTCAGTTTTTAGTTATCTATACCAACAATATGAGGAATGTGTTGAGATGGCTTACAGATGGTGTATGTGTTTGAAATAAAGCTTTTTATGACTCCTAGCGTCTACCTGAATCCTATAAAATGTAAAAGCCCATATTTGATATTTGAACTATCAATTTAAGTCATTAACTACTGAAAAACACTGTGTCTTGTATGTTGTCCTGTGAAAGTTCTCAATGCAGTCAAATATACCTCACTGTTTCTATTTTAGTGGAGGAACAGTTCCTTAATGAACAACTGGAACATTTGTATAAGATTGTTCATATTGTCAACTTTACCACCAGTGTACAAGCTCTAACATTGCTATATCAAGTAATGGATACAAAGTAAGTGTTCAATTCCGTATTCAATTCATAAAGAGGTCCCTTCATTAGATTTTTTTCAAGATGCAAAAACCAAACTGGGGTCTAACTGCATGTTATTCAAGAGGCCGATAGGGAAATTTTCCTAGAATAGCCCTTTCAATGTACAATATGTCTGACAAGGCATAATACTTTATTGCAACCATTATCTGTTATCAGTATTTAATAAAAGTAATCTTGAATTATGTTATATTTATGAAACATAATTGATGCAGTGGTATTGCAGATTTCTATTATTGTCATTTTCAGTCAGAACATATCAGAGAGATATTTCAATGCCTTGTACAAGAAGTTAGTTGATCCAACTTTAAAATCATCATCTAAACAAGCGGTATTCCTAAATCTGTTGTTTAAGAGTATGAAGAAGGATGAATCAGAAAGACGTGTTAAGGTAAAACATCAAAGTAGTTTGTTGCTACAAAAGACATCAAAACATCAACAGATTATGTTATGAACAGATTATTCAAGATAGTTCTCGATCAAATATATATAGTTTTGTGTCTCCTTGTGCCTTTTGGATGGCTGTAGACCATGTTGCATTTCCTGGTTGACATCTTCATTCATTTTTGAGGCACTTTAGCGTCTAATTGCTATCATCGTCAACCGGATGCTCTACCACCCCTAATCAATTGTCTCCAGAAAATAGTACATGTAAAGTCCTCTAAATTTAATATAGATTTGATGAAAATAATGGCTGATTTTCAGGGATATAAAGTCTTGATATAAAAGTCAGGTAATAATTTCTAATATGATAATGTGGAAAACGTGCAGTCTTGCCCTGGAAGCACCTCCCAGGACCTTAAGTTCTTCGATAATATATCGGTAATGCTATGTTTTTATCCCCACTTTAGTGTATCACTGATATCTATGTTATTTTATTATTGTCAGGCATTTGTGAAACGATTGTTACAAGTGTGTTCTTACCAGCAGCCTCAGTTCACATGTGGAGCCTTAGTACTGTTGTCTGAGGTAAGCTTTGTGTGCTAGATCTACTTTAACCTCATTTAGTATTTACTTTTATGTTCCCACATAAGGTGATTTACCATTGTCTGTCCATCCAACTTAAGTTTGTGTCGCTCATATCTCAAACAGTATTTAACCTAGAGTTACAAAAATTCATAGGAATATATTTAGTAGGAGCAGAGTGTTGTCTCTTGACAAAGGAAGGCGGGGGTCCCTGTGTGCTATG
The DNA here is from genome assembly GCA_032209605.1 of Mactromeris polynyma. Lineage (NCBI taxonomy): Eukaryota > Metazoa > Mollusca > Bivalvia > Venerida > Mactridae > Mactromeris > Mactromeris polynyma. Next base: position 58,287,854 of record JASFXZ010000002.1, on the reverse strand, counting down.
GACACATTGTAGTATTTATTCTTTACTCCATAGAATCGCCGATTCATGCCTCTATCATATCTCCATGCAAACGCCGATTCACCCCTCTACCGTATCTCCATGCAAACGCCGATTCATACCTCTGACTTTCTGTCCCAAATTTATTCAGTTTTTCGTAAAAATAAAACATTCTAATTTATTCTAATGAAAAGATCACTCTTCTGTTAAGTTAAAGCAATAAAAAACAAATATTGGGTTACTCTGTAAAGTTTTTGCATAAATAATCATGGTTCAGTTGATTGTTTATACACTCCAAGTTAGAAATAAAATTCTGAGTTTGTCTAAATAAGTACTCAGTTGTTACATATGCCATATTCTTATACATGTATTACCAGATTATTAATTAAAAAATGTATATGTTAAAATTATTCACATTTTTTTAGATGTTTTAACCATTTGACATTTTGTCTCGAATTGATTTATATGTATTTCAATATTCTGTTTAAATATTGTGCCTTTTAGACATCACTTCTGTTTTTCTAGGTGCTGAAGGCCAAGAGGGGACTGTTGTCTCTCAACCATACAGAAGAGGTAATTAAATATTCATGTATCTTGATTATGTTACTGAAAATAACCTACCCCCCAAACCATTGAACAAGTTGTAAATTGTTTTTGTTTTTTTATTTGTTTTTACTGTTAAAGATCACTCTTGTTAATGCTATCATATTTTTATCCTCTTTTCTATCTCACTGTCTATCTCCCGTAAGAGGAGTCTGACAGTATAAATCAGGGGAGTCTGACAGTATAAATCAGGGGAGTCTGACAGTATAAATCAGGGGAGTCTGACAGTATATATCGATAGATAGATAGAAAATGTTTAAGTGACTTATCTTCCATGAACATCTATGTGTGAGAAGGTTCTCAAGTTTGAAACTCTTCAACTGTGTGACAGTTTATGTGATATTGCTGAAATGATTTCATTCTTTAATTGAATCACTATTAAGCCCATGTTTGTGAATAAAATATCAGCCCTGCGTTCAGTTACGGCTAGCAGTTGCTCACGGTTTTTGTATCCCTGGCCCACCGTATCACATTGACTGCACATACTGAACACAGGGCAGTGGTGTCTTATGAAGACGTGTGACTTGACTCTAAACCAGTATTCAACCATAGCCTCCTAAAGATGGAAATTATGATGACCACTTTTTCTCATTCACATGTATGTATGGTTTCAATACGAACATCTATGTTCTAAACAATTGTTCAGTTGGTTAAATATCATTATTTACTTTAGATTCTTGTAGAATTGATGTAATAAACTGTATTTCCTCCCTTGATATAGGATTCTGATGAAGAAGAACATTTTGTGGACATTCCTGACCCAGATGAGTCTGTTAATGCTGAAACAGCAGAAACAGCAGAAACAGCACCAGATGATGACGACAACAATGTTGACAAACCTGTTCAAGCAAAGCCTCGTGGTCTGTCTTGGGTTCACAGAGCTAACCTTAATCGTAAGTAAAAAAAAAAAAAAATATTTATTGTTACTGTTTAAGTTCAGGACATGGAAATGTTTGCAAGTTCAAGAGAGTCACATAATGATCTGCCAGCATAAATTCCTCTTTCACTTAAGTAGGGTTAAATACATACTAGACTATAAAATGTTGCAAAACTCATATTAGAAAATTGCCGATTGGGGAACTTGTATATAGTATTTACTGTTACAGACAAGTTGATTTGATTACTTGCTTTGATTACAGATGTTAGCCTCACATTGGTTCGTGATGACATTCATTGTCTCTGTAACCGTTGGAACAAAATAGAGTAGTTCAAATTCCATTATTTGCTTCAGTAGACATTTTTGTAGTCTGGAGCCAATTTCAGGCAAGATCTCAAAGAGGTCTGTCTCAACTTAACTTTTCAAGAACTGATGTATTGAATTATAAAATGCTCAGCTTATCGAATGAGATGATATTCATATAAGGTTTAGACATACTAGTGTGTCTGTGAATGGGATAAAATTGTATAGGATACATGGAACATTCGACTTGTTAAGATTCTCACTTTTAGAAATTGTAGAAACCTGAGTCAGGAATTGGCAAATGTTTGAGCCAACCATATGTACTGGTGATACTTCAATGTTTGAGCCAACCTTATGTTCTGGTGATACTTCAATATTTGAGTCATTTCATTAATATTTCAGATAAATCAGAGAAGACCGACTATGATCCGTTTCACCGTAACCCCCAATACTGTCATGCTGAGAAAGAATGTATCTGGGAACTGGAAAAACTTACCAATCATTTTCACCCTACTGTTTCATTGTTTGCCTCACAACTTTTGAAGGTAAGTTGTTTCATTTATTCATGAGTCCGCTTCGATTAGGCCGTCTCACACTTCTTTATACAGTTGGATAAGTGGGTAGGCTATTTATTGTTTGTGAATTTTTTTATTATTTTAAACTTTGTTGTTCTTGATTAATGCTAAATATCATGCTGCAGGTGAATAGGTTTGTTTTATTACAACATTGTTATGCTAGTAGGTAGGGAGATAGCATATTAACCTTTTTATAAATTTGTTCAGCTTTTTGTTTTCTGATTGCCAGCCCCTCACTGTATACCCTGGGTTTGGATGTCAGCCCCTCACTGTAGACCCTGGGTTTGGAATGTCAGCCCCTCACTGTTTACCCTGGGTTTGGATGTCAGCCCCTTACTGTAGACCCTGGGTTTGGAATGTCAGCCCCTCACTGTCTACCCTGGGTTTGGAATGTCAGCCCCTCACTGTAGACCCTGGGTTTGGATGTCAGCCCCTCACTGTAGACCCTGGGTTTGGATGTCAGCCCCTCACTGTAGACCCTGGGTTTGGATGTCAGCCCCTCACTGTAGACCCTGGGTTTGGAATGTCAGCCCCTCGCTGTAGACCCTGGGTTTCGATGTCAGCCCCTCACTGTAGACCCTGGGTTTGGAATGTCAGCCCCTCACTGTAGACCCTGGGTTTGGAATGTCAGCTCCTCACTGTTTACCCTGGGTTTGGATGTCAGCCCCTCACTGTAGACCCTGGGTTTGGAATATATTTATATAACATCACATTAACTCTTATATACATTGACATTTCTTTACATTTATTTTAGGGTCAGATTGTTCGATACAAAGGTGATCCACTACAGGACTTCACTCTGATAAGATTTCTCGACAGATTTGTGTTCAAAAACCCAAGGAAACCTGAAGAAAGTATGTTATGTATTTGTGATATTCCCCTGTAAAATAAGTCTTATCATTTTGATTTTGTACTCTAAAAAATGTGTGTTGTCGAGGGGGTAGAGTGCCTGACTACTGTCCTGAAGGTCGTTAGTTCGAACCCCACTGAGCTGAATTTGATCATGAACTTCACAGTCCCTAATTTAGGCACAATTACTAGTTAGTAATCCAGGAAGTAGTCATCGAGAGTGATTAGTATATGTTGTAAGAACTTGCTTCACAGTTGATGTAAAATATTTAAGTATAAACTTATCTTGTTAGACTTGGTTTATGTAAACATGTTGTTATGGATTCTTACTCAAAACTTGAGTTACAATAAACTCTCCCTATACACTATAACAGTTTTCTAATCGGTCACCTTACATTTCCTGTTTATTAACTTGCTAATAATTTGAGCAGAAAAATAAGCAGATTTATTTCGTTAAGTCAGGTGTGAATGTGGGTTTTTAAAGATTGAGGTATCAGTAAGAATGAAATAAAAACAAATTTAGTAAATTTGTGTTTCAAGGCATTCATTTTGAAAATATTACAATTTTTGTAGTGACCAATTAGAATAGTGTAGACTGACATGTCATTATGTTAACTATATATGAGAGTATATTGTTTACCTCAGTCAGATTGAATTATTGGTACTATCATGTTTTTCTTCACTTATTTTAGAAGGAGAAAAAGCTACAATGTTCAGGAAAGAGTCAATTCCAACTGGTATCAAAGGACTGCAAGTTACAAGTGAACGGTTCCTTAAGCTTGATGAGAAACGGGTACCAGCAGACGACATGTTCTTGTACAGGTAGAGTATTCATTTCCCTTCCATCTTGGTTGTGATTGCAATGTTCATGTATGATAAAGTCAACACATTTTAACAAACTCTTTTCAAATCAATTCCACTGTTGATCATGTGCTGTTCCAAGACAAAACCTGTATTAGTGACCAAAAAAGCCAATTTTGACATTTGCTAATAGATACATTTTTGTAGTTTCCTTTGATACCAAAAATATTAAAATCAGACTTATGTTTTTCTTTTTATAGCAATTCTACCATTAGGAACAAAAGTCTTAGGTGAAGTAAAAATTGATGATGTATTGTCAGAAATGCATTACTCAAATATACATTAATTCATTAATATTGTCCGTATTTCAAATGGAAAACACAAATATGACAATGCTTAAAAACATTTTACCATTCATTTAATACTATGTATCAAAATCAAGCCACCAAAAACACGCTCGACAAAGTGCTTAGTTAGTGACGTCAAAACTTTTACTGTGAAATACTCGATGCATGACTTGGAGAACATTGAAGAAGTTAGTGACGTCAAAACTTTTATTGTGAAATACTCGATGCATGACTTGGAGAACATTGAAGAAGTTTGTGACGTCAAAACTTTTACTGTGAAATACTCGATGCATGACTTGGAGAACATTGAAGAAGAAAATGGCTCTGAATATTTTTATACTATTTGTACATTTATTTAATATTGCAGATACTTCCAACAGAAAGCGACCAAGGATGCTACCAAGGATGAGAAGAAAGTTAAAGATGATGATAGTGATGTTGAGAGTATTACAGATGCTGAGTTCGACAACTTTCTTGGTAGGTTCTCTTACTTCTAGCCACATTTAATTTTTTCACTTAAATGTCATGGACAAGCAAAAGTCTATTGTGGAATATTGTTTTTAGACAATGCTGTTCATGGTAACATGGGATATAGGATGATTTATCTCATATGGTCGTCTTGTCTATTTGTTGTGCTATATTTCAGTAGGATATGAATTATCTGCTGGTACTTGTTGGCATTGTTAAATTTGCAAAAGTAGACTTGTTTTATAGTAGGCAACCATATTTTCCATTATCTTATATAATGCAACTTCTCTAGAGTAACACACTTTGGAAGAGGCACATGTTGGCTGTTGTTGCGAGGCTGTTCCTCTAGAGTAACACACTTTGGAAGAGGCACATGTTGGCTGTTGTTGCGAGGCTGTTCCTCTAGAGTAACACACTTTGGAAGAGGCACATGATGGCTGTTGTTGCGAGGCTGTTCCTCTAGAGTAACACACTTTGGAAGAAGCACGTGTTGGCTGTTGTTGCGAGGCTGTTCCTCTAGAGTAACACACTTTGGAAGAGGCACATGTTGGCTGTTGTTGCGAGGCTGTTCCTCTAGAGTAACACACTTTGGAAGAGGCACATGTTGGCTGTTGTTGCGAGGCTGTTCCTCTAGGAGGATTAACAGTCAACAGCCAAAATGTGCCTCATCTTAGGGTGTAGTTATTTATTCTGTTATTGAAGAGTGTGTTGCTCAAGTGAGGTCTGCTTTGTAGTTTTAATGTTAAATGGAAAGATTGGAACACAAATGTATAATTGAATCTTTACGTGTGAACAACCATGTTATAGCCGTTATGTAAATAACAAGATAAAGATGAGTATAGTGTACCAATGTTGATGTGATTCTCGTGCAAACAGTGGATGTGTTCAATTAGGGAAAACTGGCAAAACTGTACTTTATATGAGTTTCATTTGACCAGAAGACATGATGAAAATATATTTCTTGTAAAGCAACATTGCTCAGAAGTGCACTTTACCTACTGAAAAGAAAATAGAAATGAATATTTGGTGTATGCTACAATAAATATTGATACATATACAAAGGCTAACAATTATTCGTGTATTGATTCTGTTACAGATAAACATGAGGATAATATGGATAAAGATGATCTTGCTGATTTTGATATCGACTTTTCAAGGTAAGTTACAGTGCTGTGTACTCACTGGTTGGTTTTGTTGGTATTTACAGCATTGATCTTACTTAGCGTGTTGCATATGAATTAAACATGTGCTGCAATGCACATACTCTTGACAAAAAAATTACTCATGTTTATTCAGTATACAGTGAAATAACTTGTTGTGCTTTAATTGACAGTGTAACCTTTAAAAATAAGTATATTTGTGTTTAAAACCACTGTTGGAATTTTATTAAAAATGGTCCCAAGTATTGAAATGTGTACACAGTGAAATCATTATGATCAAACCTTTTCAACCAATAAAATGCATGCATAATGAGTTAAATGAATTTGAAAATGGGATAATATTTTGTGCCTTAAGTAGGTATAGCATTTTGTACAACTGATCATAATATGAATATATTAACTCCTTTAGTGAATTTGGCAAGAAGAAAGGGAAAGGCACTGGTGATGATTCAGAGGATGATGATTTAGATGATGACTTATCAGATGAAGAGGTAGACTTTGAAGATGATGAATTAGCTAAAGCATTCAAAGGTAATAGTTTAAACCCATTTAGTTATTTAGTATTGGTCGTAAATGACAGACACTTCGTAGATACAGAATTTGGAGCCTGCTTAAATTGTAATTAATATTAATCATTTCTGTGTTGGAAATAGTCATTAAAACTTTTTTTTATTTAGAACATAGTGAAAAATATTCTATATTTTGTATATATCATTTCCTAGTGAACTTGGTGTATTGTATTACAAAAAAAAGTTGAATATTATGATTGTTTTAATTTTTGCGTGACAAAAAAGTCTTGATGATTTGTTTGTATTTATAAGGAATTCATAAACATATATCTATTGTATCATTCAGCTGAAATGGAAGGTGGGTCTGATGATGATGGAGGAATGGACTTTGATGATGATGATGATGATAGCAACAATAGAGATTTTGCTGATGCTGATGATTATGCTGATGACTTTGGTGACAATGAGAATGATGGTGAATGTATTGATGCTGATTTTGATGAAGAGAATGTTGAATTCTCAGATAATGGTATGTAACTGTAGTGTTAAAGCAAGTAAAAAGTGGACCTCAGTTGCCTAGTTGTTATGGTTACTGACTTCATATCACTGATCCCTCACCACTGCGGGTTTGGAATCCCAACCAGGATGTAGAATTTGTATGTGAGGAAACTATCCAGCTTGCTTGCGGAAGGTTCATGTGTCCGTCTGTGCCCAAAATATTGCTAGAAGGAGCACCTGGATTCTTGTTTCTATCATTATAGCTGGACAAGTCACTATATGACTCTGGTAGTTGTTGTGACTTAAAGCACCATTACCGAACAAAATGAAACCAGGGAAGATAGAATGATCATTGACACACTTAGATATTGTAACTCTGATTCATTCAAGCACCTTTTGTCTCCTTTTCATAAGTGCCAATGTTATCTGATTCTCTTAAATTAAAAAAACCACATGAAATAACTATGTAAATAGTGGTCTTTTTGTATGAAATTATGTCACTCTGTTTCACAGTGATATGAATTTGTTATTCACTTGTTTCATAGCTTTCAGTGCAGAAACCCCAAATAGGTTCTGAAATTACTGTGCAACCTTTCAGAGCAACGTGCTGTGGGAGATGTACATTTTTCCTGCTGCAGAGAAGTTATTACTCTTGAGAAGTTAAATAGAGTAAAGTCAAACCACAGAGTAAATTGATACTGTGGTTTGAAGAGAGGTTGTTGCTTGAGGGGCTGATAATGGAAAGGTTGTCCTGTAATATGAACACTCCCTTGAAGTATCAAACTAGCAAGGGTTTAAAATTATATTCAAGAGACTATGTCTTTGTTACATGTTTAATAATAATGCTATACTTATTTCCAACAGATGAATTCCCAGACATGATGCCAAAGGGTAAGAAAAGAAAAGCTGAGAGTCCTGGGAAGTCATTACCTATGAAAAAGGGAAAGTGAGTATATCCCTACTATTGTTAGCTGCAACTGTGGGTACAAACTTTTTTGAACTTTGAAATTATGAGAAATTATATTCTCTTTCAATGTATTACAAGGATTGTTGGTGCTGTACATGTTAGTTTAATGGTGCTTAGTTTTGTATAAAAATGAATTCTTCTATTGCTATTATTTTGGTTCTACACATGTTAGTTTAATGGTGCTTAGTTTTGTATAAAAATGAATTCTTCTATTGCTATTATTTTGGTTCTACACATGTTAGTTTAATGGTGCTTAGTTTTGTATAAAAATGAATTCTTCTATTGCTATTATTTTGGTTCTACACATGTTAGTTTAATGGTGCTTAGTTTTGTATAAAAATGAATTATTCTATTGCTATTATTTTGGTTCTACACATGTTAGTTTAATGGTGCTTAGTTTTGTATAAAAATGAATTCTTCTATTGCTATTATTTTGGTTCTACACATGTTAGTTTAATGGTGCTTAGTTTTGTATAAAAATGAATTCTTCTATTGCTATTATTTTGGTTCTACACATGTTAGTTTAATGGTGCTTAGTTTTGTATAAAAATGAATTCTTCTATTGCTATTATTTTGGTTCTACACATGTTAGTTTAATGGTGCTTAGGTTTGTATAAAAATGAATTCTTCTATTGCTATTATTTTGGTGCTCGGAAACAAATGGCCTATATTATCAGAAACATGTGTGTACTATATTACTTAACTGAGACAATTATTTTGATGGCGTAACTTGTCTACTCTTCAAATATACATGTTGTATGTCATGTTGAATAATAGACTATTTGTTGCTAAAAGGATGGTTTCAAAGCTTCTATGATTATAAACATTTTGCACATCAGTAGTTAAGGGACATTCCTGTGATTATATAGTTAGATTACTGTGTATGAACATAACAATGGGAAGGTATGGTTCTGACGTGGTAATTAAGGGCAAAATAACTGTTTTTCATTGGGTTTTAAGCAGTTTTTCAATGATGTTTCAGTCATATACAGGTCCAGTTGAACTTAACAGTTTTCCTGGAACTAATTATCAACCTGTACTAACTTGCTCTTCTGCAAGCAACTGACAACATTTCCACATGTTGAGCAAATGTCCATAGACATTGACTTGGAAGAAATTAACCTGCCCAACCTGGGAATCGAACCGAGATCTGTCGAGTGACAGTCTAGTGCTCTATCAACTGTGTTAGCCGGGCGGGCTCAAAATAACTTGAGCATCTTACTGAGTTTTAAGTTGAGTTTTTTTTGGTGAAACTGGGGACTAGGGTTTAGATTTCAGAACTTTTGATTAACATGTATTTCACTTCATTTGTTTATTTTTCTTTAGGAAATCTAACAGAAAAGATGGACAAGGAGTAGAAGCATCTGCAGAGGAGGTAAGGATTGCATACAATAAAACCTCCATAGTATGACCACCCTTGGGACCCTTGAAAACTGGTCTTGTTATTGAGGTGGTCTTAATATTGAGGTTGCATAAAGATCAAAATAGGGAAAATGTACTTGTATTCTTCATTTTAAGGTGGTTTTATTATTGAGGTGGTCTTTTTGTAAGGATTTACTGTATATGGGCTTTTGTCTGTAATTGTTGTGTACAACTGTAGACATTATCAAATGTCTTCACTAAGTAGTTGGCCTACTTGGCTAACTTAACCACAAATAGCCAGTAGATTTTAGTGGTTAAATTTATCATTAGATCATAAAAAAAATCATATATAAACTTTCTTCTTTTTGCTTACTGTTCAGCTATTCCGAATGATTTCCTCTGATATTAAAGATACTTGTTATATTTTGGCTGTATTGGAGTTTCATACTGTTGTTAAACAGTGCTTCAGTTGTTCCTAGCAGTCAGTTGACTCAACCAGTGTCCTGGGATGTCAACCAGAAAACCAGAACTGATCAGATCTTGTGCTAGCAACTGACAATTTCCCTACATAAATCAGTCCTCCACATCCAATATCAGTCAAATATACCCCACACTTGTGCCATTTATTGTAACATATATTTGTATCAATGTTTACTTACAGTTTGCCACATTGATTGATGAGACAGCTAGTTCAAAGTATATTGGTACAGGAGCTGATGCTCTAGCTAACCCTGATAAAGCAGGTCAGTGTTATGTTGTCATTATATTTGAGTAAGCATTACATGTTTGCCCACACTTTTTGGGGTTAAACTGTAAAAAGATTACCATTTTATTTGTCCACTTAATAAGTTTTTATGTATTTTTTTAAAAATATTTTCTGTCTTTAATAAAATGTTCATGTGTTTGCTTTTCTAAATCTATGTCGAGAATTAGATGAGTTATTCCACATTTGTATCACTCAACTTGTACAGTATTTTACTTGAAACTGTTCCTTTATCAAATAAATGAAGTCAGAAAGACTAGTCAAGAGATGAAGTATTTTGCAGAAAAAAAATTCTCAGAAAAATTGTCATACTTACATATGTCGGCATTGAAATCAGATAATGAATCAATGTTTGATACTTCCCAGTTCATGACCTGTATCGTCTGTAACAAGCTGAAATACTTAATTATTATTAATAATCAATTCTGTAACTATCTTAATGTTATTGGGTTGACTTAACTTATTTTTTTTCATGGACTGTGAAAGAAATTCGTTTGAATTATTCTCGTATATAATTATCACTTTACTGTCTTTTATGGATACTTTTATGTGTTTAAAACACTTTTCTGTACTTTTTTGTCATGCCCTCCATTAGTCTGCTTTAACTAGCTATAGTATACATGTTCATTATTGTATGTTACAGATGTTAAACAACTTAAATGGGAAGTAGAACGAGATCGGTGGATTAAAGGTGGCAACAAGTTTAATAAAGGTGGTGGGAAGTTTTCTCAGAAAGGTCGACAGGGACAAAATCGTGGTCAGAAACCAGGAAATTTCAAGAAGAATCAGTCTGGTGGTGGAGGGAGGAAAGCTGGAAAGTCTGTTGGATTCAGATATAGAAAGGGGAAGAAATGATATGTAATGATATGAAAATAAATATTGGATTAAAGAAAATACTAGTTTATTTTTTATAATCTTTGGTTGATATTGTTTATTAGGTATAGCCTGGTTAGGTTAGTATGCTTACAAATTGTATATCACAGTATAAGAATGTTGATAGGTCAGTTAACATCCATACATACTCATATACTGCTAAATCCAAATCATTTTCAACAACATTAAACATAAAGTAATGAACATACTCGTACTTCTGAATTTGCAAATAGTTTGTGAATCGTACAATAAATGTTTTCATTCATGCTGGCTAAGGTAACCAGTTGATGTTATACTGTTAATTAAGTAGTTATCTAGGTTCATTTTCCTAATAATGTCGAGGAGCTCGCAGTGGCATTCCAATGAAATGGCATCTTATACTGCGTTGCCTTTCTGTGCTTTAACGACTGAGAAAAGTTGTTATGAAGAATAGGGGTCGTACATATTACTGTCATATTCTTTGTACAAACCAGAACGTGATTTTATAATTATGTTGATTTTCAATAACACTAGAAAATAAAATGGATTGTTTTGTCTTGAAACTGGAAAATAATAATCTTGATTCGAGGAATAACTAGAGATGTGTCCATAGGAGACGGATGCCTCGCTGAGTATAATAGATGCCAAGGTATCTCAAAATCCCCAAAAAGGACAACAGTCTGAAACAGACACGATTAACGGAACATGAACATCCATGTTTACTTTGCTGTAGGTTTGTATGTTGGTATTGTATATTATACGAAATGTGTCATTTTTTAATTTATATAAGTTGTATTTTTAACAACCCAGAGAAGGGAGATAACAAAATGGTTGAATACTTTCTTCGAAAAAGGAGTTACTTCCCTTCATCTATTGGGCATGCGATGTTAGCCGAGTACGTGTGCAGGTCACACGATGGTTGATAATATCACGTGGTTTACATGTTGATATATGGAGGTGTTTCGAGGGAAAATAGCAGTTTTATTTATTAATGAAAATATGATAATGAATCATTGAAGTTCGCATACTTTTGATAAAAATGAAATGTATCTCAATTGATATTACCATTTAGTATAACAATATAATAGATTGTTTTTCATCATATGAAGTACACATGCTTGGATCAAGCCCGTTAAACATGTATTTTGAGGAATAATATCAGTTTGTACCGGGCGGCATGTTGCATTTCCCTCATTTTGTCGGGGGGGGGGGGGTTCAAATGATGATTCATACCACAGTATATTAAAGTATAATTTTGTACAAGGTAAAATTTTATTTTGTGAATTCACGTGTAACTATTGTAACTATTTACAAATATACGACTAGTTCAAGGAAGATAACCGTGTATTGTTGTTTGTAAGTTTGTGTTCTTCCTTCCCTTTATAGCGGATTTATTTATATTTGGCATTTATACTTATAAAATATAATGAGATATTCTCCGACTGAGAATCATAAACGTATGTATAATAAATGTACGGAGCCTGTTTACGTTAGAATCGTGTTCAATGTTTTTGTTCACAAGATTTTTGTCCGCCACGACAGAGTCATTCAACACATCATTTTAATGGCCACGGAGAACTTAGGAGCTGTGTCGTTGATTTCCAAATCATCGCATATTTACGAAAAAGTGATCATCCAATGAAACTACATGTACAATGGATAGTTTTATTACATTATACAGACTTGACCAGACCTCGGCTCAACCCTGATTTTACAAGGGGCAACTTTTTTGCTGTATAATGGAATAACCCTTTGAAAGTAATATACAAACACACACACACTATTAAATGGACTTACTTCACGATACACGTAGTAGATGATGGGTCATTGTACAATTATAAAATGAACACTCCGTGAGTTCGTAAACATTGTAATAAAACATCTGCAAGTCTGTAATGAATGTTGCGCACGCGCAAGTAATCTTTCTGTAAACTGTGTTAATGTATGGATCCACCAATTATCTACTGTAAACAAACGATTTGGCGCATAAATTATAAATTCAAATAGGCCTACTTGGTCATTTCTCTTCATACTTTCGAGATTTTATAGTTACCTTGCAGTTAGAAATGTAACATATAAAAGATGTATTAGTGTTCACAATCACTGTTTAACTTATTTAAAAACGGACCTGAGTATTTACATTATTTCTTATACAATATACATCTATTTAGTCACAATTCACCGTGACCACAAAATGAGATTGATAATGGTTCAAGTTTTGATCTTGAATCACGTGTAAGAAGCTCAGGGTACATGTTAGAACTGACACCCGTCATGGACAATTTGTCACAACAAAACAATAAGCCATTTGTCATTTCTCCCAATGTATCTTACTAAAGCGGTTTATTCAACCGTTACGGTACAGACATAACTTTTACGCTAAACTACGTAACGCGGGAAAGTAAAAAATCCATGATTATTTTATCCGTGTATTAATACAAAACCAGAAAATGCGTGAAGGTCGTCTGATCAGGTTATATCGAGAACATCGAATTGTCTAAATTTAAAATTTCAAGCTGGAATAAATATAGTGATTACAATTTCTATTCGGAAATCCTCTGACTATACGTTGTGTATGATATGTCCTGATCTGCACTGAAACATAGTCACGTGGATTCTATTACGCCTGGCCCTACCGACGCGGAGCATTAGGAGGTTTGGTCAGGATTCCAGGCTACGCTGATCAGGACTGAAGTTTATCACGTGATCAAGATACCGGATAAAGAAAATGCGCGCGCATGTCACTATCTTGTCCAATCAGATAATCGAAGTGATTGTATTCCGCCTGGCTTATACTGACAGCGTTAACAATCAGTAAGCCAGCACCCCAGGCTATACTTATTGCCGCTTAAATTTACGCGTGTCTCTTTTATCATAGCAACATTATATTTATACGTGTCTCTTGTATCATAGCAAAGTTATGTTCATACTCTGATTGTTTCTCTTTATTTCAAACACAATCGTCGTCTACTCGAATGGTAATGTTATAACATATGGTGATTTGTAGAGCGTATAATAATTCACTCTGAAAGTTTGATAGTAAAGCAGAGTAGAAAATGTAATTTCCATTAAGATTCAACGTGAACGATCAAGGTTTGTAAGTTATTACGCAACTTTTCAACGTAATGAGTTGGCAAAGAGCATTTAGCCAATAAAGAACAATAAAACACTGGATTCTAAACTGTGATTGCTTTCTTTTGATGTTTCTATGAACATATGATGAGCGTCGGTTGACCAATAATTCCGACATAAAAGACACAATTTATCAAATAACTGTTCAAGTGAGATCTTTCATTTCAACTTCCCTTTTAAGTAAAAAGCGATTTTTTTGTGTTTATCGCGTGATAATATGGATAGGGTACGGTGTTTAGTATCAATAATTTCAGACAATGAACTCGGTGGATACTATTTTCTATGAAGTTTAAAGACATCAATTGTAAAATTATATGTAATGTGTCTTGTAATCAATTCGTGGTCATTATGAGTCACATGTGTCCAGTCATATATTTCTGTCACGTGTATTTTTACTACAGTTAAACTTCTGTATAAACATTGACTTAAGTGCTTATATCTCTGATAAATTGAATTGATTGTAAAACGTTTGATACAACATTGTAATCATGTGGTCACAGTTAATCATACGTGTCTTTGAGTCATAAAACATTTCATACCAGTTTTATTTAATGTCGAAATAAAACTTGTGTTTACAGAAGTCTTTTTTTCATCGAAAATATGGTGTTTAAACTTATATGTTACACCGGTTGTGCCGCCAGTTATGACAACTAACCGACGATGAATCTCGTATTTGACGGCCTTCTAACCCACCGTTGGACCTTCGAGAAAATATGGACGTCCCGGGTTTTGCACCAGATACCGTACATTAAATGTTCAGTAACAGACAGTTGTAAACTTGATAAATCTTCATTTTAATCGAACACTCGGTCGGACAAATCAATGTATGTCTGAGTTATTTGATCAGATGTTTCATTAAACAATGATTGTCTTATATCGATCTGCTAATCTTCCGCACATCTTCGACTATATAAATATCTAATTTTCAGTTTTAAATAAAACAAATATACTATTATTACGGTCGATGTTTCCAAATTAAATGGTCATAGTTGATGCAAAGGATCAATAAAAATAAATTGCTGTACACGTACTATACACTTATCAATAGTGACAATCAATAATGCATGCTCAGCTATCTTCCTGAGAAATGAATTATCGACCCTTACAATAGTGATGAGTAATTCTCTAGTTTGGAAAGAAATGTGTTCGCACTTGGCACGACCAATGCCACACGGGTTGGGATATAGTTTTATTTATATATCTTTTAATAATTTAGATACATAAAACTATAGATATTTATTTCCCTAGGGTGGGCGCTATGGAGTGTGTCTCACGAAATCGGCATCATTTTTGTTTTTAAGATAACAGAAGTATCAATTCTGATAGCAAATGAGATGGAGGAGGGGAAATCATCCCGCTTAATTAGATTCCATCTTGCAGACGGTGTCTTTAGAACGCTTAGTGGATGAAGAAAGTACCGTTTAAACTCTTGTTTGCACTCGATTAGCAGACGACACACCTCATTTCTGCGTATTGAAAATGCCAAACAATCTTGTATTGTCAGTCTCCAAATTGTTGATGCGCTTTTGATCGGTAACCAAAGGTCGGGGTTGGCCAATTAAAGTGATATCTGGTTTGATCAAGCCAATGAAAAGTTCATGTATCGTGTTCGGAATAAATTAGCTAATTTTGGAAGCGTCTTCATTATCAGAAAATATGATGTATTTGACATTTGGACACAATCCGTGTGATAGACTGCTGGCCAATGTTGACCATTTCCGCGACATGATTTGGAAAGGAAGACGAACAAGTAAGAGCGCGCGGCGAGACACGTGACTAACGTTCTCAAATCTCGCGCCGCGATATTTCAAGTGACAGATATATGTCAGTGACCACACTACTTAGAATAATTTACTGGGAATCACCATTGAAGAGGCTGAAGTAGAATATTTAAGTGTGATGACTGATGGTGAATTATGAGAGTTGAGTTCCCTAATTTAGTCAACATTTTAGCTGCTATTATTTCTTTCTTTATTGATGCATTTCGATGTCTAACTGCTAACTGGTTCGTTAGCCATGTATAATTTATTGTTCTCTCATCACTTTGGTTACCGATGTTGAGGTAATATTTCTCAGAAAATGTTATTTTCATTACAACAAGTGCAACAATGCTATGGATGTAAATATGTCAGTAAGATTTCCATCTCTCATTTGCAGCATAGATAAATTATTTTTGAAATGCGGTAAACTATTATCGCCGTACAAATCGAACAGCGTATCCAATATTTTATAGCTAGAAGAATGTAGTTTGATAGTTTAAAGAGGCTATAAAAACGATTGCAGCCATTTTACATTGTGAATACAACATCATTAAATTAATTCTCAGACAACATTTCTTCAGACTGAAAAAAACACTTCGTTGGTTTTAGGTAACATATTTTACATGTACAGAGCTATATAATAACATACTCGTAAGTGACGGTATTTTGAGAGAAAGACGCGAAATAATATATTCAACGGTTTGCTTCATTTTACACGTTTATACTAATTAATTTTAAATCCAGGTAAGATTTAATTACGTTTTTTTTATCAAATATGTCACCTAGCATACTTGAATATACTTTTGAAACGATCCGAATGTTTTTGAAAATTTAGAAAATTGGCACCGTTTCATTCGTTTACATGCAGACATGATACTTTAATCAGTCAGGTTTATTCCTGTCATTGTCGTGCATACGGCCTGCGTTCCGAACCGACAGCAATTGTTCGAGATATATTCTAGATACAACCATAAAATATATTATATTTATAGACAGATGAACGCAGACTTATTTCCGTTGAGTAAACATACAATTTCAAGACAAAACAACATTATTATGTTTCAAATAGCTATTTTTAAATTTGTAAGTAGCACTTGAGCAACCGACTGCTTTTGAGTGACCGAATAACATAGTCGGCGTAATACAACATGGTTTCTCAATATACTTCATGCGCGTGTACAAACTTGAGTGTATAACGTTGAAATTCTGTTTAACACCTTGTAATATATGCTTGCATAAACAACATTTCATAATCAACTTAAAAATCAGGTATTACTGTGTCGGCTGCCCGAAGCTGAATGATTTTTGAAACCTTAAACACTTATATCAAAAGCTCGTGCACAAGCTCCTGCTAGCGACTTATATCGGAGATTTTCTACATTTATATGGGAAATATTGTTTTCCTGCTTCATTATTTTCTAACGGAGAAAAATACATAAACATGAATGAGTTAGCTAGAATGATCATACAAACGTTTGAACACGAATAGCAGGGGTGTTATAGAGATATTACCGCTTCATTAACTACATGTGATATCAGGGATCTGTCTTCGGGCACGAGACTTTCAAATATCCCTTGATGATAAAGTGGACAAATTGTCCGGTAATGAATGCCCAGTATCTGGCCACATCCCTTGAAGCAGACACGCCAGGAACAAAGACAAGCGCGGCCAATAATCAAACCATCAAATCTAACGGTCCAATAATATTGCCGCTGACCAGTTTCCATGTGAATATCTAATGAGTCTGGTATTTGGAAATGACCCATCCATTGGCCAATCAAACCAGTCGAATTAACAAAGGGAATATTTCATGAAGCGTGCGCGGTGGTCATTTGGCTTATCAAAGACCTTATCAAAGACCTGTGGTAGTGGGAAGATTAGTTTGTTATCACTATTCAACTTCTGTCCTCTACGTTCCTAACGAGGTGGAAATATGTATAGAGAAGCAATGAACTTTGTGTAATACATTCTGTACCATTACAGTAGAACCAACATCTGATTGCCCAGTGATATTTACTCATGCTAGTTAGCCGACTGTTTTACATTCCATAAATGCGGGTGATAAAATTAAGTATCGGTCAATAAGCGCTTGTGTCGTATAAAATTACCGAGACATCAACAATTATTCAAATATGTATTTATATATGCCTCTGTAGCTAAATCAGGTAAGCATTCACTCGGCAATCAAGACGTACATGTTCGAGCCTGATATATGTGTTTTAATTTTTAATTATAGCACGGACCTATATACGTTCCTACCGTTTCACGGATATCTGCCTGTCGCGAATCCATGTATATAGGTCCGTGTTTATAGTGATAAATCATTTTATACATCTAGTAAATATTTTCTTAATTTATTCTACTATGCGTTATTGAACATGATTATATCTTATTTCCATTCATATTCTTTTTTGTTAACCTCACAATAGCTTCGTTTTATTTTGAACAGTCAAAACAATAATATAAGCATAGCAATATTGAATAAATTCACTCGCAAAATACTGTAACAGCATCTACTAATAAATTATAAAGTCTACCATGACTCATCAGCAGTGTCTGTGTCTAGACATACTAAATAATCAGCGAAATGTTCAGAAAATCGAATCGTCTTTTATTTGATCAAGTGGAAGATTCTTATCTTGTTATTTATGGGAATGTTATTTTTTATTATTCTTATTTAAAAAAGGTTCTTTATTCGATGTATACTATTTACGTTTTTTTCTTTATCCCATTTTCTCATACTGAATCATATCTGCAGGCGCCGACCTCCGTTCTAACACTCGTGACAGCGGAATCCATTTTCTCCTCTTAATCAGTCTTACAAAATTCATAAACATTTTTTTACAATCTATACTCGGTTCATTTAAAAACGCACACTATTTTACATCCTCATTAAATTTCATTTTATTACTTTTGAAACTCATTTTTTTATAAAAAATACTTGTCGATTGTCATGAAATTTAGCATACATGTTGCGTACATATGCAATACTATCGTGTCAAGTTCTTTTCGAAAAGTCAGTCAATGAAAATTTAGAAATCCCATATCGTGCGTTATTAAATTTACTGAGTATATATATATATTGCGTCTTCGGAATTCTGCAATTGTGTACGTTTTCACGGAGGCATCTTTTCTTTCGACACTATCATTACGCAAACATTTAAAAGTCCTA
The DNA here is from genome assembly GCA_032209605.1 of Mactromeris polynyma. Taxonomy (NCBI): domain Eukaryota; kingdom Metazoa; phylum Mollusca; class Bivalvia; order Venerida; family Mactridae; genus Mactromeris; species Mactromeris polynyma. The sequence goes on along the minus strand of JASFXZ010000002.1, from coordinate 58,268,858 downwards.
TTCATGTATATTACAGTACTGCACGATTTTACAAGATGTTTGTGTTTTTAATAACGTTGTAAGAAAAAAGGATAGACGGGGTTTCGAACTTACACCCGATCTAACTGACAGAAGTTCTTCTGCGGAGCACACTCACTACTGTCCCGGCCATTCAGACCTACGATCGGTTTTCTATTAATCATTATTGTTATCTTAATAATTAAACCCTTACCTACCTTTATCAAAGAATGTGTGTGTATGTTTGCATTTATTTATCGTTGCCACCAGTTTCCCATAATGTCGATTCCTGGAAAGCATTGTACACGGGACATCGGGTTTTTCAATGTCTCATCTGAAAAACTGTTAGAACTGTTGGAGGTGGAGCGGGGGGATCGAACCGGCGATCTCCGGATTACTAGTCCAGTGCGTTACCACTGCACCACGGATCGGCTACTTTCAAAGAATGGTGAACAATTATATCATATATTAAAGTACGGCTCAATGTGCGAAATGTATCTATACTATGCATGTATCGTTGCGCAGAAACTAATTGAATTATAATAAAAATAAAATCACCCGATTTAATAATTATTAATGTATAGTTGTTTTTCATAACCCAAACAAACTTTCATAAGGCCTACTGTAATATGATTAGACTAAAAAACGAAGTAATTAAGGCAATTTGTCAAACTTGATTCATGTACATGTATTCGTGACATCACCAATTTAACACTTGCATCGAGTATATATCCATCTTTCCTCTGTGCAATGTCCATCGTTTCCGTTTACATATTTCGCGTATTGACATGTGTCAGTCAATATAATGCACCATTCAAATCATGTATCACATTAATAAGATATCTGCTTCCTATTTTAGTAACCAATACTCGCGCCTACAGTCAGGGATTGTGAAGTTGCTGGTTTGACTTCTCGCCGTTGGCGGGGTTCGAAACCACGACCTTCGGATCAGGGCCCGTATTCACAAACATTTTAAGACTGAATCTCAGACTTAGACTTTAAAATGGAAATTTTTCATTTTGTTTCTACATTTTTGTTACACTATATATTTTGATAAAACATAGCAAAGTGTACAGTGAGTAACAAGAAATATTTAGGCAAAAATGTATCCGTTTAAATATAATGAAAACAAATAACTTGTAAATCTATTTTTTTGCAATTTTTAAGTCTAAGTCTGAGATTCTGTCTTAAACGTTTGTGAATACGGGCACTGGTCAAGCGCTCTATCCCTCGACCTAAATGCCACTCAAATTCAACTTATTAAGCAATATGAATGTAAGCCGAGTTGTTCCATGTTGACACCTGATGTGACCAGTTCTTTGTGTTCGTGTTAAATAAATAAAGTTCTCACATTCACGCACGTGCACCTTATTCAGACCATGACTTGCTATAAAACTGATTCGTCATTGTTTTATGTATTAAAATTTCACAATTCAGATCATGAAGAAAAGTATCACTATCTGGCATGATCATATCTGTTTACCGTGTTCTGGTAGCTAGCCATTGTCACAACATGTTGTCTGAGAGTTTAACATTCCCGCCAAAAGTTATTGCGTGACTTACACAATTCATTTTGAGAAAGTTCATATTTCTTAAACAAGTAGCTCATCTTATTGGATTAACAAAAGAAATATCATGTTTTATTGGAAAAAACAACTTTGTCTTTTTTATTATAATTCCATTAAATTGTTCGCGTCATTCTTTAAATATCAATTTAAGGTAACATTAGTATTTCAATATGATCTCTTAAACAAAACAAAATATCTCTTCCATGTAATATAACCCTCACAACGGAAACAGAATTTGATTGCATTAGTTCTGTTTTCAGGATATAAATGACGATACGCCGGTGTGGAGAGTCTGTATTCACCTGATGCTAGACATACATGATTTATTGAAGGGAGCTTATTAAGTGTTCAATGCATGAAGACATCAAATACGGTACAACTGTGACAGGTATTACATTCATATTGAAACACAATGTCTAGATGTACAAATTGTAAAGTCACTGGGCGTGGTGACTCAGGAATGGACTTATAACAATACACGTTATCCCAGGAATACACAATCTCTTGTTTCAAACTGTCACCGCACGCTTCATGTTCATTGTTCAGAATAAAACCTCATCTGGAATGTTTTCTTCAGTTTGAATGGAATAAGTTTGTTGTTTCAGCGCGGCAGACTGTGTGAATGTAGTGTATTCCGTTAATTGTCCTGATATCTATTGTATATTCATTGGATACCTCAGATTGAACTACCTGAACATCAATTGAAACAATGAAAGAAGATAAAACACACGTGTCGTATTACTGTACTCGATACATTACATAAAATTAGGCAATGGGATTTTAACTTAAGTAAAACAAAAACACACAGTGTAGCAAAAATATTACACAAGCCTGTTCACCTGATTCTGTACACCGGAGGTCTGACATATTCACCGTGTGCTCTGTGCACCGGAAGTCTAAACTAATCAATGTGCTCTGTACAAATCACATAACGCAAATAATTAAGTAAGAAAGTCGCATATATTGAATGAACGCATTGATCACATGTCAGTTGTACACGTTTTAGAATGATTAGAAATATTTACGACAAGAAACAGTTATATATTGTCCAGACTATTTGTTTTCTTTCTGTTGAAACATTTCTGAAATGATGAAGTAGAATTTCTGGACGGAACAAATAATAAAAACATGTTTCTTAATGAATTTCAAGGAGGGAGTTTGCTACATCTTCTTCCCGTCAAAACTGTTTTCAACTAAAATCTTGTTTAATAGCCTTAAATTCCCACGTGAGCATTTATACCCTGAAATTTTACAGTCTGTCCGAAATTTAATGTCCGATATGAAGAGAACTTAATCCGCTGAAGAGCAATAAAAGAGACAAAAGTTGCCAAATGAACCGACATGTGACAGAAAATTGATCCGTGACGGAATTAACTTTTAAACCGACACGCTCTTTAAATAAACTCTACCAGTCGTAAATGTCATAATTTGGACTCCCTAATTTTAGTAAATGATAATTATTTAGCTTTCTCTGATTTAATGAAGGGACATTCCCTCTAACATATTCTCACAGATATTAGAATTATTTGTCAGCGAAGAAAGGGACGGAGGGATTTCAACGCTTTAAACCTTGTATCTGTCGACGATATGACTGAACTGTTGTTTAGTACATTCAATGAAATATCTCAGTCTATGAATCTATATATTAAGTAATATGCTACACATGAACACGTCATACATTAAGCTGTGCTTGTTTCAAGAGACTCAATATCTGCGCATGAATCATTATCTGGATATTAAGGTAAAATGTTGCCAAGTTTAATGGTGATCATTTCCACACGCGTTGGCTGACACTATGCTTTCCGGAATATCGTTACTGTATTTCATGTTAATAGTTGTAAACTGGATGGAATGACAGGATGAATGTTTAATACAAGAGGCACGTGTATGAACAGTTTAAACTGTCGCTACCTGTTTTCACACGTGTTTACGCCAACATGTTGCCTCACTGTTAAACTTAAATGTTTATTTCACCTATCATTCTAACACATTTTCTTCCCATTTGTACGCACATCACAACTTAAGCAATTCAAGATCAAACGATTAAATCTTTGAGATAAATGCTTTACAACACGGAAAGCATAAATTTCAACTCATGAAGAAGTTATTTTTTATCACTTTCCGCTTATTTTATACATCATGATTTATGAAATGTCTCTCAATGTTCTTTAATTCGTGTCAAACCAGGCATCTAATCTCACAAATCGACGGTTAATCGAATCATAGTCACGTGCCGACCTCACAATCGAACCCTACGATTCAAATCAGTCCCCCGCGAAGACAATAGAACGCAAGGTCTAAACGCCCGTACCGGTCTTTATTCCGTTCTGAACCGTATCAACAAAGACGAGCGTACCGTCATAAAGGTAGCACCTTACTCTACATTAAACGCAATTAGGAACAGTGGATTTTTGTTGTACCGAAGAGATTTATAATTTTATGCTCATAGTCGTTTATCCAGTCGAGTTCGGAAACCACAATATTGCTTTTTCCCACGGATACCACTTTGAGATAAATATAAAAAAGAGAAATGCGATTCACTGGTAATGTGAATTGAGCACATTGCGATCATATTAACATGATTGTGTTTTATTTCGTATAGAAAGAACGTAGAAGAACAAAGGTATGGCGCAAATACTCTTGTTGTTTTTAATCATCATAGTAAACACTTCTTTTTTATTATCCCGAGAGAAGATTTTAAAGTTATTTATAAATCAATCATTCGGGAACTATTTGAGGGTTTTTGGGTTTCCACGCTCGTCCATTAATTGTTATAACCAATCATTTGTAAAGAACTCCGGCCGTAAATCTTAATATCAAAGATGAAAGACATGATGAAGTTTGTCGAGAAAGAACGCATTTACTGGCAAGTGTGGTCATTATAAAGTTCTGTATCTATCGCCAGTCTCTCTCCGAACATTGTTAATCTAAATTATAAACTCACGTTTATAATGCTGATAATGAAAACAAATGGTCTGCCTTAGATTCTACTCAGTAGCTGTATTTGATTCAATAACGGTAAAAGTAGTTCATTACGAATACAGACACGACACTTATTGATAATAGAAGGTCAGAGTTGCTCACTTAGTCACAGCCACTTGAAGTGTTTAAGACTGTCAGACTGGAATCAAACATAGATTCCAGGGTCAGTGACTGACTCACGGGTAAATCATTTTGTAAGCTAAATTGTTCATCATTTCACAAGTGGTCAGACAGAGAGGTAGACGTTTATATCACGCGGATACACGGATGTCTGAATACTGGTTGTCTCAATCCACACTGTACAATACATGTCCCTAACATAGTTCAATTTTTAATCCCAATATTTCTTGTATACTAACGCTGAATCAGAGACTTTTGTGGGAAAGTCTACAGACTGGAATTGACTCCAATACAATAACGATTTAGTCTACAACAGATGCAAAAATATACAAAGTGAAAGAAAGATGTTAGTTCGTTTATGTACTCTGTCAGATCTCTGGTGCCATGCACTCATTATTGATCTTACCACCAGTATTGTGTTATTAGTAGTTAAATATCACTGATGCTTGCTAGTCACGATTGATACATATTGTTTCTGCATAATCTGCATGATGTGATCTGCGCCGGTCGTAGGTATGTTCTTAAATTTAAAATAAAATATTAAATATTTGTTTAGATAATGCATACAATAGACAAACATTACATGTTCTAATTTCTTGACTATTTTGAATTATTCTTTTGGCAGATATAGTATATGGACATATCGGAACAACCCTCGTATATTGACATATCCGAACAACCCTCGTATATTGACATATCCGAACAACCCTCGTATATTGACATATCCGAACAACCCTCGTATATTGACATATCCGAACAACCCTCGTATATTGACATTGTCTGTTGCTGTTCGTCTCGAGATGCTGCTTGAACTGATGTCCATCATAATGTTGACACTGTCTGTTCAAGTTGATACCCGGTAACCCGGTAGTCATTGAAAATTACATTTCAGTTCTAACATGGTTTTGCTATTTGCATATCCGTGTTGTGTAAACCAATCAAATCTTACGTTAAGCACCAATGCAATATCTCTTAAACCGAACAACGTTTGTTACCTTACCGAAATCCACTGAATGTCGGTGAATTTACCGAAATCCATTTTGGATCTGGAAAAAACAGCAATTATAACATCTCGGCATTTTATGTTGCACAACAAATCTTACCCTTCAAATTGCGCCGACTATATTTTTTAAAGATATTTCTTGTTATTACTACGTTTCACCAAATGCCTTCCCCTGTCATACAACCGTCATGTGATTTATATAACTCACCTTGACAATAACGGATCTGAATATAACAGGAACAGCTATAATGTACTTATACCCTTTGATGATGTGATGATAAAAGATTGTGTAAGAAATCGTTTCAGGTGTTTTTTGATTGTGTCGACGTTTCTGTAGACAGCGTTAAATAACTGACACATCAACTTTATGTATGATTTTATTGTTGCTCCAGATGGTTTCACCCAAAGAGTGCATACAGTTACACCCAAGTCGTTGTTAATGTTTCCCGAAATACCGATAATGTAATGAGACAATGATTAACTCACAATAAATCTTGCCACTTTTACGTTCATGATTATAGTTTGTTAGAATTATACGACACACTATGCAATGAATTATTCACAAATATCTAGACGTTAACACTTTCCTATTGTTCATCATTATTCTACAAGTAGAACCGGAGTACCGTTTGTTGGTTAGTCCGGGGTTTATACCTAACTAGTATCATGTCACGGAACTCGGTGTGTTGGACAGTTTTAAGTCAAGCTGATGTTAGCGATCCAGAGGTTTTATGGTCATCGCGGAACATGTGCAGCATGCTATGTAACTGAATCCATATCCGATCACGTGACTAAGTCAGATCAATTGAAAATTAGATTGAAAATAGACAGATTGAGAATATATAAAGCTTGTGCCATGAAAATAGACAGACTGGGAATATATAAAGTTTGTGTCATGAAAATAGACAGATTGAGAATACATAAAGTTTGTGTCATGAAAATAGACAGACTGAGAATACATAAAATTTGTGACATGAAAATAGACAGACTGAGAATACATAAAATTTGTGACATGAAAATAGACAGACTGAGAATACATAAAGTTTGTGTCAGTTATACAGCAATGTGGATACTTTTCTATCAGTATCATCGATTATTGTTGTATATGCATATAGACCAGACACACGTGACCGACACACGTGACCAGACACACGTGCCGCATGCACGACTACTTTGATAAATATAAACAAACTATTACAAAGTATCAAATGATTGGTAAATGACATAAAATGAAACATGCGTGGAATACTCAGTGGTTTAACGGGAACCCTGATTGGTTTAACGGGAACCCTAATGGTATTTAACAGATCTCCAATAACAACTTAAGAAGGATAAGAGCTCCTTTCTGTTCACTGAATTAAACACCAGAGGGCGTAAACGTCTCGACTTCGTGAATAAACGACATCCTGAAGTGAAAACAGATTGATTTCTGATTGAATATTTCGACTGATCTGACTTTAATGGCAATAAACACTCAATTATCTGTAAGAGGTCTTGTAGAGTAAACTAATTAAAACGAAATACACAAATGTTTGATTTGATCTCAGAGGTGAATATAATTCCGACCAATGAAGTGAGTGTAATTATTGGTCATGAACAAAAGCCATCTGATTATGAACCAAATATTGAAGCAGCACTAACACATGAACATGTCGTTCATCACCCTCAAATGTGAATGGACAGTTCTGTAAATTTCTGTCTTTTGCGTTTTATTTTATACAAACTTTGTGTGATCACATCTTAGATACAAACAGAAATCAAAACAAAATGTCTGGTATTCTGTGTGATACAGCAATGAAAATCTATTGTCTCCGAATCGAGTCCGTTGTGTATTTGCATTTAAGACGCTTTTTTAGAAAACATGATGACATTTCGTGGTTGTATTATCGTTTAGGTCTCAAATATAATCAGGAAATGATTGATGTGCCCGTAATTTGTACGACTAGTAATTGAATTGTGATCATCAAACAAAACAAGAGCGGAGAATCTGCGTTAACTGTTTATCCATAGGTTAACAATATCCTGATTTAAATCTTGCAAATGCTATTAATGTTAGGGATGATACTCGGCCCCGGGCATGAACAAAACTATAACAACATATGGCGCACCTTCCCAGATAATTAGGGGTCAGATTCATGTTATAATTAATGGGAGCTGAGTATGGGGACACCAACAATTAAGCGTTAACCGGTAAATCATAGAGACTAGTTCAGTTATTGTCTTGTTCTGTTGAGGTTTTGTAGAAAACCGCTTAATCTCGATATAAAATGTTTCCGTATGTCAATCATCAAAGTTAAACCGTTATTTGGACAATGATAAATCTTGCGTTTATCACCCATTCCAGTTGAGTTTTCAGTTACAACAGTGTAAAACATGAACATTTAAAATAATGCATCGGTCTAATTCATGAATAAAAACAAAAGTGGTAGAGTGGTCAGTGATCAGATTGGTCAGTGATCAACAGTTATAGAGTGGTCAGAGATAACTCGTTCTAGAGCGGTCAGTGATCAGAGTGGCCAGTGATCAGAGTGGTCAGTGAGTACAGGTTGTAGAGTGGTCAGTGAGTACATGTTGTAGAGTGGTCAGTGAGTACAGGTTGTAAAGTGGTCAGTGATCAGAGTTATCAGTGAGTACATGTTGTAGAGTGGTCAGTGATCAGAGTGGTCAGTGGGTACAAGGTGTATAGTGGTCAGCGACCACAGGTTGTACATTGGTCAGTGAGTACATGTTGTAGATGTGTCAGTGATCACCAGTTATAGAGTGGTCGGTGATCAGAGTGGTCAGCGACCACAAGTTGTAGAGTGGTCAGAGACCACAAGTTGTAGAGTGGTCAGAGACCAGAAGTTGAAGACTGGCTCGAGACCACAAGTTGTAGAGTGGTAGAGACCACAAGTTGTAGAGTGGTCAGAGACCACAAGTTGTAGAGTGGTCAGATACCACAAGTTGTAGAGTGGTCAGCGACCACAAGTTGTAGAGTGGTCAGATACCACAAGTTGTAGAGTGGTCAGTGACCACAAGTTGTAGAGTGGTCAGAGACCACAAGTTGTAGAGTGGTCAGAGACCACAAGTTGTAGAGTGGTCAGAGACCACAAGTTGAAGACTGGCTCGAGACCACAAGTTGTAGAGTGGTAGAGACCACAAGTTGTAGAGTGGTCAGAGACCACAAGTTGTAGAGTGGTCAGAGACCACAAGTTGAAGACTGGCTCGAGACCACAAGTTGTAGAGTGGTCAGAGACTTCAAGTTTTAGAGTGGTCGGAGATCACTAGTTGTAGAGTGGTCAGATACCACAAGATGTAGAGTGGACAGAGACCACAAGTTTGTTAATTTGTTTTTAGTAAAACCAATAGAACATTTTTGTAATACTGGTATCAATGAAGGTAAATTATGTATTAAGTATATGTAGAGGTGAACTGTAGTTCTAGTACAATGAAGGATGCCATCTTCGAGGTAATTATGCGGATATGTTGGTTTTAAATCTAGTATGCTAGTTCAATATACTAACAATATTTCCCAGCCTTTCTGTGGCGCAGAACTTCGGTAAACAATTCATCACATGTTTGATTAGGTAGCATATCTACGTATCTTGAAGCAATTCGGTCACTGCACGAATTTCTAGTATATATGTGCGCGTGTTCTAGTAAGACACTAACGAAAGGTGTAACTAAATATATCATCAACATGTTTGTAAGTAAACAAATAGTTGTTTTACTACAGAACTATGACGTAAATGAGTACTTTCCCACGGTTATCACGGATGCGCATTTAACGTTGTGTAATTGATCTCAGAGACAACGTAACTATTATATCTTCTTCGTCATAATGACATCAGTTTAAATCGTCTATTTCAGATTATATTTCCGGCAGCTATTTACACTCAACAACAATGTATGAAATGCAGTTCTTACTGAAAAAAAGGTGGAGAATCTCCCGTATATCGCGTGCTGAGTTGTTTTCATGTTTTTAGACCATGTTTTGTTTATCATTCTAGCTACCCAGGTAGTTGTAAATATATAGGCGTTACTACTGAGTTGACACGTGACTTTATTCGTAAAGGTCACGTGGTTTAGCTATAAAATACGCTATAAAGCATAAAGAAGAAACGTCCTGTACTGAATGCTGTCATATTTAAATATTTTATGGGGAATTCCATTGTTCGTGAACAATACGTCTTTATATTTGTACATTTTCTGAAAACGTGGAATATTGAATCTGTAACTTCGCAGTACTCGTCTTTTATAAAACAAATGATGTCCATCAATAATTGCACGTTAATATGATATAAAATGATAATAATGAGGACACCACGGATCTCTCGTGCTTATACAAAAAGTTTATTTATGGTGTCGGCCCGGTGATTTTTCGCCCTCTTTATTCTATAGTAAAACTACAAGATTTGCACTGGAATTGTGAACTCCACAATATTTCCCCAGCTATTTGCAATATCTAGTCTTCAAAAACAACACTAGCACAGTAAATCCACACCAGAAAACACCACCACGACCGGGTAACTATTCTGCTATCATTCAATGTATACAGTATCTGTCCAAATTTTCAATACACAACTGTCAACATGGCCGAAACGGTGCATTTTCTAAATCCTTCCATGCAAAAATGTAGTTCTGAAAAACAAAGAAAATTCACTGTTTCAGTGATCAGAAATGACACAAAAGTTGCACAGTAACAATAAATACAGCTGACAATGAATCAGTACAGCCAGAGACAGCCTTAAATCTGGGACTTCAACATTTCTAAGAACTACTTCCTAGCATACAACGACCCGGAAGTACTTGCTGTACAACACCTTATACAAGTTTCTGGTCACTTTGACCTTGACTGTCACAAAACTAACATTTTGATAAATGTCTTTAAATCGGAACAGCTCTTGGTAAAATCTCGAGGTAAAAAGTTGTTTCTGATTTTAATATCATTGCAAAAAATATTTTTTAACAAAATACATTTGATAGTTAAAATATTTATTAAAACCTCTTGAATTATTTTACTAAAATCTAATGTAAGATGATATTATTTGAAAATAGCGTTATTGAATAAACTATGTCTAGTGATAATTATCTTCCAATACATGTATTCATTGACTGATTAAAGGGGGGATTGACATTGAGTTTCTGTTTCTGTCAAAACAATCTGTTATGCATGATAGAAGCGAAACTATTAAAGATATATCTGGCCCATCTGAACCCTAAAATTGTTTAATGGGCTTCTCCCAGTATTGTTGTTGCATAGCCTCTAAAACATCCTTAATAAGAACCATTGGAATGTGTAACCGATTAAAGTAATATTGTTTTATCTTTATTACTAACAAACAAAACCTGTAGAAGACCCACTTGTATAAAAAAGTATGATAATTCAAACTTCTTTTTTCGACAAATACAGAGGAATATATTATTAGTGTATTCTTTGATAATGCATATTTACTGATTTTTAACTGTATGCAGTTTATTTTTCATGTTTGTTTAGATAAACAAATGAACAAACAAACTTTAAGTAGTATAGGAAAAAAACAATAAAATGTTGATTCATTTAAATGCTTCAGTGCAAAATGTCAGTTTGCAAAGCTGTCCATAGATCTATACATACATTTGTAATCGTTTCCTCACTTAAGTAATATTCAGTACACAACACTGCAATTTTATGGTGATCATATTATTACGTGTTAGTTTTATGGTAAATATTGTTTGTGCAGTGTGTATAGATGAACATATTAGCGGTCTAGCAGTATATAATCATTTACGACTTTATAGTTTTTTCCTGAAAATTGATAAGTAGAGAAGTTGTTGATGATTGACACACAAACGATTTAGGGGTGATTGGATGAACAGTTCAAAGTAAAAAAACTACCGTTAAAAATTAAACTCCCTTATTTAATTATTTAAAACAAAAATGACGTTTTTATTGATTATATTAAAAGAAATATTACCCCCTTAAATCATTAAACAAAGAAATGTTAAAATCAAATTTGAGAAATTCCAGAGCTAATAATTTCCTGTTAAGATGATTATCACAATATCGCCTCGACAAGTTTGAATGCTGTATGTTATCACGTAAAATTAACGCAGACGACACTCGTCCTCGTCAAATACACTTCCGGAGAAAAAACTCGTTAATGTAAAGTGAATAATCTGTTAAATTAGTGTCGTTTTTACTGTAATGATGGCATAAACAAAACGCATCAATGACTTTGGAGAAATCCCATTCGGTTTCTAACATCACAGCGCCATTGTTTATGGACCAGCGTTTCTCATTGCATCTTCATAAATTTCACAGAGAGCGGAAAGTCTGTCACTTTTATCGCCTTATTATTCGAAGCTTGTAAGTTTTCTGATCTGCTGATGCAATAAAACTAAATTAACCAAAGTAAACCACTTTCAGAAAACATCACAACTTTGAAATCGACACTCAACAAACGGCCATATTTTATGAGAATCGGACTAGCACGGTGACACGTGCGGGGGATTTGAAGTGCCAATTCCAGTAAATATTAATAAAGCCGTATCATTTACATGTAGTTTCTTGTTTAATTGCGCTAAATGGTTTTTGTTTTATATGACAAATAATACTTTGCAGGAACTGAAGTAGTTATGACGTCATAAGACTGACTTTAATGCCACCAAGTCGGAGGTTGTTATGCTTCACACCGGGGCCACCGTGTACGGAAAATGACGGCATTTAGTAGATATTTATTGACGTATACGACTGAGTGTGGTAAAAAAATCCCGTTAATTTTTATTGCACGGCGTATCAACGCCGGGCATATATTGGTTACGTTAGAACTGTGCACTGGTGTAATGGGCTAGCGCATGCGGCGTTTTAACCGTTAGTCTGGATTACCTGCCTCAGCCATTACATTATGTGCAGAGTACGCTGGGTACCAGACTACTCTGTTACTATTTGAATTATAGTAGGCAGAGAACCAGACTATATTAACCGTAAGCTCTCGGATATTACCGTACCACTTGGTTACTCTACGTAGTTGGCCGAGGTTTTCGAATGGCGTTTCAATCTCCTATCGGTGTGTCAAAACAACGATCGATCCTCGATAGTTTGCAGAATAAATACTACTTCAGGTATGTGTTAAATATAATCATTCAATCATATTATAAAATATATACGCATGAACATAACCAAGAAAATGTATATTGTATTTGAAGTGATAAGATAATATGAAATAGTTGTACTTTCAGTTTCAATGTTACTCCAGGTGGGTGGGGTGAATAGTTTAGATTTAAAAATGATTTTTTGCTGATTTTTCTTATTCGCTGATATTATCATGATTTTGAGTTGCTTTATATAAGAACACACATTCTTATGCGAACTGAATTACTTGCTATGGTAGCTTTTGCAAAGTCTGCCAAGGAGCCTTTAGTTCTAGTCCAGGTTGAGCCACATTTTTGTTAAAACTGTCTACCCACTAACCGTTCCAGTAACTTCTACTGTATAGTTTTTTATTGAAACATTTTGTGGATATCAAGTTTGTGACTATAGGCCTGTTTTAGCCAAATTAAATTGTGCATTAACTAATGTATTTAAAAATGTAGTTGCTATGTAGAACAAATGTAGTTTGACCATTGTTTAATTTAAATTTTAATTTCAGAAATAACTCCAATGGTGCATTTCTGGTCGTGGTCCCCTCCTTCATAGTTTGCAGGATAAACAGACAAGCATGTATATGCTACGCCAAAACCTGTAAGTATTTTAGAAGGAATTGGTCTGGGTGAACACTGCATTAATCCATTTTAGTCTCACGTACAGCCTAATAACTTAGCCTATAAAGATGTTACAAACAAAGAATTAATGAATATTTATAAAATTTTGCCTACGCAGTCAATTGGAATACCTTTGCTGTGAATTTTGAGTACAAGTCAATTGTTAGTTGTCTACTTCGTGTTTTTGTCAGTGTCAGAAGAAGCACAGGTGACCTAAGGTTCTAGTTGGCCAATTCCAACCCATTTTGCAATGAAAATATCCCAGTTTTCATTTAAGCTTGACCACATTTAAATAATTTTCAGATAATTTTTTATATATCATGCAAGTGAATACATTTGTGTAACATAAATTATGTTGTTTTCCATTCTTAAAACAGAACAGAACAGTCTGCTTTGGAGTTTAACTTTTTTCATAAACAATGTTCACACAGGTCTTGAGAAGTCCTTTTATTTGATGCCTACTCCTTGAAAACTACTTGAATTAGTAACAGCCAAAAACTCCTTGAAAAGTAAATGATTTTTGAAAAAAAAATGTTTTGGTAAATTCCTCTTAAGACTTCTCCTGCTGTGAATAGAAAACGACAAAAAAAGCATTCCAACAATGATGAAATAAGATGTACTAGTCATCTTTACAATATTTCTGGTAACAAATCATTTAAAAAATTTAAACATCATTCTTATAATGTTGTCAAATAAGTGATTTGTATGCTTTTTATAATCTGTAAAAAATCTAAATGCCGAGATTTAAGTTATTTGGGAAGTTTTGGAGCAATTTAAATAAAGTGGAATGCATGGCATATAATGTAAGTAGTCAAAATCTGTCAATATTGTGATAATGCATACTTTTAAGTAAGTAAAATCTTTACATACGACAGTATAAAATGTTAACCAAAGTATTCAGAACTTCAATTGTGATTATCAATTCCCATTATAGAGGCAAGCCTTTTCCTATTTAGATCACCTGCACAATGGCCATTCTTTCATAATTACATATTTTATTTTTAATAGAATGAGCCATCAGTTTGTTGTGGTCGAGCTTGTCCTTGAGAAGTCAGTAGGGGTTGTGCACTGCAGCTGTTTGGAATATAGCCATCAGGTAAGAATATACACGTAATACATGTAAACTACACCCTCAAGCTGTATTAACATTTAAAGCAGAAACTAGCAAAAGTGTTTTGTTCTGACCTTAAGCAATAGACCAGTGGGCATAGAGAATGTTGACCCCTGCATGGATTTCAATGAAATTTCACAAGATTGACAGCATCAACTGTAGTTTCACATATCATTCAGCTCGGATGATTTTTTACTGAGTTATGACCCTTTGTTGTTCTTCTACATAAAGTTGGTATAGAGAAGTTGTCTGCTCTTCATTTCCAATACCAATGATTAGATTTTAACAAAACTTCACAGTCTAGTTGTGCTTAAAGTGACCATGTTTTGGTCAGATGTTTTTTGACTGAGTTGCAATGTTTGCAGTATTTTTACTTTTAATCCTATAAACTGATTTTGGGGGACATATATTGACTAAAAACAACCTTCAAGTTATCACATTTACTTCATTCCAACCTGTTTTTAAACTGTTAATAGCACTTACATTTTTATACCATTCCTACTATGTTTTTAAATTCTTGGCTATACTTTTACCTCTTTTCACTATTCTTAGCGGCTTGATGCGCAACAACAAAGAAAGAATGACAGAGAGAATAGTAATCAGTAATTAATTGCATAACCACTATTATCAGTAGAACAAAGTTTCGTTTAAAAAATGAAGCTGTATTCCTGTATGACCCCCAATATTTTCAAATGACCCTGTCACCCTCAGATGTGAAAACTAGGTCTTCATAATGACACTCAATTATACCAGCTGAGTGAAAACACTGCCTTCCAAAACTTTTCATCCCCATTTTGGAGATGAATAGTCTAAGCAATGTGTTATATATGGAGAAGGCTCACCCATATTTAAATACATGCATTATTACTGAGACTAAAGGAATAATTGGGGTGATAATATAAAATGATATGTATAAATATAACGATGAATCTAATTTATAAGTATTTCTAATACAATGTACTTCTAAAATGTATTTAAGTATAAGTATTGAAATTTGGCTGAAAAATGCATACCAATAAGTGAACATATATATATATATATCAAACTGATTACATTGATTAAATTGTCTTTAATTACTTTTAAAGCTATAATTGATTTTTAGTCATTTAACAAACTTTTATTGCAGCTTCTTTTGATTTTAATTTATTTCATAAGTAAAAGTTTGCATTGTTTGTTGAGGTATGAAATTATACATTGTTCTGTCAATCTATTTATTTAATTTGACATTGTATAATTCTATTTTAACAAGCAATACTTCATTGTCACTTATTTGCCCCCCCCCCTTTAGAGTGGGGGCATAACAATGTTTATATACACTACTCAGCACTATAATCAGTTACTTAGCTGTGACATTAAACTAGATGTTGTTGTTCAAACAGAAATAAGGAGATTTATTCAAATATAACTTTTACACATGGTGGTTGAAACATGGTAATAATTGGGTATTATTTTTTACCATGCTGAGTAGTGCATGTGTATCATATACATCATAGGTATATGAAATCATCAATTTATTTCTTTGTTATTTGCTTGACTAGGGATCAAAACATTATTTATCTAATCTGAAAATATTGACTTTTATCACCAATATTGAAAGGATGTACATTGGAGTCCCACTGGATCAGAGTCTGTTGATAAGGAGGCTAGAGATGCTTGATTTAGGGAGACACAGTGGTTGTTTATTAAATCACATCATTCTTAACAAGTCAAAAGGTGTTGATTAAATCACACTGTTATTTAACATGAAGATAAAGGAATTTTAATCTATAAATTAACAATCTGATTTTAAAATGAACATCATATTTATAATGTAATTCACAAACATTTGATTATACTGAAAGTGGGGTGAAAAGTCTAGGGTCTATAAAAATTGGGGGGTGAAAGGTCTTTAGGGAAGAAATGACTTTGGTGTGGAATCTCTGGAATTCAGCGCTTATAATGGTATGAGCAAACTTCTTCTGCAATATGTTTCTCATTTATAACCCTATTACACAGCACTCATCCCCCTTCAGGCATTTAAGGTTCAACCAACGTTGGCGGCTGTCTTACTCCACACCACAACACTCTTCCTCATTTAGGCATTTAAGGCTCAACCACCGTGGGCTGGCAAACACGTTGCCACCGTTTAAGTAATTCAAGCGGAAAAACTGGACCCAATATTGGACTTGAACCAAAGACCTCCTAAATACTAGTACGGCTTACCAGGTGGCCGCCTAACCCCACACTACTACACATCTCCCTCTTCCAGCATTTGAGGCTCAATCATCAGACACCCCTGCCACATATAAGTAATTCTAGGAGAAAAAATGTACCAAAATGTAGGGCTAGAAAAACTTTTTGCACACATAATACAAATGTAAATGACTCTTTTTCTCCTGTAATGTTTAATATTACTTTATCGTTTCAGGTTTTCATGATATATTCACAAGATGCTTCATAAAAGTCAACTCGTGTACAAAAAGAAATAGGCTGTAAATTTACAAACAGTGGTCAACAAGTGATAAAATACTTCTTGGAAAATACTCTTGAAGTTTTCCTTGTACATTTTAAATCCAATGACCATTTTGTTTCTGAAATAATTACAATCTGTGATTGTCTAAGTAAAAAATTGTGTAGTACATAAACTAGAAGACAGTTTTCTATCAATTTAAATTTAGGATTTGAAATGCAGTTTTATTTAAAAAACATTGTAATCAGTGTTATATAGTGTGTGTATTGTTTTTTCCAACTTGGTTTTCTAGATATGGCACTATCTATATACTAATCACAAGCACTAAGCTGTTGTTTCATCTAGGTTTGTATGTGCATACTTTTGAGGAAAATTTATTAGGTTGGGAAAAGTACCATTTGTGGAGACTTATGATTTTTTCAACAAGCTTAAATTTGTAATACTACAGATAAACACATAAAACAAGCAGCTAAGCAAAGTATTGATAATAGTGGTTGCTTATATCACAGACGGCTGCAAATGTTGGGTTGAAATCCAAACAAAATGTGTCTCTACATTCTCAGTATACAACTCATCACACGACATTATAATTATTGTATCTATATTATTGGTATCTATTCAAAGCTGGATGGACTGAGGTCTGACAGACATAGATAAAACACATAGTAATGACTCTGAATGTATTTGTTTTACATACATTGTAAAACAATAACGTGCTGTTATACACTTAATATTTTTGTACTATTTAAATGCTTGATTAATTATCTCATTTAGACCAATAATTTGAAAACGGTCAAGTCATTTTCTACCAAATTATATTTCTCATATTCCTGTTCTAATTAGTTGCAAATTATGTATATTGCATATAAATTTGCAATAAAGGCTTATTTTGCACTACTAAATAAATTATAAAATCAAAAATTACTGGCATTAAAATATGATGCAATACTTTTGGCAATATAGGTCAACTTGTTAACTTTGACTACCTCATTTTTGCTCAACTTTGATCGCCGTGCAACCTCCATTTGTTGCATTCTGCAGCAACTTTTGTACTTGTTGAAAGTATACGTATTGAAATTAATGATATAGCCGGTACGTGCGCCAGAGCATTGACGTTTCCCATTGTCGTGCGATTCTGGCCAGTAATACCTCAATTTGTTCAAACATTTAAGAAAACCAACGCATAATGTCAGAGAAATGCGACTGAAGCCGAAGAGGGCAACATTGATTACAAGGAGTCGGCGCATGTATATCGAATCTATACGCGAGCCTTTAACCAATGAAATTACTGGATTTTTCTTTGCAGTATTATAATAGAATAAAATACTTCTTAATTGAATGTAACATATCAAAAAGTTATTTAATATCATTTCATATACATATTCTGATTTCTTGCACCCTAAATGCTGCAGTATTCCTGTCTCGAGCGCATGTGTCTGATTAAACATGTTCTAAGAAATCGCTTTTATCAGATCAATTGTTCAAACAATGCGTGTTAAGATCGTATTGTTGTCATCTATGTGCACGTGCCCCGGGTTATGGTTTCAGACATTTTGTTTATTGTACACATTATCCTAATCGTGACGTAATTACATGTGACAGATTTATCCGAGAGAAATATTGAAAAGCGAGCAATTTGCGAAATAGACACCACGAGTTTATTTTCTCGTTGATTTCACGATACATCCAGAGGCCTGAGCGTGCATGAGGGAATTAAACTATCGCATCATTTGTCTTAATTATCTTTGGCAAGCGTTTTCAAGTAAATGCTCCAATTTAGCAGACATATGTTAATTCCTGTTTTGACAGGTATGTAAATATATAACAATAAATTATCATATAAATGTTGTAATTGTTATATGTTCAAATATTCCATAGGAAAATATCCGAATATAGACTTTCCAACTTTTAACTATTTTCGTATTACTGTGTGTTTTGTAAGTTGAATTACTATGAGATTTACTCAAGGTTCTTGGGTTCACAGTAAATATTCAGGTACATATACATGTATGTCAATGTAAATATTGGGTATTTTCATATACAAATGCGTCAAAATGCAATATAATGACGATACAGAAATATTTCGCAGGTCTAAAACTGTGCATTTTTAAATGTACTTAATATATATAAAACGAGAAAGAATGTACGGGTGACGAATAATTCTCAAATTTTCAATAAAATCTTATTCCTATTTTATGCATTGACGTCCGCCATTTCACTCAAAATAGCAATAAGGCTCGTCTGATCTCTAGTTTAATCATACATTTAAAACCTCGCCTAAAAGCCACCTCAATATAAAGACCACCTAAAAATTACGAACACAATTTTCGAGTCGATTTTCACTGTTTTGCTCTTTATCCAACCTCAACGTTAAGACCACCTCAATAAGAAGACCAGTTATCAAGGGTGCCAAGGATGGTCTTATTATTGAGGTTTCGCTGTATTCAGTTATTGTATTTCATACATTATGATGCTCATACGCATCATGGTATAGATGTTTCATTTGGCGCAGACATTATGCCCATTTGGGTGTGAAATCCTTAACGAGCAAAGTGTGCGATTTATTATACTTAACACCAATAAATATTATCAGTTATTACAGCGATGTGAAAAAGAACAAGTTTCTGGTGGTTAAGCTTCAATGGAAGCGCTCGTAACAACTTCCACCATTTATTTTTCCACAAACAAAACAAACATCCAAAGTTATCCAGCATCTAGTTCATTCAGGAACGGTGTGTACGCGTAATGTAATTATGTACTGAATGAACTCTTTTCTGCTTCAAGCGTTATTAGATCAACTGCACATTGTGGTTATTTTATGGGTTCGTGTGTACTTTTACAGAACATATCGTGATCAGTGTTACCAGTCATATAGCTTTAAACCTTTCCATTATGTAAATACGATGAATATTATCTTTGCATCGGTTCTGAGTTTTGCTTCTATGTAAATCAGGCGTAGACTCATTGAACACATGTGTCAATATGCAACCGGGTACTTTTTTATAAATGACGAAATATTAATATGCGTAGAATGTACCACACACAGCACTGTGGTTATAAGAACGTTTCTTAATGTGTGTTATTTATTTTCGCGCAATTTGTTTTTGTTCATGTATAAAAAGAAGGCAATATTGATAAACATACATGTACATTTGTGCATTACTGCATATGTGTTATTGCGTTTCTAGAACGGAATTGGATACATTTTGGGGCTCTATAATGTCGTTGTCCTGGATAATGACGTAATCAGTTTTCCGGAATTTCAAAACCAATGCCAAGTTGTCCTTCCTCAGGCATCCGACGCCCTGCTTGTTTGCACCTCCCCACCTTACTGATACCCTTCCGACTGACCCCATCTCAGTGACGTCCTTCCTACTTGACACTTGAAGAAAAGAGGGTATTTATGTAATTTTACTTTAAGGCAAATAATCAGGGTAAAAAACGCTCGTTGTGGATCGTTCGCAAAATAACCGAATATATACTTTTCTACTTTTAACTATTATCGTATTACTGTGTGTTTGTAAGAGGATTTTCTATGATATTTACTCAAGGTTCTTTTGTTCACAGTAAGTATTCAGGTACATAGTAGATGGATACATACAGTAGCCGATGGAATGAACACTCAATTGTTCAAATCAGTATCAAATCATATATTGTTAGAAAGTCGAAGCTTCGGAAGTATCAATGCTAAACACGTAATAACATAAGATTATAAGACCATTTGGATTAAATGCTTGGTAGGATAAAAATACTCAAGTTGCATACACGAGAGACACCATATTGTGTCACTGTAAATTTGAGGTGAGTGGAACCTCCCGGACCGTGAAATGTTTCCTGTCATTAAACACGCTTTTGATTCCCTTGGCAGTTACTACTTTACAAAAGGCACTTGTGACTAATCCACAATTGTCGTTAGCAATGACGTATAAGCCTAAAAATTCTTAATTTCGTATTTTCTCAGTTGAACCGTTCTATACTGTAATATCAATTTAAATGACGGTAATGACAAGAACTGTATATTATGTGATTTTATACTCGCATCGTACAGTAAATCAAAATGATTACATTTCAATGCAATACTTTGAATCATTTATTTGCGCAGTTACATGTTACTGTTTCACGTGGTAAGTTCCTCGCTTTTCAGCTATAATTAAATATTCTTACGAAAACGACAATGGTTCTTTTACTGTAACATATCGTCGTACTTCCGTTGCTACAATTTTGACAACAAGCATGTATGTTCTGTTTGATAAATATAAGATTGTAATATAATAATGTCCATATTCGTGTTCCTGTTCTGTGATATTACGATACTGAATATACCGTTACCGCCTTCATATTTGAATACAATGTGATATTGTTGTTAGAAAAAAAATGCTATATAGAAAATGTATGCATGTTGTACACTGTTCGTCTGTCTTGTATGTATGCTTATGTATGTCCTCGTGGGCTTTATAGCCTAATTGGAATATGAATAAAATGTCTGTTATATTGCAATCATTGAAGGATTTCACGCATACACAATTATATGATTGCAGTTTGTTTTAACCTTTTTGAAGCCATTATGTAATTATACGAATATAAAACGCATGTCGCGTCTGTTAATAAAGTATATGCATACTCAGTACATTTAAAAACGCAAAACAAGACAGATTTTCTCAAGTTGTTTTTCACTAATATATGTAGGGATACTAGAAATGAACTGCACACTATGTTATTTCATGTTTATGCAACATATACGATGTATGTCATTGTAAATATCGGGTATTTTCTATGGTGGCATATTATTGCCACCAGTAAGCATGATAGCGTTCGCGAATAAATTCGTGTTAACCACTTAATTATTACGTTAATTATCTAGCTATCTAGTTAATATTCGTGATAAATTTTCGGTAAGATAAATATCATACAACTAGAAACAGGCTTGAAAGTGCCCAGAACTGCCACCTCTTACCTTTTTATGATGTATATAATAAAGAGGGCGAAAAAGCAATGGAAGTGCTCGTAACAACTTCCACCATTTATTTTCCACAAACAAAACAAACATCCAAAGTTATCCAGCATTTAGTTCATTCAGGAACGGTGTGTACGCGTAATGTAATTATGTACTGAATGAACTCTTTTCTGCTTCAAGCGTTATTATATCAACTGCACATTGTGGTTATTTTATGGGTTCGTGTGTACTTTAACAGAACATATTGTGATCAGTGTTACCAGTCATATAGCTTTAAACCTTTCCATTATGTAAATACGATGAGTATTATCTTTACATCGGTTCTGAGTTTTGCTTCTATGTAAATCAGGCGTAGACTCATTGAACACATGTGTCAATATGCAACCAGAGTACTTTTTTATAAATGACGAAATATTAATATGCGTAGAATGTACCACACACAGCACTGTGGTTATAAGAACGTTTCTTAATGTGTGTTATTTATTTTCGCGCAATTTGTTTGTGTTCATGTATAAAAAGAAGGCAATATTGAATAACATACATGTACATTTGTTACTGCATATGTGTTATTGAACGGAATTGGATACATTTTGGGGCTCTATAATATCGCTGTCCTGGATAATGACGTAACCAGTTTTCCGGAATTTCAACACCAATGCCAAGTTGTCCTTCCTCAGGCATCTGACGACCTGTCTGTTTGCACCCCCCCCCCTTACTGATACCCTTCCGACTGACCCCATCTCAGTGACGTCCTTCCTAGTTGACACTCGAAAAAAAGAGTCTATATGTAATTTTATCTTAAGGCAAATAATAACGGTAAAAAACGCTGGTCCATTCTGTCAGGTTAACACGTGCGTGCTCTGTTTTTATATTCTTTTGTAATATACTGTAATGGTAATATACTGTAATGGTAATATACTGTAATGGTAATATACTGTAATGGTAATATACTGTAATGGTAATATACTGTAATGGTAATATACTGTAATGGTAATATACTGTAATGGCTATATTTACCCACATTTTTGCAAATATTTCTAATACACCGATAAGGCAAACAGTGTAGGACAAAGTTGCCTTTTTCATAATAAATAGTGTTAACATACAATGGTGATTTACGTATTATGTTTAACATATTTTCGTGACAGCAATGTACTAAACAACCTATGTAATAAACATCTGGAAATGTCTAAAAGGAAATAGAACTACGACTGGTAAAATATGCATGGGTACAAAGTAAGATGATAACGACAGTCTGGTCAAACAGTTTTATGATTAAATAACACTCACATATAAATTGTTATAAATTGAGTCACAATAAATCCATTTAATCAAATACATGTATTAATATTTTAGATTCCATCCATTTCTCTCATGCTTTGATTGATATAGCCACGCACGTTTAAGCATGATTACACACTCTTCACATAGAAATGTATCATACATAGTTCATACAAATGCGCAATAAGGACATAAGAGTTTATTCACTGTTCGTTTCTATAATGTCTGTCTAAAACACAGCACAGACCGGGAACATTTATCAATGTCACACACACAGCACAGACCGAGAACATCTGTCACTGTCTCAATCACAGCACAGACCGGGAACACCTATCACTGTCACACACACAGCACAGACCGGGAACATATGTCACTTTCTCAAACACAAGACATACCGGGAACATCTGTCACTGTCTTAAACACAGCACTGACCGGGAACATCTATCACTATCTCAAACACAGCACAGCACAGACCGGGAACATATATCACTGTCACAAACACAGCACAGACCGAGAGCATCTATCACTGTCTCAAACACAGCACAGACCGGGAACATATATCACTGTCACAAACACAGCACTGACCGGGAACATCTATCACTATCTCAAACACAGCACAGACCGGGAACATATATCACTGTCACAAACACAGCACAGACCGAGAGCATATATCACTGTCTCAAACACAGCACAGACCGGGAGCATCTATCACTGTCTCAAACACAGCACAGACCGGGAACATATATCACTGTCTCAAACACAGCACAGACCGGGAGCATCTATCACTGTCTCAAACACAGCACAGACCGGGAACATATATCACTGTCTCAAACACAGCACAGACCGGGAACATATATCACTGTCTCAAACACAGTACATACCGGGAGCATCTATCACTGTCTCAAACACAGCACAGACCGGGAGCATATATCACTGTCTCAAACACAGCACAGACCGGGAACATATATCACTGTCTCAAACACAGTACAGACCGGGAACATATATCACTGTCTCAAACACAGCACAGACCGGGAGCATCTATCACTGTCTCAAACACAGCACAGACCGGGAACATCTATCAATGTCTGAAACACAGTACATACCGGGAACATCTGTCACCGTTTCAAACACTACATAGACCGGGAACATCTATCACTGATACCGTATGGTACAACCCGGTACTGTACGGTCCAACACGGCTCTGTGTGGTACAACACGGCACTGAACGGTACAACACGGTACTGCACAGTACAACACAGCATTGCACGGTACAACACGACATGTGACAGTACAACACAGCATTGTACGGTACAACACGGCATGTAACAGTACAACAAAGCATTGTACGGTACAACACGGCATGTAACAGTACAACACAGCATTGTACGGTACAACACGGCATGTAACAGTACAACACAGCATTGTACGGTACAACACGGCATGTAACAGTACAACACAGCATTGTACGGTACAACACGACATGTAACAGTACAACACAGCATTTAACGGTACAACACGGCATGTAACAGTACAACACAGCATTGTACGGTACAACACGGCATGTAACAGTACAACACAGCATTGTACGGTACAACACGGCATGTAACAGTACAACACAGCATTGTACAGTACAACACGGCATGTAACAGTACAACACAGCATTGTACGGTACAACACGGCATGTAACCGTACAACACAGCATTGTACGGTACAACACGGCATGTAACAGTACAACAGGCATTGTTAAACAAAGACTTATAATGTCACGCGTTTACAGCATCTAGGATTTTTATATATTTGTCCTCGTTCACTCCATCATACCCGTATATCTATACAAACAGTAACAGACAGATGATGGCTCTGTCTAGTCTCTTTGAAGTAGACATTATATGAAGTTATGATTTTCATTGAGTATCTGAGAAAATCATCTCCTCTGAAAAGAAAAAAAATGCAACAATATTGCAGGAGAATGAATCGGCGATATTGTACAGAATTAATTAAATGTTTTATTTATGGGAGTTATTGGTAATAAAGAATACAGATTAATATAACATATTTTGTTTCTGTAAATTATAATTATATAGAAGTATATAGTAATATTATCTGTCATGTTTGGTTGTCGTACATCCTTGTTGTTTTTTATTCGGCGCAGCCGTACTAACATGACTTTGCTATTTGCATATCAGTGTTGTATAAACAAATCAAATCTTCCGTTAACCACTAAACCATCTTCTCTACAACCGAACAACGTTTGTAACATTGACGCGGATTGGTTATCCTTTCGAAAAGGGATGCGTTAATTTCCCGAAAGCCATTTTGGATGTGGAGTGACAAGCAATAACGTAATATCTCTTTATGTTTTTATGATGCACAACAAATATTAACCTTCAAACTGGGCCGACCATCTTTTTTCATGCTATTTCTAATTTGTTATTGCGTTGTACCAGTCGTAAAGTATGCGATCTTGTACTCTTTAAAACATTTACTCGACATTGAGAGCTTTGATACAATTTATACATATATACCCATTAGTCATACCAATTTGAGTAATACGCCAACACTATTATTCACGTCCGAGAGTCCACTGTAGTACAGCGATCGCAATATTTGATACACACATGTGCATCTTGAATTTATAATTAATTCCAAAACTGAGGTAAAACTTTAGATAAATACAATGCAGTATTAATTAATCCTTGTAATTTACTGTATTTCCATTGCCACGTATTGTATACAGATGATACATAATAACTCAGTCGAACAAAAACTCGACATATACAAGGTAACATATTGCCGTTATTACACGTCGTTTTCAAATTTGCTTAATCATTCATATCAAATAAACATCTGGTACTGTGAAACCTCGGCATATAAAACCATCGGTCGTTGTGACATGCAGGTAAACCACGGGTCTGAAACAACCTGCTTATATCAAGAGAACAATTGGAATCTATTCTGGTGTACACTTCATTGTAAAACGCCTCTTAAAGTGTGACAAATATCATGAATTGTTACCATTCTATTCTTGAATTATGATGCTATTGTCGGAGCGTACATATTTCCACACTATTTCCTGGTTAAAGATTATAATATTGTCGTCTTCAAATTGGATTTTTACCGCCGTAAGTTTCTGACGTTTCTTTTCAGAAATAATGATCTTACCAATGTGCGTTTTTGGTTACAACTATTGAAATAATGTTGTACTGAATAAGTTTTCTTTTCTCAAAAGAATTATTAAATAATAGCGTTGTGTTCATCTATCTTACTATGACAGTACAATGCCACATTAATACCGATTAATATCCGTAAGGAATGCATAAAACATGGTTATGTAATTCAACATGTAAAATAATTAAGAATTAATCATATACGACATGACCGTACTGGTCATGCCACGCACACAGCGTTCCTACCATGACACGCACACAGCGTTCTTACCATGACACGCACATAGCACACTGACCATGGCACACCCATGTAACATAGTTATTGTTTATTAAAAAGTACTCGTAAAATATCACATGTTATCATGGAGACTACATAGTCACATATAAGTACAGTGTATCAGGTATGATTATCACATACACAGAGACGTCAAAATGCAGTAACTTCCCGAAGTTTGAACGCAGTCAAACACGAAGTATTACTCTTTATTATACTCATTAAAACAGTAACATGACCTGTGTGCATCGTGAGACTGGTTTCCGCACGTTGAACGTACTATTTACCATACCGTAAATAAAAATTATAATTGAAAATTGATTGGTATTGATTTAAGTCTAGCAGATAGATCCAGAGATATAAAATAGCAAACATTCCATAAGCCCTTGCGTTGAGTTATTATTAGGTTTGTAAATGACACGTGTGCATCATGCTTGTAATCATCTATTTTTAATTTTGTATAAAGAATCTATTTTTATTTTAGCATGATTGATTCTTTGATATACGTTGTAAATAACTGAAGTTAATGAAGCTAGTACAGACATGTTCTACGTTTTTAGACTGTCGACCGCAGGCCGGCAGTCTTTATAACTATACAGAATCATACTCGTCAGCAGGTGCCCAATTTTCTATGGAGCAATATTGAGACAGTATAGTACTCAATTTTCCATGGAACAATATTGAGACAGTATAGTGCGCAATTTTCCATCGAGCAATATTGTGACAGTATAGTGCGCAATTTTCCATGCAGCAATATTGAGACAGTATAGTGCGCAATTTTCCATGCAGCAATATTGAGACAGTATAGTGCGCAATTTTCCATGCAGCAATATTGAGACAGTATAGTGCGCAATTTTCCATCGAGCAATATTGAGACAGTATAGTGCGCAATTTTCCATGCAGCAATATTGAGACAGTATAGTGCGCAATTTTCCATCGAGCAATATTGTGACAGTATAGTGCGCAATTTTCCATCGAGCAATATTGAGACAGTATAGTGCGCAATTTTCCATGCAGCAATATTGTGACAGTATAGTGCGCAATTTTCCATGCAGCAATATTGAAACAGTATAGTGCCCAATTTTCCACGCAGCAATATTGAAACAGTATAGTGCGCAATTTTCCATGCAGCAATATTGAAACAGTATAGTGCCCAATTTTCCATGCAGCAATATTGAAACAGTATAGTGCGCAATTTTCCATCGAGCAATATTGAGACAGTATAGTGCGCAATTTTCCATGCAGCAATATTGAGACAGTATATTGCGCAATTTTCCATGCAGCAATATTGTGACAGTATAGTGCGCAATTTTCCATGCAGCAATATTGAGACAGTATAGTGCCCAATTTTCCATCGAGCAATATTGTGACAGTATAGTGCGCAATTTTCCATGGCGCAATATTGAAACAGTATAGTACGCAATTTTCCATCGAGCAATATTGTGACAGTATAGTGCGCAATTTTCCATGCAGCAATATTGAAACAGTATAGTGCGCAATATTCCATCGAGCAATATTGAGACAGTATAGTGCGCAATTTTCCATGCAGCAATATTGTGACAGTATAGTGCGCAATTTTCCATCGAGCAATATTGAGACAGTATAGTGCGCAATTTTCCATGCAGCAATATTGAGACAGTATAGTGCGCAATTTTCCATCGAGCAATATTGAGACAGTATAGTGCGCAATTTTCCATATAGCAATATTGAGACAGTATAGTGCGCAATTTTCCATCGAGCAATATTGAGACAGTATAGTGCGCAATTTTCCATGTAGCAATATTGAGACAGTATAGTGCGCAATTTTCCATGAAGCAATATTGAGACAGTATAGTGCGCAATTTTCCATCGAGCAATATTGTGACAGTATAGTGCGCAATTTTCCATCGAGCAATATTGTGACAGTATAGTGCGCAATTTTCCATCGAGAAATATTGAAACAGTATAGTGCGCAATTTTCCATCGAGAAATATTGAAACAGTATAGTGCGCAATTTTCCATCGAGCAATATTGAAATAGTATATTGCGCTATTTTCCATCGAGAAATATTGAAACAGTATAGTGCGCAATTTTCCATGGAACCATATCGATACAGAATAGTTAAACCTTACTTTAAGACCACCTTGAAAGAAAGATCATCTTATTAACTAGACCATATTTCCATGGACCAAGGTTTTTTTTTCCATATTGTAACTCGATTATCAGACCATCTCAAAATATAAGATCGACATCCTTAAGAGAGCCAATGGTGATCTTATATTTAATGTTTACTGTACAGTAAATTACCCGTAGTTTTATAAACGTCGCCTGCTGATTAAAATAGCAGACAGCCAAATAATCGGTACTTTGATTTTGGTCGGTTTCTTTATGTAGTATATATCACTTTCAAACGCCTTAAAAGCTTAAGCTTTTGAAAAAAATGTGTTTAAATTGTGATAACATATTTGATATTGCCGTATACACTTAACAAAACTTAGAGGTGTGCACTATAATGTCGTATAACTTTTTTATTAATTGATATGTCTACACGAAAATGTGTATGTTAGCTATTGGCTACGTCTAGATCATGATTCTCGGGTCGGATTTATCGGTTTAAATAACACGATAAGTCCAGGTGGGCACACGGAGTTTCTTCGCATTATCGCATTTATTGATTTTATTTGTTCAATTTGTGGATTTATGACATGAAATAAATAAAACATTATGCCAGGTTTATCTACGCTATATTTGTCGAATATTTCAGCAAGATCTGACTTATATTGACCAAGATACGGTCATACTTATATGTGCACACTTATAAGTTTTGTTAATTGTATTCATACATACGTTTCTATGATCATCCACACACGTTACGAAGTCAATGTTTGCCGGAACTCTTTTACGTTATTTATAAAAACGTATCGGACGTTTCAATTTTACCGGTTAGTCATCTAATTATTGATTCGTACCAGATATTATTCGAACTGATTTTATTTATGAAGCCTACTCAATTGTTTACATCATGATTCCTTGCTCAATCAAGAAGAATATTTGTAGAACTATTTCAATCGTCATACCGTATATACATTCTTGCCTATAGATCCATCAGATGTTAAGTAAACAGCTCTCACAAGACATGTCACTATCGATTGAATGGAAAGGGGAATTATTTTCCCGGAACGCTCACGCTTCAGCGAATGACTATACGCTGTTAAAATCCCACTAAATATGTCTGGTATGTGAGGAATGTTGTATTTATTCAATGTAGCAATCTGTTCACCATTTATGTCACACAGATTTCACGTTTCTACTGAATCATTTATCTGGTTTACATGTTTGTTCCTTTAATTACGTGTAAAATACAAAGACAGGTATTCCAAGAATGGCAATTTCTGAGTAATCGGAAAGCAGCACAGACCTAATAAATAAATATTTCATTTTTATTACCCTTTCATTAGTAGATGTGTGTCAAATAAATAAGAAAGTAAAACAGTTAATCGCATGTTTTGAATTGGACATGTTGATAATCTTGATGGAATTCCAGCTATTTGTTTGATTTCATTTTGATACATTAATCCGTTCATACAAACATTAAGTAATATACACGCCACATGTCTGCTCTCCCGTACCTCACCGGACTATTCTGGTCTGTTCTGCCCGGTTCTGTACCTTACCAGACTGTTCGGGTCTGTTCTGTTCGGTCCCGTTCCTCACGGACTGTTCTGTTCTGCTCGGTATCGTGCCTTACCGGACTATTTTGTCATCCTCGGCACCGTACCTTACCGGACTATTCTGTCATGCTCGGCACCATACCTTACCGGACTATTCTGTCATGCTCGGTAACGTACCTTACCGGACTATTCTGTCATGCTCGGTAACGTACCTTACCGGACTATTCTGTCATGCTCGGTAACGTACCTTACCGGACTATTCTGTCATGCTCGGTAACGTACCTTACCGGACTATTCTGTCATGCTCGGTAACGTACCTTACCGGATTGTTCTGTTATGCTCGGTAACGTACCTTACCGGACTATTCTGTCATGCTCGGTAACGTACCTTACCGGACTATTCTGTCATGCTCGGTAACGTACCTTACCGGACTATTCTGTCATGCTCGGTAACGTACCTTACCGGACTATTCTGTCATGCTCGGTACTGTACCTTACCGGACTATTCTGTCATGCTCGGTAACGTACCTTACCGGACTATTCTGTCATGCTCGGTAACGTACCTTACCGGAATATTCTGTCATGCTCGGTAACGTACCTTACCGGATTGTTCTGTTATGCTCGGTAACGTACCTTACCGGACTATTCTGTCATGCTCGGTACTGTACCTTACCGGACTATTCTGTCATGCTCGGTAACGTACCTTACCGGACTATTCTGTCATGCTCGGTAACGTACCTTACCGGACTATTCTGTCATGCTCGGTACCGAACCTTACCGGACTATTCTGTCATGCTCGGTAACGTACCTTACCGGACTATTCTGTCATGCTCGGTACCGTACCTTACCGGACTATTCTGTCATGCTCGGTACCGTACCTTACCGGACTATTCTGTCATGCTCGGTACCGTACCTTACCGGACTATTCTGTCATGCTCGTACCTTACCGGATTGTTCTGTTCTGCACGGACCCATACATTTTCTGGGTTTTATAAACCCAGCACCACTCGGCCGTGTTATAAATGTTTATAAGTACATGTATATATCTATTTTACTTGACAATCTAATTATTGAAAATAACTCAATCTCTCCGTTTTTACAGTGTGTCACTGGTAACCATTTCTCACACACATTTTGGAAATCCAGTGAGTTGGTTGATGTATCAGAAACAAGGCGGGAAATTAGGAATCGTCAGAACGTATTACTCATATATAAATGTAATGTATGGACTGATGAACTGGAATTGTTGAAAGAAAGATCACAGTAAGTGTATTGATAACAAGCAATTCACGGACGAGATAATTGTCCTTCATGACACCATTATTCCTCGTCTAGAACGTTACATCAGATACATTCACTCTATCTTCCAATACACCATTACAATAAAAAAAGACATTTTTACGATTTATTAAGTAATGAAAGCTCGATTTATATTTCCAACCACGCTGTTATCTAATATTCTGCTTGAAATCAAAGAGCGTTTCAACAACCCTGCTTTAAACTGCCTGTGTCTTTGTTCACTGATTAACCCAATGGTTCCCCAATAAATGTTTTTGTTTCAGCCAACAATGGTGTCACACTGCGGTTTCTAGTCCAACAACACACAGAAATACAAGGAGAGCCGAAGTATGTAATTATTCTAATTTTCTATCAATTTAAAATGATTTAATATTGCTATTAAAAACAATTTTTCGATTCGGTCAGGATAAATTAATTATAATGTGTCATATAATTACTTACGGAGAAATTTCACTAGCCTGGATGTTAACATATCGGTTTTATATGATTGAATCAAAATTCTAATTATAATGTATTTTCATTTTTATTTCCAATATAGACAGACAGAGATCGATATGTTAGTTTCCAAGTAAATAAACAAATAAACATTTCTCACGTTTAATCAATATCCATCTTGTATACGGTATGTCGTTGGTTCTACCCTAGTGTCCGCTCGGGGTCAACCTCCATCTTAATAGCTGACGCTGGAAACAACAAAACACTGGAAACACAACAGAACATAAATTTTATTTTGAATTCAAACTGTTATATGTATGATTTAATGGTATATCTGATAATACGGGCTATACACACCGTGGCTGAGTGGTTATGGTCAATGACTTCCAACCACTCCGACTTCTCCGCTGCGGGTTCGAATCCAAACCAGAATGTAGAATTTGTGTGCGAAGTAGTTATCCAGCTGTCTTGTGGAAGGTCAGACTACACAGGAGCCTGCCTAATCCCAAACTGGTGATAGAAGGGACACGTTGGCTGATAAATGGATCTTACAAGTTCTATATGTTGGAAAATAAGTCCTTCGAAAACGACAAAATTACGTTTACAATAGATAATACCTTTAATTAGACAAATCAACAAATATTAAACTCAACACAACAATTCCTCACGGATTACAAAAATCAAATCAGACGTCTTTGTTTATTTTCACCTCCCCTGTTTATGATTTGGAGAGCATATGTCACTGATCAGACGACAATGTTTGCATGATTTAATCGACAGGAAACAAGAAGAAACTTGATACTATAAATATGACAGATGTAAATCATTTGTCAATTTACAGACATTATTTTTATGTTGTAACATTGATCTGCAGGTCAGCAGACGATAAACCGGATATGTGTCAATTGTTTGTTAGATTTTGTTGGTTCATACATGTATATAATATTCTGTTGCTGGGACAAAAACAATAAGTGCTGACTTCTTTCCATTCTTAGTTTATTTATCGTCTGCTTGTTGTATCAGAGGAGGAATGTTTCATAATTCAATATCAGGTCGTATTTTAGGTGGACACTTCAGCAACACCATTATATCGACAGATATACATGTACCATCTTAAATCTGAAATCAAAACATTCATTGTCTCAAGAAATATTTCTAAATATTTTACATTCTGAGATTAACCAAAAGTATACTTCACACTGGTGCTCTATCAGTGAAGTATGCTCGTAAAGGAAACATCACACTGTTTTGGTTCGGAAACCAGGCTACGAAATTTCCGGCGTTCCTTACAAATTGTAGTATTTACATCATTTTTCATTGAACTAAGTATTTACTGAGAAATTCATATATATCATACCGTTGTAGAGGAGATATTGTGTCTATTGTGTACAGACAGTGGCAATGTTACAATACAAACATATTGTATTGTCAACTTTTGTATTTGAGCACTAGTCACAATGTTGGTTCCGGCTTCCGGATTGTAAATAGGACCGCATATTGTCTCACTGGTCGCCGCCACAAAGACGTTCTGTAAGAGTGATTGAGTGCATACGTCACATACATAAGACAATGCCTAGGCTCAAAGACGTTCTGTAAGAGTGATTGAGTGCATACGTCACATACATAAGACAATGCCTAGGCTCAAAGACGTTCTGTAAGAGTGATTGCGTGCATACGTCACATACATAAGACAATGCCTAGGCTCAAAGACGTTCTGTAAGAGTGATTGAGTGCATACGTCACATACATAAGACAATGCCTAGGCTCAAAGACGTTCTGTAAGAGTGATTGCGTGCATACGTCACATACATAAGACAATGCCTAGACTCAAAGACGTTCTGTAAGAGTGATTGAGTGCATACGTCACATACATAAGACAATGCCTAGGCTCAAAGACGTTCTGTAAGAGTGATTGCGTGCATACGTCACATACATAAGACAATGCCTAGGCTCAAAGACGTTCTGTAAGAGTGATTGCGTGCATACGTCACATACATAAGACAATGCCTAGGCTCAAAGACGTTCTGTAAGAGTGATTGCGTGCATACGTCACATACATAAGACAATGCCTAGGCTCAAAGACGTTCTGTAAGAGTGATTGAGTGCATACGTCACATACATAAGACAATGCCTAGACTCAAAGACGTTCTGTAAGAGTGATTGCTTGCATACGTCACATACATAAGACAATGCCTAGACTCAAAGACGTTCTGTAAGAGTGATTGAGTGCATACGTCACATACATAAGACAATGCCTAGACTCAAAGACGTTCTGTAAGAGTGATTGAGTGCATACGTCACATACATAAGACAATGCCTAGGCTCAAAGACGTTCTGTAAGAGTGATTGAGTGCATACGTCACATACATAAGACAATGCCTAGACACAAAGACGTTCTGTAAGAGTGATTGCGTGCATACGTCACATACATAAGACAATGCCTAGACACAAAGACGTTCTGTAAGAGTGATTGAGTGCATACGTCACATACATAAGACAATGCCTAGACTCAAAGACGTTCTGTAAGAGTGATTGAGTGCATACGTCACATACATAAGACAATGCCTAGGCTCAAAGACGTTCTGTAAGAGTGATTGAGTGCATACGTCACATACATAAGACAATGCCTAGACTCAAAGACGTTCTGTAAGAGTGATTGAGTGCATACGTCACATACATAAGACAATGCCTAGACTCAAAGACGTTCTGTAAGAGTGATTGAGTGCATACGTCACATACATAAGACAATGCCTAGACTCAAAGACGTTCTGTAAGAGTGATTGAGTGCATACGTCACACACATAAGACAATGCCTAGACTCAAAGACGTTCTGTAAGAGTGATTGCGTGCATACGTCACATACATAAGACAATGCCTAGGCTCAAAGACGTTCTGTAAGAGTGATTGCGTGCATACGTCACATACATAAGACGAAAAAATCGAAAAACGTTTGTAACGTTGACGCCGATTGGTTAACATTTTGATAAAGGGTACGTTACTTGACCGAAACTTACCGAAATCCCCTGAATTTCGGTGAATTTACCGAAATCCATTTTGGATCTGGACTGACCACTAATCGAAACATCTCGGCATTTTTTTCAGTTTCACAACAAATCTTAACCTTCAAATTGCTCCGACTATCTTTTTCAAGATATTTCTTGTTGAGACTTTTATTGACTTTCACAAACATGCGTGTGTAATTGTGGAAGTTACTTATAATCATGAAGAATGTTGACAATATGAAAAGTCAAAAAATACTTGTTCTTGAGTTCTGTATTTCTAAACAGAGAAAACCTCGCTACCCATTGCTGTTTGAACAAGCGGTGAACGTTTAAGCTTTCACGTACTGTTATACTGGCTGGATGAATTTATACAATTTCTCACATGTCTGTGGTGTTGTGTGTTGCCTTATTTGGTGTACTTTTCCGTTTTGATGTGTGGTTGTATGGCAATTCAACGGTACATTGCGCGGTTGACATGCTGTTAAACCAGGTCATTTGACTGACAATTCCAAGGCTGTAGGCCGTTGTATTGCCTTAATTCTTTCTCTGCTTTGTAGTGTAGCACTGTGTGTGCCTACTCCCGTTTGGTAATTGTTTGTGTCCCTCTCAGTGTGTGCCTACCCCCCGTTTTGTATTTGTTTGTGTCCCTCCCTGTATGCCTACCCCCGTTTTGTATGTGTTTGTGTCCCTCTCAGTGTGTGTCTACCCCCGTTTTGTATGTGTTTGTGTCCCTCTCAGTGTGTGTCTACCCCCGTTTTGTATTTGTTTGTGTCCCTCTCAGTGTGTGCCTACCCCCGTTTTGTATTTGTTTGTGTCCCTCTCCGTGAGTGCCTACCCCCGTTTGGTATTGTTTTGTGTCCCTCCCTGTATGTGCCTACCCCCGTTTGGTATTGTTTTGTGTCCCTCCCTGTATGTGCGTACCCCCGTTTGGTATTGTTTTGTGTCCCTCCCTGTATGTGCCTACCCCCGTTTTGTATTTGTTTGTGTCCCTCCCTGTATGTGCCTACCCCCGTTTTGTATTTGTTTGTGTCCCTCCCTGTATGTGCCTACCCCCGTTTTGTAATTGTTTGTGTCCCTCCCTGTATGTGCCTCCCCCCGTTTTGTATTTGTTTGTGTCCCTCCCTTATGTGCCTACCCCCGTTTTGTAATTGTTTGTGTCTCTCCCTGTATGTGCCTACCCCCGTTTTGTATGTGTTTGTGTCCCTCCCTGTATGTGCCTACCCCCGTTTTGTATGTGTTTGTGTCCCTCCCTGTATGTGCCTACCCCCGTTTTGTATGTGTTTGTGTCCCTCCCTGTATGTGCCTACCCCCGTTTTGTAATTGTTTGTGTCCCTCCCTGTATGTGCCTACCCCCGTTTTGTAATTGTTTGTGTCCCTCCCTGTATGTGCGTACCCCCGTTTTGTAATTGTTTGTGTCCCTCCCTGTATGTGCCTACCCCCGTTTTGTATTTGTTTGTGTCCCTCCCTGTATGTGCCTACCCCCGATTTGTAATTGTTTGTGTCCCTCACTGTATGTGCCTATCCCCGTTTGGTAATTGTTTGTGTCCCTCACTGTATGTGCCTACCCCCGTTTTGTAATTGTTTGTGTCCCTCCCTGTATGTGCGTACCCCCATTTTGTAATTGTTTGTGTCCCTCCCTGTATGTGCCTACCCCCGTTTTGTATTTGTTTGTGTCCCTCCCTGTATGTGCCTACCCCCGATTTGTAATTGTTTGTGTCCCTCACTGTATGTGCATATCCCCGTTTGGTATTGTTTTGTGTCCCTCTATGTATGTGCCTTCGTTTTATTTGTCTAGATCTGTCTACGGACGTTCTGACTAGTGAATGTATTCTTCCATACACTCATATACACTTATCAATGTTTTGTCCAATGGGAGGGGATTGAGACACACGGGACTTTAGGCAAAAGACGATTCCCGACATGTGGGAATTTGACAAACCGAATAGTTCTGGACCCCGGCGAATAGAAGTTGTCCGGATTTTAATAGATCTTGGAATTCGAGAATTAACATCAAAATGCTTGGCTCTATGGGTGGAGGACTTAAGACAAATTGTCTAATTCTCCAAGGTCAGCCCGCCACCTCCCCCCCCCCGGGGCAAAACATTGATATGTGCATTGTAATAATTGCTCCATATGATGCAATGTTTGTTGTGTTACTATGTGATTGATTTATAACATGGAAAAAGAACATTACCACGTGATCAAACAGTGGTATACTCTGTTGTATCTTTGAACAAAAAACATAAATGACTGTGGAAAATTAGAACACCCTGTGGGACCAACTTTGTGTCGTATGATCTGGAACAAGTTGCGTGTCTGGAATATATGATGAAGAGAGTAATAAAACAATTATATTGTGATGAAAAAACTCATTCATATTGATACTTTGTTATCTAATTGCTCACAGGAAATGGAAGGGGTATTCCAAGTGCCATAGATAATTGTCTCGTGTTT
Organism: Mactromeris polynyma; assembly: GCA_032209605.1. Lineage (NCBI taxonomy): Eukaryota > Metazoa > Mollusca > Bivalvia > Venerida > Mactridae > Mactromeris > Mactromeris polynyma. Next base: position 58,231,391 of record JASFXZ010000002.1, on the reverse strand, counting down.
ACCTTTGTCTGGTAATTATCCAACATTTATTCAATTGGAGAGTTCTTTGTGTCCAAGCTTCACCGTGTCAGTCTGTGTTGTGTTCCTGCTATACTAGAACTGTTAAAGCAACAAGGACAAGCGTAGAATTAGTCCATTTTTTTGTCTGCCCTTTATGATCGTGTCCGCAATTACGTGATATTATTATATAGGAAATTTTACATTTTGCTCTAATTAGTTTTCATCGTGCTGTCTCATGTACAATATATATCTGTATGGATGGTTTTAGAATTGTTATGATTTATGTTACATTATTTCCCAATCAAAGATATTAAAAAATGTGAAAATAATATGAATGTAATTTATCTAAAAAGTTTAATTATATTACGCTTATTTAAGTATTTGTTTATATCGTCATTTCCCCCGAAATGATACTACTGAATACGACACGATGTACGTCACACTGACTTACTTATCTCCATTTTGAAGAAAAAAAAGATTTATTACGAACAACTACAAAAATGCAGCCTCAAAGACTTGGTAATGAAAACTTTATAAATGTACAATGGCCGAGAGAAGCGTATTCATCTATACATATTTCATAACAAAAATGTCATTTCCTTTAAAAAGAGGTTTAAATACGTTTCTATTGTAGCCCCTGTCATCATTTATTTTTTATATATTTTTGTATATAAATAGTCTATACCAACACCGGCCTCGTAACATAAACAGTCCTTACTAGTAGCAGACAATACTTAGGATTCATGGCGTTTGATGGCGTTTTCTTTTCATTGTTTTAAGATAAGAATGGTTCTATTTACCACTCTGTAATGTTATGTGATCAATAAAAATATTAAAACGATGTCAGCGACATTATTGAAAGAATCTTAAGTAACCACTAGACGGCTGACGCTTCATTTCACACAATGTCAGTAGAATATACCATACCGTGACTCACTGGAAACTTGTTCAAACAAATTATTCTCTCTAAAACAGCCACCAAAGTTTACATCATTTTCAAGTAGAGTGTTAACTTTATTGTACCATTTACATTCTGAGTTCATCATTTAAAGATGTTGTACATTGCGCATTGATTTTACGAGAACGTCTCTATGTAAACAGACATGGGCTTACAGTATGACTCATACAAACAAATGCTGATGTAAGCCAAACAATGGACTTCATTTTGCTATTTCTGTCTGACCGCAGAATTTCAATTTCACCTGTTTATCATCAGAAACATGCGTACTTGTCAACGAGTGTGTTGAATAAATAAATGATTCAATTCTTTGTTGCTCAGATTACGTCTTGTATAATCATTTACATATCGAACACTTTAAAATAAATGCGATGTATTGTGTAATAAATCATAATATTGAGCGATTCTACGAACCGAGCGTTGATTTATGAATTATTTATAGTTTTCTATTTTTGTACAAGTAAGTAAAATCTCTACCAAAATGTCTAGATTTCAACCATAGGAGATTATCACGAGTTATTTCCCTTTATCCCTGCTAGAGTTCTTTCCCTTAATCCCTTCCATAGTATATGTATATATACATGTAGTACTATAGAGATTAAGGGATAGAAACTCTATAAGGGATAATGGGAAAGAATTCGTGACAATTTCATGTGATGTTAACAATTATTGCATCTTCAGACGATATATTTCTGCTGATGTACACAGTGAACTATAACGTTGTGAATAACATGAAATAACGTGATTTTGTTTTCTGTAACATAAACCTGTAGTTGTCAGAGACATACACGGAAATATCTAAATTATCCCGGTTTAGTCAACTGAAGCGAAATATTGTAAATAATAAATGTTGGGTTTTATATTTGTATCTTTGCACTTTACAAGACCTGAAGACTGAAACACATCTTTAGAATTAAAATCAGATAGGGCCGTCCTTAAACAATGTTTGTTTGCAGTTAGGCGATCGACTCATGAAAAATACCGCGATTCAATTTATTTTTTCAGGTTGATCGATGAAAATGTTATTTTCGGTCTTTTAGCCATTATAGTACTTAACTAAACTAGAATGCGTCCATAGGACACAGATGCCCCCACTTGCAGCCTTTGTCACTAAAGCAAATGCCTTTATTCTGCTCATAGTTAGTGAATGGATATCAAAATTACCAAGTGAACAACTGGACTGATTATGGTGATAAGTCAAGGGCCATAACTTTGCACTTACTGGGCGTAACCATACATGAAACCCCAGGTGCACAACTATACAGGTTGGTGAACATTCCTGTAAAGTCTTATGACACTGGCTCATATATTTTTGGAGATATGAGTGACGCAAGATTGCATACTCTGTATGCTATGTTTTAACTAAGTCAAGGGCCATAACTTTGCACTTACTGGTCACAGCAAAACATTCTTGTAAAGTTTAATGACTCTGGCTCATACAGTTTTGGAGATATGAGTGACACAAGATTGCATACTCTGTAGGCTATATTTTAACTAAGTCAAGGGCCATAACTTTGCACTTACAGGACACAGCCAAACATGAAACCCCAGGTGCAAAACTTCACATGCTGGTTAACATACCTGTAAAGTTTTATGACTCTGGCTCATATTCTTTTGGAGATATGAGTGACACAAGATTTTGTGACGGACGGACGGACACGGACGGACGGACATACGGACAATGGCAAATCTATATGCCCCTCCCCCCCCCTTTTCAGAGTGGGGGCATACAAATCCAACCTACCCACTTTTAAAATCCGCGTCGCGTAACCGCAAAGAAACATTTTTTTTAGGATGTCCTAGTTTCTGCTTGTTTAATGTTGAGTCTATTTTTGCAAACAGTCCGGACTACTTACACATGTCAGGCTTATGTGATCAAATATCGCCGTTTATCGAAGGTCTGATATTGCACCGCCTTTGCCATGAATGTACAAGTAGTTATAAGTTTTAATAGGAATGATAGGACGAAATACGTCATCACTATAAATTAGACCGATCTACAGATGCCAACATATTATATATTATCTCTATCAAAGTCAGGAAGTTACCTTTGTTAAATTTCTAATCGTTGCAGCACATGTCGATCAGAAATCCACTACTGTACTGTACTGGATGAGGGACACAATTAATGTCAATTCAGTATGAAACAATTGCAGTATATATGTGTAATCGTCACCATACTGCGCTGAAACCGCTCTTAATCCGACACCGGACATCTATATCTTGTATATATGGTACATTTCAAATTTCAAAATCTCCGCCGAGGAAATAGAAATCACAGAAATATAATACATATATATCTATTTATTTATTTAAGTCTCATTAATATACATTGTACATAATACAACAATTCTTTCGGTAAAAATGTATATCACTACTCAAATTGAGTTATAAGAGACTATACATTAAAATAAAAACACACACTATTTAACCATTGAAATAATGACATAACTCTTAAAAACATAATACTATGTCATACAATATATAAATATATATAGCACATACCTACTATCTTCACATATAAAACCAAGGAGCAGTCGTTAATCTTTATTGTAAAAACGAATTAAATGAAGATAATAAAAATACTAATGCACGATTAAGAAATTACTTAAGAAATCATCTATCATCCCGGTCAGACCGTAGATAAACTGATTAACAACTGCTCCTTGTATGAATATAAAACTTATCACACATTAACTATAAAATAATTCGGACATTATTTACATAGGTAATTTGTTCTACTATTTAAAATATCATGACAGGTTTTGGCACAAATTATAATGACTGTTTGATTGGTAAGTACAAATTTAAGTTTTTCTTCATCAGTAAAATTATTAAAATGTGGATTTAGAGATCAAGCCTTCTGTACAAGGGGCGTGCCTATACTACTATATAAGTTGCAATGAAACAAAACATGAAGTTCTGTCTCAATTTCACCACAGAAGGGACATTTAAGATCAGATATACTTAAATTTTCATATCTACCAGTTTCAATTCTAATTGGCGGAACACAACACCTAAATTTACTAAAAGCCGACATATGCCTTGGTGGAAGAATTAGCTTACTATTAATAGGGTTCGGCTTCAAAAACTGTTTTGTATGTACAATAGTTCCTTAACTTGTTGCGACCTCTTCCGGATTTGCTGTCAACCCTAGAGATCGATACTTTCCAATCAGTGATATAAACGGACATTAAATTAGCAACAATATTATCACAAATTAGATTACATCTACAAATGTATTTGCATAGAACAGAACAGAACAAGTTTACAAGTTTACAAGTTTACAAGTTTATTTTACTAAGCTCAGTTCATGTACACATGAAAGCATGAGTATGAAAATATTACAGTAGTAATGAATACAACAAGGCATAAATTATTATATAATATCAGTGAGATTACAAGAGCAACAGAGAAAATAGTCAATATAAATAGACACAACTTTATGATGTTACAGAGTTGTGTATATGTTACTATAATTTATAAAATCAGAAGACACACATATTTTCATAAGACAGGATAAATGTTATATATGCAATAAACAGTGACAAAATATAGTACTAACTTTAAGATGAGTTTTTCTATTGGAAGGAACAGAATATGTCCACGATAAAGTATAGAAATTTATGATCTGCTACGTTGTATTCACCCGTGACAAATACGGTTCTAAATCATATAATTGAATGCCCATTGTACTATGAAATTCGTTAACAATACATAAAACATTATTACAGAAAAAAAAATACCAAAATGTGTTGAATTATTAAGCTGTTGTTAAAAATCTGTCATTGTTTATCCATAAAGCTTTTAACCTAAGAAATCAGTTGTATTAGTAATAAGTAATGCAATTGTATGTTCTCCTCACTATTCAATTATTCAATTATTTTTCACATTGTATCAATGGAAATGTAATAAGTACTATATTAAGATCTATATCATGTTAAGCAATCATACTATGGCATGTAAAATGACCATGGACCGTTATTTTTGTATATATATTTGCATTGTCTATGTGAAATTGTGGGCAGTATGCCTAACATTTCTGAATAAACTATCTAAACTATAAAATGATTTATAATTATTATTTAAAACCACAAAACCAATCAATACTAATTGGCATGCAAATTAACACCTTGATAGTTACAACAACAAAAACAGACGAGAATATTGACTTCATTCGAATGAGAGAAATTATTATTTATTAATACCTAAACTTTTGGAAATTGGCGATTTTATAGATGTTTTTTATACGTTCTATGTGACAGAAAGTGAAACTTTAAAGCTAAATTGGAAGCAAGAAGATGTTTAGTTAGAATTTTAAAAAAAATCACTAAATAAAAGAGGGAAAATTGCAGAATACTGTCATAAATGTTAAACTATTCTAGTATTAAGATAAAGCGTTTCCCTACATTGCGTCATGCGCCGAACATTATCCACTATGGTGTAACAATATCTTCTTAGCATAGGTTAATACATGTATTACTGAGTCCGTCCGTCCAGTTACTTGGTAATTTTGAATGCTCGTACAAATCCGTAAGTTATCGCCGGCGAAGTCGAACAACGAACCCGTTACGCATGATACATGATCCATGTTGGATCGGTCATCCATCAGTGATCTGTATTCAATTGTTCCGTGTATATTAAGAGTGTATATAAACACCATATTGCCCAGGTTTTAAACGGGTCATAGATCTATTTAACCCACGTTATATGTGTGTTCGTAACGATTGAATAGATTAACATGTACATGTATGTTTACTTGTGGATTACGTTAATGTGGATTATGTGGAAGTTTTACTAAGAAAGTCATTTTAGTGTTGCATAGACTATTGTAACTTATAGATCTATTTAAATTGTGCAATACTGTCGGATTTTTGGAGTTTATCAGACGTTTACAAAATAATGACCACCCGACAGTTATTGACAAAACTTGCGATTGTCGTGGTGAATTAATAATACTGCACACAATATGGCTGCTCATTCTAAGACTATGATGAAAACGTTCATGTGTTTGATTCGCGACGACAAGAATGAAGAGTTTGCGGATCTGCTTGATGAACTAAATCACGAGCTTGTCACCAAGGCGAAAACGAAAGTTATTATGGCGTATAGGTGGGTAGAGAAGTTGCCTGTGTATTGTACACTGTGTGACAGACATGATATGTTGAACCAAATTCAAACAAAACTAATGGAAATTTACAAGTTTCAATGTCACGCAAGTTTTGGACTTGAAGTGCATGTGACTGATCTGGCAAAAGCTTTAAACTATCACGAATGTGAAAGAGAACTGCTTAAACTGTATATACATGGAGCTCATGAAAACCATCAGCTTGTATAGATCATGGACCACAAGATTATCAACTATTTGAAGGCATTTTGAAAATTTCTAAAACTTTTGTTATTGAATTTTATCCAATCATTGATGCATTGTGCCAGTTATGTAAGAACGGATATAATATACGAGCACAAGGACCTAACGGAAGTACCCCACTACACGCTGCAATCGTTCATTCGGCATCCTTTGATATTATCCGTATGATTGTTTCACTGGGTGGAGATATGAATATACTCGACAAATTTGGTTGTTCCCCATTCTCGCTGTGTATACGCAAAGACATATATCGTAAAAACAGAGACCTCATGATTAAACTGATGAAACTCTGGTTGTATCAGAATCCAGATTTAGGTTTGCACAAACATCTTCTACCAGACATTGTTTCGTGTGATAGGACTTTCCACAACAACCCGGATGTTGTATGCGAAACGAGTACGTCAGATGAAGAGTTATACCTGTTACCATTGTTATACAATGGAGGATTTCCTATAACACCAGACGACATTGAATGTGGCAGTACATCCAGGGGTCATGTGACTTACATGCTGAGTCTGAACACTCCACGTGACTTAAAACAACTCGCAAGATTAAGAATACGTCATACTTATCCCGGTTTAACGTTACACGTGACGATAAAACAGGCATCACTTCCGGTGTCGATACGGGATTATATATTACTGGAAGACTTGAACGTCACGTGACACTGATTTCTGAATGCGCACAGCATTGATTACGTCGTATTTAACATAAACTCCACAATTTCAATTCGATATGTTAGCTTTCTAAGTGACGCCTGGTTTTAAAACATTAGTCATATACTATGTCTTATACGATGTTTAATTGTTGAAATACCAAAAGAAATACTAATAATAATATATCTGTATAAAGAAGGGACCATGTACAGACATGTATATATAAATCAATCTTTGTTAAAACATTGCATTTTGTTCACAACAAATATGAAACAGAAAGAATATATAAATATCTTGAAAAAAGATGGTCGGCGTACTTTGAAGGTTAAGATTTGTTGTGCAACATGAAAAAATGCCGAGATGTTACGATTGCTGGACACTCCAGATCCAAAATGGATTTCGGTAAATTCACCGAAATATTCAGTGGATTTCGGTAAGGTAACGTACACTTTATCGAAAGGTTAACCAAGCTTACACACGTTGATCGGTTGAAGAGTAATTGCTTTGGTGGTTAACGTAAGGTTTGGTGCAAATGGCAAAACCATGTTAGTACGACTGCGCCAAAAAATGATATTCTTTTATCCTGCTACGCATGGACTAAACTTGTAAACAAACGCTAGTTAAAACAAGTGGAGGTGTTTTGTTTTTCTTTTATGGATATTGCAAACTTTTCGACAAATACAGAGGAAAACATTATTTACACATTCTTTGATAATGCATATTTATTGATGCTTAACTAAATGCATTTGAAACAGGTTACTCATGTCTGTTTAGTTAAAATAATTGAAAAAAAATTGAGCATAATGTTCCTTTTAATCAAAGCAAGAGACAAACAATGGTTTCTCGTTATATTTTATGTAATAAATATTTTTCTTAAAATTCACATTTGACAAAATGCTGCAACAAATGATTATTTTAATTCGCAGAATTGCAGACATTATTCAAACTATAATTACTCGGATTTATACAACATGGCGGAAATTGTTACATTGCTACATAGACTGTGTCTTCATAAATTGTATTTAACGATGTATCATGTAATCAATATACCTATTATTGCACAATATATTTGAGATATCCCGAATGTTATTTTATAGATGCAAAATGATATATCTTGTAACTGTGTCGTTTTGTCTTTGTTTTCGTAAGTTTTATTGTATTCTAAAATGATATCACATATGATTACATATAACCGAAATGAGCTTTAATTTGCCGAGTTTAAACATCCATGTTTCATCAATTAACAGCATTGATTTAATCATTTGTTGGACTTGAAACTATTACCCAATGTGCCATTGCGTAACTACATGTACAAACAAAAACCACAAACTGAGACGTAGTGGTCGTGGGTGTAGAGTACCTGGTTGAGACGTAGTGGTCGTGTGTGTAGAGTACCTGGTTGAGACGTAGTGGTCGTGGATGTAGAGTACCTGGTTGAGACGTAGTGGTCGTGGATGTAGAGTACCTGGTTGAGACGTAGTGGTCGTGGATGTAGAGTACCTGGTTGAGACGTAGTGGTCGTGGATGTAGAGTACCTGGTTGAGACGTAGTGGTCGTGGGTGTAGAGTACCTGGTTGAGACGTAGTGGTCGTGGATGTAGAGTACCTGGTTGAGACGTAGTGGTCGTGGGTGTAGAGTACCTGGTTGAGACGTAGTGGTCGTGTGTGTAGAGTACCTGGTTGAGACGTAGTGGTCGTGGATGTAGAGTACCTGGTTGAGACGTAGTGGTCGTGTGTGTAGAGTACCTGGTTGAGACGTAGTGGTCGTGGATGTAGAGTACCTGGTTGAGACGTAGTGGTCGTGGATGTAGAGTACCTGGTTGAGACGTAGTGGTCGTGTGTGTAGAGTACCTGGTTGAGACGTAGTGGTCGTGGATGTAGAGTACCTGGTTGAGACGTAGTGGTCGTGGATGTAGAGTACCTGGTTGAGACGTAGTGGTCGTGGATGTAGAGTACCTGGTTGAGACGTAGTGGTCGTGGATGTAGAGTACCTGGTTGAGACGTAGTGGTCGTGTGTGTAGAGTACCTGGTTGAGACGTAGTGGTCGTGGATGTAGAGTACCTGGTTGAGACGTAGTGGTCGTGGGTGTAGAGTACCTGGTTGAGACGTAGTGGTCGTGGATGTAGAGTACCTGGTTGAGACGTAGTGGTCGTGGGTGTAGAGTACCTGGTTGAGACGTAGTGGTCGTGTGTGTAGAGTACCTGGTTGAGACGTAGTGGTCGTGGATGTAGAGTACCTGGTTGAGACGTAGTGGTCGTGTGTGTAGAGTACCTGGTTGAGACGTAGTGGTCGTGGATGTAGAGTACCTGGTTGAGACGTAGTGGTCGTGGATGTAGAGTACCTGGTTGAGACGTAGTGGTCGTGTGTGTAGAGTACCTGGTTGAGACGTAGTGGTCGTGGATGTAGAGTACCTGGTTGAGACGTAGTGGTCGTGGATGTAGAGTACCTGGTTGAGACGTAGTGGTCGTGGATGTAGAGTACCTGGTTGAGACGTAGTGGTCGTGGATGTAGAGTACCTGGTTGAGACGTAGTGGTCGTGTGTGTAGAGTACCTGGTTGAGACGTAGTGGTCGTGTGTGTAGAGTACCTGGTTGAGACGTAGTGGTCGTGGATGTAGAGTACCTGGTTGAGACGTAGTGGTCGTGGATGTAGAGTACCTGGTTGAGACGTAGTGGTCGTGGATGTAGAGTACCTGGTTACTGATAAATGGCTAAAGGCGTATTTATATGCCGATTTGCTATCAATAAATGGTAAATGGTACTGATCCGATGTTCTAAAGATGGAATCCCATCCTGTGGAGACTGAACCACTAACTAAGTTTTACAAAAAATGTCGATTTTCCTCCACATGTGGAGAAGTTGCCGGCTCCTTGTGGAAGGGTAAGTTAGTACTGGTTAGAATTCAGACCAGGAAAAACTGGTTAGGTGAACCGGCCGCCGTATATAACTGAAATATCGTTGAGAAACGGCGTTAAACCCGATGAAACAAACATGAACCACTAACTGCACTGGTCCTAAATTTGGCGCGAGTACCGGGGAGTACACGAGAAAAAGTCATATTGTGTGACGGATATAAGCTCTAATATTAGTTGCAGTTGATTAAACAAAATTATTCGATTTGCTCCACTTATATGATTATATCGTAAAATATTCTTTTTTTTGTTAAATTATATTTCAAACAAGATTATTGATATCACATCGAAACTTCCTATTTTGTCAACACAGCAGCACAGACATATACTTGTTTTATCTACAAACTAGAGGCAAGAACTAATCAGTTCATCTACTGTCTGAGAAATTCAACTACAACAACAATAATTAATCGCATTTTTAAACTGCGTTCACGTGATGTGACGTCATTAATTAGTGTGTACCCGTCGGAGGCAATCTGACATATTCGTGGACTGCGTGGAGTGTAAACAAAAATCAAGAAAGTAGGATAAACTAACCGGTCGTCAAGATAAGAAAGTTCTCGCCGCTTTTTGTATCAGTATCGATTTTTTCGAAAATGGGTGGATCAACATAATAGGCGAATCACTTATGCAAATATTTTGAAACCAAGTCGTATTTATGACCCGTATTGGAAAACAAACTTATAACAAAAGTAGTTGTCGTGTATTCACAATATTCTGGATATAGCTAGAAAGACGATGTTTATGATACAATGTGTCTAGTTTCTTCTCCAAACTTTTCCATTGAATCTGCATAATTAATGTATTTCTTCAAGCGAAATGTAACACATTTTGGGGATGGAAAACGGATTCCTATTAAAATTATGTTCAGCAATTGTTATAGATAACAATTTTAAGATAATTGTTGAATTATATCGACAAAGAACATGTTAGAAACTTGCAATGCTTGACGTGTACTGCCTCTCGATTCAACGATTGTAATGCTCGGTCCGCTTCTAGTGAAACCAACATAATTTTGTCAAGATACCCGTAAACACTCGAACTCGCCGTTCTCTCGGACGGTTCGGACACAACTAATTAGTCGTTCACAACCTGTTAGTGTACACGTGTTCTATTTTTTTTGTCCTGAATTTTCGAAAATGTAGAATAAATATGATATAGTAAGCGCTTGTTTTGTGTTGTCAAATATATAAATTTTATAATTTTGACAACACAAAACAAGCAGTATATATTCAAAGGGAAAACCCTGATGACCTTAAAATCTGTTTTTATATCAGGTATTCGCAATATCTATGGTGATTTGAAGACGAAATGTGCATTAAGAGATTTAAAAATAATTTCCTTATATATTCAATTGTTATTTATAGCCAATGTTTTAAGTGTACTCAGTTTTGTACTAGATTACTTCGATCGTCTCGCGGCCCATTCTGTAAACAAACACCATGATTCATTCCAGCACATGCTGAGCTAATATAACACACAACGTTCGTACATTCTGTGTATACAGCAGAATGTTGGCGTATCGTAAAATATCCAAATGCTGACGAGTTTTTGTTATATATTAGATTGACTAAGTGTTGTAAAATCTATCTTTAGATTGGTTGTCTCCATTTGGCTCTCGTTTCTTATGATCAATAGATGCGTGTGTAGAAACATGGTACCAGAGCGTGCGGTAAGGTACAGTAAACTCTCACTTAAAAAATACCTCAATAATACGACCACCTCAGAATTAAGAACAACATTTTCAAATAAATTTTCACTTTTTTGCTCTTAATTCAACCTGTATATTAGGACCACCTCAATAAATAGTTTTCAAGGGTCCCAATAGTGGTCTTATTATTGAAGTGTTACTGTATATATATACAGTATAGGGATTGTCACATATTTTACAAAGCATAATTGGCCGAGTTACAATATTTATGTTTGTTTTAAATAAAATCATTTGGGCAGTTGTATTTCAGTTTTATCAGTTTCTAACCCCTTAAGATTTTGTCTGAATATATTCATTCAATAAACATATATAGTAAATTGAAAATATATTCGCCTGTTACGTCCTTATTCCGTTACTGATGCATCGTGCATTGTGTTGGGCTCACCTGAACACACAGTGTAAGTGCTGAGGTATTGTCATCATCCGGCGTCGTCCGTCTTCAGTCATTTACCTCTTAACACTCTAGAGGTCGAACATTTGGGTCAATCGTAATCAAACTTAATCAGAATGCTTAAGTCATTAACATTTATGACGTTGTAAGGAATTAATTAATTGTATATTCCATATTAAAAATACGCTAATAATAAATAGTAGTAAATAATGTTGATTGTAATTACACTGTTAGTGTGTACTTGAAAATGCTTTATAAGCAAACATATCGCTAATGACAAAACTCTTAATTCAGATTTTGTAATTGCTACGCGAACTTCTTGTTTATCTAGACTGTTGTAACGGTCAGTTTCCTAAGGTACCCAATTATACATCTTCATTGTTAATATTTACGTAGAGAATGAATGTTGAAGAAAAGAATCAGCTGTGGTGAAAAAGTGATAACCACATAATTATCTAGTTAATTAAGCAGTTAACTGGTGGCAGAAATATGCCACCATAGAAAACGGCTACATTAATGCAGTTAATTTACAAGCATAGTGTGTAGCCTTTACTAACAAATTAAGAATACATTTTGAAACTTGAAACATCTTATCAAGACAAATATAATTGGTGTTAATTGTAAAATGTTACATGCAGTTATATCGCTTTGCTAAACTGTTAGTTCATTTACTAATATGAATGGGTTTTCATTCAGTAGTGTGTTAGAAGCGTGGCGTGTGTTAGAAGCGTGGCGTTTACTGCGCATACTCTACAAAGAAACGCATTTCTCTGAAAATATACCGATTTAAGCGAACTAAGAAAGATTTTCACCCGAGAGATGGCCATTTATAAAGAATTGTGTAATTTGAGTTTTTTGGCTTTTAAAATGGCATACATTACGAGTCATTATGTAACGTTGATGTAAGGCGGGGTCGTATTCTATTACGTTTAATAGACAATTATTAGATGTCGAAATGTAAGGAACATAATTATTATGTGCGATATGATGTAGACAAAGTGTATATCAAGTTGCTGTAAATACAATGGCCAATGTCTGGTCGAATATTTGTATTCATGAATAAATTATATCTCGTCTGGAGAAGTAATCATCTGTCGTCTGTAGTCAAGGTGTGTGTTGATTCATTTTGTCTGAAAATATGCAAACGCCTAGTAATCAGAGACACATGCATGGTAATTTTAGAAATATCGCTTTACTTTCGGTTCAATGGATCTCCTAGGTATTCAATGTCGGTATGTATAATTTATTACAATATGATGGACTGTCGACGTGTTTTTGTTTATTTGCATCTCATAGTTTCAATACATATTGTCTAAATTCTATGTACAGTCCCTAAAATTACAGAATTGATGAAACCAAGGGGTTTTCATTTCTAGAGATTTTCTGTTTACATCAGAAATTCTTGGTAAGAAAAAGAATGATTATGCCGACATATATCACTTAAGACTTATTTGTTGCTCATCAACTCAGAAAAAAGTGTAACAAGTCAAGTACTCGAATAAATATACCGTCCAATCGGAACATCTCTCTTATCGTCGGGTAATCATAATTCACAGGTAATGCCAAACGTCAGTCGGGCGGGCTCCACAAAGTGTCAGGTCTGCAGGGGGCGCCAGTTAAAGACCGCACGAGTCCGTACCAGACACAGATCGATATAACAGACAGTATACAGGTGAACATACCAAATGTATGAGGCATGCTTGAACTGTTAAAACAACTTACTACCTGGAGAAATTAGCCGTGAAAGTGTTATTTCAAATGCCTATGAAAGACAGGCAGTCTGTACGACCCGTAGGCTTATCAGCAGATTCTTCTACAACCGTGTGAAAATTCGGTTTACTTTTGTTATTTAATATCAAGGCATTACTATTTGATACGCGGTATATTAAATATCTCAAAATCGAGATTTTATTTTGGAATCTGTTAATTTGTCCAAGAAAAGGAAAGGACAAATATATTCGCATGAAACAACATGAAAACATTTTGTTCTATTATTTTAGCAAATTGTAACTTGTCCATTGTTGTAGGAAAAGCATCTATAATATGTCTTAAATTTAAATATTTACTATATGTGCTTACCTTACTAAATACATTAGCTAGTATTTGTCAGTTGTGCAATGAAAATAATACCATAGTGTATATTTCACAACGTTGTATTCTGTCTTTTTCTTTTATCATAATCATGTTTTACATTTGTGATGTCGCTTATGTAAGGTGACATGTATTATCTATCACTTTATTTGTTTATTAGAAATTTAGTTGATCAGTCTTTTACATTACAATATATAATTGTATATAACGATCAGCTCAGCTCTACTCAGCTCGTTTTTCTGCTCTGCTCTGCTCATGTCGTTTTTCTGCTCTGCTCTTCTTAGCTCCGCTCGTTTTCTGCTCTGCTCTGCTCAGGTGGTTTTACTGCTCTGCTCTGCTCAGGTCGTTTTTCTGCTCTGCTCAGGTCGTTTTTCTGCTCTGCTCTGCACATGTCGTTTTTCTGCTCTGCTCTGCTAATGTCGTTTTTCTGCTCTGCTGAGGTCAGGTCGTTTTTCTGCTCTTCCTGCTCAGGTCGTTTGTCTGCTCTGCTGAGGTCAGGTCGTTTTTCTGCTCTTCCTGCTCAGGTCGTTTTTCTGCTCTGCTGAGGTCAGGTCGTTTTTCTGCTCTTCCTGCTCAGGTCGTTTTTCTGCTCTGCTGAGGTCAGGTCGTTTTTCTGCTCTTCCTGCTCAGGTCGTTTTTCTGCTCTGCTGAGGTCAGGTCGTTTTTCTGCTCTTCCTGCTCAGGTCGTTTTTCTGCTCTGCTGAGGTCAGGTCGTTTTTCTTCTCTGCTCAATTTTCTGCTCTGCTCAGCTCGTTTTTCTGCTCTGCTCACTTTGTTTTTCTGCTCTGCTCAGTTCGTTTTTCTGCTCTGCCCTGTTCTGCTCATTTTTCTGCTCTGCTCTGCTCGTATTTCTGCTCTGCTCAGATCGTTTTTCTGCTCTGCTCAGATCGTTTTTCTGCTCTGCTCTGCTCGTTTTTCTGCTAATGTCGTTTTTCTGCTCTGCTCGTTTTTCTGCTCTGCTCTGCTCGTTTTTTTGCACTGCTCAGCTCGTTTTTCTGCTCTGCTCAGTTCGTTTTTCTGCTCTGCTCTGGTCAGCTCCGCTCGTTTTTCTGCTCTGCTCTTCTTAGCTCCGCTCGTTTTCTGCACTGCTCCGCTAGTTTTTCTGCTATGCTCAGCCCTGTTTGTTTTTCTACGCTGTTTGTTTTTCTGCTCGTCGTTTTTCTGCTCTGCTCGTCGTTTTTCTGCTCTGCTTGTTTTTCTGCTCTCCTCGTCGTTTTTCTGCTCTCCTCGTTTTTCTGCTCTCCTCGTTTTTCTGCTCTCCTCGTTTTTTTCTGCTCTGCTCGTTTTTCTGCTCTCCTCGTCGTTTTCTGCTCTCCTCGTCGTTTTTCTGCTCTCCTCGTTTTTCTGCTCTGCTCGTTTTTCTGCTCTCCTCGTTTTTCTGCTCTGCTCGTCGTTTTTCTGCTCTGCTCGTTTTTCTGCTCTCCTCCTCGTTTTTCTGCTCTCCTCGTTTTTCTGCTTTCCTCGTTTTTCTGCTCTCCTCGTTTTTCTGCTCTGCTCGTCGTTTTTCTGCTCTGCTCGTTTTTCTGCTCTGCTCGTTTTTCTGCTCTGCTCGTTTTTCTGCTCTCCACGTTTTTCTGCTTTCCTCGTTTTTCTGCTCTCCTCGTTTTTCTGCTCTGCTCGTCGTTTTTCTGCTCTGCTCGTTTTTCTGCTTTCCTCGTTTTTCTGCTTTCCTCGTTTTTCTGCTCTGCTCGTTTTTCTGCTTTCCTCGTTTTTCTGCTCTGCTCGTTTTTCTGCTCTGCTCGTTTTTCTGCTCTGCTCGTTTTTCTGCTCTCCTCGTTTTTCTGCTCTCCTCGTTTTTCTGCTTTCCTCGTTTTTCTGCTCTGCTCGTTTTTCTGCTCTGCTCGTCGTTTTTCTGCTCTCCTCGTTTTTCTGCTCTCCTCGTTTTTCTGCTTTCCTCGTTTTTCTGCTCTCCTCGTTTTTCTGCTCTCCTCGTTTTTCTGCTCTCCTCGTTTTTCTGCTCTCCTCGTTTTTCTGCTTTCCTCGTTTTTCTGCTCTGCTCGTTTTTCTGCTCTGCGCGTTTTTCTGCTTTCCTCGTTTTTCTGCTCTCCTCGTTTTTCTGCTCTCCTCGTTTTTCTGCTCTCCTCGTTTTTCTGCTTTCCTCGTTTTTCTGCTCTGCTCGTTTTTCTGCTCTGCGCGTTTTTCTGCTTTCCTCGTTTTTCTGCTTTCCTCGTTTTTCTGCTCTCCTCGGTTTTCTACTCGGTTTTCTGTACTGATTCTCCAAAAGAAGCAAATACACAACCACATGTATTTACCCCTCTAAGAAGATATATGTATGCAAATAAAAAGAATAGAGTACAAAATAAAGTAAATCAAGATCTACGTCAGATCGAGTGATATAGAAATTGTGGAAAAACTGTTTCAATGAAAAGTTCGTGCAGTGCTGTCGTATGATATCCTTATTGTATAATTTGTCGTAAACATCATATAAAAAGACCAAACAGTGCATTTAGGTAATTCAGTTTGAGCAGATGTTTGACTCAGGCTACACTTTGTGGTTTGTACTCACGTGAGCATGCACTTGTTACAGGAGACATGAATGTACTTTGGATAAACAACATATTAACTCCCCGACCTTGACTTTACGTCTCCTATCTGGTACAACCACAAACATGTACACTATAGAGGACTATGAAGAATACGAGACGATACAGTCGTTACATTAACACTGAGGGTAATAACCGGCATAAAAGTACATCTCATTGATTTTCTTATTAATTTAGGATAGACTTTAAATGGCTGAATGTACTTTATTTCGTCTGTATGACTCAGTTGTTGAGTATTCAACTGCTCGCATGTGTTTCCAAAACATCAGCGTTTAAAGCGTAGTTTTCACTGACTTTGCTTGTTCATAGAACTGAGAACCCTGGGTGTATCGACTGTTTCTGCACTCCGGTAGCCCTGAATAAATATACATGTATTGGTTCTTTATCATAAACTATTAAGTTTAACTTATACTAATGAGACAAATCATTTCCTTATACAAATATACAACTACTGTTTATTGTATAGTCGCATGGATAATAATAATAATAACGTTGTTTCATGAAGATCAGGTGTAACTTTTAACAATGTGGTCTTCAAACAACAACAATGTAAGAAATCAACATTAACAAATAACTGCACATCTACACATGCTCACACATACAACATAATTATAATGATAAATGAGATCATCTTAAGCTACAAAAGTTACGATGATCTGAAAATAAAACAAGCACAGACACCTCCTATAAGACACATGAATGCAAGAATGAAATATTATTGATTCAGCATTAAATATTTCCTATAATCACTTTTGAATCAATCTGTAATAGATATACCTTCTATGATCTTCTCGATTTTGATACAATAAAACTTGTCTGTTTTCATTAATTGTAAGCCACATTTACACATAAAGGAAAACAATTATCACATGATGAACAAAACAAGTTATTAATCATCAATACGAAGATATCATGCTGAAACCATCGATATGTCGAATGTTTCCATGGTATTCATATTCCAGCAAAACTTAATGATAAAAATGAATTTAAGCAGAACAGACAAGAACAGAATATTTTGTTAATATTTGGATTTAAGTATAAAACTTATCATCCAAAGTATACAATTTACAAAATAATAATATTGACATACTCTATGAGAGTAAGTACATGTACATTTATACATACAACATAGTCAAACGCAATATTACAATACACATGACAAACGACAGTGATACAATATGAATGAATATGAACATATGGAAAACATCTTTATGATTATGACATCCAATCAAGACCGTAATAGATTAGTAATTTAAATATTGAAAACTCGTGTCACGTGATCAAATCAACAAAACTGTACGAATGTTGTCTTTCACTTGGTTTAAAAATATTGTCAAGTAAAACATCGTTTTCTGCATCACGTGATGATTTCTGGTATGATGATGAATGTCATAATTTACCCATGGTCTGATTCTATATTGCTTGTTGAAAACAATTGGAAAAAAATACAAAACATTGTATATCAATTTAAAGTTATACTATGCTCATTTTTTTTTCATTTGTTTAATTAACCAAACATGAAAAATATATTTCCTATGGTTAAAACATCACTAAACATGCATTTATAAAGAATGAACTCATAATATATTAATCAATATTTGTTGAAGAAAGATGTTTGAACATCATAAAATTAAAAAAAAATTCAATTTTTTAACAATCAGGCAATTTTACAGGTTTTGACTGTGTAAGTACTATGATAAAAAAAGTTTTTTTCAATCGGTTATACATTGCAATGGTTCTTATTAGAGATGTTTCAGCCAATGTAACAACAATACTGGATAAAGCCAATTCAAAAAATTTATGTTCATATGAGCCAGATACATCTTTAAGTATTACATAAATTGTATACTGAAAAGCAAATGTTAGCACAACGAACAAAATACATATCGAGTAGAAAAACGCAGATAATAAATGTTAAAAAAGGTTGGAGCCTTCTTAAAAAATGTAATTTAACAAATCAATTTTCAATGCAAATGAATGTATATTAAAAGCAGTTATCAAGCGATGAATGGTGAATCCGGTGCCGACATTGGTGATAACGTGATACTTATGCTGATTGGAATGTTGAACATGATGCTGACCCAGTAATATTGTTTCATGTATGCCAAGTTACGATTCATTTATTCAATACTTTTATAAATTTATAAAGTTAACAATGGTTTCTTTCAGTTGGATGGTCAAAATTCTGTACTATTCCGTTGCATGAGTTGGGAAGTATTATCAACGTAACTTTTTATCGAAGAATTTACATTACATGTCCGTAGTCCTGAATGGAAATAATCTGCACATGTCTAAAGTCATACTTGATGACAAATGTACCGCAAGGTATTTTGTTGAAGTCCAGACAGATTTATGCAATGTAATACAATACACTTATTTAGGCATTAAACATTTCAAAAAGTGTTTTGACAAATATGTAAACGGTGAAAGAAAATAGTCATCGGAGGCATTGTGAGAAATTAAAAATGAAATGTAATGGTACAGTTACAACATATAAGACAGAACATTTAACACAGACAGTAATACTAAGCATTTAACACACTGAATAATACTAAGCATTTAACACAGACAGTAATACAAAACATTTAACACAGACAATAAATTCAAAACATTTAACACACACAATAATACTAAGCATTTAACACAGACAGTAATACTAAGCATTTAACACACTGAATAATACTAAGCATTTAACACAGACAGTAATACAAAACATTTAACACAGACAATAAATT
This sequence comes from Mactromeris polynyma, assembly GCA_032209605.1. Classification (NCBI taxonomy): domain Eukaryota; kingdom Metazoa; phylum Mollusca; class Bivalvia; order Venerida; family Mactridae; genus Mactromeris; species Mactromeris polynyma. The sequence goes on along the minus strand of JASFXZ010000002.1, from coordinate 58,212,026 downwards.
CAAAACATTTAACACACAATAATACTAAGCATTTAACACAGACAGTAATACAAGTAGTTTTCACAGATTTCCGTGTTTTTAATGCTATACGGATATTGTGGATAATATTGTTATTTAACAGACGCATGTCCTACAGGCTAAAATGTACTTATGTTCTCCCAGTATATACTTTTACTTGTATTCCTCTAGTATTGAAGATCACTACTTACATTACATTACTTACATATGCAACCCCGGGAGTACATTGTGCTGTCATTATAGTAAATCGGAAAAAATAAGCTTAGAAGAATTAGTAATAACAAAATGTAATCAGCAACTAAGTTATCAAGTGAATCCTTTAACCAAAGTAGTGTACTGTATTTGCAATATATTAATTTTATTTTCAATTTTAGTACGAACAGACGCTTTCATCTTTTCATTACCGCGAAACGATTCGTTATTAAGATTTATTAGAAAAAAATATATAATACTGATATCTAATGTCACATATCTTTATAACGTTACGTTCAGTGGTTATTGCATTTATATGATTAATGATTTCTGTTGAATGTTTTATAGTTTTTAATGCACGGCACCTGAAATCTCGTAGTTTTATGATTTATATTTTCTACATTCCTTTTTATCTACCATGTTATTACATTAACGTTCTGATTTCAAAGCCTGGGTGTGCAACTTAATGAGTCGTGTAATTCAATCCTATTATTACTTTCCCAACTATCATCCGTACTAAAGAGGTCTTAAAACAATATTTTAAGACATGCAATGATTTATTTTGATAACGTAGTGTTTTGCTAAAATGTCATGAACTTTGCTTTTTGTACATGTAAGTTTCAAGTTTGTTCAACTCCAGCAAATATCGTTTTCTACAGGTGTCACACAAGTTTATGTATTTTTGTTGTTGACTCGCATGTCAAAGTTTACTGCAAATTAAGTGAATATATCCTGTATAAATGTATACACTGGTCTACAGAAACTATCTAGAAAAAAACGTATATTTATCGTTTGTTTCAGTGAAATATACAATTGTTCTGAAGACCAGTAATGTAAACTTTAAGTAGAGTGCTTGTTTTAATTAATGGCACACGTATGATAAGTGCACCAAATGGAAGTGTTAATTAGTTCGAAGAAAAGAGGGTAAATTAATTATTTTAAAACGATTTTCCATATTTATATGTACATGTACATCTATATATACATAATATGATTGTTTCAATTAAAATTATATTTATGTTACATTGTTATAATTAATAACATAATCTTCTCCGCATATGTTTACATATGATTGTATATATTTGTAAATATGTTGTCCTCATGGGCTGCAAGGCTTATTGGATTTTGAAAATAAAGCATACCATATATGATTATTATAAGAAATATTTCAAAACTTGCAAGTTCTATGTACATGTACAAGTTTTAGGGTGATGGTACACGTATGCTACGAGACTTGTTGGATATTTGAGTTTTATTATGGTATGTGTACCTTATTATGAATCATGTATGTTTGTGAAGTGTCGTAAAATGCCGATGTGACACTGTCTGGCAATACCACATAGCACCAAGGTGTTATAGATGGTCAGTTACGATTATTATAACGTGTATATGAAGTATATATGCAAATGTAAACACCACACGTGATTTACATTACATTATATTAGTATCCGTGTTTTACTGACATACAGGTTTACCCTTGCGGTGATATCCCCATACACGTTTACCCTTGCAGCCATATCCCCATACACGTTTACCCTTGCAGCCATATCCCCATACATGTTTACCCTTGCAGCCATATCCTCATACACGTTTACCCTTGCGGCCATATCCCCATACACGTTTACCCTTGCAGCCATATCCCCATACACGTTTACCCTTGCAGCCATATCCTCATACACGTTTACCCTTGCAGCCATATCCTCATACACGTTTACCCTTGCGGCCATATCCCCATACACGTTTACCCTTGCGGCCATATCCCCATACACGTTTACCCTTGCGGCCATATCCCCATACACGTTTACCCTTGCAGCCATATCCTCATAAACGTTTACCCTTGCAGCCATATCCCCATACAGGTTTACCCTTGCGGCCATATCCCCATACACGTTTACCCTTGCGGCCATATCCCCATACACGTTTACCCTTGCGGCCATATCCCCATACACGTTTACCCTTGCGGCCATATCCCCATACACGTTTACCCTTGCGGCCATATCCCCATACACGTTTACCCTTGCACCTATATCCCCATACACGTTCACCCTTGTACCTACTCAGTGCCTGATGTTTTGTGGACTGTTGTTTTCCCGGTGGTCTGTTTTCGGAGGCATTGTCTTGTGTAAGTGGCGTACCATGTAACGACTTAATCTCTCTTACACTTGAATATGGTAGTGGTTGAGGGGTAAAGTTACCGACTCCTAGCTGGAGATCGTGAGCAGGTTAATGTACTTTGGCATGGGGATATTGAAGTCGGATTTGTGTTATGTTTGTGCGTGATTAAAATTGACACATTGTTTCAAATATTGTTGTAATTGTTCGATATAGGAAAATAGCCTTCTGGCAATCATAAATCTTCGTCATTCTCCTAGTGCACAATCGGCGTTCTTCGTAATTCGCCGACGATAATTTACTGCTCAAATATTTATTATTTTGCCATGTAAATATTTTCCGATTGAAAATCTCCAGCCAGAAGCCTAGTTTTATTCCTTCTTTCATAATGTTTACGAGAGGAACAGATATTGTTTAAGTGACGTTAAAACATTACAAAAGTGAGCTTTTTACAGAATAAAAACATCCGAAATGGGCTTCAAAATACTTATAATGCATACTTGTTCGTGAATATATAAGATTATTATTAGATTTTTATGTTTATTTAAAACCTGTTCGTGCTAATAATAACTGATTCCTGAAAGTGTGCAAGTTTTATTACCTTATAATCAATATTTATCATAACCAGATAAGAATTCTTTACAAAATTCCGTATGTGTACATTTACTCTTATGTTTATTTTCTATTCAGATTCTCTTCAAATATTTGTCAGTGGGTGTAATTATTTTGCGGCGACATCAATACCTTGCAGCAACTTTCTCTTGTACAATGTACCATTAATTTAAAGTATACATTTGTATTTCGTACTCCTAGCAATCATCCTGATACCATGTTGTTATTACTTGTAAACAGTCAAGTAGTTAGTATCACGGCCGCTTTGTGTTGTATATCTCTCTATTGTTGTACTGTTGTAATACAAGTACTTAATAAAATTAACCACGAGTCTGACAATCATGATGTCAAGGTCGATTTTTTCTGACTCAATGCTGATTTTACCCACCGCAAACTGTCAGGACTTTTTGCATTAAAAGTTTTGGTTTGCAAACATGTTGTAAATGTAGCACCACATAAGTAGTATTAAGCTGGTGGCTGTCTCTGAAATTCGATCCTCATTAATTTACGAACAAAAAACACGTTTTAGAGTGTCACGCATCCGTATAAAACCTCAGACCTTGATCACGTGATCAATTCAACAACAACAACAACAACTTTATTACGTTGATTTTTATTTTATTCTCCTCCAAATTACTACACACAGTATTACCCCAGAGATAAAATCTACACGAAAACATCAAATGTAATTAATGAAAACGTATGGTTAACTAATTTGAATGTAATTCAATAAACAAAGTTAAAATGATTCCTTTCTTTCATTGCAAATTTCAATTCATGTGCAATGACCATTTCTGTGTTATGACCATTTATTTATGTTGTATCAATTAATGGTTTATTGTGATTGAAATTCATTATTTTCTTTGATTAGTTACCATTTATAAAAAAACTTACAATAGAAAAAAAACGTTTAAAAACATACACAGATAAAAAAAATGAATTACAATTAAAAAACTTCACTCAATAAACTTCAATAAAGAGAAAATATCAATAAACAAAGTTAAAATGATTCCTTTCTTTCATTGCAAATTTCAAAAATGTGTTACAATTAAAAAACTTCACTCAATAAACTTCAATAAAGAGAAAATATCAATAAACAAAGTTAAAATGATTCCTTTCTTTCATTGCAAATTTCAATTCATGTGCAATGACCATTTCTGTGTTATGACCATTCCTGTGTTAAGACCTTTTCTTCGTCATGACGTTTCTTGTTTGATCGCGATTTCTGTGCATTGACCATTTCTGTGTTATGACCATTCCTGTGTTAAGACCTTTTCTTCGTCATGACGTTTCTTGTTTGATCGCGATTTCTGAGCAATGACTATATCTGTGTTATAGTCATTCCTGTGTTATGACCATTCCTGCGTTAATACCATTTCTGTGTCATAGTCATTTCTTGGTTGATCGTCATATCTGTGCATTGACCATATCTGTATTATTTCCATTCCTGCATTATGACCCCTCATGTGTCAATTTCTGTGCTATGATCATTCCTGTGTTTTACCTTTCTCATGTTATGACCATTCCTGTGTTATGGCCATTCCTGTGTTAATGTCATGTCTGTGTAATGACCATTCCTGTTTTATTGTCATTCCTGTGTTATGACCATTCCTGTTTTATTGTCATTCCTGTGTTATGACCATTCCTGTTTTATTGTCATTCCTGTGTTATGACCATTCCTGTGTATTGAACATTTTGTGTAATGACCATGCCCGAGTACAAACAATACCTGTGTTATGGTCATATAAAGTTCAAGACCTTTCATACATGTGAATCTGAAATATTTATGTTGTATCAATTAATGGTTTATTGTGATTGAAATTCGTTATTTTCTTTGATTAGTTACCATTCATAAAAAAACTTACAATAGAAAAAAACGTTTAAAAACATACACAGATAAAAAAAATGAATTACAATTAAAAAACTTCACTCAATAAACTTCAATAAAGAGAAAATATCAATAAACAAAGTTAAAATGATTCCTTTCTTTCATTGCAAATTTCAATTCATGTGCAATGACCATTTCTGTGTTATGACCATTCCTGTGTTAAGACCTTTTCTTCGTCATGACGTTTCTTGTTTGATCGCGATTTCTGAGCAATGACTATATCTGTGTTATAGTCATTCCTGTGTTATGACCATTCCTGTGTTAATACCATTTCTGTGTCATAGTCATTTCTTGGTTGATCGTCATATCTGTGCATTGACCATATCTGTATTATTTCCATTCCTGCATTATGACCCCTCATGTGTCAATTTCTGTGCTATGATCATTCCTGTGTTTTACCTTTCTCATGTTATGACCATTCCTGTGTTATGGCCATTCCTGTGTTAATGTCATGTCTGTGTAATGACCATTCCTGTTTTATTGTCATTCCTGTGTTATGACCATTCCTGTTTTATTGTCATTCCTGTGTTATGACCATTCCTGTTTTATTGTCATTCCTGTGTTATGACCATTCCTGTTTTATTGTCATTCCTGTGTTATGACCATTCCTGTGTATTGAACATTTTGTGTAATGACCATGCCCGAGTACAAACAATACCTGTGTTATGACCATTCCTGTTTTATTGTCATTCCTGTGTTATGACCATTCCTGTGTATTGAACATTTTTGTGTAATGACCATGCCCGAGTACAAACAATACCTGTGTTATGGTCATATAAAGTTCAAGACCTTTCATACATGAGAATCTGAAATATTTATGTTGTATCAATTAATGGTTTATTGTGATTGAAATTCGTTATTTTCTTTGATTAGTTACCATTCATAAAAAAACTTACAATAGAAAAAAAACGTTTAAAAACATACACAGATAAAAAAAATGAATTACAATTAAAAAACTTCACTCAATAAACTTCAATAAAGAGAAAATATCAATAAACAAAGTTAAAATGATTCCTTTCTTTCATTGCCAATTTCAAAAATGTGTCACAATTAAAAAACTTCACTCAATAAACTTCAATAAAGAGAAAATATCAATAAACAAAGTTAAAATGATTCCTCAGACAATTAAAAAACTTCACTCAATAAACTTCAATAAAGAGAAAATATCATATATTACCACTTGAGGAAATAGGGAAAATCCTGAAAAGTTCCCGGTCTGAAAATATCAAAAGTACGTAACTGCTACAAAGAACCAAAGAAAAAAGTTAACATTTTTTCATCACATATGAATCACCACATCAGTGTACCATGGTGAAATACCAGTAAATAATCCTAATGTGTTTGCCAATAACATTCGTTATACATTATACGCTTTCATCGCGTAATTTCTAATAAAATGTAAAAATAAATGCACCAAACTATGCCATAACAAAATGAAACATATGAGACAATGAAACAATGAAGTGATTTGATTTTTTTAGACATAAACAGTTCACATGTATACCAATTAGATTCTGACAAGCATTAACAAAGATTGTTCTGGTAAATAGGTGTATGCATATTATAATTAGAACGTAATATCACACACACATATACAGTAAAACCTCAACAATAAGACAACCCTTTGAACATTGGTCTTCTTACTAATGTCGTCGTAATATCGAGGTTGAATGTCGTCTTAATATTGAGGTTGAATGTCGTCGTTATATCGAGGTTGAATGTCGTCGTAACATCGAGGTTGAATGTCGTCGTAATATCGAGGTTGAATGTCGTCGTAATATTGAGGTTGAATGTCGTCGTTATATCGAGGTTGAATGTCGTCGTAACATCGAGGTTGAATGTCGTCGATATATCGAGGTTGAATGTCGTCGTAATATTGAGGTTGAATGTCGTCGTTATATCGAGGTTGAATTTCGTCGTTATATCGAGGTTGAATGAGGAGCAAATAGTGAACATGGACTTGAACATTTTGGTCTTAATTTTGAGGTGGTCTTATAATTGAGATGGTCTTTAAGTGAGGTGTTACTGTATATAATCATCCCTACAGACTTAACACTACGTTCTTGTTAAATTAATAGTTAAAATGTGTATTCATCGTTTTTAAGTTACTATCTTGAAATATCATGACATTAAAATAAAGATTCACATTATGTCTACATTGTCTGGGAACAACTGTTCACAACTTAAAGGCACTATCAATATACAGTTATTGGTACTTTCACACAATTTTAACCACTGTTATTTCTGTTATATGAAAATACAAACTAAATCTCAGACTCTTGATGATTGACTTAACTTTCCAGAAAATATAATCAACAATTTCAGATTAAATTAATTCATTTTATTAAAGTGGTTATCTAAACAGAAACAATAAAAGCAAATTTTACATTTTGTTTTCAATTATCGTTCTGGTAACATAGTTCACATATTTTATAAAAATAGATTGAAACATTAGCTTCAAGAATCGTTTATGATTAGCGTGTCTCAGTGTGGCTAAATTCATAAATGCAGTAATAAAACTAAAATGCAGTTATTAGTTTGACTGTCCTTTGTACAGAGATTAAAAGTTAAACTCAATCCTCATAAAGTGTTAGTGTCATGGAAAATTGGAAAAAAAGTAAATAATAAATAAAATACATTAAACTACTTGCTTACATATACAAACCATATCTACAAAGCTTTCCTTAGTTACAAGTAAAGGAATAGTCGCCAGTGAGATCATTTGAAAACTAACATAATGTTTCTGACAACATTTAAAAAAAAATTTACAATAAGAACACACACACTTTGACTAGTACATGTCAGAGAGAAATCTCAGCGGTTTAAACATATTGTGGATGACAAGGCATTGTTCAATATCAACACGTTCTGAAGGCAAGCATGCATGAAAGACGTGTATCCGTCACTTCCCCCAGATAACTGCGGCAAGCATGCATGAAAGACGTGTATCCGTCACTCCACCCAGATAACTGTGTAAGTTTTTTTTTATCTTTTATAACAGTTTTCCAGCAAACGTATATGTTGCTCGGTCATAACGGAACAATCTGTCCCTGTTAGTCTCCAGACTTGGATATCATCATGTACGGAACGGACCGAACTGAACTAGAACGGGTTTTATACTGACGACACGAGCGTCCCTCAGTGATTGTCAGATGACCAGGCCTGGAACAGAGGACTGCTAGACACAAATCGACGTAATGTATTCCAACATGCCGGAACGTCAACACGTAACCTTAACAGGGACGATTCTTCCGATCTAGTTCTTGACTAAAATAACAAAAAAAAAACAAAGATCAAATATAAAGCAATAATAAATCAATAAATCGTGACGGCGTAGTATCACTAAAACAGTATTTTTTGGGATTAAAGTAATAACAATCGAAACAAACATGGACATTATTATTCAATTCTAGACTTGAATTTTCGACCTTTCTTAAGACAATTAAACAAACTATGGTCTTAAAACTAACGTAGTTAAATAAACACTATTTTGATTGCTTACTTCACCAGGTAACAGCGCATTGATTTGAAGTCCAACGATATGCGGTCTGATTTGAAATAATGAGTAACACCATTACGTCATCATTAAGAACATGACTGCTCACATATATTGTAGTATTTTACAAATGGGTATTTTTCTTTTCTATGCCTGGTTAATCACTCAGTTATACGTCTGGTGTATTTGATCATTCATATTTAGCAATGTTTAACGAGCTGTTAAATATCGTCTGCTAGCAAAATGCCAGCATGCAACTACCACAAAATTATCTAATTAGAGAACCAATAATTATGGCGCAGTTAGCAGAAATTAATTCATAAACACCCTGTCGCTTGCATCTGTGTAAATTTGTTTTGTCCCTGTGGTAGATCTATTCAGAGTGTTTGAAATCTATTTATTTTTGTTACAAGGTCCATATTTCTTTTGTTACTGACTGAAGAAAGTTTAAACAACGAGCAGACGACATCACGGTGGTCGTGAATAGCTTCATAACAGTTTTACTTTGATGTATACGGCGTGAAAATATGGAAACGCCCATAATTTGTTACAATGGTCTGCAGTTGGTCGATTTGTAGAGCCGCGCGCTATCATCCAATAACGCGAGGTCAATATGACGGCACTCCAACACGCTTAATATAGAATATCATATTGCGTTGTTACGGTCAACTAAGAGTGATTATAACGGTTCTATCAGGCAACTCACGGGGAAGTGCGTGTATGAAGCCTCATTACTCAAAATTAAACAAACAATTACTAGATAAACTATCAGATAAACTAATTAAACATGATCTCTTACATAACATTAAATAGAAAATCACTGAATTCGATCATTTTTGCTTGTTTTCTCATTAGATTACAGACCAAGATTGTGTTGAAGAATGTACTTGTTTCCGTTGCAATGTTATCGTAACAGAACGTCGATAAATTAACAACGATAAGTATTACGTAAGTTTCTATGTACAGAATTATTGAATACAATACTTTCTGTCGCTGTAAACAGTGTTTAGCAAGTTCGATATGCAAATAAGGGAAATGAACGCTGTCTTGTACAGAAAATGGATTTGATACTGTCAAAGATTTAGCCTAACTAAGGGATCAGTTATTAAAGTAGATGAACATCTGTTTTATGTAAAGAAGAGCGCTGTTACAAAAAGAAAGGTTTAGTGATCGTCTCATGCGACTATTTTAGTAATGTTAGTAATAGATTAAAGGACTTCATGTATAACGTTGCAATTGGTCGCTGTAATAAAATTAAAAATAATAACGCCTCACTCAATTTCCGGTGTAAATTAACTTACATGCGCTCGAGCAAGATTCATGATTTAGGAATGGATAAACACCTGTTCGTGCAGAACCGGACGTAACAGAATTGGGGAAGAACTATTTCGTCCATAAACTATTTAGTTCATAGTTGTTCCTTTTTATTAATAGATCTACTTATTTTCACCCATGTGTTCATGTGGCTGTCTCATTTTGTGCCAAGCCATTGCCTGTTGAACTAACTTCTAAATTTACTTCTATATTTATATTGTCATTTGTCAACTCTGTCTATCATTTTTCATTACTTTAAACTTTTGTCAATTTATTATCATACCTAGTCATTTTTGTGGTTATCCTGTTGTATATTTTCCATTACCCTTTTATACAGTGCCTTTAAAGTGTATGCATTCACATTTTGACATTATAACTTTAACTTGCTTGCAAATACATGTACATGCACTTCATACTTATTTTTATATTGGTCATGCCATTGTTATTGATGCGTTCAGTATTTACTTGCTATAAATATTTTGTTTTTGTTTCTCATTGTACGTTTACATTGAAGCTGTTATTCACCATACCTAAATGATTTTTATATACGTTTATGTAAAAAAAAACGTCCAGTTTATATCAATAGAATTTCTTTTGCAAAATTGTATATAGATAACTTATGTATGATGGATATTTAAGATTTTTAAAACTTCAGGATGAAAGGTCGCAGTGAATATTTCGTACGACACCAATTGTCCCGAGACACGTCACCTTTGGCAGAAACAGCCCTGTAACCAATGATGTAATACTTTTTAACCAAACATCATCTCTTTTCCAACATATTCCCAGTTTTATGTCACGAAATGAACTTGGCAAAGTGTTAGCTTTGACATATACAGAAATACTTAACAAAGCCACGGACCTATATATGGTTTATAGATCCGTGACAAAGCATAAATTTGAAAATTGGTCCTGTAACCAATTATGTAATACTTTTTAACCAAACATCATCTCTTTTCCAACACACTCCCATAAATGATTAAGCTTTCTTTGTACAATAGGTTCTGCGCCGACTTGAAGCTCTGCTATAATGTTTTTTCTTGTATTATCTTATGTAGATGTACCGATACTACGTTATTTATAACGAGTTTTATGTCACGAAATGAACTTGGCAAAGTGTTATAGCTTTGACATATACAGAAATACTTAACAAAGCCACGGACCTATATATGGTTTATAGATCCGTGACAAAGCATAAATTTGAAAATTGGTCCTGTAACCAATTATGTAATACTTTTTAACCAAACATCATCTCTTTTCCAACACACTCCCATAAATGATTAAGCTTTCTTTGTACAATAGGTTCTGCGCCGACTTGAAGCTCTGCTATAATGTTTTTTCTTGTATTATCTTATGTAGATGTACCGATACTACGTTATTTATAACGAGTTTTATGTCACGAAATGAACTTGGCAAAGTGTTATAGCTTTGACATATACAGAAATACTTAACAAAGCCACGGACCTATATATGGTTTATAGGTCCGTGACAAAGCATAAATTTGAAAACAATTAATTCTGTTTGAGATAAATGTTTGATAAAAACAGTATCATTTTACCATTCTTCGCAGCTCTTAAAGAAGAAGTACGCGCAACAAATTATTTTAAGAATTAAAAACATAGATGTTTTCAATAATGTTTTTAAAAGCATAATAGTTTTATCCGGAGGTTGGACGCCTAGAAAATAAGACTTAAAGATCCTTACCCGTCGACGATGTCTCTTGAGGTAGACGGAGTGGAAATCATCACTAATTCGTCTGAGTTCTCGACCCACTTGTTGTTGTTGTACCTGCAGATGGAATGACTGGACATCCGGTAAGGATATAGAGCGATCACGTGACATAGGTACAACATCCGGTAGCGGTGAAAATGGTTTCTCACTGAGTGACTGAACCTGCAGTCGTCTGGTGGATGGTTCTGAAAAGAAAGAGCAGAAAATGGAAAAAAATATGCAAAACATAAATTATCTTGATTACTGCGCAAACTTTATTCACACACAACACGCAGAACGATGAACAGTCTGAAAGTATCTGATTCCGTATTTTCTCATTTTAATTAAATCCAGTTCTAGTTTAGCCAGACCGAACATTCATAAAGCGTACTGGAAGCGTGGTACAGTGAAGTACAGAAGTTTACTCTTATATAAACACCACTTAAGGTGTCAACACTAGGCTGAATCATGTCTGGCAGGTGTGATACCAAGTATGTCCCAGACTCGGTGCATGCAGAAGCAGCTATGACTAGTCGTATATTTTTTTATTTTAAATGTTTAAACTCACAATGAGAGGTACGTGAATTATTTCGACCATGAAGCAAGTGGTAAAATGTCAGACATTGAGTGTATATCTACACGTGATGAGAGAAGTGTGTCAGACATTGAGTGTATATCTACACGTGATGAGAGAAGTGTGTCAGAACGTACTTGTACGTAAACATGTCGGCTTGTAGAATAAACAAAACAATAGGGTGACATTTAACAAAAAATTTAAACACACACCATGCAATAAGTATACACAGCTGTTTTTATTATTATATGATTCGTGTTTCTTCACCTATTCTCTATAATACGTTTATATTATTTGACAAACTTTGAGGTGGTCAGCCAATGAACACATGTTTTGCAAACGATTGACCAATAAACAAGGTGAACACAAGAACGCTATTCTCAACTAGATTTTGAATCGACATGTATAGTAATAGTACAATATGAATTTGTCAATATATCACGCAGTTATCATTAATTACAAATATTCCACAACATATTATCACCAGACGTCTAGCAGACGTATATTATAGTTGTAATTACACGAGTCACTTCTTATCCTGTTAAAACTTCAATAAAAATACATTATCACAGAATACATGTATTCGTATTTCTCTGTATTTGTCGAAAAAAGACATTTGTATTATTATAAAATTAAAAAAAAACGAGCGGGTGTTTTTTTACGAGTTTGTCTGTTTGTAATATGATTAAACAAGATTTTTTTAAACGGTTATAGCCTACTTGGCAATGGTTCTTATTAATGATGTTTTAGACTATGTAACAACAATACTGGATGATGCCCATTAAAAAATTAGGTTCAGATGAGTCAGATACACCTTTAAAGTTACCTAAAGTAACATGGTCAATGCTCCTTATTCAACTCACCAAACGTCTGATGAAATACAAACTAAGACTTTACATGAAGGCGCGAGGAGGAGGACACTTGAAACATTTATAATCGTTTTACATATTTTCCGACAGACTATTTCGTGTCGTAGTACATCTTGTCCTGGCGACCGTCTGCGAAATGTAAGCGAGACCTCCTTCCATTCGTTTGTTTCCTAGATTATATTCACTGTCGGCAGGTAACGGTCTGTCAATCTTGCCGGGTATTTTTTAATGAAATCAAGTGAAACATTCCCCAGTCAATCGGTTATCCGTATTAATGAAAAAATATAATTAATGTGTAAACATTTATTCTTACAGCGAATTAACCAGACATTCATTTTCGCATTTCAAAACGACATTTGTCGGAGAAGCGTGGATTAACGGTGTTATTTACATATTCTGCAATATGTCGCCACGCTCGTGCATGCATTCTTTAATAAACATCTTACATTATTACATAATACAGTCACGTGACTGGATGGTACAGAACTATGTCAGTAGAGTAAATGTTTTTATGAGCAGCACATGGGCAGTAATTTCAAGCCTAATCCTTCAGCAATACATCAATCAGTATCGCAATGGATCACAAACAAATGCACTGAATGAGCACATCTGTATGACTGAGGTGGATAAAATTATAATACATGTACATTGCGTGAATTATCTAATCAAATACAACAATACACTGAATACTATCTCATTCATTCTGCTTCGATTTATACTAGTATTAAACTAGTATTAACATAGATCCTGAGATGTAAAGTTGCTTATGAGATCTAGGAAATTCGGATTAAGTACAGTAAAACCTCAATAATAAGACCATCTTTGGGACCATTGAAAACTGGTCGTCTTATTGAGGTGGTCTTAATATTTAGATTGAATAAAGAGCAAAACAGTGAAAACGGACTTGAAAATTGTGTTCTTAATTTTAAGGAGGTCTTATTATTGCGGTGGTATTTAGGTGAGGGTTTATTGTGTGTTATAAGATATGCCACTTTATGATATCATGTATCAGCACATATTTCAAAGCTATATAGGTATGGCACTGTACTTCATTCTCGCATCAATTAATGTTATATCATCAATAATGCGGCGTTCTGTTACAGTATATAGATACGCTTTCATGCTCTCTTTTTGTACACCGGGCGCTTATTTCCATACAATCATAACCACATAATCCATTGTGAATGTAATGGCAGAAGAATCAAAGCGCTGTGTAGAGCGTATTCCTCTACATACAAAACATACTCAGGCAGAATTATTAATCGCATTCGCTTTTAGATAACATGAGCAAAAAACAAATACAAGTCACCAAATAACCAAACAAGTCATTAAATATACGCCTCTCCGCTTTACTGATCACGCGTGCTTGGAAAAAGTTCTCAGTACTTAATTAATGATAGATGATTAGATAGAGACTATTTCATCAGCCCAAGTCATACCAAATTAGTGGTATTCTTTAAAACATACACATTTACAGTACATGTACTGCTAATGTTAATACATATCTGGGACCAATATAACCACATATTGTATATTATATTGGTCCCAGTAGAAGTATGTTTAACGAGTCGATCTCTACACCGTTAAACAAACTCAATACTTCATTCTGGATTTCCTGCTCAAATAATCCTCTTACATACCTAAGTTCAAACACCATTATATTTCCCTTCGCCTCGGACAAAACGTGTTGTTTACTCGACAAATACGCGCAAATGAAATCACAACGCAAGTAGCAGTTCAACAAATGATTAAAATGTAGGAAGATGTTTTTGAATATCTCCGTTGGGGGTAAAGTCGCATAAATAGTACAACAGTACGAAATAATTGTATATATTGTATTTTGTACTCTCAGCATACAAGAGACTATTGACATTATATATACTAGTACATATAAATGATGTAATGATAGTGACTAACATATTTATATTCTTAGTACAATGAACATCAGGGACAAACCACACCCCCAATAATGATTGTATGCACGAAAACCACACTGTATGTACTTGAATGAAATCTTCAAAAGAGTCTATATGACACAGACAACTTGACGCTTTATCTCGATCCTTTCTCGTACAGGACAACCCTATATGCGTTCATCTGTTTCTCGCTCCAATAGTAGTTTATAGCTACGTACCGCGATCTATCGATCTGTAAATCAAATGTGTGAGTAATGGTTTCATCTATTAATTACATCATTCAAGTACATCCTTTACCATCTAAGTCATTTCAGCGATGTGTTCGGACTGGCGACCAGGGTGACTATATCAGTATTACTGTTATCGGGCTAAACTTAAACATCTCCCCAGGCAAATTCTGATAGTTTTAGTATATTATACAGGTATAATGTAAAACAATCACTGTACCGACAGTAGTAAATGTCTGACCTACCTCTATTGAGCAACTGTACGTTTGAGCGGAAGGCATCCCGTATCAGCTGGCAATGTGGGTTGGGAGTCTGAGTTCCAACACTTCTACTGACTATAGGACGGAATGGATTGCTGTATAATACTCTATCTTTCATAGTCCACTTAGTATGATAGAACGGCGAGGCAATAAGGCACAATTCACTGGCCTCACTCCGGAAGTTAGAAATTCTGTCATTACTACTTCCGCTGACTTCCGGTGACGGTAATGGCGCTGATGGTCTATGTATTTGTCCATTTTGCGTCACTTCAGAGACATCATTACTTGGAGTGTCATATAATAATTCCTGCACCTCTCTGTCTATATCTTCATCATCAGCGTCTTCATGTTCAAAGATAACATTCATAACTGATTCAAACTGGTTTACAAACACATCTTCGTCAGCACTTATGTCTATATCATCCGTAGCATTAAACACCCCGGCATCATCTTCAATTTCATCTTCATCAAATGTAAAGGTTCGATCCTGTGTTTTCACTCTTGCTGGTGAAAAATCGGAACTATAACCACTGTCTCGCTTGCAAGTGGTCGAACATAGGGTGCTGGGCGATTTAGCGCTGGCCCCAACTGGTTTAAAGGCCGAGGACCGGGTCTGGCTGTCTCCTGGATCCTTAGTGGTCAACATTTGCATCACTTTTATTTGTCCATTAGAATCAAAACTGAAATAGAACAACCGTTATATACTATTATATTGACATAAATCATCTATACTATACCCTCATAGTATTGTGTACATCAATCATTTAATATAATTTCAGCGAAGTTGTATTAATTGAGTACAACTCGTACTAGATAGACAACCAGCCAGATAGTATCGCGCTACTTTTATACATACGCCTTTATAAACAATCAAAGTTCCTCTATATCAAGAATTGCAATGATAATTATATTTATACAAAATATAAAGTTTAAAATACAAAATATTTATAATTATTGCAATTAATGACTTAAATACTTACAACTGTTTCGCGTTTTTCTTTATCTATCAACTAAAAGTTCAATTAGTCCGTCACGTGTAATTAATTAAGTTTTAATTAGTTCATAAAATGAGAATCTCAACAACACATATAATCCATCACGTCAAGTCTAAAACGGTGGAACAGTAATCCTTCACAGAAGTAAACGTGTTCAATCCTTCTTGCGTAAGCTTTAAAATTAACGTTTTTACTATCTCTACCGACAACGTAAGTAAACACGCTATATAGTGTTAAATACTAAAGTATAATAATACGACGTCTAGACGACTCACAATCTCGCGTTAGTTTGTGATGATCTGTGAAAATATTTACTTATTAAACAGAACGACTCGTAGAAGTAGGCGGGGCCTGCGCGATTTCCAATAACGCTTCTGTTTTGAACCCAACCACGTGCAGTGTTTGTAAACATTGCCTTGATTGATATCACAGAATACCGAATGACAGCTCATTAATATTCATAAGATTGGAAGGGAGGAGCTACGGACGGATTTTCCCACGACGGTGATTCAGTAAGAATGATTTGATCGTTGCTTTCTTTAAGCTGGATAAAAACATGGAAAAAGTGCGCGATTATTTATTTATTTTGCGTGCGATTATTTATTTATTTTATCAACAGTTTACTGTTATGTAGACCGGGTTGCGCAAATACAAAATATTGCGTCGAAAGATATGTAGATCAATTTGTTTGACCTCAAAATTAATTCATACGAATTTATTTATACCACATTTTAATCATTAATTCCGTTATCAATTTAAGAGCAATTAATCACGAAAGGACGCTTACAGCGGATACTTTTGATCTTCTTCATAAAGACATTAACAGAAATTAAAAGTATTGGTCTGTTGACCAGATGCCTAACGGTAAATCCGCCTTATCTTTGTAGATACATCAGCTTAGAAATTAGATCTCTAAAATCGTACCATAAACATATTGAATTATTAACATCGCATCTAAAATCTCGGCTAATTGGGAACATTTTATTGTCATTTTATTGTTGATTGAGTGTAGTTTTATAGTAGAAGTATGTAATTGATAAAGATCAATACGTCAGGTGCAGGCAAAAACTGCACTAGTTCACGTTAGATTTCCATTTAGCGCTGTCTGTCTCGAGGCAAATTTCGGCAGGTCGCTGAACGCCCCATGTGTCGTAAAATACGACGGAGACATAAAATTGCATGCGAGAAAACGGTAAGAAGAGGAAATATGAGGCATTCATTCTGTGTTGGTAAATTGTTCCGTCATCTGTTTGTCTGCAAACAAGAACATATGTGTGCTTCCAGCGAGATTGTGTTGAGATCATCACAGAATGCGCAAGTTGACTTTAGTGTAAAACTTTCCACACCGATATTTGATATTTAAAGTTGTTTGTTGATTAATGTATATAGTTATGACTCTAAGAGTTCTTGTGTATCTGAGTAGAATTATTCATTTATGTAAGAAATGAGTATCCAGTCACCTTAGTGATCGTACTATACTGTGTGAACAGACTTTGATAATTATCTCCAGTAAATGAAGTGCATAAATCCACGTCTGATGCTATAAAGGTATCGTGGTCTTATTTTTATCTGACATAATATGCGTAGTAATAAATATGATGAGAAAATCGGTGGTATTTACCTTCATACAGATGCAGACTACAACACTGTATCGTCACATTTCTTATGTTTCCAAAAACCACAAATGCAAGTGTCAGATACCGGTATTTTCTATCCTGACCTACGCGCCGAGTATAGAGCTGGCTTGGGAAATTTCTGTATCTGTCTCGTGTTGTGCAGTTCCAGAAACGTTTAAGAAAAGATTTACAGTACGTTAATATGTCATGTTCTCAAATTAGTACTTCGCATATTTATATAGAAAACAGGATTATGTTCCTTAAATTAATATATCCCCAAACACGTTAACGTGAAGTCGAAGTAGGTTTATCAACACCGTTTTTTTTCCAACAATATTTCAATTGTAAATTGTGATATTTTCCCGACTTTTCGACCTGTCTTCATGTCAGCATCTTACAACACCCTTATAAATTAGGTAACGAATGATTGTAGATGAACCAATTATCTTCAGTCAGATTTATATACAGAGAATATACACCTTGCCCAGGGTTTGAAGTTACGAGTTTCTCACTTCTGGGTTGCATATCAAGCGATCAACTACCTGAGAATCTACACCTCGCTTCGAGATTTGAACTTACGACCCTCCGGATTACCACCGGGAGATCTACCAACTGGGACATTACGCCTCGCCAAGGATTTGAACTTACGAGCTTCCGGATTACCACCGGGTGATCTACCGACTAGAACATTACGCATTGCATTACTCATTTGGACGATCAAACCGGACGGTAAAGACATTCTTGCAAATAAAGAAATAAAGCAGAGTCCCTCAGTAATAACGGTTAGCATAGATTGGTGTCACATTCTGTTAAAGCGGAAACTATCCAAGGATCCCCATACATGTAGGTGTGATAATCACATTTACTTCTGTGTAACTTTAACAGCTTCTTTTGCTTCAGGGTAACGCCACACTCACCAGGTGGTAAGGGGATTAACTCCGGTTAATAAATACTACCAAGGGAGATAAATGGCGTGGTACCGTTTAAGTATGATTATAGCGCCGCGTTGTATGACATCATTATTGACATATGGTAATAATTACTGTGTGTTGATTATGGACAAGACTTGAAGTCTGTAATCAGAAGGCACAGTTACATTTTGTTCAGAATTCCGGGGAGAAAGTGTTCATGAAAATACATTTATATACACGATACTGACAGTGGCTCTGTAAGCGGGGATATTTGATACTCAAACTTTAGAAAATACGGTTTTCATCAAATGGCGAATACTCTCTAATGTGTTGCCATTGAGGTGACATCATAATTAACGACATGTGAGATGAAAAGGAGAATAATAAATAATGTGAAATTGGTATGACAAGTTGGACAGTCTATCACTTTATTTTGAAATTGAATAATGTTAGCACAATATCCAAATATAATTTCTTTTCTGTCTGACGAATATCATGAAATTCTCGAATTTATGTTTGTGGTTATTTTAAATGTGATTAAAGTCGTCTGCTCAAAATAATGTTCATGACGGATTGTCGTGAGTTTTTGTTATGAAGTCAGACAGTGTAGATACTGATAGACATGGTAAAAATCTACACGGAGAATGAACGACAATTTTCTTGCCACTTTTATTTAATTTTTTTTTTTCAAGTGAATGAATTATGATTAAGCGTTTGTACAACCCCCAGTGGTTGCGTCACTGACCAGCGATACTCATGGCCCTGATACAACCCCTTCCCAGTGGTTGCGTCACTGACCAGCGATACTCATGGCCCTGATACAACCCCTTCCCAGTGGTTGCGTCACTGACCAACGATACTCATGCCCTGATACAACCCCCTTCCCAGTGTTTGCGTCACTGACCAGCGATACTCATGCCCTGATACAACCCCCTTTCCAGTGTTTGCGTCACTGACCAACGATACTCATGCCCTGATACAACCCCCTTCCCAGTGTTTGCGTCACTGACCAACGATACTCATGCCCTGATACAACCCCCTTCCCAGTGTTTGCGTCACTGACCAACGATACTCATGCCCTGATACAACCCCCTTCCCAGTGGTTGCGTCACTGACCAGCGATACTCATGCCCTGATACAACCCCTTCCCTGTGGTTGCGTCACTGACCAGCGATACTCATGCCCTGATACAACCCCCAGTGGTTGCGTCACTGACCAGCGATACTCATGCCCTGATACAACCCCTTCCCAGTGGTTGCGTCACTGACCAGCGATACTCATGCTCTGATACAACCCCCTTCCCAGTGTTTGCGTCACTGACCAGCGATACTCATTTAACAGCCATTTAGAGTTTGTGCTAAGTTAAGTTAAAACTTAAATAGTTTTGTGAAATCGGAAGTGTACATATACAACGTATATTTTCCCGAGCACTGATTCCGTGTGACTATGTACATATACATCGTATATTTTCCCGAGCACTGATTCTGTGTGACTATGTACATACGTATATTTCCCCGAGCACTGATTCTGTGTGTCAATGTACATACGTATATTTTCCCGAGCACTGATTCCGTGTGACTATGTACATACGTATATTTTCCCGAGCACTGATTCTGTGTGACTATGTTACATATACAACGTATATTTTCCCGAGCACTGATTCTGTGTGACTATTTACATATACAACGTATATTTTCCCGAGCACTGATTCTGTGTGACTATGTTACATATACAACGTATATTTTCCCGAGCACTGATTCTGTGAGACTGTGTACATGCATGAAAATATACTTGTGAAAGTCCACACAATATTGAATTAAAAATTTAAAAAAAAAATTTTTTACAAAATGTTTTTTATTAAAATTCCACGTAGTTATCTGGGTGAAACATACGTAAAATATATGAATAGTGTTGAACACGACATTGTTAAAATCATCTTGTTACATTGTTAGTTGTACAGTAGACACGAAACTAGTGGAATGTTTTTAATAGCTTGAATACAGATGTATCTGACTCATCTGAACTTAAATTGTGTGAATAAGCTTCATCCAGTACATTACTGTTGTTGAATTGGTTGAAACAACTCTTATAAGAACCATTGCAACGTATAACTGATAGAAAACATATTTTTGTATCATATTACTGATAGAGAAATCTTGTAAAATAGCCTGATTGTTAAAACAATAGAAGGTATTTTTTAAATTTTATGATGTACACACATCTTTCTCCAACAAATAAGAATCAATACATTATGTCTTCATTCTTTGTTAATGCATGTTTATTGATGTTTTAACTATAGGGAATATTTTTTCATGTTTGTTTAGATAAACAAATAAACAAAAAATGAGCATAATATTACTATAATGAATCTATATCCCAACACCCTTATCCAGAATTGAGTGAACACTCGACCACTTGTAAACAATGAGAATCTCAAGAAGGGATTTTAAATAAATCATAATAAAAGAAATGCGAAGAAAAGTATTCACTAACCAAAATAATGCTAAATATGCCTTTGAATGCCAAAAACTTCACTAAGTACTTCAAAATGACAGAAAGTGCCAACAATGAATGGAAACTGTGCAAACAATAGTGCACATGTTATACAAGTATCTTCATTCCAAACAACAATCTTTAAAATCGTACATAACCGACTTTCTATCTGGCGCGGTATGCGTTTTAGTCGAGATTATGGGTATAAAAATATTGTTTGACGATCCTACTTAAATAGGATTTCCATAACTGATTATAATATTTTTATTTCTTTTTAAAACCTGCAGTACTGTGGGAGGGGTGAAGCAAGAAATGAATGAATATTCAGTAAATTATCTAATTACTGATAACTCGTTGAATGATGATGACTGTTTAACGTATAACACGTGTTGTCATGTTTGCTTAATTCTATTTTATTGCTCAGTATGGAATTAATTTCTTATTGAATAATTTCTAATTAATGCAATTTATTATGATTAGCGACTTTCACCGGTTTCTATCTTTATTCTCGTGACCTCATGCGGTCAAACTAAACACTCCAAGTGTTTCGGCTTCTTGTGTTCTATCAAGTGGTTTGTGAAATCCCTCTGGCCCTTTTCCATCATCACATACCGATTGTTCCCCCTGATTACACGATCCCTGTTTGACTTTGTTCTCGTCAATAATTGGATAAACAGTCTTGACAAGTTCCCGGTGATAGTTGGTGATTTCGTCTACTTTATAAATGATGTAAGACAAGTATTACCTTTGAACGTAGAAAAGATGTTACCATAATTAATGACAAATTAGATAAAATTGAAGATAATGTGAGTGTCATGTCACGTCTAAAGTGAACATTTGCTGCATGGTGATTTCGCAAGCAATGAATCACTTACAATTATTTGATATCAGTCGTAATTTGTCCACTTTTACGTCTTCTGTTGATAGCAACCGTTTGAAGTATGCAGATTCTTGCAATGTGATTAACTTTCTAGCAGTAAATTTGTCACGAATTTGCTCGTGTTGTATTCATTTATAGAAGTGCGGTGATCCCTTGATGAAGTATTCAAATAAAAATCTTGATGGGTATGACATGAAAATTTTTTTTACAGAATGTAAGTGACTGAAAAATAATTCACGTGATGAAAATATCTATTTGAACACAGCGAGCAATGGATACTCTACAAACATCAGCCATAAATAAGATTTGTTACTAGTATCTTTTAAACGCACGGGCAGAAGCGAGTTCTGCTTTGAAAAGGCGCTTTGTTCTCCAATGAACATCAAAGCTTGTCATGCATATCGCAGTTATGTTCATAAATAATTTTTAACTATACTTGTAAGCTAAAATATAGAATCTACAAAACATGTATTCCTTTCTGTATGATTGAGTACAATTTTTTAAATCTATAATTTATATTTGATACTTATTTTGTTTGTATTTCGTCATAAGTATATAAATTCTAACGTATTTATAGCGTAGTCAATGTTTGCCTTATTTTCATCAAGTATACCACTTCTGTCTCTGTGATGTCTCTGTTGTCGTTATTATCATCGTTATAAATGTTGAAGTTATCGGACACAGTTAAAACATCTATTTAAACCATCATCAAAAATAATTCTGCATCAGTCAACTAACGATCGTACTCTTCAAATCCTTGCCTTCATCATCACCATCATCAGCATCGCTAGCATCATCACCATCATCAGCATCGCTAGCATCATCACCATCATCATCATCGTTAGCATCATCACCATCATCAGCATCGCTAGCATCATCATCTCATAATCACCTACATCATCATTATCATCATTAGCAGCAGTATCACTAGCATCATCATCATCACTATCATCATCATCACTAGCATCATCACCATCATCATCATCGTTAGCATCATCACCATCATCATCATCGCTAGCATCATCATCTCATAATCACCTACATCATCATTATCATCATTAGCAGCAGTATCACTAGCATCATCATCATCACTAGCATCATCATCACCACTATCATCATCATCACTAGCATCATCATCACCACTAGCATCATCACAATCATCATCATTAGCATCATCATCATCACTAGCATCATCATCACCACTAGCATCATCACAATCATCATCATTAGCATCATCCTCATCACTAGCATCATCACAATCATCATCACTAGCATCATCACTATCGTCATCATCGCTAGCCTCATCATCATCATCATCGTCGTATCATCACCACCATCATCACTAGAATCATCATCACCATCATCAACATCATCTCAATCATCATCACCATCATCATCATCATCTGATCATCACTTTCATCATCATCATCATCATCATCATCATCATCATCGTCGTCGTCGTATCATCACCACCATCATCACTAGAATCATCATCACCATCATCATCATCATCATCATCATCATCATCTGATCATCACTTTCATCATCATCATGATAACAAGCATCATCATCATATTCTATATCATCGTCATTATCACTAGAACCATCATCATCTACATCATCATCTCCTTTCTCAGCATTATCACCAGCACCATCTTCATCACCATCATTTTCATTAGCAGCGTCATCATTACCTCCTCAAATTATCAAATCATCATTAATTTAGTATCATCACCATAACCACCCGTTGCATCATCAGCACCACAACTATACATAAACTATTGTCATAATAGTTACAACAAAGATTGTCGTTAAAATATGTAATTATAATGTACAGCAGCAGGTGTCGCTATTATCCGCAGATATGTCTTAACTGAACAAAAAATAAACGAACTGAATGCATTTAATGAGAAACGTTCGCGATAATAGCGCGTAAAGATGAAAGGGGAAATTGTATTGGCACAGATCGACGTAATATTATAAAATAGAGCTTATTTATTCGACGATTTATTGAAGAGCTGTACTGATAGCATGTTCTTAAGTAGTATTCAAAGTTCGCCTGCGAGTGTTACCCGTAGTCAGCAGACGAACAAACCTAGTTGGAACACATGTTAGCACTTGGTGAACAAAATAATTATGTCTGGGACACCGGTTCTTTGTATTGGTTATAGATATAAATTGATAGAATTGGGACACCATCCAAAAACCTGAGCGATTAATGCGCGTTGAAAAGAAAATAGATCTCAGACTAATCCCGGCAGTTATTTTGTATAACAGACGATATTACCAGATAAAGATAACAGAACTTCCGAGAAAAAATGCAGACGATTTTAACCTTCGGAAGGAATGTGCGTTTTCTATTTCGTGGGAAAAGTTGTAAAAGTCGAGTGGATACAATCGTAGATGTTCAGATATTGGCGCGCGATTCGGATACGAAAATATCTGTTCAAGGGTGTATTACATCCGCGCCAACATCGTATCTCGTCTGCCAATTTCAATATTTCTTTTGGTTGGCAAAATAAACGCCAGATTATTTCTACACTAGAAAAACATTTTGACAATCGTACAAATACAAGTGTCATTCATAATAACAATAATGAAAATCATTGTTATAGTACAAGTGTTTCACTGAAATACTAACAGCAGTTGAAATACTTACAACAACTGCTCACCTTCCGTGTCTGATTGTCAAACTAACACAGACATTCGACGCAAACATGCAAGACAGATCTATCTCTACCAGGACAATGTCTCAATCGCTGTTTATATTGTAACCATAAGCTCCAGCAATAACAATAAACACTTGTTGTTCCAATCTTCTTGATTATATTTATACGAGCTAATTGAGTTAGGAATTTCATAAAATTACTATAGTGATGATATTTTATGTACGAGGAATTATAAGTTAGTCTTTTTTAATTGAATGTTTGTAGTTAATTAACAACTTCGATTTGCTTCTTGTTATTGCTCGATTATATTATTTTTATTGCATTTTATTCTGTCACCCTGTTTTCTGTGGTTTTCTCAGACGATGATGAGATTTGAAAGATGGGCGTTACGAGAATATTGCTGTTATTAACAGACTTTGTCATATTTATAACACAAACCGCATTGAGTCTGAACTACATGTACTGTTGCATTGTTCTGCATACGACAATACCAGATATGAATTGTTTAATGCATGCTCTGAATATAACACAACAATCTTACAGATGTTGAGAAACTTATATAATTATATTCGCTCCAACGATGGTATTGTTATTTTTCCGCCAAAAACCTGTTTTATAATTTTACAATGAAGGGAAGTTATTTCGTAAAGATAATTTATTATTACATTTTAATTACATTATACTAGTTTATCAACATTTTATACAACTGATAGATATTCATTCCTATGACTTATATGTGATATTATGTGAATGCTTGCAATTTATGTCACACTAGTATGGTCTGAATTAAAACAGTTCTAACATTTTGGCTTGACAGTAGCCTTATTACATACAGTTATGTATGATGCATATTGTATAGTCTCTTATATTGTGTGATGTTTTATGTTCTTTATTCTCTGTCTATGTATATTTAATGCATGTCAAAGATGAGACTTTAATAAAAAAAAAAATATAATAATACTTAGGTCAGTACATTTTAACGGTGATTTTGAACGCGAAAATACGTATGTTTAATTAATGAAGTTGTTTATTTCATGTTTTTTCTTTGAGCGATGTAACGTAATAGCCACATACTTTTTAAGTAAATGCAATTTTATCATATGTGTATTTTAATGATTCATTTAACGTTGGACCTGCCCAATCAGAATCTGTTTTGGACAAAACGGTAACTAACAACGGTTTGACCAAATAATACAGTCCTTGCTACCGGTGTTCTCCAAGGCGTTCTTGTTTCCCTGCTTTCCGGGAGCATCTCGGACAACACATCTTCACCGAGGTGTACCAAATGTTTGATTCTATAAACTCATCAGGAAACTGGATGCGAAAACTAAACTATTTCTCATTAAATTATATCAGTCCTGATTAACAATGTCAATAAAACAGAGGAGATTATCATCAGACAGAGTTCTTGCATTTGAATGAAACAATTACATGTGTATGATATTGTTTGAACTGACAGATATAAACATAAAATGATGCGGTTTAATATCCAGTTTTCCGATGTGACAGGAACACTGCATGCTGGGAAATATTCACCCGATATTTTACGTCAATTAACTTTATGATCGAAACTTATTTCAGGTATTTTATTACGGCATTTTAGTTTCTGATCTAACATATTCTTAATGAAGTGTGGAACATAAAAACGATTTAATTGGCAATTTGATGCATATTCTGACGTGAATTTGATCAAGACAAATTCGATTTCTGTGTGTTTAATTATTTGAGACTGTCGATATACCATGAACAAGTTCGGCCAATTATCAACTTATGGCTTCCAACACGTGATGAGTTTTCATCTTCCGTTCTCTTGTAAAAATTTGATTATGACAAAGATCATGAAATTATTTTATGTCTCTTTTATGGTAAGGTACGAGGACATTTGAGCGTCGTTATCCCATGACGTAATACCGGAAGGAAGACTGTTTCTGATTTCCATTGATTTTGATTTAAGTTTGTGTATTGCATTAGTCGGTTTCCTTGTACAGAGTTGAGATTTTTCGCGTGGATGAGCAAGTACATATCAAATTACAAGTGAAAAATAATTACCTTTGATACGAACATTTCCAGCGTAGAAACAATGACAATTTTCCGTTTTATCAGAAAAACCGTTCAATTTAGCGATTTATAATATGTTCTGTTCCATTCTGTGCTCGTTAAATCGTTCAGATTACCATTTTCGAAAGCGAGGCTGGAGGGCGCCATATGGTATTCCCTTGATTTAATTACAAGGCACGGCAACTACCGAGGATTGCTCGGAGACCGTTCATTCATAGTTTCTTTTGGGGGAAATAAACCAATTAATTGCTCTTTAATATCAATATTTGTGTATTTAACGGTAAAACGACCTCACATGTGTACGGTATTGTTTCATTGAAGACGATCATTAAGCACCTGCGGAAATGATGAAAGTTTTTGGCGACGATTCCCGTGGTGTCACGCGAGATAATTCTCTACTGAAACCTTTTGCCTTCTAATTTGTACAATTCTTGAATTGTTCTGTCAGCGAGTGTGTGAGGAGACATAGAAGTACGCAGATACACAAGCATTGAGGAGACATAGTAGTACGCAGATACACAAGCATTCAAACAGATTGAAGAAATATCTCATTGAATGTCAAAATAAAAAGATTGACCTTCAAGTTGTCAGGCAATAAAACTAAATACTTAATACACGTAGTTAAATGTATCACAACTGAGTCCAGCTTACATCCTTACCTCATTATGTGTGACAATGCTCCATAGCTCTACCATGCTGACAGGCCTAAATGCCGTATCCGGTCACCGACTGTTGAAAAAAAGAATAGACCCGGACACCTACGATATACAATCTCTCACGCAGAAGTAATCTTCCCCTTGCAGTACAGCATTAACTATAAGGGTAGATCACTGCGTAGGAGATTGCTTCTTCAAGTGACGCCATTTCCAGACAACGTTACATGTGACGTCATCATGTGCTGACAGTTACTGTAAGCAATATTTGCCCCATATGACAATATTGGAACGAAGTGACCATATGGAGTAAATATTGTTTCCTGCTTGCAAATAATGTCATCACATTTTGCGTTTTCTTGAAATGACGTCAATTACAGAAGAGGTTGGGAATCCCATAGCAGCGCTGATTTGGTCCCAGAAGTTGAAATATGAATTTAACTGTACAACAACCTAGGCCTACACTCTTGTAATTTACACGTTTTGGAAAGGATGATGGAGTAATTCATTCCCTACACGATCATACAGCAATGACGATCAATCAACCATGGATGAAAGTCATAAAATAATTGATAACTCATGACAATGAGTATTGATTAACACAGTACACATTTAGAAGTAAATGTATACATTGTACAGTCTGAAGGTTTCGATATCCCATCAATCCATGTATAATCATTACAGTAATCCAGATCACATTTTGACTTGACTAAGCATTGCGTTACAATAATCGTATACAATTAAATAATTAGTTGACCTGATTGAGGCAAAATAAAAGCCGAAACGCGGTGTGATCATTCTTTATTCTCGGATGCCAGTTTGATCTATTAACTCGTATCAGATACTGAAAGCTCACAGCGTCAAGAATTGTAGGAAATAATCTACAATAACTGTAAATTTCAACTATTCTACAATGTCGATGTGTTTAGCTTCATTTAACTTTTGATTTATTTGACACTTTGACATTTTCTGTACAATCAGCATAATTGTCATACATTTCATGCTAATTAGACAATTAGAAAACGTACAATTTTCACCGTGTCTTCATTTAACTTGTATGCGGTCTGTGGCCGACCACGCACGTGTCATTCGAGCAGTGAGCTGGCATACAAGCGAATTCTCCAGACACCCTGCTCTGTTTCCCTGCATGGCGGTGCGCACAATTAGACTATAATGATGAAAATGCAACAAGAATAAGAATGTAGAGCACGTGCGGACATTTCACGTGCATTCTTGTGGAATGATAAGGTGATATTTCAGCGTGACGGACAATTGATCATGTGTTAAACAATAATTTATCACGCTAACAGAGATAACATGGAGGGTACGAAGATTACAAAAACCACAAATACAACGTTAAAGCCTTTGTTATTGGATTGTAGCTAATCAAATTTGTTATATGGAATTATTACTACATGTATTATTCATTAGTTAAAGAATTGGCTATTAATGATGTTTCATTTGAAAATGATACATTACTGGGTTTCACTATGGAATAATAATGTGCATAGATTGGCCTGAGATTCGATGTGAAAGATGTATCTTGTTCATCTGAAAGGGGTTAATCATGTTTTGTTTCTACATTGGCTAAATCTTCATTATAGGCTACGAACAATTGCAAGGCATTACCATTTCAATAAACCGTGTTTTATAATGTTACACGCGTTCAAAACACTGAAAGTTTGTTTGTTTATTTTAAAAATATTACATACTTCTGTTCTCGTCAATTACAGCGGAATTTATTGTTAGCTTGTTATTTGATAATGCATATTTATTGATGTTTTAACTATATGGACGATATTTTTCATGTTTTTTTATTTAAAAAATGAACAAAAATGGACAAAATATTACTTCAAAGTAATTATAACGACCACAAAGTTGAAAAATCCTTATCAATTGTTTCCAAGAATTATAGCATACAATTATTAAAGCAATTTCTTTATTTTCTTATGCCTTGTATATACATAAGCATGAATGTTTTGCTAAACACTTGTCAAAAACAAGTTGGCACTCTGACAAGGGTGTGTCTTTTATCTCTGCCAAAATTGCTCGCCTCAACTATGCAAGTAGCTAATAGAAAAGCTGTATATACACAAATAATCACAGAAAAACGCGGCGGTAAGAGGTGTAATTTTGGCTGCACAGCTGCAGTGGAAGTAAAAATGAAAGATATGTCAAAATTACGATATAATTAAAGATGTCGTAAATTTAATATACAATATTAATTACTGAAGACATTTGAATTATAAAGCAATTATAAGCAGAACATAAATTATTTCTGTGTACACTTCAGTAAAACAGCAGATTACAAAATTGTTTCTATTTCTCAAATGTTATGTGGTATAAGTGCTTCATAATACGCTGTATCTAAATGAGGACATTGTTGAACAAAACTCCTATTAACATTGTTATATCAAGCTGACTTAGTGGTTAGGTATTAGGATATCGCGCCATTCTACAGACAGTATTTCAGTCCGTCAGTGTTCCAAATATACTCGTACTCACTTGTTCTTCACCAAGCACCAGACAACTTTTCCTCACGTAGAGGGGACGGTGGTACAGTATTTCACTTCCCCGCATATATCCGAGGGGGGCGGTGGTACAGTATTTCACTTCTCCGCATGTATCAGAGGGGGACGGTGGTACAGTATTTCACTTCCCCGCATATATCCGAGGGGGACGGTGGTACAGTATTTCACTTCCCCGCATGTATCAGAGGGGGACGGTGGTACAGTATTTCACTTCCCCGCATATATCAGAGGGGGACGGTGGTACAGTATTTCACTTCCCCGCATATATCAGAGGGGGACGGTGGTACAGTATTTCACTTCCCCGCATATATCAGAGGGGGACGGTGGTACAGTATTTCACTTCCCCGCATATATCAGAGGGGGACGGTGGTACAGTATTTCACTTCCCCGCATCTATCAGAGGGGGACGGTGGTACAGTATTTCACTTCCCCTATAGCTTGTGCTACTTATTGACTCAGACTGACTACATTCATATTATCTGATCATTATAATTATATGTTTTCAAACATTGCGTAGTAACGTTAATTTGATGTGCCATATTTCATATTTCTGAAATTATATCAAAATTAAAGAGGGTAGCTCATTCACCCATATTTATGTAAACATTGCTTTGCAACGTTATTTTCTTGTGTCAAATTTCGTATTTCTGAAATTATTGTTATATCAAATTCCAACACAACATTCCACATACAGTAGTCCATATACCAATATTTATGTAAACATTGCTTTGCAACGTTATTTTCATGTGTCATATTTCGTATTTCTGAAATTATTACCATATTTCAAATTTAAAGAGGGTAATTCATACACTTATATTTATGTAAACATTGCTTAACAACGCTATATCATATGTAATATTTCTTAATTTTGAAATTATTGTTATATCAAATTTAAAGAGGATAGTTCATATACCAATATTTATGTAAACATTGCTTTGCAAAGTTGTTTAATGATTCATGTTTCATAATTTTGAAATTATTATCATATTCAATTCCAAAGGAATACACCCATATACTTATATGTAATCATTGACTTGTACCTTAATTGGAAAGATACTGTTGACTTTGACAAAAACGTACTTGATTTAGAAGTCTAAGAAAGTTATATGTCCTATTATTGTGTGATACGGGTATATACTGTAAATTGTTAGTACATTAGTTCTATTCAATATTTAGTCACATACATGAGCGAGAATTGCGATATATGCAATAGCGGACTTTGCACTAGTTGATACATATTGATACGTGAAATTTCATAATTCTAGGATAGTGGTATGGTATATGTTTGTGCATGATTTATACATTATATGATAAGTATAATAACGAGTCTAGCTTATAGAATACTATGAAATGTTATATGTGGAATATATGAATTATTATTGAACTATCGGTTTGTGATGAAAATGATATGTATTGATATTTGAGATTTCATTATTATATATGTATGTCATATGTTTGTGAACGATTGAAACATTATATTGATAAGTGAAACTTCATTTTATATCATTGTGCAAAAGTGATATGTGTAATAGGTGAATTGTGCTATTTGAAATAGTGGTGTTAAAGTGAAATTTCTTCATATACCATTGTATCAGCGTGCTAGGTGAATTGTGTAATTAGTGGGGTATTGCACTAGTGGAAATAGTGGTGTTTAAGTGAAACCTCATTTTATATCACTGTGCAAAAGTGATATGTATAATAGGTGAATTGTGCTATTTGAAATAGTGGTGTTAAAGTGAAATTTCTTCATATACCATTGTATCAGCGTGCTAGGTGTATTGTGCTATTAGTTGCGTATTGCACTAGTGGAAATAGTGGTGTTTAAGTGAAACCTCATTTTATATCACTGTGCAAGAGTGATAGGTGTAATAAGTGAATTGTACTAGTTGAAATAGTGGTGCTACGTGAAGTTGTGTGAACGTGTGATAGTGCTTTAAGTGTTTTGTAAGAGGTGTGAGAAATCCATAATGGCAACATGTAATGGTCGTAGTAGAAAGGAACTTGACGATTGGGAAGATTTAGCACAGAGAGAAGTAGCGAGAATTAGAGAACAACGAGAGATGTTGCTTGCATCTAGAAAGACAAAACAGCAGCCTCAAAAGACAGATTCGGAAAGTGATGACAATGAACTAAATGATGAAAAAGAGTTTAGTGAAAGTAGAGATAGTCTTGTGAAAAATAAATTAGAGGAAAGCATAAAACAACTGGAACACTCTTTAAAACATATAAACAGTACACCGAAGTACTCACGTACCCATGAACACAAGAATACGGAACATGAAGACCGGCTTAAACGATTAGAGAGGAAATTGGAGAGTAAGTTACTTAAAATAGATAAATGGGAAGAAGAAATGGAGAGAAGGGAAAGATCATTGGCAAGACGAGAAAGACAATTGGGGGAACAGGAGCGAGTTATACAAGATAGGACCAGCAGTAAGACAGAGACAAATATGAACTTAAATCTTACACCATTCTCTGGGAAGGAACCAGTGCCAAAAAATGAATCGACATTTGACGAATTCAAAATGGAGTTTCAAAGTGTACAACACGTATATTCCGAACATGTTTTGAAACAAGCTCTACGTAAGACTTTAAAAGATCAAGCTAGAAGAACCATGCTACACTTAGGAACCGACGCATCAGTGGATGACATTCTAAAAAGTATTGAGGAGAATTTCGGAACTGTAGCAAGTGAGGACAGTTTACTTGCACGATTCTTACTTGCAGAGCAGAAACCTGAAGAATCGGTCGTAGAATGGAGTCTAAGAATAGAAGAACTTATCATTCAAGCTTATCCTAGACGAGCACTACCCCAGTTAGAAAGAAGCAATAAGCTCAAAAACAGATTCTGGAGGGGTCTATGGAACGAAGAACTTAGGAAAGCTACAAGAAGTCATTTCGATAGTGCCATATCCTATGAAGACTTGAGAACTAAAGTAAGGACCGAAGAACATGAGATGAAGATGCAAAAGGAACGATCAGGAAACAAGACCAAACAGGGAAGACTCAACCAACTGAATGTGGCTACTGATGAGAATAAGACAGAACAAGCATTGGCAGCGATCATGGCTAAGCTTGAAGGGTTAGAGCAAGACGTTGCAGTTCTCAAAGGCAATACACAGGACAACCAGGGAGAAAGTCAAGAACCGAGTGAGAGAGGAAGAGGCTATTACAGACCACGGAATAGACGTTATAGAGGACCTGACCGAAGACATGATAGTCAGTCCCACGACAACCAGCCAACTTTAAACTAGAAGATGTCACCATTGAGGGTCAAATGGCTGACGAAAGTAACAGGGACCCATGCAACACAATAAAATCAGATTTTTTGGATAGGCTTATCGGATATTCCAATGAAGCCGAAGTCTATGTGAATGGTTTGAAAACTAATGCTCTTATCGACAGTGGATCAATGATAACAACGATCAGTGAAGGATTCTTTAATAAAATGCACAGTAAACCTAAATTGTATGAAATTAGCGAACTTTCAGTAGTGGGTGCCGACGGTAGCCAAATTCCATACAAAGGATATATAGAAGCAAGTATAGCCATATTAGGAATAATGAAAGAAGTTACTGTTCCAGTACTTATAGTTAACAGTACTGACTACAATCTCTCTGTACCCATGATAATAGGAACAAATGTTATCAGACTATTAAGACAATGTGACAGTGACGAATTACCAGAAGTGTGGAAGTCAGCGTTCATGAACATATCTGCAAATCCAGTAGGAACAGTTAAGAGCACGAATAAGAACACAATTGAGTTGAAACCATTTGAGAGTATCACACTATCCGGAATGGCACGTATGTCTAGAAATTGTCCTGAAGCAGTGACTGAACAAACTTCAACCGCTACTAGTCGAATGGGTATATGTCCAAGAGTAGTGCAAACAGAGGGCCAGAAGAGTACTGTTAGGGTACCAGTTAAGATTTTCAACATGTCCGCTAAACCGCTTTCCATAGAACCTAGATCTGTACTTTGTGAACTACAAGAAGCGAAAGTCCTAAGATCAATGAAACCTGAAACCAGTAACAACACGAAGCATAACTCCACACCTACTGAAACTCATCAATCTAAACAAGAATTCCTTAACAACATTAACGTAAAGCTAGATCATTTAGAAGAAGAAGACAAATCCAAGATGGAAAACTTACTATGGAAATGGAAAGACGTATTTTCTCAAGGGCCTCTAGATATAGGTAACACCGACGTCGTAAAACATAAGATTAACTTAGACAAACAGGAACCATTCAAAGAGCCTTATCGAAAAATACCTCCTGGATTGATTGACGAGGTAAGGGAACATGTCCAAGAGATGCTAGCCATGGGGGCTATTCGACCCTCACACAGTCCCTTCTCCTCCAATGTGGTAATAGTTAGGAAGAAGGACGGGTCAATAAGATTTTGTCTTGACTACCGGAAGTTAAATGCCAAGACTCATAAAGACGCCTACCCCCTTCCACGAATCGACGACACCCTACATCTTCTCGCAGGAGCCAAATACTTCTCAAAACTCGATCTAAAATCTGGATATTGGCAAGTGGAAGTCCAAGAAGAGGATAAAGAGAAAACAGCCTTCCAGGTCGGAAACCTTGGATTCTATGAGTGCAACCGGATGCCGTTTGGCCTTTGTAATGCGCCAGCCACGTTTCAACGACTTATGGAACGCTGTATGGGTTCTCTGAATCTAAAAGAGTGCCTCATTTATTTAGACGACATTATTGTTTTCTCGTCTACATTTGAAGAACACCTTCGGCGTCTAGACGCCGTGTTTCAACAACTGAAGACATACAACCTTAAATTGAAGGCATCAAAGTGCGAATTCCTCTTAGATCACGTTACTTACCTTGGACACGTTGTCTCCAGGGAAGGCATCAAAACCGATCCTGACAAAACAGAAACCATCAGAACATGGCCAGTACCTACTAAAATTAAGGAAGTGAGAAGTTTTCTTGGGTTTGCAGGATATTATCGTAAGTTCATCAAAGATTTTTCAACAATTATACGACCATTGAACGACCTGCTTACTGGGATTTCTAAGAACAAACCTAAAAGAAAGTCATTTAAGTGGGAGACCCAGCACCAAACAGCGTTTGACACGGTTATCCTCAAACTATGCGAAGCTCCAGTTTTGGCATACGCGGACTATAGTCGCCCCTTCAAACTCAAAACTGACGCATCATTGAAAGGACTTGGAGCTGTGTTGTATCAGACCGAGGACGGGACAGAGCGGGTAGTAGCGTACGCTAGTAGAAGCTTAAAACCATCAGAACGAAACTATCATTCCAGCAAGCTAGAATTCTTAGCACTGAAGTGGGCAGTGGTGGATAAGTTTCACGACTACTTATACAGCGTCCCGTTTGAGATCGTAACAGACAATAATCCTCTCACCTACATACAGACGACGGCTAAGTTAGACGCATGCAGACAGCGATGGGCAGCTAGTTTGGCCAACTACAACTTTACTATATACTACAGGCCTGGGAAGACTCACATTGAACCTGACGCCCTGTCGAGGAAGCCAAACTGGAAGTCGGAAGATTCAGCGGAAGAAAGCACCGACACAGACATCGTCTTAGATTCCGGAAAAGTTGTGGAAAAAGACGTTGTTCAAGCAGTTCTTCATGCACAAGTGCTCGAACCCACCGACCGGGACACAACAGATCACGCAGAACCGGTAGAAATACAAGACAAGTGTCATCCAATCGTACAAATGGCAGACTGGGTAAACGGCCAGGCAGCAGATAAAGCGATAGCCCGGGTGAAGTATATAGTCAGCATAGGAGTCGCGCCAACAACAGACGTTTTCAAAAAGGAAGCGCCGGAAGTCCAGAAATACTTGCGAAAATTCAGCCGACTGTCCCTACAAGAAGGTATACTGCACCATGTTTCAACCATCAGAGGAAACACAGTTCAACAATTGGTGTTGCCAGAGGTCGTTAGGAAAACGTTATTCCGAGCGTTACATGACGATCTGGGACACCAGGGAAGAGATCGAACCCTTAGTCTGGTTAAGGAGCGGTTCTTCTGGATCGGTATGGACCGTGATGTCGCTAGATGGGTTAAGGAATGTGACCGATGTATCCGGAGGAAAACATCACCGACCATCGCCACAGAGTTAGTCAACATACAGTCTTCCGCACCTATGGAACTAGTATGCATTGACTACCTGTCAATGGAAGCTTCTAAGGGTGGCTTTGAACATGTTCTAGTGATAACTGACCACTTCACACGCTACGCACAGGCTATACCTACCAGAAACCAGACGGCGAGAACAACAGCCCGGGTTCTATTTGATAACTTCTTCGTGCACTATGGATTCCCTGAAAAATTGCACAGCGACAGAGGGCAGAATTTCCTTTCCAATATCATGAAGAGACTCTGTAGGATAGCCGGCATCAAGCAAACCAGAACCACATCGTACCATCCCCAAGGAAATGGTCAGTGTGAACGGTTCAACCAAACTTTGTTAAAGATGCTAGGCACCCTACCTAACGACCGGAAGTCGGACTGGAAAACGGCCATTCCATCACTCGTTCATGCATATAATGCAACTGTAAGTGAAGCGACCGGCTATTCACCATTTAATCTGATGTTTGGGCGAACCCCAAGATTAGCAATAGACGCGGTCCTGGGCTTAAGACATCAGAAGATATCCGGCGCTTCTCCGTCATTATACATGACCCATTTGGAACAAAACTTACAGGATGCCTATAAGAAGGCAAATTATACGGCGGAAAACAGTAGTAAAAGGGCTAAGAAACACTACGATAAACGAGTCCGTGATGTGAAAATAGTCCCTGGAGACAGAGTGCTAATTGAAAATGTGGGCCTCAAAGGCAAGCATAAACTGGCTGATAAATGGAGCGAATATATATATCGTGTTGAACAACAACCAGATCCAAACATTCCAGTATTCCGTGTAAGACGCGAAAGTGACAGAAGCTGTGTGCGAACCCTTCATAGAAACCATTTACTTCCCATGAACCACCTTCCGATAGACTCGGACTCGAGTCCTGTTGAATCGTCAGCAGAAGAAACTACTTCCACCGGAAGTTCCCATCAACACTCGGAATCTCACGAGGGACTAAGACGATCGGACCACTCTGACTCAGATGGGGGCCAAGTGTATGTACCGCCACACAGAAGAAAGTCCGGGACCCAAGGCTTACCCCTGAGGAAGTCACAGAGACAACGTAAGGCGCCGAACTGGTACAGAGCCGGAACCTAGTCGTGATTGGATTTGACACAACACTTCTACACTGTGTTGGACTGTATGCTTAAGTGCTGTGTTGTGTTTTTTTATTCTATGTGACTAAGATTTGTGAACCTAGATATTTTTTATATAACTATATTTATGCATCCATGTAACTATAAGCCATGTATTGATATTGTTGTTTTTATATGATTTCTGAATTGGTTATTTATTTCTGATCATGTGACTGCAATTGTTTTCACGTGACTCTAAGTTATGTATATGTACTTATAATTGTAATCATACGTAACACAACTATTCAAAGTTTGTATAGGCATAATCAATATATAGCTTATATTGATATTATTAGATACCACCTCAATGTGGATTTATGTTTAATTATTGTTAAATGTATTATACATGCAATTAGATAATTAGACATAGCTAGTATAGTGATATTTATATAATATACTAATTTGTACAAACACATTAATGTAGTACTGTTTTATTTTCATACAGTATTGTGATAAGGAAATTAGTTAAGTTTAAGACAGTCCAATTTTTTATAAGTTAGGGTAATGTCGAGGACGACATTTAAATGGAGGAGGGAAATATGTCGCAGAGTTATTTTTATAATGTTAAGTTATTTATCTTAACATAATACAGTATAGTAATTATATCAGTCTTTTACATTTTCTATTTCCCATGCCCTCTAGCTAGGCTACATTATAACATCAGAGTTAATCCTCATTGATTGGGAAATAGTTAGTTTGCGTGATTTTACTTTTTGTGAGATATGTTTAAATAGTTCTCATCATAAATGGCATGTAGGAGAAATCAACCATGGCCATTTATCGATAATACATATCATTCTTTTGGTTTTGTCCATTCGATGTACACGTTATCTTTATACGCATATTAAATAAAACAATATATTATACATACATTGCAGGTAAATAACTTACTTTCTTTATTCTATACTGTATTAACCTTTAATTAAGTAAATATTTGTTCTGTTTTAGTAATTATGATTATATTGTATTTGTTGTTATTGATTCTATATCAATCATAGAGACAAAGAAATATTATGTCCACCGATAGTTAATATTATGTACATGTTATAAATGTAATACATTTATGCTTTAAGTAATTATATGATTCTTTTGGTTTTGTCCATTCGATGTACACGTTATCTTTATACGCATATTAAATAAAACAATATATTATACATACATTGCAGTTTTGGGTTGTGTTTACCTCCCGCCAGATTAACCCACCCCCGACCCTGGTGATTGATGTCCTGGTACTAACTAAATAATCCCAACCCGGTGACACATCTATCAGAGGGGGACGGTGGTACAGTATTTCACTTCCCCGCATGTATCAGAGGGGGACGGTGGTACAGTATTTCACTTCCCCGCATGTATCAGAGGGTGGCGGTGGTACAGTATTTCACTTCCCCGCATGTATCAGAGGGGGGCGGTGGTACAGTATTTCACTTCCCCGCATGTATCAGAGGCGGGCGGTGGTACAGTATTTCACTTC
Organism: Mactromeris polynyma; assembly: GCA_032209605.1. Classification (NCBI taxonomy): domain Eukaryota; kingdom Metazoa; phylum Mollusca; class Bivalvia; order Venerida; family Mactridae; genus Mactromeris; species Mactromeris polynyma. The sequence goes on along the minus strand of JASFXZ010000002.1, from coordinate 58,173,289 downwards.
CCCGCATGTATCAGATGGGGACGGTCATGTATCAGAGGGGGACGGTGGTACAGTATTTCACGTCCCCGCATGTATCAGAGGGGGGCGGTGGTACAGTATTGCACTTTCCCTCATGTATCAGAGAGGGGAGATTGTACAATATTACACTGTGCCTTGTGTATTAGAGGGGGGAGATTGTATAATATTACACTGTGCCACATGTATCAGAGGGGGGAAGATTGTACAATGTTACAATGTGCCTTGTGTATTAGAGGGGGGAGATTGTATAATATTACACTGTGCCACATGTATCAGAGGGGGGAAGATTGTACAATGTTACACTGTGCCTTGTGTATTAGAGGGGGGGGGAGATTGTACAATGTTACACTTTCCCTCATTATTAGAGGGGGGGGGGGGAATTATACAGTAGTACATTTTCATTGTTCTATCTATAGTATGATGCGATGAGAGGGCGACGATAATACATTCTAGTCTGCAAGCACAATTCTAGGCAATCTCAATGTGTCAGACAAACTTACCTTTTGCAAAATATGTGTAAGCAAGTTAGAGCCTTGTACCGACAACATTCGTCAGACAGGCCTGGGTGTCTGAGTTGTGTCGGAAAATATGATCGCCAGAAAACGAAAATATTGAGAAGATGCAGAAGGAAGGAGTCTACAACAAAACTGACATGATAATATGCGCTTAACTTTGTATTGCGTAATTATAACGTTCTATTTGGCACGTGACCAAGTTGCCACTTCGAATCAGATTTGTAGAGAGCTTTAAGGTTAACAATTTTGACACAATAATCTGTTCATTACGAGACGAGACGTTCATTAAGATACAGAAGTTAAGTAGATATGACAAGAGTGGTTGTGTAATTTGTCGAGATAACAAACCGTGTAATGGCGGGTGTACAATGACTGGGACACTTTAACAGTCAGCAACTGATCAATGAAAATAAACAACAGTTTTTATAAGTTAATTATTGTTTATTTATATATGTACTAAACACCATTAAAATGCAAGCTACATTTAAACGTTTTTTTTTTGTTTTATATTGTACGAGACTGGTAGAACGATCAATTCATTTATTATTCATATTTATTTTATCGTGTGTATACTCGGAGGTATTCCAACAATAACAACATTCTAAACTTGCATTTTAATGGCGTTTAGTGTAAATCTGTAGTATAACATTTAGATGAAACTTCAAACAGAATATAACTATAACATAAATAAATTGTATATCAAAATAAGAGGCTCTTACATGATAGGTCATTTTTATTAAATTAATTAAAAAGCCTTCTAAAAACGATAAAAACTAGGCTTTGTCGAGTTTTTATCGGTTTTAGATGACGAGTTTATGTTAATATTTCATAATTCGCGGAGATGCGCCGTTTTGAATATATAGTGTATTTGCGTATCAATTATATTGTACATGAATATAATAAAAAGACATTTTATCGAATGAATTTTTTTTTTCAAGTTTTCATTGATTCTGCAAAGTGCATATCGACGATATCGATATATCGATTGAGAAATATCGACGATACACCGATATATCAAGAATCGTTTACTAAAGTGCCCTTTACATGCTTGCAGTTTACGATATCATATAATTTCACTTATAGTTATGTATTTTACATGGTTATATATTACTCTAAACATCTTGTTTTCTAACTATTTTGCTTTTTGCAAATTAAATAAGAATGATATGAATAATCTTCAGTTATTTAATTTTCTTGAACACATTTGATAGGTACGGCGAAGTTTTAGGCATAGCCTTTTGACAGCGCACCAACTTCCATTTTTGGTTTGGGTCATTTGTGTCGTTTTCAGGCATGTATTTATTATTCATAAGTATCGATTTTTAAAATATGTAACGATAATCGATCGACGGAAAAATATCAATGATACTTCGATATCGTTTCTATCGATGACAGCTCTAATATTTCTACAAATCAATTTTGTCAGTATTTGATTAATAAAATTAATTATTGAGTTAACCACGAAATTATATGAAAATAGTGGACACTTGTCGGCGAAATTAATTGATAATGAAACCCGACGAGACGGAAAAGTTTAATGAAAAGAAGCGCAAGTCGAAAAGTGATTTAAAAATATCAATGAAATATCAGGAACAATCTCGAGTGAAGCGTACGTCCAGTTAATTATTCAAAAACGATAACCAATAATTTTAGTAGCAATTATTTCAAACTTTTATAATAAACCTGATATATGTCAAACGGTTAGCGCGTTTGTGACTTTCACTAGGACGCTGCCCCTGTCACATTTGGTGGGGACAAATGAAAACCCGATCGTACACTCGGTGATATTTTTATCACTTTAAAGTGTGATTTTGATAGAGAGAGCGCCGGTTGAACTATACGTACTTGTGCGTATCAACTAATTAAAACTATCATTTTGTTTTGTACGAAATTCGAAACCATCTGGGTTAAAAATCAATTATTTACATTAATTTCTCAACCAGAAGTTAAGTGTCAGTCAATTTGATCGGAATTGTTATTGAAAAATGAATTTTCCCAGAACTTGGAGTCTATGATTCAGGTGGTATAATGAACTACGAGATTGAATATATTGTACAATAACTGTAATAAAATGTGTGTCGTAACGCGTGTGTGAGAAACTTGGCACGGAACTCTCAAACAAAACCAGAAATCCACTGACACCTGGCAAATATATTAAAAATTAATCATTAAACTCGCAGCAGTTCTGTTTTTTAACATTTTTATGAGAATAAACAGTTAGTAACAATGATAGTGAATCCTGTTATCTAAATTTATCAACAAAACATTGTCAGTTATTTCGATCTACATCGACATCGTCTGTTATTTATGGCCGACTTAAATAATCAATAAATTATATTATGTATATTTTATTTCAGAATCTAACAAAATGTATGTATTTATATAAATTGTAATTGAGAATCATGGGCATAATGCCTTGCTATCTAAGTTAAATATCTGTATGTTAAAGTTTCATAAAACAATAATCAAGTGTCCCTCGGTGACTCCATGGGGCCTGATCCCACTGGCTTAGAACACTAGTCCCTTATCACAATGAATTCGAACATTCACACCTAGGATAGAATTCTATCACGCGAGATAGCCGTCCAGCTGACACGTGTCCCTTTAACTAGCTAGGTCCCCGCGGGTCACAGAAATAAGGACCAGACCTGAATTCGGATTGTTCTGTATGTCCCTTTAAAATTAAATAATCGGCGTTTCTGACATTTTTCTCGTAAGGATTGAACTCAACGACACAATAAGAAATGATACTATTAACACCAAACAAGTCACCACCATATTCACACAGAAACCTAGCTAATCATACAGGTATCATAATCGACGTACTATTTTGTGAAATAAAGTGCCGGTATTTTAAAGGCAATCATCTGACTGTATTTTAGTGTAAACTTATTTATTTTACAACGATAATGAATCAAGTGAGTACAGTTATATCAATCACTTTCCATGACTGCTCTCTGAGTTGCTAACCAGAACTCGTGCTTGGTTAAGGAATTGTGAAGTTTGAGGCCCAACCTCGCCCAAGTCGGGAATCCTACTCACGACCTACGGACCAAGAGTCTGGCGACCTACCCCTCCTCCACTATGCTTCCATTTCCTAAACATTTACTCGTAAATTTATTCGATAGATGAAAACTGTTTACTTACAAGACTTTATCACACTGGTGAATACGGTTCACTCAAAAATATAATAATGGCTTGTATAGAGTTGCCTCAGGGCGGTTGATTCGGTGTGATCCAATTATATACAAGTGCCTTGCACTGTTACATCGTAATTCAAAAACATAAACAATTGTCGCAGATTTCAACATAAACTACTTAAAAAGTAAGTTAGAAATTAAGATGTTGTTCAGTACTTAATCACGTTGTACAATAATACAAACTCATAAAACTTTTTGGTAACAACAATATGACGTCATCATGTGAGAAACTCTCGCGTGAAAGTACTAAGATCTCTTGAGATAATTGGCATTTTCGACCGTTGGAAACACTTTGATATCTGATGCACTTTTGCACTTAATTGTTTGTTGCATCATGGTTAAACCTTCACTTCCGGTTCTCCTTATTCTTAGAGAGTGATGGATAAAATTACATAATTTATAATTAATAATTCGAGTATCATTTAAAAGTAAAATTGTCACGGCAATAATGAGAATCAAGTTAGTAAAAGGTATTAATTTTCTCTCCAAGTAAAGTCAAGATTTTAAGATTTACACTTTACGAATTCATAAATTCACAATTTCAACCGAACGAATGAATTCGTGCATTCGTAAAGTAAAAGTAAATAAACTGTTTGTATGTGTTATTTCTTCCTGAAGACACTGCTGTCGTCTTATTAGAGCTATGATTGATTGACGAGGATGACATGTGACACAGGGCAGTACAATAATGTGGTAACCACGTGATTTCACAATCTTGTTAACTGCATGGTTCATCACCCCTGACAACAATAAGACGCTGATTCTGTGCACGTTACTCTTGAACTCAGTAATCACTTTAATTTCAATAGTTCAACGTCCAATGTTTACAAACAGCAATTTCATCCGAAATTGCGGCCATCCTTATTTCGCTTGACACTGGGATGTTTGACCCTTGACCCCGGCGACGTGTGTCCCCATGGAGCAATAATTTGTATTTAATGTTGAAACACCGCCTAGCCAGTGGGCGTGTAAATCATTTAATGGTACAAGAAACTATTACAATAATGTGGTGGTAGGGTAAATGTTGAGATGCCACATAAATCACAATGTTTATAGTGTTCGTAAAACCCGTTGATTAATAACTCTGAGATTTGTGGAGATCACTTGAATCAAGTTATGATCAATTCTCCGAAATCATGGCCATCGACTGTCATGTTTGCCATAACAATATTTTGACAGCAATTTGTTTAATAAATTGGCAAATGATTAATAAACGTCTTATGTAATGTTGTTGTTGTAATTTAATGAACTATTATTTTTATATCATAATTATGTCAGAATCACATACGATAAATTTACAGAATAATCCGGTTGTAAATAATACCACAGGAGATTGTAACGAGTACAAATACTATAGAAGGAATAAAGAGAGAGAACCCTAGAAGGGATAAAGGGAGAGAACTCACGATAATCTCCTATGGATAACACCTATTCAAAATGCGGAATGATAATATGGTGCCAGTGTGTAGTTGTTGTTTCCGTGCCGCGATATGGGACACTTGTTGCTAGCACGGGTAATTCATTGTAAAATATAAATACGCCTTTAGACATTTACAATATAAGAAAAAAATGGCAAAACATAGGAACATACAATTCTAACATATTATTACGGGTAATATAAAAACAACAAGGCTACATATCATTAATGAGTATTCAATATCAAATATAACAGGTAGCATTTACGAAGCAGCAAAGTTTGATAGTTTCTCCTGTCGAAGTTTCATAGAATGATAAATGAAGTTGGCTGTGTTTACAAGTATTTTTCCGTTTTTAGAAGAGATCAGTTTATGCAATGAATATAATAATGAAGTGTGAATGTCACCAACGGTCCTTCGTAGATATGATAACAGTTCTCACGATCCACTGTTATTGCACGGCGTGTCAACGCCGTGCATATTGAGTTCTGTTAGCGTCGTTTTGCAATGGACTCGGTTAAGAACAAAATTGGGCGAAAAATCGAACAGAGCCTAGGGTGGGACTAAAATCCGGGACTTTAAAAAAATCCGGGACTTTGGTGGGAAAATCCGGGATCGATATTTTGGACTATATCGTAGGTATCAGCGGTCAATAACGGATAGAGGAACATTCGTTCACACCCTTCAGTTAACATATGTTCCACTCGAACAATTTTTAAAAATCGATCCCGGAGAATCCCGGATCCCGGATAACGGGTTTCAGTCCCACCTCAGAGCCTATTGTGCGCCTGCGCAGACCGGCGGGAATATATGTCGGGAAGCGAACGATTGTGCGTTGTAACGTCATTATTGATTTTGTAGGCTACAAAAGCTAAATTAAGGTATGTGATTTTGTTGTATATTATGATTGATGTCATTAACTAATATTTTCAACTGTATAATTATTGAATTTTATCGTTTCAACATTGTGGTTGACCCATCGCGTGGTTGACCTACATTTTATTTGTTATTGTTATGATGCAGCCAGCATTCGTCTCTGTGCTCTGTTTAATATTTTGCAGTATTTTCCCTCTTTCATAAGTCATGTATCGTTCAAACATGCGTGATAATTAACATGTAAACGTTTAAACTCGCAGGTTGTATTAAATACACTGATCACATGTTCTAACCTTACAGCGATTTTCCGAAAATGTACTTTCAGTTTCAACTTTCAATTTCATTATTACATGCAGACTGAATGTGTCTAAGTACATAAGCGTCGACTCGATTTAGCATATTCCTGTATGACCTCCAATACTTGGAAATGACCCTGGCCTCGGATATGAAATTGCAATGACTTTCAATTTTAAAAGTCCACGGAAAACACTGCCAATGATAGATGGAGAATCTCAATTAAGATAATTGTCTGATGACATCTTCAAATTGATGTCTTCAGATACACGATCAGCAAATGAATGGCTGTTCTAAAACATTGTTTGAGATGAAAGGCAAAATGCATTATTATCCATTGGAAAGTCTAATGCAGTATTTTATTGATTTACCTTTTATTGCAGGAAGTTCCGAAGAAGCTGTATGTGAGGTACTGAGAATGTCAAAATAAAGAACATATATTTTGAAGATGCAACAAACAAATGTTAGGTGGCCTTATGGTGCAAATGTGTGAATGAAACCTTTCAACCTGGAGACTTGTCATAACAGACAGTGTTACAAATACCTACAGAAATGAAGTTTCCCTTTCAACAACATCCCAGACCTTAGTCACGGTATGTCACATGGTTCTCCTACTGTATAATAAACTCACTTTAAACAGATAAAAAATAGTGACTTTGAAAGCCTTGGAAAACTCGCGTTGAAGTGCGTGTAACATTTCCTTGTATATAAGTTCATAATTTGAAGTTTAATACTTAAATGTTCATGGAAAAAGTTAATTTGAAAGACATGTTGAATGAATAAAATAGCAGTACAAATGCTGTTTTGGTCCTTGAATTTTGTGAAAATACCCTTTGAAGAGTCCTTGAATTTTTTTTGGGAAGGGTGGGAAATCTGATTTGTGTTGTGTCTTGAACAACAGACAAATTGTGAGGTTAATTATTGCAATTATAGGAAATGATACATTGATATTCTGCTATACAAATTTAAATAGCAAGTTCAAATTATTGCAATCCTGTCGCCTGTTACCTTAAGCTAAAATAAGATATTGCAAAAAAATTCTGAATGTACTTTAGTACAGTAGTTATATCATCAAAAAGGCATAAAGTTTTTTTTGTCCATTCAGATAGTTTTAGTTTAATAATTTTAGCAGCTGTCAACTGATACTTTTGAAATATATTGTTATTGGCTAATACTTTTTAATACCATTAAATTTTACATGGAGACATTAATATGTCATGGTTATAATAAACATGTAACTAAATCCATTGTTAAAGCAGAAAAGTAAAGAAATACACAATTAAAGAACAACAAACCGTCAAAGATTATATGCAGCAGCAAGATCAAAGTAATACATTTTTTTTTATCATAAACATGATTGGGTCACTTATCCTCACACTCCATCAAAAAGAGCTTTAACACTAGGCGAAAGGTTCAACACCTAAATATAGCAAAAATTGTTCAGATATTTCTTAAATATGTTTCATTAATACCCTTACAATATACCTATACTATTGTATTTTAACAGAAAACAGAATTTCCAGTAGAAGACGTTATTGATGAGGTGGATAGTGTTTGTCAGGAAGAAGATGAGTTCTCCTTCTTAACAATAGATGACAAAGTAGTTGTGGTACCTGTAGGAATGGTGAAGCAGATGTTCCCAGATATGCAAGATGAACATTAGAGCTTCATCTTGTTGCCTTGTGTAAACCTTAAATAAGTGTCACTTGCACTTACAAGAACAGTGATCCCTTATCTATTCGGAACAACTGACACTGCAATCAAAGTTATGCGAAAAACTAGATACTTCCATTTCTGATATCATTCGGTATTTATTCATATCCCGGTATTGAAGGTGCTAATTTTTTTTAATTTGAAGACATGATTCCCTGTGGCATATTCAAAGTACACACCAATTTTGATAAAAAGCATGAAAAATTATGCAATTGCTTTCAAGTATAATTTCTTTTGGAATATTTTTGTTGCCAAAATTGAAAACCTGTTGCCAAATTATTGTCTTTTTCACATTTGATGTTATTGGCGAATGACAGAGGGAACCCTAGAAACAAAAAATATGGATTTTATTCTTGATTTACGACTGTTTCAGAGAGAGAAAAAAAACTCCCCTCAACAACCTCTAACACACCACTTTTTTATTTTCTTCATTGGTGGCTTTTAAAAATTGAAATTTACCATTAGCAGTAACTTTATTTCTGTAGGTAATGGGGTTAATATATTGCATCCTGTGGAGTGCAGTATTTTCTGGCCCTTTATTCTTAAATGTATAAAATCAGCTTGTTAGTGCAATGAAATTTACTTCAGGGACAATATTTATAATATTTGTGCATACGCCTTGTCATGTAACCAGGAAAGTACTGGGTAGATTCCAGGCAAGTACTGGTTAGATGCCAGGAAAATGGTAACTGTACGATGGGTCTCATTGGCACTATGCAGTGACAGTATTTGGCTTCAAAACTTGTCTGTTTGACCTATACTCCTCTACTGGCATCAAAAAAAGTATATTTATGGTGTGCGGCAGACATACCGGGTCGACCAAATTACCATAATGTGCATTATAAAATGTGCGCGGCGTCGGGCGACCTCATAAACACAGTAATACTATACATACATACCTTTTTACTGTATGGCAAAAGTTAAGTATTTCAAAAAACCACATGTAAAAAAACCCAGTCAGCACTCAAAAGTTTTAAAAAAACCAAGCCCTCCCTTATTTTGATTTAATTTTTGCTTGGGCCTCTTATTTGAATATATTGTACTGTGTTTTGATAGTTGACTTTGCTTGTCTTTGATACTTGTAACAGTTCTTACATTAATGTGCTTTTGCAATATTCATGTCTTGCCTCAGTCTTCAGGTGTTTTATTGCTGTTTGTTTCACTTTGATATTTTTTAATTATTAAACTCATTCGAGATTTGTTCATTGCATGATTGTCCTCAAATATTGTGTCACACAGCCCCACTCAGCCCCACTCGAATTCCAAAATAGCCACTTGGGCTTCTGATTGCCAGACATTTTTTCTAAAAAAATCTATTTACCCTTTGGCTGATTTGCTATGAACATGGCACATGATTGTACTGTACCAAAATTACATCCAACATCTGATTCGCTGACATATTTTGGATATTATATCTAAAGCTGCTAGAGCAGTTTAAACCAAACCGGGTAAAAATGTTCCTTGAATAGCCCTATGCTGTGTCTGCAGTCTACTTTCAACTTTTGATACAACTGGTCTAACATACTTTTTGTTACTGACTAAGCTCAAAGTAGTTTCCTTTAGAACAAAGCTTGGATGATTTGACCTGGATTCATGTATAAACTATATAAAAGATGATGTTTTTGCAATTAAGCTGCATATGAAGTAAACAGTTTAGTACTAATATTTAACTACAATGTATAATTATATAAACTTTGTTATTGCTTGTACATATGTGTTCATCATCTTGTATTTATTATGTCTCCACATGTTGTATGTTTGACTGTCCAGTCTGCCTTGTTCTCCCTTTATCTCCAAAATCCAGTGAAAGATTTTCATCAACTTGCTGGGAAGTATCAGTATGAAGTCTAGTAGTTCATATTGTAATTTGGGGTCATAATGTTAAAAGTCAAGGTCACAGGTGTCTGAAACTTGAAAACCTTGTCTGCTGTTCATCTCTAAAAAAACCTGTTACATTTTCATCAAAGTTGTGCTTTGAAAATTAATTGGAAAATACCCCACTGCAACAAGATAACTCATAACCTATGGCAAGCTAGTATTATCATAACTTTATGCCTGGCCATACTGATTTTACTCTAATTTAGCGAGGATAGAATTTAATATGTCATTTCATAATTAAATATTCACAAACGTTACATAAAGGGTCTAATATCTTTGTATTTCATTTATTTACAATCGTGACAAACATTTCACTTGTTTTACAGTCTTAAGGTTCTACCATTATTACTGACCATTTTCTTTATTTTGGATTGAAAATCTAGCATTTCTAGAACAAGTCGGATTGAAGATCTCTTGGAAAAAATGTTTATTCTTTATTCAATAATGTTTTATTCTTTTTCACATTTATGTCTTATGTTTTTGTTTTATTCCATATTCCATGCAAACCTTCTTACCTAGTTACACAAACTTTGATATTATAAAACTGTTTACAGTCAAACCTGTCTGTAAAGACCACCCATGGGAACAGCAAAATGTGGTCTTTGTTTACAGGTGGTCTCTATTAACATATTAAATATCATTTAAAATGGTCTGATGGGAGATAAAATTGATGGTCTTTGCAGACAGGTTTTGCAATAGTGGTCTTTGTTCGCAGGTGGTCTTTAACACAGGTTTGACTATAGTTACAAAACAGAAACTTATATGCAACGAGTTGCCAGCTTGGCTACATAGACAAGTGGTACTGTCCCACACCCCATTTGTTTGCTTTGATTGTATTGAGTAATCGTTTTTACTTTTTGGTCATTATTGCATTATTTCTTTCTACTGTTAATATGTATGTGATATATGTAAATACGTTTATCTTTCTCTTTGCTATGTTCTTTTTGTTTACTTCTCTAGTCATTCATATACTAAGTCTGCTAAATCCGTCTGTGTACACCTCCTATCACTTTTGTAGATTCAGGTATCATTTACAGTTTTCATTTACATATACAATTTCACCATTATCCAGTCCTCCACAAAGTTTATACTCATTATACATTCACACTGCTTGATAACTTATCCAGTGTGTGATTCTAGCATGCGGTTGTTACATACTGAAGTGATATCATATTTTGACAAGGTGCTATATCATTTAGTGATTAATGTTTTTGTATTGAGTTATTGTGTTGCATTTTGGTCACTTTTGCATTATTTCTTTCCACTGTAAATATGTTTGAGATATAAGTAAATACGGTTTTATTTCTCTTAGCTATGTTCTTTGCCTTATTATAATAGTCATTCATATACTACGGCCTGCTTTCACTTCCTACCACTTGTTCATTCAGGAAGCATTTTATAGTTCTCTCATGTGTCACTTTTTAGCTATCATTTACATTAAATTACACTATTTTTCTAACTTTCAAAATGTCTAAACTCATTTTACATTCACACATTGCTTGATTAATTCAGTGTGTGATGCTGGATGTCTGTTTGTCCACTGACATGTTGTTAATTAAACTGTAGTGCTCTCACATTTTGACATGATATGCAATATCATTTAGTGATTATTGTTCTTTTTTTAAATTTTTAGTAAATTCTAATTATGTAAATTTGTCGGTATTTCATTATTTATTTCTACCGTGATAATGATTGTGATTTATGTTAATATGTTTCAATCAATGTTTTGCATTTTGAGATGTATAATGTTGTCTTAATTTACATGCATGATGTTCATTATCATGAAAGTTTTCCGCACTATCAATTTCTATTTCTGTTTAACTGTCCATAAAAAAACTAGTCTGTTCCTTAATAAATTCTTACTACTAAAACTACAAATGTACTTTTTATACATTAATATATAGTTACACATTAAAGCATAATAAACACATACTCTTAGTTCAAATTGCAGTTGTTCTATTTCATTTTGTTTACGCCGTGCACCCACCTTTGCTGCATCAGGCAGCAATTTTTTACTTGTAACATACAAGTATATCGTATTCATGGCGTGTAGTAGGATGCCTTTCTAAATTTCCATTGTCTAAGTCAGCAGCATCATTTTTACCTCGCTGTCGACAAGATGCAGGAAATTAAGCAGGAATTTCACAATAATGGAATATTTTGAAATCCCAAATAAAACTGTATTATTATAAAGGTGTGTATGCATTGCCAGACAGTCTGAAAATAAAATTATCATTGTTTCAAGACGAAACACGTGGCAGCGTTCACTTACTGTGTTGTAATCATTCGTATAATAAAAGAGAGTAAACTGTGTATGACAGTATTATTCCATTCTCTCTTACCGGCTTCTGTTACTTTCATCTTGCGTTAAATATTTATCATTTGTGATGCAAAGTACTTATTGGCTAAAATAACATAAATATTAAACAAATATTTGATATCAATATGTTATTATCATGACGCTATGTTTTACAATTTTATTTCGTCCATTATGACGCAGTCTGTGACTTTAAATAAATCATTAAATGTGGTTGTGACTGCGATTTTGGGCAAGTGGGTCAAAAATCATATTACAAGTGTATTATGTAGATTGAATTAAGTTTAAAATTCTAAATTCTGAAAAAGTTATGACTATTTTGTTAATCATGACTATGAATAATTAAAGTAATATTATGCTCATTTGTTCATTTGTTTACCTAAACAAACATGAAAATATATTTCCTATAATTAAAGCATCAATAAACATGCATTAACAAAGAATGAACTCATAATGTATTTCACGTATTTGTTGAAAAAAGATGTTTGTACATTATAAAATTTAAAAAAACTCCCTTTTTTTAACAATCAGGCTATTTTACAAGTTTTGCCTGTAGGTAATATGGCAAAAAAGATATTTTAATCGGCTATACACTGCAATGGTTCTTATTAGAGAATTAGAGATGTTTAAGCCAATGTAACAACAATACTGAATGAAGCTATAATTCAAACATTTTATGTTAAGATGAGCCAGATACATCTTTAAGATAGTGACTAAATCTGTGTGACTATGCACATAAGATATCACATCAAATATACAAATTGAATATTTAAACAAAAAATAACGTCTTCCGCTTGAGTGAATCTTTCAAGTCAACAGAAGCGAATGTAACTAAATATGTAATAAAATGTAATTAAAATCATATTGTATAAAATAAACGAATATACCTCGTGTTTATTTATAGTGCGTTTGTATCCATTAACATCTTAAGAACCTTGTGAACTATATAGGTTTATTTTCTGTGACATTTATTTATTTAGTATTAATAGTCTATCATAACAAAGAGAAATATAATTTATATAAATATATACTTTACTGATGTGTGGATCTCTACACCTGTCGTCCATCATTCAGATCCTAATCTCCACCGTTTGTTTCTTAGTAATTTTTACCTTGTACATTACAAAATAACATGTGTCAACACTAATGAAGATAGATGAAGATTTAGATATACGCTGAACTATCTGAAAGATGCCAGACCCGAGTTTTTCACAGACCAAACATTATCATTTATTCATCTATCAACCAAATGCTGGGTAATCTTCTCAGTTTCACTTGTCTGTCGTAAAATGTTTATTTTTCAAGTGATTTATCTTCTGCTACAAAACGGCAACTAAGATCGTATAGAAGTATTGTATTTCATTGTGTAATTATTTTTATCTCGCGAAATGTCTTATCGTAAAAGAAAATAACTGTGTCTTATTACTGACAAATTAATATTCGTGCAATATTTGTTTACTTACATTTCTAAGAATAAACTAATTTATTTGAAGCGTAATTTGCAACCGTGAGTCCAGTAATAGAATTGTTTAGAAATAAACAACAGAACAGAACAGAATAGTTTAATAATATTCGGATTTAAGTTTAACACTTATCACGTAGCACGGACAGATGAAAATGATAATATTAATACACTCTATGAATAAGTAAGTACAGTCAGACCTCGTTCATTCGAATTCATCGGTTCGAAATTTTATTTCGAATAATACATGGTTTCGAAAGCCCATTTCAATTCGACGAGCATAAGAAGATACATAGGGAACTGATATTTATTTCGGATGATATCAAGTATTCGGATAGAAGGTTGTCGAATAAACTAAGTTCGACTCTATTTCAGTCTCGACGAATCAAATTTCGAATTCAATGACAATTATGTCAAACACTAAACGATTTCGTATTGTTTATTTGTACATTCATTTAGCCTACATACAACATTGTATTGAAAACTGGTTTCTCAGTTTATATTGAAGCTATGAGTTCAAATATTGAGGAATAAGAAAAAAAGTATCACCGAGTGTTTTAGAGTGGGTCTGTAATGCTCCATAACACGCACGATATGTTTTAAAACATTGTAACATCTTAATATGTTTTATTTCCTTTAAACGTGAACGGTATCAGAAGCCGTCATCTCATTTTTAAAAGACTTAGATAATCAACAAATTTGTGAGTAACAATAAAATTTAATGTATCTAAGAACCGTAGGCCTTTATCGGATAATATTGCTTTCATACGCAGCTTTCCGTGCCTTTTAGCTAGCTTATCGCACTTCTATATCGAGTTTCCAGCTCTACCAGTTTTGATCAATAGATTATATAGCGAAATTATTTTCAAACGTAAATTTAAACACTTTATCTTACTACTAGAATAGTTTAACAGTTATGACAGTACTCTTCAATTTCCGGTGAGAAAGTCATGTTTAATATTACATCATCCAGCAGCTCTGTTGTAACATCTTGAGTTGCTCAGTGTCAATATAACCCTGGCGGTCATCTGTCATTGTGCTGTCCAATACGAGGCTTTGGGAATGAAAGACATGTTTGTGAATACCACACCTTTGTCTTTCACAACAAGACAGTTATATTGTTACGCGATTTTTAATATTTGAAAAAGAAAAACCCAAATGCATTGGAAACCATCAAAATAATTCCTCTAACATTTTCTAGCCTCTGGGGGGGGGGGGGGTGATGTGACTATAGCTCCACCCAGATCTGCCCTTGTTTAAATGTATGTGGTGATGAATTAATCATGAATTCATGCACACAAACTGCACTTGTTGACCTCTTCGTTGTAAACAAGAATATTTACTTGTAGAAATACAAAATGAAGCGATATGATCTGACACATTGTGTAACAGGTGATCGTATTTAGATGAGAATTTGATTTCTTTGATGTTATTTAGTCGAGAAATAAAACAAAAGGTGTGTAAGAAGATAACTCAAGCTTTTAATCGTTCACTTTGAGTGCTGGTAACGATCTAGTGTGATGTTGGTCCGAGAATGAACTTAGATAGGTGTTGTGGATTTATCGATAATCCTCAATGCATCATATCATCATAATTATCTCACAGATTTATGATTTATTATAAATCAATAGATGGGCTTATCATGGCTTAACCACCAGCGCTTATTGATGTGACGAATCACGTGACGACTGTATAATTACGGAATAAAAACAAACTTGAAGGGAGATAGGAGATGAATGGAAATAAAAAAGATCAAAGTAATATTTATACTTCACATTGGTACAATAGTGAGAGACACAAGTTCAAAGTGGCCGTAAACAATCCCGCAGTCTGCCAGTTTACAGTGTCAAGTTGATAGCATGATATGTTGTAATTAGTTTGTAACATACGTCCTATCCTATCAAACAGCGCTGCTTCTTTACAAACATACAACAAAGATATACATTATATTTAAAGTCCGTGCAAAAGACACTCCTTTGGAGTACCGCAGACGCGCACGCCAAAAAGCTTACGTTGGGATAACCCAGATGTGTACGCCAGTAAGCATACTATGGAATATCCCCGGTGTGCACGCCAGTAAGCTTACGTCGGAATATCGCCTTTGTGCACGCCAGTAAGCTTACGTTGGGATATCCCCGGTGTGCACGGCAGTAAGTTACGTCGGAATATCGCCGGTGTGCACGCCAGTAAGCTTACGTCGGAATATCGCCGGTGTGCACGCCAATAAGCTTACGTCGGAATATCGCCGGTGTGCACGCCAGTAAGCTTACGTCGGAATATCGCCGGTGTGCACGCCAGTAAGCTTACGTCGGAATATCGCCGGTGTGCACGCCAGTAAGCTTACGTCGGAATATCGCCGGTGTGCACGCCAATAAGCTTACGTCGGAATATCGCCGGTGTGCACGCCAATAAGCTTACGTCGGAATATCGCCGGTGTGCACGCCAGTAAGCTTACGTCGGAATATCGCCGGTGTGCACGCCAGTAAGCTTACGTCGGAATATCGCCGGTGTGCACGCCAGTAAGCTTACGTCGGAATATCGCCGGTGTGCACGCCAGTAAGCTTACGTCGGAATACTGAAAGAATGCACGATAGTAAGATATTTTCTTTCGCTATGTTTGTAAATAATTAGTACCGAACATCTCATTAACGTCCACAGTTGTCCCGTAGGCAGTTATATTATGCCATACTGTGAAAGTCAATAAATACAAAGCAGAAAAACATAGTTCATAATTTAATACTGAGGTTAAATAAGTAGTAACTTAATAACAAAAGCAATGCACAAAAATATACACAAACGGAAAAGAAAAAAAAGATAATATGATATTGAGAACAACAATACAAACATAAAATATATCGGAAAAGTGTGAAACATTTTGTCACTGCGTCTCCACTTTTATTGGAAAGTAGAAGGAAATGTAACAGTCAAGTAATAAATATATACATCTAGCTGGATTCGAATATATATTTCAGGTCAGTAAATGAACACATAAACAGTATTTTCACTAATGAAGAACAAACTGTGAGATGGGCCAGACCGGGTTACAACGGATACTTACACTCAGCACTCAAATCTCAAATCACAAAATTTACTCGTATGCGTTTGATTGCGACTCATAATGAGCGTGAAAAATGTGTTATAATTTTAATTTCGTACTGAATATTCATTGTGGCCGATTGTCTTAGATATTTAAGTATACAATGAGCTGTGAGAGTAATTACTAAGTGTGAGTGTGGAGTGTGGCACTTAAACTCTAGAATTACTCCTATATCTCATAATCAAACTAAAATCTCAATGAAAATCGACCAAAAGTAATGTTCTGTTCTCATTCGACATTTTTATGTTCTTCACACTCAAACTTTCACTGTCAGACTACCCGTGAAGCGTAACCTTGGTGATTTAAGATTTGAGTGCAGAGTGAAACTATCCGTTATAATCCCGGGCTCGGACCTCGAGGATTACCTCAAATTCAATCCACGGACACAGTATGTATATGAACAATTCACCATCATTATACATCTATATACACTAACATCGTGTGATGGCAATGTTACAGTAAGTGACCGAGTACTGTCCAAACCTCCAGGGTCATATGCACGTTCCATTTTGTTGCAGACAACATAATAGTTTGATGATATTTTGATCAAAGTAGCACATTGTAGATTTATAATTGTACATGTCTAGATTGGAAGTCTCCATGGAGATCAGTCACGTGACGTCATCATCATGATCGTGTTGTACCAGGGCAGAGCACGTTTGACACTGAAAAATATAAATGTTTGCCGGAGTTGAAAATAACGATAAGCGGTTACCAGATCACATATAATTGGTACAATAAAACCTCACCAGTTTTCAAGTAACCCAAAGGTGGTCTTATTATTGAGGTTTTACTGTATTTCAATTTGTATAAAAAAAACAACAACAGTACAATGTCTCCTGAGCAACAACCTTACATGTAGGTGATATTCGTGGATGCTGTTGAGAGGTTGTAGCACTGGAAAGGTTAAATTCTTGCCACAAGAAAGATGTTTCTTTTGTTGAAGAGAGGTTGTTGCTCCAGAATGAACAATTCAATAGAAGTTTCGCTGTACTTGTGCTAGGAATGATTTAGTTATTGTAAGAATCATATGATAGCGCATACTTGATTTCGCCGCTTGTTTGTTTGTCATTTGAAACAAATCGTAAAGTGTTGTCGTATGTTTAATGGTTAACTAAGTAACAACTGTGGAGGCGTAATAAACACACATAAAATAAAAGAACATTTTCCAAGAGATATTATATCTTACCAAGGGCTTACAACAAGGGAGATAAATAATGTTGTTGTTTTTAGTCTGACACGAGTTGTATGTAAAGCAATGTCATAACATCAGGCTTGTGGTGTAAACATTTACTGTTTATGTGAAATATTCTCGACTCCACTGTCTGAAAATAAAACCTCCCTATCACAGTGATCAATTAATGCATAAGTAAATCTGAATGTTTGTCACGGAATACAACCATACAATGTAACTGGTTTATTGAGTTATCATTTGAAGTAACATTATAATGACTTACTCTCCTACTGTACAGAATACGATAGTAAAACTCATCGCTTAATTGACGCAGTCTGCGACCCACTTCCTTGGAAGCGCGCATGCGCATAGTTTTGATATCTGGAAGCGAGGTTGATCTCTTACGTTGAGTTCCTTGATCCACTGTAAACGACAATAATACAACTTGACAGTCATTATTATAACCACGCTGGATTCTTGAATATTATTGGGTTCACTTGGTACAGTTTTAAAGCTAAATATCGCATGTTCATATAAGTGCATGTACGTGCAATGACTGATGAAGTAAAAATCTTAAGTTTCATCTCGTTATCTTCAGACGATCACACAATACAGATGTCATCTAAATTTAAGCGATGTGAAACAAATAAAATAAGGTCCTTTTTCAATATAATAAGATAACGAGGGTGTGGTAATTTCGTAAACGTGAGATTTTGTGGTGTTTTACACGATATGAAATACACAGAGACATACAAGTCAATACTTAGGTTATCAAACCCGATTACTAAACATAAATATCTGTCAGTTGTTAGACAATTGGCAATGATTGTAGGCGGTGCTTTCTCAGCGTTGTGGCATGCTATATTTCCTAACAGTGACACTATGAACGAATTATTAACATACATTTTCTGGAAACAAGATGCAACAAACAACGGACATGATTGACAGAAAGTCACAAGAAGTTTCAAGATCAAAGTTTATTGACAAAACTCACAAAGTTCATTGATAAAACAGCCTTTACACTGGGAAAGGTGAACACAATTACATAAACAAACGCTAACTACATGTATATCAGCTTTTATCATTGTTTTAGATATTCATGGTGGGATACCTACTCTAATGTAGGTCTAATAGGACAGGACTACTTCACATATGCTAAGATCAAGGATACGTTTACATACCTTTTGTGTGCTATGTTATGCCAGTTTGATCAGGGACCAACATATACATATATTATATATTGATCCCAGGTTTGATATAATGAATGAAAATTAATTGAAATAATTGAACACATGTGTGTCCATGGATACAAGATATCAGTGTCTCATATTTCAGATGAAAATTAATTTTCGGATTGAAATGGTAATTGATTCTGTCACTACTGGAAGGGTCACGGCGATACCTTAGTTGGTTCAGTAGGTTACAATACAATATTTGAATATATAAACATGTGTACATTGTGTATCGATATTGTAGGTATACATGTAACATATTTTAATAATATCCTACACATTAAGTACTTGACTTTGTTAAGTAATTATACGAAATTAAGACAAACTGGCAGACAATGGGTTTTACTTCTTATCGTACTGAGACATTGACTGGTAATGTTTCATGACAGACTCCTGAAATGGCTTCCCGGATGACCTGGCATTCGGACAGAGAAACTTACTGAGTAGCCCAGGAAACTCTGATATTTACTGGTTTTAAAAGCGCGGTGATTTGTTTACTTGCAGTACATTTGGTGTTGGACATTATAAAAGCTACAGATCCCGTTTGAACTTGTCTGATATGTTAGAGGTCTGGGATGGACACAAGTATATCTATGTACGAATTAAGCAACATAATTTACGTCTACTCAAATGTATAAGTAATTATTTGAACATTCGAAATAAAACATGAAATGAAATGAATATGAATAAAGCTAAGACTTACGGACACAATACTTATGGCAGGCGGATATGGCAGGAATGGGGACCGCAGTGTTTGAGCCGTCACCCGCAGTCTCTGAAGATCGAACTGGTTCCGATTGTGGTTTTATTTCGTCATCTTCCAACGACTTAGTATGAACAATGTTACAATGAGTTGATAGGTTATCCATCTCTAAGTCTGTCTCATCTGGTTCAAATACGGAATTTTCACTATCATCTTCCTCAGACTGTTCATCATTGTCTGTGACTCCTTGAACCCTATCACATGCATTACCTTCACAAGGTTGAACAACTCCATGCAACGTATCGGGTCTAATTTCTTCTGTTAATCTCACACTTAACGCTGTCGTGTCGTCTGGTTCGCCATCTCCGAAAAACACGGGTTTATGTGTGAGATGTGCAGTCATAGGTGATGGTACTATATCGGTGCCGTATCCGCTGTCAATTCGGCACTTTCTTGAATCGTCTGAATACATAACTTCTGAAACAGTTGACGACGACAAATTAAGACAAATATGCACATTTACTTGAATGTGTCACAATTTTCCAAATGACAAGTTTCCCAATTGGGTCAATTTTCCACGTTTTACGTCTCGTTGTTACACATGTGAGTGCTCAAGTTAACACACGGACTACACAATCACATGATATAACACGTATTTTGTTTGCAAGTTCATAAGTTGGTAGATAAACAAGTCTTTTTTTGTATTATTGCGTCATTTCAAGTGATTTGGAGGTCAACATTTGGTAAAACCTGGATAGATCTACGCCTACAAGTTACCATATAATTGAACGGATAACTTAATTATATTTACCTTGCATATGCAGTCTTTGCTGTTGTTGTTTACTTATCTGTCTGTTCTCAGATTTCAATATAAACGCGCCAACAAGTCGACGTCGCGTGCGTAATTTATGAACGAAGGGGGATTTCCCTCAAAATTCCCATTTGTGGCATCCGGGAAAAATGATGGTCTAATAGTTTAAACAACATAAAATATTTTGCTTCAAGTACCTGTGTATTTAATAAACGGATGACATCACATATGACGTCATGTATGACGTACGTATTTTAACCTTCAAAGTCGCCATCTTGTTAGTAAATATCAACAACGTCAGTGGAGGGATGACAAAAATATTGAGATTTGAGTCTTTTGAAAAACGTAAGTAAACTTTCGATAATTTTAAACACTGGTTTTCTAGTAGATCTAGTACTATGTAGTACTATATAGACTAATGCGTACAATGTATAGCCATTATGATAGCTTAAATGTTACCTTTGCATACACTGCTGATGATCTAGACGAAAACATAGCCTTGATACTCTCCCTGGGGTTTGAATCACATGTGGAATGGATGGGGCAGGTTGAGACATCAGCCTCACAGTGTCCCAACCTGCCCCCATATATCTATTTATGTCGGAATGTCTAAATATAACTAGATTCCCCTACTGTTATGAATTACAGTTATCATATAAGAATAATGCCAGGCATTGTTTCATTTCAGCAGGGACCGTATATGAGTGTTTATAGTGTGTTCCAGATTCCAGCATGGTCAGACATTACCAGAGAAAAACAACGCGAGCACAAGAACCACTTGATTAAATACATAAAGCTGTAAATAATGTCCTGTCAGGTGGGCGTTCCATAAGATCAGTCTCATCTGAAATTTGCATTCCATGACAGACATTATGTAGATATGTCAAGCAACAAAAAGAGAAGAGTGGATATGAGCACATGAGAATAGGATATAGATCTTAATTGAAGGTTTTCATGTCCTAACCAGTTCATTGATATGTCGTGTAACACAGAAAGAATCACGTGACTGTATAATTACGATATAAAAACAAACTTGAAGGGGGATAAGAGATGAATGGAAATAAAAAGATCAACGTTATATTAATACTTCACATTGGTACAACAGTGAGACACACAAGATCAAAGTGGCCGTAAATAATCCCGCAGTCTGCCAGTTTACAGTGTCAAGTTGATGACATGCTATGTTGTAATTAGTTTGTAACATACGTCCTATCCTATCAAACAGAGCTGCTTCTTTACAAACATACAACAAAGATACACATTTTATCTAACATCGGTATAAAAGACGCGCACGCCAGTAAGCTAACGTCGGAATATCCCCGGTGTGCACGCCAGTAAGCTTACGTTGGAATATCCCCGATATGCACGCCAGTAAGCTTACGTTTGAATATCCCCGGTGTGTACGCCAGTAATATTACGTCGGAATATCCCCGATGTGCACGCCAGTAAGTTTACGTCGGAATATCTCCGATGTGCACGCCAGTGAGCTTACGTTGGAATATCGCCGATCTGCACGCCAGTAAGCTTACATCGGAATATCCCCGGTGTACACGCAAGTAAGATTACGTCGGAATATCGCCGGTGTGCACGCCAGTGAGCTTACGTTGGAATATCGCCGGTGTGCACGCCAGTAAGCTTACATCGGAATATCCCCGGTGTACACGCAAGTAAGATTACGTCGGAATATCGCCGGTGTGCACGCCAGTAAGATAACGTTGGAATATTCCCGGTGTGCACGCAAGTAAGATTACGTCGTAATATCCTTGGTGTGCACGCCTGTAAGATAACTTTGGATTATCGCCTGTGTGCACGCCTGTAAGATAACTTTGGATTATCGCCTGTGTGCACGCCAGTAAGCTAACGTTGGAATATCGCCGGTGTGCACGCCAGTAAGATAATTAGAGGTTATCATACCAGACTGGTGTGCCTTACGGCCATATTGGCATACTAGGAGAGATATTGGCCCGAGGGCTTTAGCCAGTCCCGTTTAATAACCTCTTTATTGCGGATGTTCGACTCAAGTGAAGAGTTACGTAATGTTATCAAAAAACAAGTAAATAGTAGATCTACAAGTTAACAAGTTGAATAATGTATTAGAAATAATTGAACTTTTAAGAAATAATTTAGATTCAACTTGTCTAGATCTCGGTCTAAACTTGTAACTTGAAATTCTAAAAAGTCTATCACACAGATTTTGCCAACTTTTAAATACAAACAGACGCATCAGCCATTTTAACATCGGCCGTCTGTTCAATGTTTCGTTTCTAAACGTCGACGTTTCCCGCGCTAAACAATGACGTCACACCGGAAGTATACCAAATACCGAGATTCAACACTCCCGGAAGTATGCCAAATGTCCGATATTCGGCACAACAGATATTGGCATCATGTTGTCCATTTACGTTTATATACAGTGCAAATTTGTTACTATTTGTTACACATGCAATAACGTTGGAATATCGCCGGTGTGCACGCCAGTAAGACAACGTTGGAATATCGCCGGTGTGCATGCAAGTAAGATAACGTTGGAATATCGCCGGTGTGCACGCACGTAAGATAACGTTGGAATATCGCCGGTGTGCACGCCCGTAAGATAACAATGGAATATCGCCGGTGTGCACGCCAGTAAGATTACGTTGGAATATCGCCAGTGTGCATGACAGTAAGATTACGTTGGAATATCGCCAGTGTGCACGCCAGAAAGATAACGTTGGAATATCGCCGGTGTGCACGCCCGTAAGATAACGATGGAATATCGCCGGTGTGCATGACAGTAAGATTACGTTGGAATATCGCCAGTGTGCACGCCAGAAAGATAACGTTGGAATATTGCCGGTGTGCACGCCAGTAAGCTTACTATGGAATATCGCCGGTGTACGCGCCAGTAAGCTTACTATGGAATATCGCCAGTGTGTACGCCAGTAAGCTTACTATGGAATATCGCCAGTGTGCACGCCAGTAAGCTTACTATGGAATATCGCCGGTGTACACGCCAGTAAGTTTACTATGGAATATCGCCGGTGTACACGCCAGTAAGCTTACTATGGAATATCGCCGGTGTACACGCCAGTAAGCTTACTATGGAATATCGCCGGTGTACACGCCAGTAAGCTTACTATGGAATATCGCCGGTGTACACGCCAGTAAGCTTATTATGGAATATCGCCAGTGTGTACGCCAGTAAGCTTACTATGGAATATCGCCGGTGTACACGCCAGTAAGCTTACTAGGGAATATCGCCGGTGTACACGCCAGTAAGCTTACTATGGAATATCGCCAGTGTGCACGCCAGTAAGCTAACGTTGGAATATCGCCGGTGTGCATGCCAGTAAGATTATGTTGGAATATCGCCGGTGTGCACGCCAGTAAGTTTACTATGGAATATCGCCAGTGTGTACGCCATTAAGATAACGTTAGAATATCGCCGGTGTGCACGCCAGTAAGCTTACTATGGAATATAGCCAGTGTGCACGCCATTAAGATAACGTTGGAATATCGCCGGTATGCACGCCAGTAAGCTTACTATGGAATATCGCCAGTGTGCACGCCATTAAGATAACGTTGGAATATCGCCGGTATTCACGCCAGTAAGCTTACTATGGAATATCGCCAGTGTGCACGCCATTAAGATTACGTTGGAATATTGCCGGTATGCACGCCAGTAAGCTTACTATGGAATATCGCCAGTGTGCACGCCATTAAGATAACGTTGGAATATCGCCGGTGTGCACGCCAGTAAGGTTACGTTGGAATATCGCCAGTGTGCACGCCAGTAAGCTTACGTTGGAATATCGCCAGTGTGCACGCCAGTAAGCCAACTATGGAATATCGCCAGTGTGCACGCCAGTAAGCTTACTATGGAATATCGCCAGTGTGCACGCCAGTAAGCTAACTATGGAATATCGCCAGTTTGCACGCCAGTAAGTTTACTATGGAATATCGCCGATGTGCAAATACAATAGAATAAATACAACATGTCAATGGTGATTTACAATACATATTGTTCTATGAGTAAAGCTTACAAACATAATTATGCACATACATGTATAACATGCACGTGTATTTACTTTTTAAAAAGTAATTACTTAGTAAATTGGTAGTTTAATAAATAAATAATATAAGAAATATATTTGCGATCTCAATTCAAAACTTTTATAAACAAACAATGATAATCTTCTTATTGTTCAGTTACTTTCGCTGTTTAAGGGTTCCGCAAATTTTAAAACATTTGGATTATTCCAGTAATATTAATTAATGTACTGTTTTCTAAGTATGATTCACGGGACATTCTAAAACAAAGTGAAATTAATCTTCCAAGGTGTCACAAGATTTACATTTGCGGTCATGAAATGGTACTTGAACTGGTTTTTGCCATTTTCCCGACTCAACTTCTAGTATATGCAAAGTACAAAGTACATGCAAAGATGATAGCGGTAACTGTACTTGGTCAAACTGTAAGTTCTCCAATATCTGCGCCAAATGTTTCGCTCCATACCCGGAGATCAATTGTGACCAACTATGTCGACCAATGAATGCCCAGATATCAAGTAGAGCTTAACAACTACTTCATTCAGTGATCGCAACAAACACATCGTTAACGAATAATACCGCCTTAAGAGCTTTTGAAAAATCAATAAAGTTTCATGCTTTTTCAAACTTTGGCCTACCCCGAATCAATATAATAATTATCATCTTGTTTATGGCATTTTGTTTTCGAGGGGGGGGGGGATTTCATCCAAAACGATTACTACAAACGTCACAGGTTTGAATTACTTTCAAAAATTACTTGGATTTGATGATATATCTCAGGTTTTTATTATCAGCAAATTATTAGAAGGTTGAACTACTTCCGACAGGAGGGCTCCATTGACTATGCCCATTTTAGTGGATATTTGCAATAAACTTCCTCAGATCTGTTTTGATAATTATGAGACTAAATTATTTTCATCATTATTCACGTTGGCGTACTTTCGACTGTTCAGAGTTAGCGAGTTAACTAGTGACTTCGCGTATAGGGCAGTTAGAGGCCCAACAAGTGTGCGACAATTCAGCTCCGTCATTCCAAAACAAATCAAACGGGAAAATCAGTACTGTTAAAAATACCCATGAGTATCGGGCTCGATTTGTCCAGTTAGCACTTTAATAGGTTTCCTAACTGTCAGGCCAAAAACCGAAGGTAGTTTTGCAACAAAGATAGCACTCCTGTAACTAGAGCGCAATGTTCCCGCTGTACCAGCCAAATGTGTCCGCGAATGCCAAGTGTCCGGTATGTACAGGTCACATAGTTTAAGGTAAGACAACAGATTTAGCTACTCTATGTTACTCATTAGATTTGTTCACGAATATATAAATTATATATCCGCGCCTAAAAAAATATGATCAGTCAACGTGTTACCACGATCGTTAGGCAACTAACTCAATTATTATATTAACGGTAAAACGGTTACCACATAAACTCTAATGAAAGAGAGGTACCATATTTATTGTAATAAGACCCATGGAAGGGTATTAAGGATTGTAACTTATTAGTTTTCTCTCTAAAATAGAAAATGAACTACCTAAGCCTTGTTTATATTTTCGTAAATACTTTTAGACATCTGGGTTTTCGGAGATTCAATCCCATTCTGGGCTGGCAGACGAGCCCAAGACATCGGAAATCTCCGTCGGCACGACATGACAATTGCTTGGTGGGGAGTTAGAGGTCTACGATGGACGACACTACGACACCAAATCCAAGGCCAGGTGTTGCTCTCGTCTCCACCGTCAATTATCATAACACACTTAGGCGGGAATGATTTAACTTCTATATCACTTATCAAACTGAATAAAGGTATGGAAACGGAGATGCAGTATCTCCGTGAAGCCTGTCCTCAGACCACCATTATCTGGGTGGACATTTTACCTAGGAGGGTCTTGAGGGGGGCTTTGGGGCTCAATGCTATAGAGGCAAAACGCAAACGGGTTAATAGGACAGGCCGACATATTTTTAAAAAAGGCAACAGGGACTCCATAATCCCAGATTTTGACGTTGAAACAAAAATAAATTTTCGGGAAGATGGCGTTCACTTAAAGGATGTGGGGCTTGAATTTTACTTAGATTTCTTAAAAGACGCGATAGCTAAAAGTTTACCTACCGCTCGATAATAATTTTGGGGGATAAATCAAAATTTATTGTGTCGAAAAAAAATCTATCGACCGGTAGGTGACCAGGCGCTGCATTCAGACCAAAGTGAATTAAAGTATGTTTCGTAATATTTAGCTTTAAATGTCGTGAATTTTCAGTTTGTGGGCTTTTCATCTCTCGTCGTTGGTAGTCAAGTACGTTCCCGATGGCGGAGATGTTCGTCTATAATCGGAAAACTAATTTAATCGTTTTGCAATGCATTAGGTGTGTACTAGTATGTTATTGCGGTATACTGTGTCTGTGGTTGACTTGAATTGCTTCAAGTCAGTTGCGTTGCTTTGCATAACTGTGATTTGCGTATGATACCGTTTGCCACTTGGACTTGAGTTGCTTCAAGTCGTGAGTAGAGTTGCGTTGCTTGCATTACGGTATGATACCGTTGGCCACTTGGACTTGAGTTGCTTCAAGTTGTGAGTAGAGTTGCGTTGCTTGCATTACGGTATGATACCGTTGGCTACTTGGACTTGAGTTGCTTCAAGTTGTGAGTAGAGTTGCGTTGCTTGCATTACGTTATGATACCGTTGGCCACTTGGACTTGAGTTGCTTCAAGTTGTAAGTAGAGTTGCGTTGCTTGCATTACGGTATGATACCGTTGGCCACTTGGACTTGAGTTGCTTCAAGTTGTAAGTAGAGTTGCGTTGCTTGCATTACGGTATGATACCGTTGGCCACTTGGACTTGAGTTGCTTCAAGTTGTAAGTAGAGTTGCGTTGCTTGCATTACGGTATGATACCGTTGGCCACTTGGACTTGAGTTGCTTCAAGTTGTAAGTAGAGTTGCGTTGCTTGCATTACGGTATGATACCGTTGGCCACTTGGACTTGAGTTGCTTCAAGTTGTAAGTAGAGTTGCGTTGCTTGCATTACGGTATGATACCGTTGGCCACTTGGACTTGAGTTGCTTCAAGTTGTAAGTAGAGTTGCGTTGCTTGCATTACGGTATGATACCGTTGGCCACTTGGACTTGAGTTGCTTCAAGTTGTAAGTAGAGTTGCGTTGCTTGCATTACGGTATGATACCGTTGGCCACTTGGACTTGAGTTGCTTCAAGTTGTAAGTAGAGTTGCGTTGCTTGCATTACGGTATGATACCGTTGGCCACTTGGACTTGAGTTGCTTCAAGTTGTAAGTAGAGTTGCGTTGCTTGCATTACGGTATGATACCGTTGGCTTCTTGGACTTGAGTTGCTTCAAGTTGTAAGTAGAGTTGCGTTGCTTGCATTACGGTATGATACCTATGGCCACTTGGACTTGAGTTGCTTCAAGTTGTAAGTAGAGTTGCGTTGCTTGCATTACGGTATGATACCGTTGGCCACTTGGACTTGAGTTGCTTCAAGTTGTCAGTAGAGTTGCGTTGCTTGCATTACGGTATGATACCGTTGGCTACTTGGACTTGAGTTGCTTCAAGTTGTGAGTAGAGTTTCGTTGCTTGCATTACGGTATGATACCGTTGGCCACTTGGACTTGAGTTGCTTCAAGTTGTGAGTAGAGTTGCGTTGCTTGCATTACGTTATGATACCGTTGGCTACTTGGACTTGAGTTGCTTCAAGTCGTGAGTAGAGTTGCGTTGCTTGCATTACGGTCTGGCCCTTACAGTACTAGTAAGACCTAGCTGGCATTGCCGTTTTGCGTAATGCATCAATACAGCATATACGATTTGGCCGGAGCACCCCTTGCATTGCTTTTGTGATTATGGTCCTTTTCTTTCAATGACGGTATTGGTTTCCGATACGTTCCCGTTGGAAGCTGAGGTCTATGGCTGCACAATCGGTTGGGCCCTCGGGGTGATGCTACATATGTAGGCCTACTATTGTAGAATACAGGTTTTGATTAATGATGCTAATTAGCTTAACACGTCTGGTCTCCTTACGGTTAAGTTAATTTATGTATGGTTTGTCACCAATCTTGGTAGGAGCCTTAGCGCATACCCTACCAAGCTTTGAGCGGCCAATATAAACCAACATATGAAATATATGAAGTAAATATTTAATTCTCTGGTCATAAAACTTTTATGTCTGTTCCATACGTATATAACGGTATTGAAATATATACGACAATGCAACTGCTATACACGTATTTATAATGTGAATACAATGTAATAAATATGGACAATGCTACACGTTTTTTAATCTTTATTTTGAGTAATATTAAATTATAATTTAATAACAAAAGCAATGCACAAAATATATACAAACGTGTGAAAAAGATACAATAATATTGAGAACAACAATACAAACATAAAATATGCAGGAAAAGTGTGAAACAGTTTGTGTCACTGCGTCTCCACTTTCATTGGAATATACATGTAGAAGGAAATTTAACAGTCAAGTAATAAATATATACATGTACATGTATGGATTAAATTATATATTAATCAGGTCAGTAAATGAACACATGAACAGCCTCTTCACTTATGAACAACAAGCTGTTAAATCATAGACCTGGGCCCGGCACAACTCAACAATTACTCCTATATCTCATAATCAAACTAAAATCTCAAAGCAAATGGTCCAAAAGTAATGTTCAGACATTTGTGTACGTTTTTTCACACTCAAACTTTCACTGTCAGACTACCAAGAGTAACCTTTGTGATTCAAGTGCAGAGTGAAAATATCCGTTATAATCCCGGGCCCGGACCTGGAGGATTCCCTCACTCCATGGACACATAATGGATGAACCATTAATCATACCGTATACATTTATATACGCTAACACCGCATGATGGGAATGTTACTGCAAGTGACCGATTGTAGTCGACCTCCAGGGTGATATGGACCTTCCATTTTGTTGCAGCCAACGTTATATTTTAATGGTATTTTGGTGAAACGATGATCAAAGTATCACATTGCACATTAAGAATTGTACATGTCCAGATTGGAAGTCTCCATGTAGATCAGTCACGTGTCGTCATCAGCATGATCGTGTTGTACCAGGGCAGAGGTTGTTTGACACTGAAACATATAAATGTTTGCCGGAATTTAAAATAACGATAAGCGGTTACCAAATCACACATTATCGGTACAGTAAAACCACACTTCAAGACAACCTCAATAATAAGAGCGCCCCAATAAAAAGTCCAATTTCCAAGTGGCCCAAAGGTGGTCTTATTATTGAGGTTTTACTGTATTTCTATTTGTATAAAAAGAAAATTAAACAGTACAATGTCTCCAGAGCAACAACCTTACATATACGTGCAAATCGTGCATGCTGTTGAGTGGTTGTAGCTCTGGAAAGGTTAAACTGGTAGAACATTATTGCCACAGGAAAGATGTTTCTGTTGTTGAAGAGAGTTTGTTGCTCCAGAGCGAACAATTCAGGAGAAGTTTCGGTGTACTTGTGCTAGGAATGAGTTTGGTATTGTACGAATCATATGATAGCGCATACTTGATTCCGCCGCGTGTTTGTTTGTCATTTGAAAGATGTATGAGGAAATCTGAATGTATGTCACGGCATACACGAACAGACATACAATGTAACTGGTTTATTGGCTTATCATTTGAAGTAACAGTCTAATGACTTACTCTCCTTCTGAACAGAACACTATAGTAAAACTCATCGCTTAATCGTCGCAGCCTGCAACCCACTTCCCTTGAAGCACGCATGTGCATAGTTTTGATATCTGGAAGCGAGGTTGATCTCTTACGTGGCGTTCCTTGATCAACTGTAAACGACAATAATACAACTTGACAGTCATTATTATAACCACGGTGGATTCTTGAATATTATTGGGTTCACTTGGTACAGTTTCAAGATATAGTATGCTCATTTTTTGTTCATTTGTTTACCTAAACAAACATGAACAAGAAATGGGCAATGCCCACAAACCAGGTTTTAAACCTAATTATTTGTAACCAAGGCTCTATTTGTATAATGAATACATGATGATCATCAATGCTGCAAAGGTGCCAGAGGTGATACATGCATACAAACACTCACACTTTGATGTCAATACACCCACGAATAGCGAAGATATTAAGTGGAAACTGATTTTTAAATTTTAAGTGACCTTGACCTTGGACGGAACGAACCCAAAAGCAATTCCAAGCGAGATCTTCACATGTTCTTACTATACACCAAGTCTGATGTCAATATGACCAACAAATCTAAAGTTATTAGCTGGAGAGCAAATTGCAATTTTTAGTAAAGGTGACCTTGACCTTTGACGAAACGATTCCAAAAGCAATCCCAAGCGAGCTCTCCACATGTTCTTACTATACACCAAGTTTGATGTCAATATGACCAACAAATCTAAAGTTATTCACCCGAAACCAAATTGCTACTTTAAGTAACGGTGACCTTGACCTTAGGCGGAACGAGTCCAAAAGCAACCCCAAGCAAGCTCTCCACATTTTCTTACTATAAACCACGTTTGATGTCAATATGATCAACAAAACAAAAGTTATTGGCCGGAAACCAAATTTCTATTTTTAGTAATGGTGACCTTGACCTTTGATGGACCGAACCCAAAAGCAATCCCAAGCAAGCTCTCCACATGTTCTTACTGTACATCGAGTTTGATGTCAATAGGATTAACGAAACTCAAGTTATTAGCCGGAAACCAAATTGCTAGTTTTAGTAATGGTGACCTTGACCTTTGTTGGACCGATCCCAAAAGCAATCCCAATTGAGCTCTCCACATGTTCTTACTATACACCAAGTTTGAAGTCAATACGATCAATGTAACTCAAGTTATTCGCCGGAAACCAAATTTCTATTTTTCGTAACGGTGACCTTGACCTTTGTCGGACCGAACCCAAAAGCAATCCCAAGCGAGCTCTCCACATGTTCTTACTATACACCAAGTTTGATGTCAATATGATCAATGTAACTCAAGTTATTCGCCGGAAACCAAATTTCTATTTTTCGTAACGGTGACCTTGACCTTTGACGAAACGATTCCAAAAGCAATCCCAAGCGAGCTCTCCACATGTTCTTACTATACACCAAGTTTGATGTCAATATGACCAACAAATCTAAAGTTATTCACCCGAAACCAAATTGCTACTTTAAGTAACGGTGACCTTGACCTTAGGCGGAACGAGTCCAAAAGCAACCCCAAGCAAGCTCTCCACATTTTCTTACTATAAACCAAGTTTGATGTCAATATGATCAACAAAACAAAAGTTATTGGCCGGAAACCAAATTTCTATTTTTAGTAATGGTGACCTTGACCTTTGATGGACCGAACCCAAAAGCAATCCCAAGCAAGCTCTCCACATGTTCTTACTGTACATCGAGTTTGATGTCAATAGGATTAACGAAACTCAAGTTATTAGCCGGAAACCAAATTGCTAGTTTTAGTAATGGTGACCTTGACCTTTGTTGGACCGATCCCAAAAGCAATCCCAATTGAGCTCTCCACATGTTCTTACTATACACCAAGTTTGAAGTCAATATGATCAATGTAACTCAAGTTATTCGCCGGAAACCAAATTTCTATTTTTCGTAACGGTGACCTTGACCTTTGTCGGACCGAACCCAAAAGCAATCCCAAGCGAGCTCTCCACATGTTCTTACTATACACCAAGTTTGATGTCAATATGATCAATGTAACTCAAGTTATTCGCAGGAAACCAAATTTCTATTTTTCGTAACGGTGACCTTGACCTTTGTCGGACCGAACCCAAAAGCAATCCCAAGCGAGCTCTCCACATGTTCTTACTATACACCAAGTTTGTTGTCAATATGATCAATAAAACTCAAGTTATTCGCCGGAAACCAAATTTCTATTTTTAGTAACGGTGACCTTGACCTTTGTCGGACAGAGCCCAAAAGCAATCCCAAGCGAGCTCTCCACATGTTCTTACTATACACCAAGTTTGATGTCAATGTGATCAATGTAACTCAAGTTATTCGCCGGAAACCAAATTTCTATTTTTAGTAACGGTGACCTTGACCTTAGTCGGACCGAACCCAAAAGCAATCCCAAGCGAGCTTTCCATATGTTCTTACTGTACACCAAGTTTGGTTACAATATGATCAACAGAACTCAAGTTATTCGCCGGAAACCACCCAGTTTGACGCCCGCCCGCCCGCCCGCCCGCCCGCCCAACGACATACACCATTCTAATAACCTGGTTTTTTTCAAAAACCTGGTTAAAAATATACCTTATCTAGTTTTAAAAAATATGCATTATCACAGAATACATTTATAATGTAATCCTCTGTATTTGTCGAAAAAAGACGTTTGTATTATCATAAAATTTAATTGGTGCTTTTTACTAGTTTTGTCTGTTAGTAATACATGTATAATTAAACAAGATTGTTTTAAACGGTTATACATGGCAATGGTTCTTATTAATGATGTTTGGACTATGTAACAACTATACTGGATGAAGCCCATTAAAATATTTTAGGTTCAGATGAGCCAGATACAACTTTAATATCGCATGTTCATATAAGTACGTGCAATAATGATGAAGTAAAATCTTAAGTTTCATTTCGTTATCTTCAGACGATCACACAATACAGATGTCAACTAAATTTAAGCGATGTAAAACAAATAAAATAAGGTCCTTTATCAATATAATCAGATAACGAGGGTACGTGTGATCATTTCGTAAACCTGGGATTTTGCGATGTTTTACACGATATGAAATACACAGAGACATACAAGTCAATACTAGGTTATCAAACCCGATTACTAAACATAAATATCTGTCAGTTGGCAATGATTGTAGGCGGTGCTTTCTCAGCGTTGTGACATGCTATATTTCCTAACAGTGACACTATGAACGAATTATTAACATACATTTTCTGGAAACAAGATGCAATGGTGAATGTAACAAACAACGGACATGATTGATAGAAAGTCACAAGTAGTTTTCAAGTTCAAAGTTTATTGACAAAAACTCGCAAAGTTCATTGTCAAAACAACATATATACACTGGGAAACGAAAGGTGAACAAAATTACATAAACAAACACTACATATATCACGAGAAAGGTGTTCATAAATCGAGAAGAGCTTTTATCATTGTTTTAGATATTCATCGTGGGATACCTAGTCTAATGTAATACTTTACATATGCTAAGATCAAGGATACGTTTACATACCTTATGTGTGCTATTTTATGCTAGTTTGATCAGGGACCAATATATACATACCCGTATGCAAGTTAACAAGTTGAATAAAACGATATGAAGCTCGTCAGAGGCTCGCTTCATATTCTTTTTATTCAACAAGTTCAATAAATTTGATACTAGACAACACGAATATAATATTCTATTTATCACATACCCGACAATTTAAGGTAAAAACAAATTATTTAATTGACCGTTTAATGTTGACAGTAGCGTCCCGAAAGTCATAAAACTTTTTACTCGAAGAGCCGAAAAAGTAGCCCCATTCACAAATTCATTATTTCTAATATTATCCATAGATCTATTCATATTTTATCAATTTCCAGTTTATTAAAGATACCTAACACTTCGCTTATATCAAGTGTAACTGTAAAACGTAAATAAAGGAAAAACACTGAATCAATATGTTTAATGACGTCACCACATAAACAAGCATTTGACGTCATGCAGTACACACGCGTTCAGTGAATCCGTTCCATCTACATTACTCGAATCGCTATCAAGATTCATGTTGATTGATTTAGGACTCAGCTCCTCGAACAAAGATAAATTAATAGTTACAACTACCTGTGTACACTGGTAATGCGTTGATGTCGCCTGAAACTCGAATGGTTTTGGATGGAATAAACTTACTGAACTGGATATAGGTAGGTTGGGAGAATTTTGCTGGATATGCTTAGTAGATTTGTCATAACTTGCATGTTAACGGTTAATATGTTATCATTTTTATTTTTGAGTTTGGTGCAGCGTACATGAGCATTCTTATTTAATCCATCAAAAGTTGTTAACTTACATATTCTTTATCATTACTCGTTTTGTTAATTGTAAACAAGCAGCGTATGGATTTTATTTAGGTTTTTCCGCTCATTTGCATATTATATGCACACTGTGCAATATGATATTTATTGCATAGTAGAAACATGCACAGATATGTGATAATTGAATATAATATAATGCTCTTGACATTTACTGGTTTTAAAAGCGCGGTGGTTTGTTTACTTGCAGGACATTTGGTGTTGAACATTGTAAAAGCTACAGATCCCGTTTGAACTTGTCTGATATGTTACAGGCCTGAGATAGACAAAAGTATATCTATACTGACATGAACGTATTGAGCAACATAATTTACTACAATGTATAAGTTATTTGAACATTCGAAATAAAACATGAAATGAAATGCATGTGAATAAAGCTAAGACTTACGGACACAAGACTTGTGGCAGGCGGATATGGCAGGAATGGGGACCGCAGTGTTTGAGCCGTCACCCGCAGTCTCTGAAGATCGAACTGGTTCCGATTGTGGTTTTATTTCGTCATCTTCCAACGGCTTAGTATGAACAATGTTACAATTAGTTGATAGGTTATCCATCTCTAAGTTTGTCTCATCTGGTTCAAATACGGAATTTTCACTATCATCATCCTCAGACTGTTCATCATTGTCTGTGACTCCCTGAACTTTATCACATTCACTACCTTCACTAGGTTGAACAACTCCATGCGACGTATCGGGTCTAATTTCTTCTGTTAATCTCACACTCATGTCGTCTGGTTCGCCATCTCCGAAAAACACGGGTTTATATGTGAGATGTGCAGACATAGGTGATGGTACTATATCGGTGCCGTATCCGCTGTCAGTTCGGTTCTTTCTTGAATCGTCTGAATACATAACTTCTGAAACAGTTGACGACGACGAATTAAGACAAATATGCACATTTACTTGAATGTGTCACAATTTTCCAAATGACAAGTTTGCCAATGGGGAATCAACTTTTTATAGAAGGGGAAACACAAAGTGGTAAATCCACGTTCTACGTCTCGATGTTATATGTGTGTGCTCAAGTTAACACACGGACTACACAGTAGGCCTAACATGATAACACGTATTTTATTTGCAAGTTCAAAAGTTGGTAGATAAACAAGTCTATTTTTGAATTATTGCGTCATTTCAATTGATTTGGAGGTCAACATTTAGTAAAACCTGGATAGATCTACGCCTGCAATTTATCATCTAATTGAAAGGAGAAATTTATATTTACCTTGCCTATGCAATGTGTGCTGTTGTTGTTTACCTGTATGTCTGTTCTCAGATTTCAATATAAGCGCGCCAACAAGTTCCAACAAGTCGACGTCGCGTGCGTAATATGAATGATAAAAATAGAATACAACAGTCATAATTAATATACACGTATGCGCGTGGGGGATTTCCCTAAAAATTCCCATAAATTTGTGGAGTCCGGGGAAAAATGACGTTCTAATAGTTTAAAACAACATGAAATGGCGGCATCAAAACTCTGAACATTGTAAAATACATTCACTAATTAAAATGTATGCAGTATATTATAATTATTATCACATAACATACGGCGCGGGAGTGATTATAACCTATGCATTATTTCTCGTATTACACTAGTGTATTATTTATGCAAATTAGTGCCGCATCACATATTCATACGCGCTGTCAGAAATCCAAACAAACATGGCCGACTTTCGCGTATCGGTCTACGACAAATATGTAGTATTTCGCGATCGTCTAAATGTCAAACAGCTTCATAGACGAAAGTTATCATTTTTTATGAGAACACAAACAGAATAGACCACACGCTGATGCAATCCATCCTCCGAGAAAACGAGTACGAATGATTGACAGCGACTCACAGTGACATATTTTCAACTTTTGATTTACGTTCAGTCAATGATTTTACTTTAGAATGGACTCGGTGACGTCACGGCTTCATGTCGTCACAGCAGCGCGTGTGCACTAAATTTTGAACTTCTTCAATGTTTTCCTTAAAGCTGCAGTAAATTATCGATCATGTTGTTAATTATTTGTTTTGTGTTAAGTTTCAACATTCGACATTACATTTGGTTTAATTATCGGTATTAATCGTCGTTTTTGGACGGTACCGCTTCTAAAGGTCTATAGTAGTGGCAATTTTGATTATTCTGTGAAAATGAATCACTAAAGTAGGCTAGAGACAAAATGCAGGGGCGGCTAGAGAAACGAGTCTGTGCGAAGTTTTTTCGGCGCAGCCGTATTAACATGGTTTTGCTATCAGTGTTATGTAAACCAATCAAATCCTACGTTTAACCACCAAGGCAATTTCTCTTCAACCCGACAACGTTTGTAACCTTGACGCGGATTGGTTAACCTTTCGATAAAGGGTACGTTACCTTACCGAAATCCACTGAATTTCGGTGAATTTACCAAAATCCATTTTGAATCTGAAGTGACTAGCAATCGTAACATATCGGCATTTTTTATGTTGCACAACAAATCTTAACCTTCAAATTGCGCCGACCATCTTTTTTTAAAGATATTTCTTGTTTGTTTTAAGCCCGTTTACAAGTTATGTGATAAATAGAATCTAGCATTCGTGTTGATATTTTATTAAATTTATTAAACTCGTCGGCCAAAGCCTCGCATTATATCATTTTGACCGACTCGTTTAATAAATTCAATAAAACATGAACATTCATGTTAGATCCTCTATCTATCAGATCCTATTTTCATATATATGCTTAGGCCTACCATCAACATATATTTGAAGCATAATCTTGGCAGTACATTCAATATGCCTAGATCTACTTGACCCACATGAATGAGGTAAATCTGTCATCACAAAACAATATCTGTCACAATATAAGATGAATTCTAAGATAAAGTCTATCTCTGTGAAGTATACGTTTACTGTTATGCTTTATGTAATAGTTAGATTCTAACTATCTGCCGTAAATATATGGTCCAAGATCTACCCTGAAATCTACGGAATTCTGTTACATGTAGATCTACGAATTAATTCTGCCTACAACATGTCGGTTGCTGATGAAAATGTCTGTTAAATATTTAGGTAACAAAGGACAGCATTAATAATGCTGCATGGTCATAGAAATAAAATCCATGTTTGGAAATGCAACTATCAAATCTTGTCCCTCCATGGCGACGAACTGACCCAGGGGAATTATACAATATGTCTTTTAGAACTAATTTCGCACCCAAGAAGCAAGCATTTTGTGTTAATCCCCACATAGAGATGTCTTATTCCCAACTAACGGGATCTATTAATCCGACCCATGTCTATATCCCGGGACCCGGCATCATTGGGCGTGTCAAATTCCCACCTGTCGGAATCGTTATCTGTCATAGGTCCCGAGTATCCCCACCGCTCCCCCTTGGGGCATAGCATTTATAAGTGCAAACAATCTAACCTTATCTAGATATCTACATATCGTATGTTAGATATATGTAATTCGAATAGCAGACAGTAAGTATTTAAATTGTAGATATCAAGTTATCGATTTGCATATATTAAATACTCGCATGGTAGATATTTAGTATAAGCATTGTAGATATTTAGTATTAGCATTGTAGATATCTAGTATAAGCATTGTAGATATTTAGTATTAGCATTGTAGATATTTAGTATTAGCATTGTAGATATCTAGTATTAGCATTGTAGATATTTAGTATTAGCATTGTAGATATTTAGTATTAGCATTGTAGATATCTAGTATAAGCATTGTAGATATTTAGTATTCCAATTGCAGATTTCTACTATTCAATTTAAAGATATTTAGTATTCAAATCGCAGATATCTACTACATGTATTTATATTGTATAGGCCTATACCTAGTATTCGCATTGCAGACATATAGTACTAGAATTGAACATATCTAGTATTCGCATTGCAGACATCTAGTACTAGAATTGAACATATCTAGTATTCGCATTGCAGACATATAGTACTAGAATTGAACATATCTAGTATTCGCAATAAGGACATCTGTTACTATAATTGGATACATCCAGTATTACCATTGCATATATCCGGTACTAGAATTGCAGTTATACCATTATGAGAATAATGATTATTACTGGTAGCTCTCAGTTTCCCCAACTATTCACAACAAAACAATAATCAATTAAAGAAACTTTGTAACAGCTGGCTTCATATCCTTTGTTCTGTGTTTCAGCTCATTGTCTTTAATTGTACAATAAACGATCACCGCTATACAACATGTTGTCATCTTAATGTCTGTATCTGCAACACCAAAACTGGCAACTGAAAAATAAAGATTATGGTGAGATAAAGCCAAGATATCACAACACAGCGCATTTATCTTCTGTTTAATTGTTTTCCTCCTAGTGTATGATGTGGCAACAATATAATTACAATGAAATTACGGCATAGCAAGTACACATCATCAATGCTGTTTTTGGTATTTCCAAATAAAAAAGCTATTTTATTATCCACGTCCTTGTAACAATTATTTCATCAATATTCTCGCAAGTTCTTCCTTTTGTATAATTTGTGAAGTTAACATGACCTCCCAGTCAGCTCAGTCGGTGGAGCACTCGAATGCGAGGTTCGAACCCTTTCTGATTGATTTAATACAATTTCAGTCAGTAGTCCTTCACCTCTGATACAAAATATAGGGTACGGAATAATCTTAACTTCTGCTGTTACTGAACAGTTATCACTATGTATTATAAATGTAAATATAGTAACACATTTCTTGGTCGGGAAGAGGGACACTAACGTCATTATGCACATGTATTCTAAATCTAATTATAGTAAAACATTTCCTGATAAGAAAGATGGAAAATAACGTCATTATGAATTCAAAGTCTAACGTCATTATGTATTCTAATCTAAATATAGTAACACCTGATCGGGAAGACAGAAACTAACGTCATTTTCTCAGATAAAAGTCCATAGTAGGGACAAATAATATTCACTCTGTTAAAACTCTTTATTACTTAATATTTCGCCTAAAAAGGCTTTATCAAAATTATGAAACTGTTGTTTCCAACTACATTTTCAGCTTTCTTATACAATACATCAAAACAATAATATTATGGTGTAACGTCAAAACAATATGGTGCAACGTCAAATATATGACGTCAAAACTTATTGACGTCAACATACAAAGTTGCGCCAAACTCTCCATTATTGAATACGTATACGCTTGGAGCCACTTCTAACCCGACAAAATTTTACCAAATTGGATTTTCTCGAATATGGTTGTATATATATCACACACAAAATTTCACATAAGTGCATTTTACAATAGTAAGAAATTAATAATACTTATCTCCTCACTATCATGACCATGCTAACGGTTATTGCCATAGTGATAACATTATTATTACCACCACCATCACCATCCTACCAACCACCATCGCAACAGCAACAATAAGACGATTAATAATGATAACATAATATAATGACCACATTAATAACACTACCAAAATTAATAATGTTAATAATAATAATCCTGATATCACCAATAATAATATCATTACAATTAAGATAGATCTAGTACTTATAATGTTTCTTACTATAATATTACGAATTAATAATAAACTAACTAACGTACTACTGACATAATTATCAAACACATATATACAATTAATGCATTCAATTAAATTCGATTATCACTAAGTCTTGCGTCATTATTAAATTATTTGTATTCGTGCCATAAAACACTCACTTTTGCTTTCACGTTCAGACCATTTGGCGTTTCCAGGTTCAGTTTCTGGATCCAATCAAGTTCGCGTATCTTTCTATACCACTTTGATCTGTCTTTCACCCTTTCTAGTACACTCACTCCGATATCGTCTGCTCTGTGGTTGTCCGCACAAAAATGTTCAGCAACCGGTTTTCTTCTCCTAAATCGTACATCCGCCTCATGCTCCTTTAGTCTTTCTTTGAGTGATCTTCCTGTTTTTGCATTTCAAACAGTTTATCCCATATACCACATTCCAGACTTCACACTCTTGTTTTATATCAAATGTATTATCAGTCGTACCATTCTTATTGTGTAACCCTCTGTCAATCATGTCACATACTACACATTTCTTAAGGCACCTCGCTGTCTTTCGTCCGTTAGTAGCCAGTATTTTATTTGTTTGCCTTGTTAACGTCATTTTGTATTCTAAATCTAAATATAATAACACACTTTCTGACCATAAAGATGGAAACTAACGTCATTATGTACTCTGACTCTAAAAATAGTAACACACTTTCTGACCATAAAGATGGAAACTAACGTCATTAAGTACTCTGAATCTAAAAATAGTAACACACTTTCTGACCATAAAGATGGAAACTAACGTCATTATGTACTCTGAATCTAAAAATAGTAACACACTTTCTGACCATAAAGATGGAAACTAACGTCATTATGTACTCTGAATCTAAAAATAGTAACACACTTTCTGACCATAAAGATGGAAACTAACGTCATTATGTACTCTGAATCTAAAAATAGTAACACACTTTCTGACCATAAAGATGGAAACTAACGTCATTATGTACTCTGAATCTAAAAAGAGTAACACACTTTCTGACCGAGAAGATGGAAACTAACGTCTTTATATACTCAAAATATAAAAATAGTAACACACTTTCTGACCGGGAAGATGGAAACTAACGTCACTATATTTTCTCCGTGTTTAGGTATAATGTATGTGATGCATGGGTTGTGTTCAGGCAAGTATTGTTTCCATCAACAGACAGTTCTACACTTCTGTATACACTCCTACAGAGTACAGTCATCCGTTTTTATCATCTAACAATTGTACTTTTAAAGTCTGAATAATGTTAAATGTATTACTTTACATGCACATTTGCAGATTGCAATGTTTTTTGTAGGTGTTAATATATCGAAAACGATTTTGTATTTCAATATGTATTGTATGAACAGAAATTGAACCATTGTTAAATTGCAGTAGTCAGGCTTTCATTGGAAAGTTTCATCATCATGAATTTATTAAAAAAACTGAGAAAATAAAACACAACCGCACAATAACAGATATTGACATCATTTATTTGAACATAAATAATTACATGATGTATATTCAAACAACTCGCACAATGATTGCATTTTCCCTGACACAGATAGGGAGACACCATACACAAACTGCTGTCAGATTGCCTGAGAGTATACAAGTAATAAGCAAATAAAATACAAAAACCAAACAAGATGAATTTCTAACACATGATGAACTGTATAAATGTACCAACATCAATATTACAATATCAACTATTTTATATAACTAACGTCTGATATTGGAACTTGATGATTGAACACATCTTGACCTGACAAGTTCAAGACAAGACATTATATCACTAACTATAACAGGCTTTGGGTACAAAAGACTTATCATAACCCACTTTACTTTCAGTAAAACTAAGATAATAACACAAAATGATGTCATGTTTATTAGCTGATTATCTATCTAAGAATTAGCACAGTACAGTTAAAAGCCAACATTGAATGAGAATAAAACACTTCAGTATTGATAACAATCAGAACGACCATACTTAATCATTTATATTAACCTACATTAGTCGTATACATGTACATACTAGTCAATATGAAATAAATACTCATCATTCACATATAAGCTTTATTGACAAAATGTTTAACTGCACAAAAAACATCATAAGAACTTGAAAAGTCAATCAATAACCTATAACTGACATTCTCTATCAGATATTTCCATAAATTTGTAAGCCTGATTATAACAGCCATATTTTGATCTATGACATATATCAGTCTGTAATCAAATGTGAAAAATTAAAAATATGACTAACAACCAAAACTTCATCAACAGTCATAGTTTGTGATTTCACAAAAAGTGTCAATCCTCAATATTATGGC
Source organism: Mactromeris polynyma (assembly GCA_032209605.1). Classification (NCBI taxonomy): domain Eukaryota; kingdom Metazoa; phylum Mollusca; class Bivalvia; order Venerida; family Mactridae; genus Mactromeris; species Mactromeris polynyma. The sequence continues at coordinate 58,130,657 of JASFXZ010000002.1, read as the reverse complement.
TGAGAGCATTGGTCCAAGTTTACCCCAGAATAGAACGAGTCTCTGTTCACTCTTAATTCGTAGACCAGTCAGGACTGATTAAAACCCTGAATTCTGAACCAACACAGGAAAATTCTTGATGTTAAGTGCAGTGAGTAGAGTATTAGATGACAACAAGATAAAACAAGAATGAATGAGTCATCATGATATCACGGACATTCCCTCAACATGATCCAACTCAGCTTCTTTCATTGTGTTATCAGCAGCTGTATTGTCACTATATTTGTAATTGGCATATAAAGGTTCAAACAAACTTCTACAGTTAACTTTAGCTTCTAGTTTGGTACAGAGAAGAAACGATCCTGCCATTTTTCTATGAAGCGAATATGTTTCTTCTGGTGGTGGGGTAAGACGGTGATTCATCATCACAGGGATTAAGTTATGTATACGTTTTGTTGTATCTTGAGTCGCAAAATCAAATCTTCCATCAGAGTGGAAAGCTTGACCAAGAATCATCACAGCATCCACATGGGCTTTCTCCATTTCCTGAAATTGAAATATAAAATAGCAATTGTTTCACAGCACTTTCTATGATTTAACTTACTTTCCATGAAATCACAGTACTTTCTGTGATTTAACTTACTTTCCATGAAATCACAGTACTTTCTGTGATTTAACTTACTTTCCATGAAATCACAGTACTTTCTGTGATTTAACTTACTTTCCATGAAATCACAGTACTTTCTATGATTTAACTTACTTTCCATGAAATCACAGTACTTTCTATGATTTAACTTACTTTCCCTGAAATCACAGTACTTTCTATGATTTAACTTACTTTCCATGAAATCACAGCACTTTCTGTGATTTAACTTACTTTCCATGAAATCACAGCACTTTCTATGATTTAACTTACTTTCCATGAAATCACAGTACTTTCTATGATTTAACTTACTTTCCATGAAATCACAGTACTTTCTATGATTTAACTTACTTTCCATGAAATCACAGCACTTTCTGTGATTTAACTTACTTTCCATGAAATCACAGCACTTTCTGTGATTTAACTTACTTTCCATGAAATCACAGCACTTTCTATTATTTAACTTACTTTCCATGAAATCACAGTACTTTCTATGATTTAACTTACTTTCCATGAAATCACAGTACTTTCTGTGATTTAACTTACTTTCCATGAAATCACAGCACTTTCTATGATTTAACTTACTTTCCATGAAATCACAGCACTTTCTATGATTTAACTTACTTTCCATGAAATCACAGTACTTTCTATGATTTAACTTACTTTCCATGAAATCACAGTACTTTCTATGATTTAACTTACTTTCCATGAAATCACAGTACTTTCTATGATTTAACTTACTTTCCATGAAATCACAGTACTTTCTATGATTTAACTTACTTTCCATGAAATCACAGTACTTTCTATGATTTAACTTACTTTCCATGAAATCACAGTACTTTCTATGATTTAACTTACTTTCAATAAAATAACAGTACTTTCTGTGATTTAACTTACTTTCCATGAAATCACAGTACTTTCTATGATTTAACTTACTTTCCATGAAATCACAGTACTTTCTATGATATCATATACTCCTTGTGATTTCACAGTACTTTCTGTGATTTCACTTACTTTCTTGGAGAATGTGATTTCCAGACTGGGTTAACTAAACAATATGACCACGAGGGCAAGGGCGCTCTACTGGCTGGCCTAACTTGGTCACTTTTTGTCTTTAAGTTCAAAGAATGCATTTATGGAGGCTCTATTGATTACAGATCTTGCCAATTTCAAGGGCCATAATGCAGTCATGTATGCACAGATTGTTTTTTTTCAGAAGGAACCAAGGTCTCATTGATATCAAACTACTGTCCAAATTTGGATTGATATGAAACGACTGTCCAAGTTAGGATGGATATCTAACTACTGTATAAGTTTGATTGAGATACAAACAAAACTGACAACTGTACTGTGTTCACAAGCAATTGTTTACAGACACATGGACACAGACACCTTGCCATCACACAAGTCTTTGGCCATAAGAGCTAAAAATGATGAACAAACATCACAGTGCAAGTGTGTCAGTTGTAACAAGTTGTCCAAAATTTAGTACTCTGTATCAACAGCTAGTTTTCCAGTTATTTCTAATTATTATCTTCAACAATTTTAGGTAACATTTTATTTGATAATAAATGTTGACAACTTATCCTCACTTAAAGGACTTAAACCATCATACAAAGAGGGGAACTGATTTTACACATGTGTCAGTAAGATAAGTAAAGTATGTGAATGTCAAAAATATAAATTGAACCTGAGAGGTGACAGTTAAAAGGTTATGACTTTATCTTTTTTTACCAACTTCAGTCAAAAAGATTACTGCATCTGACTCTCTTATTTGAGCATTCATGACAGCGCATAGCAGCTTGTGACTGTGTCTTATTTTATGTAACATAAATGAATTGCCGATTTTGACATCAATGACAAAAATAAATGAAACCAAAGTATTTCAGCATTCAGTATGTCATATAGGTGTCTTGTGTATTCAACATCAATACATTACATCAACATTTTATGACTCATGACACATAATTTCTATTTGAACTTGTTAGATGAAATCTAACATCAATATAAATCATATTTCATTTTTGTGCAAGTGCAAAAATAAACTAGAAATTTCACTATGTTTTTATCAGATATATCTACAAAGCAGACACAATATTGCAAGGCTAAAAATGTGTGTATAATACATGATCTTCCTATGACAAGATTTAGTAATTTATTAGGATATCCAACTTGTTCAAAACCAAGCAAGCATAATGCTAACTCAATTATTAAAACACCAATTAAAGGGAAGTAATCAGTCAAACAATCATAGAGAAGAATTTACAAAATCAAACAAGCCATCTAGAGTTATCTCCCTTTTCCTACTAAGTAGGAGAAATTATTCACTTCAACACAACATTTAGTTAGCAAATTGAGAATATAAACTTTCAAATCAAAGTAATAAAACGAGAGCACCAAAAGCAGATACAGACGTTCATCTGCTTGTTACATTATCATTAAGACTTATATGTCTCTCAGAAACCAGCCTAAACACAATATTTCACATCGTTGAGTGTGCAGACTGCAATCAATCTACAACAATAACTCTTAAATTTCCAACCAGACCAACTTAAGAATCTCGAGCGTCATTTTGATAGTTTTTGACCAGATTTTACCATTTCAAGGCCCCATTTCCTATAATTTAGAGAAAATTGACCCTTCAGCCAGAATCCTTAGAGTCAAAATGTGGCTTTTTGGAAATTCCAGGGGTAAAAGGTTCCATTCAATGGTCAAATTGAACCCCCAACGGTATACTAAAGATCATTGCAGAATATATTTCTTACTTTTGTTTCATAACCAGTCAAGAAACCACTGTCTTGTGAAAATTTCAGAACACCATTTCTGTCATTGTCAGCAGCACTCTTGATGATCTTGATGTAATTATCCACAAACTTGGAACTGAATTCTCGTGTTGCACCAAAATCAAGAAGTACAATCTGTAAAAGAAAAGTTATATTTTAGAGAGACAGTGATCACACCACAGATGTTCAGACGTACCGTCTTCCTTGGCCAATATGGGAGCAGGAGGTCGGAGGTTCGAATCTCGATAGGGGTCTGTTCTGATATGGCAGGTGCGTGAGCCACCAGCTAGTTAAATAATGGTACTGTGTCTCTACCTGCCGGGTGCCTGGCACTAGAGGATGGATATTGTGAAGTAAATGTGCTCAGAAAGTAGGTGTCTCATAAATCAGAAATGGCTGGCCCTTTAAATAGGGGTGACAATGTAATAACATTTTTAACAAAATGTACAACAGGAATAGAAGATGGAAATAGTCTGATCAGGTTGATTTTTTAATCTGAAAACAATTAGTTTGATATCTTCCAAACTAAGTTTATATGAAAAAAATCAAAACTGGACTGAAACAGACTTGACTAGGGTATGATGCACAGTGGAGTTAGCATAATACTTCAAGGGCAGACTTATAAAGCACATTAAGAGAACATTTGAATAGCCATCAACATAACTTGACATTGTTTTCACATTTATAGCATTGTAAATACATTTACATGACAGTTATACAATGATGGTGATTTGTACAAACATATGATAAGTGAGCAATGAATTATTTCAATTGCAGTGGGACCTTGTTCATTCGAATTCATCTGGTCCGAAATTTAATTTAAAATAATACTTGTACTAGGTTTCGAATAGCCCACTTCAATTTGATGTGCATAAGAAGATAAAACAGGACCTGATACTTTTCGGATGATACCAAGTACTCCGAAGGATGTCGAATAAATGATGTTTGACTGCATAATGAAAGGAAATCAGTAAGAAACACTAACCTTCTCTGTGGCTGGATTATAAAAGAAATTGGACCAATTAGGATCTGTTTGCATCAGTTTAAATTCAAACAATTCCCGAAGGCAGAGTTCAAGTAATTTGGTTCCCAGCTGAAACAAATAAACAATATCAGAGGTCAACAGAGGGACTAAAATAACACAGTATTCTTCCTGTTTTAAAATATGAACAATATTTCTACTGACACAAGTGATTTATTCTATCTACAATGGAGACATAATGTTCCAAGTCTACTAAAAATGGGTTTATATGACTAATCATGGTCATACAAGTAATACTATGAGTACATTTGGTAAATTATTAGGATTCAAATGTTAAAAAAACAATTGTTATAAAATTGGGCGATTGGTTGCATTCCCTCAGTTGATATAGATCATCCGAGGAAAAACTGATAAATAACAGAACTAGGGAACATACCCAGTTTCTCGTGTCTTGGTCCAATTCAAAGCATTTATCGAGAGGTAGACCTTCCACAAATTCAGTAGTTAATACTTGACTAGTAGTTAGTTCATCAATGTTATCAGGAATGTAAAAGGCTGGATCCTCCTTCAGCAACTCCCTGAAAGTGTAATATTTAACACATTTGAATTATTTTAGTTTCAAATCTATTTTTTACACTTGAGTTTAATTTGATGTTTTGATATGTCTACATACAAATTGCATAGTCAGTCCTAAATACTTAAGTATATATTCCAACTACAAAGGAGGATAAAATAAGTTCCACAAACAACAAAGTCACACAAAAAATCATGTGGAAACATCGATTTAGGATACTACAAGGATACTACAAGGATACTACAAAGATACTACAAGGATACTACAATGATACTACAATGATACTACAAGGATACTACAAGGATACTACAAGGATACTACAAGGATACTACAATTGTACTACAAGGATACTACAAGGATACTACAAGGATACTACAAGGATACTACAATTTCAAGACATAACTTCCGGGTCTTTTATGGATTTAATTTTTACTACCTGCGTTCAATTCTGATTGTAAAGTAGACAGAACTGTTGACACACTGTAAGGTATATAATGGAATACTTTAAGACTCATGAAATGTGTACCTGAATTTTTTGCTGCACTCCGCCTCCCTCATATAATCTACTTCCCAAGCTAACTCCTTCTTGGCAACCTCAATAACACTATCAACATATAAACCTGGAGTATAAATCAATTGTTACCATAGTAATATGTACAGTTGGACCTCGTACATTTGAATTCAATGGATCCGGAATTTTATTTTAAATAATACATGGTTTTGAATAACCCATTACAACACGACATGCCTAAGAGATACATAGGGACCTGATATTTCTTTGAATGATACCAAGTATTCTGATAGAAGGTTGTCGCATGAACAAGGTCAAGCAGTAAATGATTCACAAACTTAAGTCAATATCAAAACAAATCTTTGGTACATGATCCCAGCACTGACCCAGTGACTGCAAAGGTAATCAGAGGAGACCAGTCTTTACCACGCTGTGACAATGATCAATCATTTCCTTCTAGGTTTAAGGTAATATTTTGGATCTTCTTACCAGACTAAATTATTTTTACTAGACAGTTGAAGCTGTCTGACACGTTTAATGACCTCTAAGATAATTAACAGCAAGAAAGGAACAACAAAGTACTACGCACATTGTGTCCATGATGACCTTAATATTGAACACATAAAAGGTAACCCAAACTTATACAAGCAATGTACGAGATATCGGGGATCAAGTAAGTAAATACCATTATAACTTGAACAGGCGCATCTCCAAACAATGTAACCTAAATGTGGACATCAGTTTTACAGAATGATTTTAGCTATACGGTACTTATATTACTGTTATATTAAATGATTAAAATGTAAATGAATGAAACTGTAATTGCAAAAGAAAACTAACCTTTGGGTAAAACATTCCATATGTTGAGTACAGACATCAGGTTATTAATGTCACTATCTATACTTTGAGCAACACCGGGATACTGAAACATGGAATGTAATTAATACAACAAAATACCAGAGATGTAAGTAGTTCAAAGATAAAACGAAAAACTTATTTTTCCCATTTTTTTCCCATTTGTAAACAACTATCAAATGTCTATCAAGCATTTTGATTAGTCAAGATGTCTGCCACTAAGCTTCTTGTTCCGATATCAACCACTGAAAGCCTTTGTTACAAGTCATTTATGAAATGGATATTTGATAAAAACCATATTCTTCCATTACCATCATGAAAATCTCTAAATTATTGGCCCCTGAAACAATTTTCCAACTCATTAAATACCTTAAATTCAAGGAATTCCCGGAAGACTCACAACTCTGTAGTACTAACAAAAGCAACACATACAGATGTGAAATCTCGTCTGGGGTTTACTTGTATCACATAGATTCCTCAGTCCACACTGCAAGTTTTATTTAAGTTGAAAGCAATAGGACCTTTGCTTTCCCAAACTGAGCTGACAAATAAATTTAGCCAATAAAAATCTACCAGTAGGTGGTAAAAATATTAAGGCCAGTCATATTACAGGACATAAACATATTCTAAAGGCCTTGAATATAGTTTCTATACAGCATTTCAGTTAAATATAGTTTATACCGTATTTACTCGCCCATAAGTCTATCTCGACCATAAGTCGACGGGTATACTTAGCTGCTTAAAACTCGGTATTTTGCTTGCACCCGCCTATAAGTCGAGGCCAGATTTTCAAAGAATAAAAAGTTGGTTACAGTCTAGTCATTTATTACATCAGAATTCCCACTCACTTAAAATATTGCATACCAGTTTAATTCTAAAAACATTATGAGAATTTACGGTAAATACACCGCCTGGTAGCTCTGTGTGACGTCATTCCCAGACACAACAATCCCACCTGTTCTGTGCTAAAGTTTAACCAGCAGTCGTATTGTGACAGTTTGTTTATAACACCTGCGTGGGCTATGGACATTTTCACCTCATTAACAGGTGTAAGATATTGTCCTATTATTTAACACTTCTGAGGCTTTCGAAAACTGTGAAAAACTTAACCAACGAACACATATATTTTAAAGAATAAAACAAAACATTTTGTTCATAATTGTCGTTTATTGTCATTAACAACAAAAAGCTTAATTGTAAAAAATACTTTACAGGGCAAGTTAAGAATCATTTTTTACTCCGAATATAAATGCGTATGTTATTACTTACGATAGTCAGACACAACAATCGACGATTTTGAACTTCCAGGGCACACACTCCCTTTTTTTTTTCTTTTTTTTTAATATCGCGCCCATAAGTCGAGTTGACTTTTTAGAGCATTTTCAAAAGCCGTTTTTGGTCGACTTATGGGCGAGTAAATACGGTATACAGCATTTCAGTTATGGCTCCCAACTCCATTCAAACCACATTAAAATAATTGACAAGGGTGTCACTAATTTTTGAATTAAAGGTCAAAACTAGGTGGGGGGGTCTGGGGGTACTTCCCCTTAATTATGACCACTCATACAAGAAAAGTAGCCAGGTGATGATGCTTAAGTTACTGGGCAATTTAACCAGCTAACATTTTTTTATTGACACCCCTGAATTGATAGTACATTTTATTAAGATACCTGCATGAAATATCAAACAGAGTTTATCAATAACAATAAGTGCAAAAATTACCTGTATCTTCAATGCAGCCTGTCTACCATCATGTAGAACACCTTTATGAACTTGTCCGATAGATGCAGCAGCAAATGGTCTCTCTTCAAAACTAGCAAGCTTTGTTTGCCAGTCTGATCCAAATTCTTTAGACAAAACTCTCTGTAAACAGCAATATGAACAGTTATAACAAATTCATATCTTGCATTGAAATGCTCGGAATACTAGAAGATTTTAAATAGTTGAAGTCTTAACCAGACAGAAAATTTCTTTTTTTTAAAAATAATCGCCAAAAATTTGACCAGAAGATTGATTACAAATATGTCAGGACCTCGGAAAACATTGAGTGAACTCTGACGGACGACAAACATGAAATTATTCAACATTTACCAACATATCTTGCATTTTCAATATAAGTGTTTTGAAAACAACTCTTTGAAATTGATTCAGCAGGAATCATCTGTAAATCTGATGATATAATCAACTAACAAACCTCCATTTGCCATGTTGGCATAAAGTCAGCACTCTGTCTGACACGCTCCATTATCTTCTGTAACTGAGGGCTGATCATTGACTCATCTGGAGAAAACAAGAAGAATGGAAGATGTATATTGATGGCGACCATGACTACAGTTGCCACGGCAGCTTGTCTGACACATAGAAGATTGCCACAAGTTCTTTCCCTTTATCCCTTCCAGAGTTCTCACCCTTTATCCCTTCTATACTATATGTATTGCTATTGTATGTACATATAATAACAGGGGTCGCAGGTTCGATCCCCCGCTCCACCGCTAACAGTTTTTCGGATGAGACAAAAACCAAGGTCCCTTGTACAATGCTTTACATCGGGCACAGGATTGCTTCGATACATAAACGCAAATACATCAATAAAAATATACTTATAGAAGGGATAAAGGGAAAGAACTCATGACAATCTCCAGTGGCCTGACACACACAACTATTCCTTTAAATAGAAACCATTCTACAACAGATCAGATGGTGTTCTCAGTCAACTGTAGATTGAAGAATCAACAAAAGGCACAGCAAAGTCAGCAGTAATTGGTACATGTTTAAACTAATGCACATATCAATGTTTTGCCACAGGAGGGATGCAGCGGGAATACACGTGATTTGAGACAGAAGCATTTCCCAACAGATAGAAATTTGATATGCCAAATGATTCCAGGTCCCGGATATAGACTTGGGTTGGATTTCTAATTGATCTTTGTCAAGCTGGTTTACAGAGTTGGTAACTTACCTTGTAGAGATAACATCTGACCAAGTTTGAGAGCAGCACCTCGTACACGACACAATGTATCCACAATCAGGTTCATGTTTGATTCACTCATGAAAGGATTTCCTTGCATGATTGCCTCTCCAGCATCTACATATACAGGAAAATTGTTTGTTGATAAAACACATAAAATATATTCACCTAAATCTACACCATAACTCCATTTTTAGAATTTTACTTTTTTACTAGTACTTGTTTGTAAATAATGCAGATATATCGACCTTAAATAACTTATAGGTACATGTAATTAATGTTATCAGCATGTGTACAGCAACAATACACAGGGGGTTCTCTAGGATCTCTGGGGTTCCATTTGACCCTAGAGTTGTCCCTTTGACCCCTGGAGTTTCCAAAAAGCCACATTTTGACCCTCAGGATTCTGGCTGAAGGCCCATGAAGAGTAAATCTTTCATTAAATTACAAGTAATTTGCATAATAGGGAAACCTGATGTGAACACAATGAGAAAGGCCTTACAGTATTTACACAAATATATTCATCTCTGTCTAAATGATACTCTAATAGCACAGTAATGTATTGTTCATATTTGGACTGTTAAGAGTTTACTTCTTTCATACTCAATCCAATTAAATTGAGAATTATTTGAGATTTGGATAAATGGAGCCTAATTGGCTTATGAAATGGGTCAGGAATTCAGCGCTAGAAAAAGCTCCTATCCACAGAATTACATACCTGTGTTTGCATTCCCATTCAAACCTAATGTCCTCTTGGTAGTCTCTGAGATTGCCCCAATACCTAACCCAGCAGCCATTTCTGTACGAACATAAAGAAAAAAATATCTATGACTCTAAATGTATGGTTCAAAAACTAACACTAGGCTGGAGATAATTTTGCAAGTTGATAGGCAGATTTGATGAACACAAATTTGTGCTGTTTTATTAATGAAGACAGATGTTCAACTTTGAATAATAAATCTTTATAATGAATGTTTCGTAATGTACATTATTATTCTAGTAGGAAAACATCAACAGTAAAGGTTACTACATGTACTACCACCAAATACATGCAATCATACCGTGATGTTTCAGACAACTTGCATATATCTATTTCGTGGCAATGGATAACATACATTGATCTATTTTATCACAATTATACTTCTATTGATTCAATAAGGCAATGCCTAGAATCCAACAATCTAATATGAACATTTGAACTTACTGCCAAATGTAAACACACGTCCCATCCTTGTTGAGGGGACTTTCCTTTGTTGTGCTTTCTCACTCAACTGAAATATTGAGTAAATGAGTAAATAACCGCTGAAAAAAATACTTCATCAATTTAAAGTTTTCGGATTCAGAACATATACTAGATGTGTCCATATGACACACCATAATGGGCTGTAACTCGTCCAACAATTGGTGGATTGTACCTGAAATTGGTATTATTATCCTATACATATGTGCCCAATATGAATTGAATCCATTCATCCTGTCAAGAGTTATTGATCGGAAACCAATATTTAGCATGGATGGACTGGAAGGACGCTAAGCGAGGGGGATTGGGTTCAAGTATACATCTGAAAATTGAAAGTACATATATAAATGGAAGTAACCAGTTGGTTATTTTACCAAGTCAGACTTACTCACTTAATATTTTACCAAGTCAGACTGGCTCATTATATATTTTAACTGTTTCATTTACCTCATAGTGTATGTGATATTTTTCTTGATTTTATATTGGTCAATGCCTTTATAGTACATTTAATACTATTCTATACTGTAGTTTTTAAACATTTTAACTGTGATTTTGAAAACTAATAAATCTTTCTCTCACTAATCAAATAAAGCACACAATTCATAAATATGTAGCAAAATTCATATTAATTATAATGCTCTTATGACTTAAAATCAGTCAGTTAACCAATACAATAGATAATGAGCATTTGAATTATTTGATGGAAATATAAGGTTTTCCGAAACTACAAAGTCAATATTGTTAGGATAATCTGTAGAGATAGATTGCTTTAGCATGTCATGAACCTACCTCTGGTTTGAAATTACTCAAGATTTCTTTCCTCTTTGATAGATCCCAACTAGATATTGATTTTCTAGCAGAAGTTTTTCCTGATGTTTTTACTTTATTAACTGTAGATGATACCGACTGAGAACTTGTCTTCAAGTTGTCTACATCAATTGTAGTACTTCTAACAGAATCAGTTTTAGATGTATTAATGGAATTCCCTGCAGACGAAGCAGTTTTGTTTACCACTGTTTGTTGATTCACATCCACACTAGAGTTCAAATCAGTCACAATTTTATTTGCACTACTTTCAGAAGGAGCGTCATATTTCACTGACTCACTATTGCCTTCATGATCTATGATTGGACTAGTGAAGTTGTCGAAATCATCAGCATAAAATGACGAGGATGTATCTGTTGTTCTATTCTGATCCTTAATCACATTAATTGCTGCCGACGCTTGAGTATACATCAAGGACGCAGTGTCCTGTACTTTAGTCTGTAAAAGGAGGCATTTTTGTAAGAATAATAAATAAAAGTAGCATACATATCAACTCACAATGTGTAGTCACAAGGTCTCATGCAGTGTGATTAAGCATGCAGCACTCGTGTAATCTTTAGATAGGCAGAGCTATAATCATATATCACAAGAGGGATCGTTTTCAAAATTAATTGATTATCTTGAAATATTAACACAAATGCCCTTAAAACTGCATGATGATAAATTTGAAACGACCCCCACAAAATCTTGCAAGTAATTTTTACCCCTTCCTAGTTGTAAATAAGAGGCATCACTGACTTGAAAAAGAAGAATTTCACATCGAAACTGGCGTTAGTGAGTAGAATAATGATTATTACAGAAGATTTTATATGTCAGTCAGTCTTGCTTTGCTAATTCAGAATATCGACTGATATCATTAGTACCATGAAAACTGATTGGACAATGATAAGTTAACAAATTAAATGCTTACAGATATATCACCAAGGTTGACTGATGGTCCACTACTCACACGTTCTTGTATTTTCACACTGGCTTGTTCAGCAGCAGTCTTGAGGCTAGAATTATTCCATGCACGTTGAACCTCCTTGCTCTGTGTCTCGGCTAAAGCTTGTCGAATCAATCCAAGCCCTCGCAGAACTCCAGCTAAGTCACCCCGTCCAGCCATTCTTATACTTCAAAATATCACTTAGTTAGTCTGAAGAGAACCAGTAAAGAACAATTAGAACTTTGCTCATTAAATTTCTTCTTTAAATATCACGGACGTGAATATATATTTCCAAGTTTTCACAGTTACCTAACAAACAAAATTTACGCATAATATATAAGCCAATATAATATACAATTATAATTTATATATATGAATTAAGCATTAATAATATTTTATTTTTTTAAATAATTAATGTAAGAATGATTTTCTTTCTATATAGCAAATATAATAAGCTACAATCATTTCAATGTTAACATATCCTTCAAGGTAACATTATGAAGCAATTTACAACAAATAAACAACATGACAAGATAAAAACACAGACAGTGCAGTAAACATTGAAGGTGAACTTGATACATGAAGCAGACATCAGAAAGATTACGTGAGAAATTAACATGTTATCATTTAAAAAGTTCGACTTACCGCAGAAGTTGGTCTCTCAATGATTGACCTTCCAAATGCTTCGATCATACGTTCTGTTACACAGCATCAGCGCTTAGAAGGACGACTCACATGCAATGCACATACACGCCTTGCGTAACTTACTGTTTGCTTACACAAGTCGGGAATACTCGGAATAGCTCGGATATCTTCCCCTGTAAGTCAATGTCCGAGAAAACAACTTTTCAGGGGTGAAGGTCGCTGTTTGTTTATATTTTCGGTAAATCATTATTTCAAGTATCATGCCAAACCAAGAGGCCGTATGAATATTTCAAACCATTAAAATATATTAAGTGTGGCTGTTATATCAATGTATCCGCACACTCTTTCGTTAAGTGTGCTTTATATGCTGTGAAGTTGTAATGTACCATGTTTTCGCGATGTCCGTCACTGTTGGACACTTATATTCATATTTTGTTTGATGATCATTGGGTGTTCAGTTAGGTGTATTTTGCCTGTAAAAGTTCAGATGTCAAATTAGTCAGGTGAATTATGGCGATTGGAGCGCCTTACTTGCGGTGTAATCAGTCTGACAGATATATTTGTTTAATTGCGTACACACTCTCCTCTAGCATCACTCCAGTCCATCAGGCCCTTATTCCGATACCTTCATATTCACCCTCTGCTTTATAGCTCCCGAAAGACTGATATTGTCTATTTTTAGACAGGCGAATCAACATGCGTACACAGCCATTCAGCGATCCGCTTGCAACGACTCACTAAGTAAGGACAGTAAACTTGTAAATAAAGCTTATGCGAGTGTGCATTGAATAGAAAGCTTTCCCCGTCATAGAAATGGCGCTGTGACAATGAAAATTGTTAGAAAAACTAAATAAATCAACGTAAGTGACTATCGTTTTGTCGGAATGCCAAACTTATACTGATGACTGTATATGTGTAGTGATTTATATTCCGCTACGTATATTTTAAAATGCGTTTGATCTCATTACTCAGCATATTGTTGCTCAAATTCGCCACAGTTTATTTGTAATACGTATCGGTGCAATCCTCGATGAAATAACAAAACACTGCCATCTGTAAATGCTTAAACCGATTATCTAGATAGTCAAAATTTCCCTCGACACAGAAGGTAATACAGTATTAGGAACGAACGGTAATATCGTAAGGTCAAATATCAAAATATACTCGCTAATACATCAGCGTGTGAATATAACGGTAGTGGCATCAAAGTGCTGTGTGTGAGCATAGTACCCACCGTGCTTACTAAAAGTTACTTTTCTCCTTGATTCATATTTTGAATGACATTTGATGTTTTATTTTAAACTGATTTATTTTCCATCGATTGGGAAATAAGTTATTGAGACTCCCGATGACTGCTTCCTTGGTTCTTATCAGTATTGTGTCTCATTCAGGGATTTGAAGTTCGCAATTTCAACTTCGGCTTAGGGGATTCAAACTCACAACTTTCTAAAGATAAAGATGTCTGTCACTCTGTGTTCAATTGCACAAATATGTTAAGAGCCTGTGTTTTTTAATGTGAAGGTTGAAATGTGTGTCTGTGAAACAACAGTGTCCTAATGTGATATGTATGGTTTGGATTTGGAATGAAACGTACCATTTTCTATTGGGAATGGGTCTGTTTGCCTTACTCAACTTTATGAGGAAATAGCCCTGTGATTGCTCACTCTTTGTTTGGTATTTCTCTTCAATGGCATACAATAAACATATTTTGTTATGGTGTCTGCAATTTTAATTATAGAACTAACTCCACTTCCAAATCTTTAATGTAAATTCTTGTCAAATTTTGACTCAAAAGGGCAAGCAATATTTGTGTTTGATTTCATTTTTTACAGTGTACGAGTTTGCCATGTAGAGGTTTGCAGAATGACTACATGTCTAACAGAACTGTTTCTCTGGTCACTGAAGGCCAATGTATCTGTTCCAGGTAAGTAATTAAATGTAATTTGTTTAAGACTTTGCTCTGTTATCACTTTATCTTTTTCTATTTAACATTTATTTAAATTAATCAACACTGTTTTTCTGATAAATATCTCCAAATTATTCTCAGTTTTGACTGCTTTGGTGTATTAAGTAGAAGGAAGACATGATTTTGAAATCTGTACATGAATTATGTTGATAGTTTTGTTGTTGTGATGGACTACACAATGTACACCAATATTGATAAATGTTAATGATCCACAAAACTTATAACTATAGATATCAATGCTTTTTACCATATATAAATTAAAATGTTTGATGTATTTCCCATTTTTTGCTCTTGTTTTGCTTCAAGTTACATACAAAATACGTTCAGATTTATAAAATACTAAGTGAAAGTCTCTCCAGTGGTACTCAGGGTATCGAGACTTTTCAACCCCAAGACTTTTCAACCCCAAGACTTTTCAACCCCTAAGGTAAAATATCCAAGACTTTTCAACCCCACTGTCATTTTCAACCCCTAATTAGCCTAAGACTTTTCAACCCCTGTTAAAATCAAGACTTTTCAACCCCTAATAAACCAAGACTTTTCAACCCCTCGAATATGTTTTTAATTGGACAATTATCACATTTGTTGGCTGGAAAAATGTTGACAAACACGTTGTTTAAGTTTAATTTTTTAAGTTTATTTACATTCCAAAATGAATACTTATGAAGCATATACAGTTAAACTTCGAAACCTCGAACTGCCGTCGGACCTAGCAATTAGTTCTACGGTATACGCGTATATTTCCTAATTGACAGTCGCCGGTTTTCATACTGAATGCACGTCGATCAATAGTCGCAGCAATATTCATAATAATAAAATTAAAAAAGAAATGAAAGGAAAGCAAAAATGATTCTCTCTCGTTTATTCTTATACGCATGAATTGTCTGTCACATAGTACATGTACAGTGGAAACTCCCTAATCCGGAAACTCTCCGATCCGGAAACTTCCTGCAACCGGACAATTTTCTCGGTTTAGTTCCTCCAGTACGACATATAAAAAATCCCCACAGTCCGGATCCTCCCTACTCCGGAATCCGAACGAATTTTTCTGTCCGGATTGTTATTTTACAGGTAAAATAAATCTCCCAAAACCGGATGATAGTTTTCCGCAAAAATACGTCAGATCGTATAATGACTGAGAATTGAGAGAATAATTTAATTGTCTCTATGAATACATACCATTAGACGTTATCATCGTATGCATTACGTTTTGATGGAAACAAGGTAAGACCGGGTACGAGATGTACTTATTTTGTAAACAATTGGAAATTATTGGATGTGTGCGCAGAAAAGGGCCCATTAGGTACACAAATCACAATTCAAAAGTTTTACCCTAGATTATTTTTTTCCTCTACGAAAAATCTTTTGAAATAAAGCTATGGTGCATAGTTTTCAGGTATGGTGTTTTGATAATACATCGTACTAAGTGCATAGCTTGTCAGGTTTTATGGACGGTATAATGTCGCAAAATACCCATACTTAATTTCAGCTATGTTTAAAAGCATTTGACTGTAAAATGATTCATTAAAATACTTGCTTGAGATTCGTGTATCCACCTTGTGCAGTGAAATTATATTCAAAGCTTTCATACAGTTTTAAATAAACGAGAGGCGTCTACAGCGGTTCATATTCTGAAGAATCGAATTTCCTACATTTCTGTAACGAATAAACACATTATAATGATAATTTACATAATTTATGGAAGAATTCAGACAACCAATATTTCACACATCATGTATTTTGCATATCGCATTGCAAATCTTCCTCTTATGAAAGTTGCATAAATATGTTGGTCTCTTATAACTTATGATTTTGGGCTATAAATTGAATTTTCAAGTTTATATACATTTTGTAGCTTAAATTAGTCTGCAAAGTCAAATAAAAGAATGCATTCAGATATTATATATTACATCGCGATAAAGCAAACAACCTCTAGCCAAATGGTATTTAGGTCTTTGCTCTAGCGAACATATTCAAATTACTGAAAGAATGTCTTGCCTACGGACATTCAATAGAGGAATTCTCTCCAGTCCGGACTCTCCTCTAATCCGACCTTTAAAGTTTGTCCGAGGGGTGTTCGGATTAGGGAGTTTACACATGTACAACTGGCAAGTAATTATCACGAAGTGCGAATAACATGTGTATACTAGTATATTAAGCGGTCATTGAAAGGTGTGAATTATTGTATTGTTCGACCTATCTATAGTGAACAATGAATGAAATGATAGCTAGAGACCCCAAATCCTGTTCGAGTGTTCGACCTATCTCTGTTCGAGTGATCTACTGTTAGATAATATGAAATAAGAAGGGGTTTTGCCGGGACTTAATAACCTGTTCGAGGTATCTACTGTGTTCGAGCCAAAACTGTTCGAGGTTTCGAAGTTTTACTGTATACACGAAAAAACATATCAATAATATTAAAAAAAATAAAGGATCTATTTGCACAACATGTGTAATACACAGAACTAATAAAGATATATCATTCTATCACATTTTATTTGGCATAAAACAGCAGGTAATTTAATTGGTATTTAATTGATAATGTGATTTGTTATTCTAATTAAGTCTAATTACGCTGTCACTTACACTCAAACATTATGTATTTATACTGCCACACACAATCAAACACAATCTACACTATTTATTCACACAAAATATTATGCCAAACAATACACTTATCTGAAACACAGGGGTTGAAAAGTCTTCGATATAGGGGTTGAAAAGTCTTAGAAATAGGGGTTGAAAAGTCTTCAAAGTAGGGGTTGAAGAAGATAAATGTAGGGGTTGAAAATATTCAAACTAGGGGTTGAAAAGTCTCAACAGGTAGGGGTTGAAAAGTCTTGAAATCAGGGGTTGAAAAGTCCTGGGGTTGAAAAGTCTTCATTTGAAAAGTGGGGTTGAAAAGTCTTGGGGTTGAAAAGTCTGTAAGCCGTACTCAGGTACTATAAAATACTGAGTGATAGACTATCAAGTGGTACTCAGTTAATGTGTTGTTTTTCCAGGTCATGTGATTGGTTGCCATAGTTACCATGAAAAAGGTGAAGCAGGTACGTTTGACTCTGAAAACTCATCTTTAAGATTCTTCTAAAACAATCAATAATTATGTGGCTCACATAATCAGATATTTGATTATTAACTTAATTAATTAATTAATTAATCTACATACAGACATTTGTCTTTTTTCTGATATATTATTCCAGTAGATATTCAAGATGGTGGTCATCTAATCATTGAAAGATCTCAGCATGTGTTAACTTGAATCCATTCTTGTCACTGTTCACTTAGAACTAGATCAATGTACTTCAGGGACATAGCTAGGGCTGTAGTCCATCTAGAGAGACAGAGTGCAAACACTATGACAGACAGTTGGAGCCTTGCATGTACTTTAGTTGAAGTCATAGTTGAAATGCCTATCTGGAACAAAGCAATCTACGAGGGGATTTGGTGGGGCATCCTCCCCAAGTAAAAATGTCATTTCTAGAATGTTTGTGGTGCAATCTGGCAGCATTTTCCCAAGCAAAATTAGTGTTGAATGATGCACGTTTAGAACATTTATCTCCAAATTTGTGATACAAATGGTAAAAATTATTGCTCTCACAATTGTTTCTATTTTTCTTTTTCCGATAGCCAAGTGTACTCAACTGAGTATTTTGCATACTAGTAGCTACGCACATGTGCTCTGTTGATAAAGAATGCTGATTTATGATTTCATTTTTTCTTCCTGATAGGTTCCCAAAGTGTACTCAACTGAGTATTTTGCATACTAGTAGCTACGCACATGTGCTCTGTTGATAAAGAATGCTGATTTATGATTTCATTTTTTCTTCCTGATAGGTTCCCAAAGTGTACTCAACTGAGTATTTTGCATACTAGTAGCTACGCACATGTGCTCTGTTGATAAAGAATGCTGATTTATGATTTCATTTTTTCTTCCTGATAGGTTCCCAAAGTGTACTCAACTGAGTATTTTGCATACTAGTAGCTACGCACATGTGCTCTGTTGATAAAGAATGCTGATTTATGATTTCATTTTTTCTTCCTGATAGGTTCCCAAAGTGTACTCAACTGAGTATTTTGCATACTAGTAGCTACGCACATGTGCTCTGTTGATAAAGAATGCTGATTTATGATTTCATTTTTTCTTCCTGATAGGTTCCCAAAGTGTACTCAACTGAGTATTTTGCATACTAGTCGCTACGCACATGTGCTCTGTTGATAAAGAATGCTGATTTATGATTTCATTTTTTCTTCCTGATAGGTTCCCAGCAGCAATATTATGAGGAAAAACAGCAGTTTACTGAAGGTAAAATCTAATGGATAATTGTGGCAATATTCACGTCAGCTGTATTCTATTGTTATCTGACAAATCATGGGTTTTTATTGTTCAGTAGTGAGTTGTACCATGATCTTTTTGAGAATTTCAAAATAACTTCAAAGCTAAGGTAATTCTTACTGCAAGGGAAAATTGTAACTACATGTACTAGTACTATCAATGTGTTAGATACTTTATCTGAATATGAAATTATGCTATTCAAGTCTTTCTCGACCTCATTATCACCAGCTTTTTTTCTGTTATATAATGAAGTTAGTTTTCCTGGATATGATTTATAAATTATCAACCAGTGCTAACTTTCCCTTCCATAAGCAGTACTGCATATGGATCAGAGGTGGAAGACAAAGGACAATAGTAACATGTCACTAAATGAGATGACCTGCACTGCTGGGAATCAAACTGGAACCTCCAAGGTGCCAGCTCAGTTCTCTACCAACCATTTATGCATACTGGATAACAGTCTATATGTTACAATATATAACATGTGAATTTTGTCAAATTCGATTTTTGTATGATTCATGTATACATGACAATATGGAAAAAAAGAAGACAAACTCAATATTTGCAATGCGTTTCTTATATTTTTTATACTTCTTCAGGCAAACTAAACAATGATATTGGATACAAAACATAATTATGAACATGTATATATTGTAATTCTATTATTTTTCCAATTTCTTCCCAGGGAGAGACATGGTGTGGACACCAAAGAATAAAAGACCTGAAAAGCTGAAAGATAATATAAAAGAAATGGAGGTTGGTTTTGAAGTTTGAATTTATTGTTTTATTAATTGCCTAAGTCCACCTCTTTCACCTTTTTGGTATGATATTGTATTTTGGTAATGGTTGGTATGTTGTTTATAAATATTTTACTTCCAGTATAGTTATGTAAACGTCTTTATTTGTATTTCCTACATTTCATATGTTGCAATCATACATTATCATGCTAACAACAGTTTTGAAGTAACCTAGACAAATTAATTGGCACATAAGTCTTATACAGCCAAAATGGCAGTTTACTCGGGTGAGCGATATTGTGCCAGGCAGTTTACTCGGGTGAGCGATATTGTGCCAGGCAGTTTACTGGGGTGAGCGTTATTGTGCCAGGCAGTTCACTGGGGTGAGTGATATTGTGCCAGGCAGTTTACTGGGGTGAGAGTTATTGTGCCAGGCAGTTTACTGGGGTGAGCGATATTGTGCCAGGCAGTTTACTGGGGTGAGTGATATTGTGCCAGGCAGTTTACTGGGGTGAGTGATATTGTGCCAGGCAGTTTACTGGGGTGAGGGATATTGTGCCAGGCAGTTTACTGGGGTGAGCGATATTGTGCCAGGCAGTTTAATGGGGTGAGCGATATTGTGTCAGGCAGTTTACTGGGGTGAGCGATATTGTGCCAAGCAGTTTAATGGGGTGAGCGATATTGTGCCAGGCAGTTTACTGGGGTGAGCGATATTGTGCCAGGCAGTTTAATGGGGTGAGCGATATTGTGTCAGGCAGTTTACTGGGGTGAGCGATATTGTGTCAGGCAGTTTACTGGGGTGAGCGATATTGTGTCAGGCAGTTTACTGGGGTGAGCGATATTGTGCCAGGCAGTTTACTGGGGTGAGCGATATTGTGCCAGGCAGTTTACTCGGGTGAGCAATATTGTGCCAGGCAGTTTACTCGGGTGAGCGATATTGTGCCAGGCAGTTTACTCGGGTGAGCGATATTGTGCCATTATGGCCATCTTGTTTTATTTTCTTAATGGACCTTAATGGTTCTTCATTCCTACTTGACATTGTTTGAACATTTAACATACAAATCAATTACAAATGTTTTATTGCAGGATATATTATCAGCATTCAAGTTGATACAAGTACGATGGAGAAGCAGGAAATGTTTACAGATGGTGCTGAGTAATGCATGTATCATCAACGTAGTTCTCACCGGACATTCTGGTGATATAGAAAAACTTCTTATTGATAAATCTCTGATCGGCAAGCTGAGTGGGGAGACTGTATCAGATGGTATGTGGACAATATACTGACTTGATACTTTCAGTCACCCTGTGTCTTGTCTTTCTATTCAACCTGTTCAGGTTGGAAGCCATATACTTATCTTAAGTGCTAATCTGCAAGGACCACGTCTCACAGTTTCTAAAAATCTACTGGATACATCTTGGGCTTGTTTTGATTGCTGTAAGCAATAACATCAGGGTTGTCAAAATTCAGGATTAATCAGAATATCCATATTCAGAGCCTCAATGATCAATTTTCATATCAATATAAATCTGATGCGTTTCTATGGGGGGAGGGGGTAGGGAGGTAGGGGAAAACTGAACGAACGGAATTGAGTACAAACAAACAAACAACGAAAAACCCAAACAATAACAACCAATGTGTTCCGTGGACAAGTCATTGGATGAGTTCTTTGATTCCGCTTAGTTTTCAGGATTGAGGATTTGGCTCTGTTGACACCCCTGTAACATGTAGGCTTTGCATGAACTATAAAAAAGTCAATATGAATCTGTCAAAATCACATTTGTTTCTTCTCCTTCCTTTGTCAAACAGAAAAGATTCTCAAAATACACTACAGGTTAGATGTGTTGACTGGTATAGTTATGGTTTCATGATATTCTAAATATTGGTCATGTGTGAGCATTCTTCGACTGTAATACTATTCTTCACTTGAGATTTTTGATTTTCTGTTTTGTTTCTAGAATTTTTGCATGTGTGTTCAAGATTTGATGCATTTCTTAATGACAATGTCAACTGTTTGAATCATTATCAGTTAGATAAATTCTGTCCATTTAGTCAAAAAAATTTAGGTGCTTAGAGGTGACATGTAGTATTTTTCCTATTTTTTTCATGTGAGCACTTAAACGCTTTCGCATGAGCATGTAAAACCCTTTTGTGTAAGCACATGATACACTTCCATGTGAGCACGCAAACCCTTTTGCATGGTCATTGCTTCACATGCTCATGTGAAATAAAAAAATCCTGCAAGTCATCTCTTTGCTGTAATAAATTGCATGAAGTATATGAAAAATTTACAAAAATAATGTCTAGATTGATATAAGTATCTTATTTTACTCAGCAAATAAAATTATGTTTGACAGAACAACGAGGTGTTCTCACTGATCTCTAATAGTTCCAGACCCCTACACATTCTCTGTAAGGGATTTCTTGTAAACTTGTTTGTTCTTCATCTATGTTATGTGGACA
This sequence comes from Mactromeris polynyma, assembly GCA_032209605.1. Taxonomy (NCBI): domain Eukaryota; kingdom Metazoa; phylum Mollusca; class Bivalvia; order Venerida; family Mactridae; genus Mactromeris; species Mactromeris polynyma. The sequence goes on along the minus strand of JASFXZ010000002.1, from coordinate 58,108,227 downwards.
TTGTATGTAACTTAGTGAGAATAACAATGTACTTGATCAATATGCTGGGAAATGTTTACAATCATTACCTTCTTAGCTGTAAAAAATAGCAAATTATGCCCAACATCGCTCACAAATCCATAAAAAAATGTTCAATATATATTTAACAGATAATGTACAACATGTGTACATAATTATATGCTTCTGTCTTATTGATGTTCTTTTTTTGTACAATTTGGGGCAAAGTATTGTCTGTTATATCTTACATGTTTTATAACGGATATTTTTTATTCAGCATATATAACAGATCAGTTTATTGTGACAAGTTACGCTGACAAAGGAAGAGTTGATTATACATATTTCTGTAAAAGACCACCATTGGGTGAAGCTATCAAAAAACTGGAGAAGATTTCAGCCTGGGAACCCAAGGTGGGATATTATCTCCTACACTCTTCCGTGCTTTCAAAACATCAGATCCTATATGGCACCATATTGTGTCCTCTCCATACCCATGTTGTATTGTTCTTTGATGTGTGCTTGTAGTTAATTCAGATGTCTTCTCATTGTCATTATTTCATACCTTATAGGTTTTATTAAAATTCTACTAAACTTTTGACATTTCATCTTTTGGGACCAAAAATTGACATTGACTTTTATGATATAATTTTAATATGACTGTAACTATACATAATCATACAATACATAAACATTAATCTTACTCTCTGATTCAGATTACATGTATAGAAATTCCGGGTCCTGTTGGTAGAAGATTAGAGAGAAAATTATCTGTCAATATGCATCAAGATATGGTACGTACATTCCTCTTTCATTCCTTTCGACAAAATTAAAGGTTGATCAAAGTATACCTTCATACAGACATAATCTAAAACATTTCATTGTAACTTTTCTTAAAATATTTCTGGAACTCCAACGGTATTTTGTCTGCTAGCGCCAACTCAGCATGTAGGTCGGGATAGAAAAAACCAATATCTGACACTTGTGTTTTGGGTTTTGGAAAACATGTAAGAAAAGTGACAATGCAGTGTTGTAGAGTACATCTGTATGAAGACAATTACCACATATTTCTCATATTCATGGCTACAGATATTTTGTCAAATAAATAAGGCTATGTAACTTTAAGTGGCATGCCAAGTAAGTTTAGCTTATGTTTACTTTTTACATTGACTGTGAAACAAATTCTTAACATCTTTATTAATTAACAGATGGGAGTGAGTACTTTAATCAGTACTTGGGTACTCAGATATCCTTCTGATTGTTAGTCGAGTACTCTGAACACCAAGTAATGTGTATAAGTTTTGTAAAGGGTACCTCAATCATGTTTCATCATATGATTAATCCAAAGTCATGATTGTGCTGTTTTATGTAAATGATCAACAGCATGTATTAATCTAAAAGTTTGTTATTGATTAAACAACCACAATGACATGACATTAATCAAATACTGAAAGAAAAAACTTTCATTGTAAACTTTCATTCCTGTTCCTGATATTAGTCACTCTCAAAGACTGCTTCCTATGTTTCTTTCTAAAATGCTTAAATTGTGGGAGACCACAGAATCATCTTGTCAATGTTTGGATTCAAACCCACAACTCCTTGGCAACTGTGCTATCCTGTATTAAGACATTTACCTATATAATTATTATAATTATTAAAAGTCCAACACTCATTTTAAGAATGTTGTCAATCGGTACATCGTTGACTGAACATTTTATGAACATCATACATCAAACACCTGCAATGTATTCATGAATAATGGTGAAACATTTTTCCCATTGATTATAAGATCAGATGTCTAGTGTTGTACTTGCTATCTGTCGATATGTTTGCTCAGATATATATAAGGAACTTCCGCACTCTCCTAGTTTCGAGTCATCAATATCATCAAAGTCTTTATTTTCTATGAACTGAATGCATACTTGTTCCGCTAGTTCAGGCTCGTCATGTTTTTCTATCTTGTCTTTCTTTTTCCTCTTCAGTTTCTTCAGTTTCTTTTTGTCAACATATCTCTCATATCTTGCTTTAGCATCCTTCTTGTGATCTTTGACCCCAGGAGTGTCATACACTACATACCGAAAGTAGTCTTTTAGTGCAGATGCTTGTTGCAGAGTATGACCGTTTACTTTTCTGAACTCAGATTCTAATTGGCTGACATCAAAGTCACATGGTTTTACTTCTTTATTTACATCAGAGTTTTCAGCAGACAAAAGAGTAGATTTGTGTACAGTTTGGCTTACTGTAAATGGAACAAATTTCAGTTGATCATTGTTAGTTTCTTGTTTAGCATTTTCATTACTTTCGGGCGTTGATGTCAGCAATATCTGAAGGTCACTTGGAATTACATATTCATACAGAACTATTTGCTGTTCTTCAACTAATGGGCCAATATGATACACCAGGAGATAAAAATGAGTCACATTCAACATCTTGCAAAATATCAGTTGTCTGAATATATCCAGAGCTTTTATATGATTCCTTGCTGTCAGTTTGACACTCAGTACAACTCTTTCCAAATCCTCGGACTTGTCAATCTCTTCCTTGTTTATTGTTGAGTTTTCTTTTTCATCAGTCTTTCCAAACTTTTCATCAGGATTGTTATTTTGGTTGATCACTTTCTTCCTTGTCGATTTTTTGCTTTTCATTTTTTGTGCCAATTTAGAGATTTGTCTTGAAGTTGTTGGTATGTGATGTATTAAAGCGACCATGTCAAAATGACAAACCATCTTCACAGTCTTACCATGTATTGTAACAATGCTCAGCCTTTCTGAGTCAAACTCCACAAAATGTTTAAAGAACTGTTCTACCTTCAGACATTCATATCCCAGCCTACTTACATCTCTAAAATAGTCCTTACAGTCCTTTGATAGGTTTGATTCTGATATCTCAGTCTGCATTTCAGCCACATCTTTCTTGGCATTAAATCTCACTCTTGATTCATTTAGAATCGTTCTCTGTTTTATATTCATAAATAATACTTTTTCGCACAACTCCATATTCCGTAGTATTTCTTCAAACATCTCTTCAGGACAGTCTAATTCTACAGCTTTTATTCTCTGTAGATATTTTTCTCCTGTATCATATAAAATTTCATTGTCGTCCACACATTTTAAACATATCTCTGTGTCTGTGAACAACTTTGTAGCCATTTTAACATCACTTCAAGTCCAGGTGGTGTAATTCTGTAACACTATGTTTACCCTCAAACTGTACCAATGTTTGCATCTTATAACCAATACACGTCTTACTTTGTTATTTTCTTGTAATGTTTGTTTTGGTGATATAAATATTTAATGAGTTCACATTGACTTCTTGCCTTAACCAGATATCTTGTAATTAATTATTGATACAAAGACTCTCCTCTCTCTCTGATTTAATTAATTATTTATCAGACAGATTTGTTAACTGTGCAACATCTTGTTACTAATTCGTTCTTATAATATATCAATATAAACAACAATAACAACAACAAAAAACAACATTTATTTATCAATTAAGCAGTAACAAAGTTTCAAACCTAAGTAGAAATACATTTTTGTATTAAACAATGCTTACAATTGCTTTTCCTAGTCAACATTACTATGCATCACCACTATGAACAAGAGTAATAAGACATTTGCAATTTAACTTCATTGAAGTAGGGCTGTTTAAACATGTAATGGTCACTTTCATCCAGTCACTGACTTGCTCTGCAATGAACAAGTATTTGACTGGACAATACAGCAATGTACTGGACAATACAGCAGTATACTGGACAATACAGCAATATACTGAACAATACAGCAATATACTGAACAATACAGCAATATACTGGACAATACAGCAATGTACTGGACAATACAGCAATATACTGAACAATACAGCAATATACTGAGCAATACAGCAGTATACTGGACAATACAGCAATATACTGAACAATACAGCAATATACTGAACAATACAGCAATATACTGAACAATACAGCAATATACTGAACAATACAGCAGTATACTGGACAATACAGCAATATACTGAACAATACAGCAGTATACTGGACAATACAGCAATATACTGAACAATACAGCAGTATACTGGACAATACAGCAATATACTGAACAATACAGCAGTATACTGGACAATACAGCAATATACTGAACAATACAGCAGTATACTGGACAATACAGCAATATACTGAACAATACAGCAATGTACTGGACAATACAGCAATATACTGGACAATACAGCAATGTACTGAACAATACAGCAATGTACTGGACAATACAGCAATATACTGGACAATACAGCAATATACTGAACAATACAGCAATGTACTGAACAATACAGCAATATACTGGACAATACAGCAATATACTGGACAATACAGCAATGTACTGGACAATACAGCAATATACTGGACAATACAGCAATATACTGGACAATACAGCAATGTACTGAACAATACAGCAATATACTGGACAATACAGCAATACACTGGACAATACAGCAATGTACTGAACAATACAGCAATATACTGGACAATACAGCAATATACTGAACAATACAGCAATGTACTGGACAATACAGCAATATACTGGACAATACAGCAATATACTGGACAATACAGCAATACACTGGACAATACAGCAATGTACTGAACAATACAGCAATATACTGGACAATACAGCAATACACTGGACAATACAGCAATACACTGGACAATACAGCAATATACTGGACAATACAGCAATATACTGGACAATACAGCAATATACTGGACAATGACAGGGTCAGCAAGCTTGTATCCAGTAAAGAGAATCATTTTTTCAAATGTTTGGCAATTATGGGTTTTAATGGGGTGTAAAATCATTTTTAAACATTTTATTTAGTTATACGCATTGACCAGTTGACCTTACTTGTTTTCCTAGAATTAGTTATCAACCAGTAATAGCACTGCAAACATCTGACAACTTATAAATCAGAGGTGGAATGACCTTGGCCAAATGTCATGGAAGGTCATGATCTGCTCGGACTGGGTATCAAACCGGAGCACCTGGGTGACAGCCCAACACTCAATAATGTCTGCAACCCATTATATGTTTTCATTAGGTAATGTGGGAAGATAACTGTGACATATTGTTGGGGTGTCAGCTTTTCTAACATTATCTGGATAGAGCACAAACCTGTCAGATGATACCCACTATCATACAGTATATATGAGTGAACATGTATTATGTCATGATGGAATATTGTATTTACTGTAGAAACAATGCTTGGTGAAATATGTCTGCATATTGTTTTTAATGATGTTTCAGTAACACATATAAATATTTTCATGTTTATTTTAAAATTCTATAAATCAACATTAGGCCACTAAAAACACTTCAGTGAAAGTGCTTAGTTTGTAACGTCAACATTTCATTGGGAAATACTTGACATTATAACCACCATCACTAATACAAGTTTTGTTGTTGAAGTGTCCGTTTGTGTTGTAATTCAAGCTTTAGAAGAACAGGTAATTAATGTAAGTAAGTTTTGTTTTTTCAGGCGTTGATTTGGTGGAGTAATTCTAGCAAGGAAGCTATGCCTTGGTCGCCTATGGCAACAGATAGGGACCGAGCAAACCTCATCATTCTGTCTGTACATGGGTAAGTATATGTATGTATGGTAGGAACTTGTTAGCTTCACTGTTGATGATCTTGTATACCACGATGAATTATTTTTACAAAATCGAAAACAAGATACATTGATTGGTGATTACACCATGCATGACCTTCAATTTGTAACATACAAATGTATTTGTTGTTATACATGTTTAAAGGATAACTTTTACAGTAGTTTCTCATATACATTTGACTATTAAAACCATCAAAGTCAGGCTATCAACATCATGTGTTCAATATTCTTAATCAAGTTATTATTTTGTGTGTATATTTAAAACTGCTTACAGTTTGCGTTCCTTGTCAGGTGTTAGTATCGGATTATTGCATGAATTTGAAAATAAAGTAGCCTTTATTGTTCTGCATTGTTTTCTTTCGTGCCCCCACCCTGTCATTGAAAGAATGGTGAAGGGGTCTAAAGTGTTACCCCTGTCCGTCCGTGGAGCCATCAATCTACAGTCCATGTAAAAATTGGTTTCTGATCAATTACCCCTGAAAAGATGGATGAATTAAATTCATATTGGGCATATAATCATAGGATAATAAAATACAGGCCAAGTTCAATTTTAGTTACAAACAACCCATCTTTGGAGGAGTTATTAAACATGTATTGAATTTGTTCTCTGTACTTAACTAACCTCAATTTACATATTTGTATGTAACTATAACATGTAAAATTTAACCTGATCCTGACCTTTATGCATGAATATATTACATGGCTGTTACACAGAATAAATCTATGTCCGTGAGCGAATCATGTATTATCAGTAACCAAACATCATCTAAAAAAGGTTAATGAAAGAGGATCAGGTTATGTTCTACAAGCTATATTCTCAAGTGTCATGTATTGTCTGACAATACTGATTTGAAATTGACTAATATTTCAGACCCAATGTAGATGTTCTAACATACAACAGAACAGAATGTGATCCTTTATTGGCTGTGTTCAGGTAATGTATATACTAAATCATCATCACTGATGTGGTATTACATCCATGTATTATTTATGTAATTCATTAGTGAAATAACTTGTGTTGTGGCATCACAATTGTCTCACAACAATGGCTGTTGCTAACATGGGCAGAAATGTTTATTTTTATGATAGCGTTTTTTGAAATGAAATATTGCAGTCATGTCCATGAATCACTTGATTTTTTAACTTATTTGCAAAAATATGTATAAACTTGTTTGAATGTTTTTTATCCCCCTGCCATTCCATTTAAGGTATTGCGAAGAGGCATAAAGTGTTACCACTGTCTGTCCATGCGTTAGTCCATGCGAGAACTTGGTTCCGATCAATAACTCTTGAAAGGGTGGATTGATTCAATTCATATTGGGCACATAAACATAGGATAATAAAATACAGTTCAAGTTCGATAAAGTTTACAATCCAATTTTGGTGGAGTTATTACCCTGTCTTTACTTAAAGCCCGTAGTACTTGAAGAAGGTTCCTGGGAAGATATTGATGACATGATAAATCACGTTAGATTCTATATCTAGTTATTTTATTTTACAGTAAGTTACAACCACATAAGTTATACACAGTAGAGCAAGGAATGGGCTCGGGCGGGGAAACACTGGCTAAATGTTGTACATACGAGGTTGTACAAGGAAAGGTTGGTACAGATCTTTGTGGTCATAATATTTATATAATTCTTGGAGACGTCTTTAAACTGTCTGTCAGTTTGTTATGACTGTTAATCACTGTCAATGTTTGCAACAACAACCACACAGTGCAAATGGACATGTTGCCTGTTGTTCCAAGTGGTTACTATACAAATCTTCAGATATACTCTTCATTCATTGGTTGGCAATGACACTTGTAGGTTGTATGATTGTTATCACATAACACATTTTAATATAATTTCTGAATCATTTTATCAGTGATTTAAATTTTGTTTATTTCTTTAATGGAAATCAGGCATTGAAAAAATTCATTGAAAATATTAAAAAATAGTACATTTTACAAGCAGTGGGTAATGCATTCCAACATTAGTGCATGGAGCCTAGTTGCGCTAAGACCCTAACATGCCAAAATATTTGGTACCAGCATTGGGTTAATATCTTTCACATCAATAATCACCGATATGAAACTGTTATCAACAATTATTCAATTCCACTTGATAATCGTTTCATCTCTAATCTTATGTATCTATTTTAAAATTCGCTTCAAGATTTATTTGAATGGATGCATATTTTGATTTGCAGTTAAATTTATTTAAAAGAATTACTTTATATGAATGGTTTTGATATTGATATAGAAATATTTCAGATTCAACGAGTGTCAGTGGTGAACATACCATTGAAAAGTAAGTTATTCTTGAATTGAATGGTATTTATATTGCGTGTTATGTCACTTTGTGTTGGACTTTATGAAAATATATATTAAATACGTTTCAACTTCTCTCCGTTTATTTGATGATTCACTAAATGATATCTATATAATCTGAGATATTTTCACAGTAATGACAATTTAATTGTCATAATAAGACTCAAAATTTAATTGCCAACACTAACATAGTACTTCTGGTGTAACAATTCACTCTATCTCAATATTTTGGCCAAAGTTGGCCCTTTTTTTAAGAGCACTGGAACTTTGGCCGAAATATTGAGATAGAGGGAAGTTTTACACAAGACTTTACAGTACTCCTCTGTCTGGGATATTTTAACTACAAGATTTTAATTTTGCATATTTCTTTATTAGGCTTTTTTTGCTTTGATTATAATTTATATTTGCATTTCTTGTTGTGGGGTACCTGGTTTATACATGTAGTTACATGTACAGGTTGTCACATGCATTTAAAGCACATGTTTCACTGCATTTACGATACATTTGATATCAATATTAGCTGATATAAGTCGTCATATCTATGGGTGGACATTGATTCCATACAATGTTTGTAAGAAACAGACACCTACATATCAACGTATACTTGTCAGGTATGGTTACCTGTGATACCATACAATGTTTGTAAGAAACAGACACCTACATATCAACGTATACTTGTCAGGTATGGTTACCTGTGATACCATACAATGTTTGTAAGAAACAGACACCTACATATCAACGTATACTTGTCAGGTATGGTTACCTGTGATACCATACAATGTTTGTAAGAAACAGACACCTACATATCAATGTATACTTGTCAGGTATGGTTACCTGTGATACCATACAATGTTTGTAAGAAACAGACACCTACATATCAACGTATACTTGTCAGGTATGGTTACCTGTGATACCATACAATGTTTGTAAGAAACAGACACCTACATATCAATGTATACTTGTCAGGTATGGTTACCTGTGATACCATACAATGTTTGTAAGAAACAGACACCTACATATCAATGTATACTTGTCAGGTATGGTTACCTGTGAGAGACGGAATCCTGGTGAGGATCGGATATTACTTGGCTGTGCTGATGGAACTTTGGTACGTAACTAGTGTATATGTGGGAGCTATATATAGCTATACAATAGTTCAACTTGTGTCTTACTATCCTTTTAGTGGTCATACTGTTAGTGTTTTCTTATAATTGGTAATTACCGATATATTATTTCAATTCTTGGTTTGACCATAGTTGTAAATCACTAGCTTGACTTATATTCAATAATATATTAGATGTGACTTGTTTTACCTTACTAGAATTTCTTACTTTTCAACCACTTTTAGTTTGTCCTTATACAAGCAGCTATCATCATACCATTCTTGAAAGTATGACCTGATTATGTTTGAGCTCTGTACCGACTGAGCTAATTATGTGACATTTAAATTTGAATTCATGGGCAATGTTATGTTTCAATATGTTCATGAAACAAATAAAAACTCATGATATTTGACTCTATTGCAGGTAATTTATGATGAAAATAAGAAAATAACCCAGATGACCAGAGCTGGACTTGTAAGTTCACATTGGATGGGACACCTACCACTCTACTGCTGTTATACTTGCTCATCTAAAATCAAGTGGCATTTTATGTTTGTTTGTTTGTTTCATCGGGTTTAACACCGTTTCTCAACGATATTTCAGTTATATACGGCGGCTGGTTCACCTAACCAGTTTTTCCTGGACTGAAATCTAACCAGTACTAACTTACCCTTCCACAAGGAGCCAGCAACTTCTCCACATGTGGAGGAAAATCAACATTTTGGTCAAATTTTCATGGAAGGGTATAACCTGCCGCGATGGCATTTTATGCAGTTCACATTTTATCATAGTGTGGTTTTATTAACTTCAAACGCATGAATATATTATCTGACCATTTTATTTCAGAATAGGTGTATTGAAATGTTCAGCTTTGTCTGTAAGCTTGAAGGAGAAAAAGCTGTGGTTGTGTTTTGATAGAAAAGTAAACCAAACAGCAGTTAAACTTTTATGCACAAGAGAATGTACATGTACTTTCCTAAATTGACATGGATCAGTCTTAAAAATTCATGCACCTGCTTGCGGTCCATCTAACAGCACTATACCTTTAAGCAATTATGTTCCTTATGGCATTTGGTACTTGTTGGATGCAATATATATTTCCTGGTTCTATTAATTGTTTTTTGTGTTAATATTTATCCTTGGTGTAAAATAATAAGTTGTTTTACATCAACGTTCTACAAGACTCGGTTTCTAGGATGATGATTTATTGAAGTGCATATAATCTGTATTATATATTTGTCAGTGATTCTGTCTTTATGTATTGTATATAGATACCTCATGTAGTGGAGTGGCATCCTACGGGGACTATATTTTATGCTGCCAGTAACAGAGGAGATATTCAGGTGAGTATGAATGATATATTTGTTATAACTAACCTCCATCCACTATTAGAAGTACCTTACTGTTATGTTTGAGAATGTTCCTCGGCTGAAAATTAAAAATGCTGATAGTTTTTCTTAGCTAGAAGCCATTTTCAACTGGGAAAAAGATGTCACATGTTCTCTCGCTTTATCCCTTCTAGAGTTCTCTCCCTTTCATGTACTATAGAAGGGATAATGAAACTGGGATACAAAATGTTCTCTATACCCCATAGAGTGTTTATTGTTAACTTTGTTGTCTTTAACATTGGCTACTATAGAAATCAGACATGTTTGGTCAACAATTGAATCACTTGCTTCCTTGGTTACCTATGTTTGCATACTTCTTTAATATGATTAAAAAAAAGCCTCATCATATATTTAATATTTTACATGTAACTGATTAAGATACCTAGATAAAAGTGTTATCATAGTAATTATTCTGCATACACTTGTAATGTAGAGATGTCCACAGGAGCTGTTGGGTCCATATAGCTTCATGTAGTGGTTGAATGAGTGGCACTCATAATGTCAATTACTTTTTTTCTAAAAACTCAGTCACCCTTACAGAATCATCAGGGTAAAACTATCAAAAGAAACATATCTTCAACTAACTTTAAGTAGGCCAAATAATGATGTGTGGTTTGCATTGTTTCAAATATTCATAATAATGTATGGTATAAAAATTCACTCAAGCTCACAAGATCATTTCAACAACAAGATTTTATCAACATTCCTTTGAGGATGGAACACTATAGGCATCTACGAAGCCTGGTGGAAAAAGAGGCTAGCTTCGAAAGTCACCTTAAGTTTTTGTAGAGGTGCGAATAACTGGATCATGTTGAGCTTGAGTTAATGTTTATACCATACATTACATTGATCCCCTTTTTTGGATATTTCAACAACAAGATTCATAATAACTTTGTATTATTACAAAATTAATAAAGAAGTCGAGCAAGAAATACCTCATATAAATGGATGAAACCTTGAGTAGATTTCTAGGGGTGACCCTGAAACAAGTTTACTCATATGCTGATAGTTACACTTTCACCTGGAGTTGTTGTCAGGAATGAAATAAATACACACTGACATTATTGTCTTACTTTGCGATCTGGTTACGGCATTTGCCTTTGTAGCAGGAGGTTGAAGGTTCTAATCCCGGTAGGAGTCCGATCTGATATGGTGGGTTGGTGAGCCGCCAGCTAGTTAAATAATGGTTACCGGTACTGTGCGTCTACTTGCCTGGCATTAATAAATGGATATAAATCAAGAAGTAAATGTGCTAAGAAAGTAGGTGACTCATAAGTCAGAAATGTCTATTATAAATAAACACACACACGTTACTTTACTTTATAGATATTTGACATTGCGCTGTCACCATTGAGAATACAGCTTCTGGCTGAGGAACCTAACCCTCATCGGATGTTACCAACAAGCAAGTTCTTCAAGTAAGTCATAATCATACATATTGTCAGCAGATATAGTGGTAGAGAGTAGAGGGCTTGACTCCTGATCTGAAGATCATGGGGTCGAACCGCTAACTTCACAATCCCTGAATTAGGAGCAAGTACTGCTTAGTAACCCAGAAAGCAGTCATTGATAGTAGTTAATGTATTAAGTATAAGTTGTTTTTATTTATCACATCTGTTGTTCATTTATCCTATATTGTAGGATTGTATTTCTTGTGCATACTGCATTGATTTTCTTTGTGTAATTGCCTCGTTATCATTGTATTATTATTTTGTATGTTTAATGTAATATAAATAAGCTTACACGTGTTTTGCATATTGTTTGTTTTGTTCAGATTAATTGTTGAATGATTGATGATTTTAATGTTAATTAACCAAAATATGGAATCTAGTGTGTGTAATTTTACATAATCATGGCTAAATGGTGTGTTTGTACCAGAATGTGTAACACAGCATATATATACTGGTCAAAAAGCTCAACAACCATTTTGTTATTTGAGAATATTCACTACATTTGACAAATAGAAATAATAAACATGATGTTTGACTGGTTTATAGTGATTGTTTTTTATTGTTCAATTTGTTTAAATCAGAATTGTTAGAGTTGAATGAAATTAAATTCAGCAGAAGACGTATCCAGTAGATTTTTCGACTCTATGTGTAATAGTACAAGTAGGTTAGAACCTTTGACCAGTATATGTCCAGATTGTAACATTCGTATGAATGTGATATTTTCATTGTAAACATGTTGACATATTTATAAGTACACATGTGGTATGATACATTACAGAGCGCCTCCGCCCCTCAGGGAGATACAATGGTGTCCATTTGATCCCGAGGCTGCAGACTGGACAGGGGAGTATACAGATATCTTAGCGATAGTATATGACAGGTATAGACTGGGATTCTAACATTCATATTTCTTCATGTATCCCAGAAGTTTGAATTAAATCCTTGAAAATTTGAAACTTGATTCAATTTCAAAGATGATGCTTAAAAACTTACTGTTTCTACCAGCAATTATTTATGATAATGTGTTTCACATATCAGGTCAGTTAAATTGTTCAGACATTGTATGATACATGTAATTTTACTGTAATTTCAAATTAATGTACATGTAACTATTTGACACATAATAAACTATACTGAACAAACAAAGTGTGCACTTTTTTAATGTCGTATAACTTTTTTAACATTCCTGCACAAAATTTTGTTTATTTGCTATTGGCTATGTGTAGATCAACAGTTTAAATAACATGATGTGTGAAGTGAATCTTCACAAAACCTGAATTACCATAAGTGCATGCACTGGTTAGTGACCCAGAAATCAGTCATATACAGGGATTAATATGAAATGAACAATGAACACGTTCAAGCTGAAGTAACTCAAGGGAAAAAAGTGCACCTGGTGTTGGGCTTGAACCTCCTAAACACTTATACAGCACTCTACAGCTAAGCAGACAGCCGTCTATTCCCACACCACTACACTCCTCCCCCTTCTGGCTCAACCTCCATGGGCCGTAAAACATCACTGCCACCATTAATTTAAATTAAGGAATAAAAGTGCATCTGATATTGGGCTCAAAACGCGACCCTCTAAACACTAGTTTGGTGCTCTACCAACTGAACTTACTGGGCAGCCATCTAATCCCACACTACTACAAAACCAAACCATGGTGAATTAAATGTTTGATGTTAATTACCACTATTTACCAGTATGTGTTTATGGTGTTATAATACTACTTGTTTTAGGGGACCAGTTGGTGTGTTGCTGATGTCACTGGGTGTTGTAAGCCGAGAGAGAATGTCATGTGTTGAACTTGTCAAGGAATATATTAGAGCCAAACAGATTGATGAGGTATGTACAGTGAAACATGTCTGTATCCACACTATCACCTGGTCCTGGGTGTCACGCTAGGCAGGTTTCATTGTACCAAATAATGTGATCTCATTTGAATGGTTTTATTATTAATTAATAATTAATTATTAACTTGACAGGTGTAGAAACCAACACTATGCAGCATACCATTCTTTCGAAATTTGTGTAATTAGTTTACTATTATTTTTTTGTATTGCATTTTAAGTTTTAATTGAATAATGCTCATTGTATCATTTCCCTTTACATCATACTGCTGTGTAACTATAAATACATTAATTTTAATTAATTTCAACCAAGTAAGTTTAGGATCAGAATGGAAGAAGGAAAGATGCATGATTATACATTTAACCCTTTTACATTATCCCGATTTATAGATTTCCAGAATTTTTATTACATTTTTAAAATGAAGAAATATTCTGTTGAAGACATCCTGTTTTAATGTTTATATTAAAGGTTGATTTTGTTTGTTTTGCTTGTATTCAGGCTGTAGGTTTGTTGTGTACGATGAACTGGGACATAGATGGTTCTAATTGTTACATCTGTCTAACATCAATACTTACACATCTACTTAAGATGCCATTGAATGCAGAGAGAGAAGGTATAAGGTTTTATTTCTTACCAGAAATGCAACATCAGCTTTTATCATGTTGAGTGTTCCACACTTGACAGAACTGAGTATTTTTACCAAGATATTTCAAAGTAACATTGACTATGAGATACATTGACTTGTTTCAATCGTTGATTTTCAATTGTTCACTTATTTTCACAATTTATAAAGAAGTTAATCTCATTTTTGTGGCATGGTGTGAAACAGCTCTGGGAGTTAGATGTCAGACCAGTATATTTATGTAGACTGTTGGCTATTTCCGTACTGATAGTATACACTAGATGTTGGCAATGTATGCTTGACTCTGACAGGGCTGCATGTTTGGTAATAATAAATCAGTATACAATAGATGTTGGCAATGTATGCTTGACTCTGACAGGGCTGCATGTTTGGTAATAATAAATCAGTATACAATAGATGTTGGCAATGTATGCTTGACTCTGACAGGGCTGCATGTTTGGTAATAATAAATCAGTATACAATAGATGTTGGCAATGTATGCTTGACTCTCACAGGGCTGCATGTTTGGTAATAATAAATCAGAGTATTAACAAGCAATTAAAGAGACAGTCTACAATGTCAGTGTGATATAGATCTACCCTGACATCAACTCAATGATGGTGACTTCATTTTGACACTGGCTACTTTTGAGTATCTTTTACCACAGGATAATGATGTTTTTCTTGAGACTGGCATATCATCAAGACTGGCTTAGTTTTGAGACTTCTGGGTATATTTACAAAGCATGCAATTATTTTATGCATATACCAATCACAGGACAATTTAAGAATATTTGTTCATATACAGTCGGACCTTGTTTATTTGTCAGCCTTCTATTTGAACACTTGGTATTATCCAAAATAACTGTCAGGTCCCAATGTATCTTCTTACGCATTTCAAATTGAAATGGGTTAATCGAAACCATGTATTATTCGAAATAAAAGTTTGGACTCGATGAATTCGAATATACGAGGTACAACTGTATATAAATGTTAAGGCTGTTTGTTGCTAAAGGCAATGCAGTGTAGTTTGTTTTCTGTAAATAATGTTGGTACATAAGTCCTATGGACTGAATTCATTCCTGATTGTGCTATATTGTATTATATTTCAACATTTTTGTCATTTTTAGTACAACTTGAGACAGCTTTGGGAACATTTTATGCACCAAAGCGCCCTCTATCGGAGATGACTATTCTTGACTACAGGGATCCTATCAGTCGTCTAGCTAGAAGGTTCTTCCACCATTTGTTAAGGTATGTTTACTGAGATACTGATACTGCATTTTTGAAAGAAGACTATATCGGAGGACAATGATCATAATTACATAAACGTGTATTGCTCAATGATGGTATCACAGCATACATGGCCTTCTGATCTAAAAGTTGAAATGAAGAATTTGTCAGTGACTTGTATTCTATTAATATTATCTGCAGTTGTTCAAGAAGGTTGTACATGTTGAAACAAAGGTTTGTGTTAATGCAGATCGAAGAGTTTTAAATTACAAAATGAAAACTAGTTGATGATTTACTATAAAACTAGAAATCATGTCACACTTTATACATTAGCTGTTTCCATGGTTACAACCTTTCCATGAAATTATACTGCTGTAAGATTGACCGCAAACTGGTACCCGAACTTTCAGGACCGATTCATGTCAATTTAGGTAAGAAAATAATCCAGTGTGTAAAACTACAACAGATGTTTGATTTTTCCTTACAATCCAAACGCAATTGCGACTTTTCTACATCAAGCACACGGACAAGCATGAATAGCTCTTTACGTCCATTTGAAATTAATGGATCATGTTATATATTCATGTGTTCGCAGTTAATAAATCAGCACTATAAAAAAATGCACAAACCTGACCTTCATTTGTCCATGTAAGTATATTGATGTAATTTGGCGCATTACAATAGCCATGAAAATGTCATATGAGGAACACGAAACATTGTTTTCATGAACGTTTCTTGGTTAACGGTAAATATCCTCCAAGTTGTAGATTTATACTGTGCATAATAAGCATTATTGATGTAATGATTGTTTCAGATATGCAAGATTTGACAAGGCTTATCTGTTAGCTGTAGATATTGGTGCTCGAGATTTATTCATGGTTAGTAGATGTAATCGTGTTTCTACCATTCATCACTGCACTTTGTGTCGTCTGCTCAAAGTGGCAAGTGACATTTCTTCAGGCATTCAGACACATCTGTAGGTTTGAGGATATTTGTTTGGTGAAACTCTTGACCACCGAGGCCGTCTACAGAAAAGTATGGCATTTAATATAGATATTTATTCATGAACGACTGACTGTGGTAAGAAAATCTGTATTTTGAAATTATACATATTGAAATTAGTGATATAACCAGTAATAGCACCAGATCATCGAAGTTGCCTTCAGTCATGTGATTGTGTCCAATAATTCATAAACATTAATGAATTGATGCTCATACTGGCTACATATGTATTTCATAAAAGTATAATTTCATCACAAATAAAGAAGTTTTCTGAACACACTCCAACGTTGTTTTTAAATCTGCATTAAATGTCATAAATACCGTACGTTTCTGTAGATGGTGGCCATGGTGTTACAATAACCTCTAACATGCTAATGTCTGTTCTGTGACTTGCTTCATTATGAAATACAATTCGAAGTTGTCTTTCTTTTTGTACAATTTTGTGTAATAAACTATGATAAATCAATCAGATAGTATTAACAGAAAAACCTCTCCACAGTGGCCCTCCATCATTAAAAACCAGTCTCCAACACCAGTATCCATTTTTCCTGTTGTTAGAATTTACTATAATTTTAACCTCTCTAGAGCAACAACCTCTCTACAACAGCCAACATTGTGTCTGCCAGGGCATGTTGCTCTGGAGATGTTGCTCAGTATAGGTACCACTTCATTTTCATCGTTCAGAAGTTCCACAGTGGTGAATCAGTTATGAGCGTTTCTATGACAGAACCTGTATTAGTGACGCCATTTATGACGTCAAGAATATGTATTTCTCAATCAAAGTTTTAATGTCACAAACTAAGATGTTTTGGAGGCTTCATTGTGATTTATAGAATTAATTGAAAGTATTGCATAATTTGTTTTTCCTATTTGGAGAGTGGAAGATTTTTTGAGAAGTATGTACATTCTGTTACACTGTCATCATTGTTTTGCTTACTTTTGCATCTTGTTCTTAATATTGGAATTGCTATATCAAGAAAAGTAGACATCTGGTTTTACTATTTTAGGTATTAAATGTAAGTTGAAAAATATATCTGTTAGAAAATGTAAAAAATTGAAAAAGGACTTTTTTGTCATTAAACAGGTTCTCTTTTACATGTGGACAAATTATGTTTCTTGTCTATTTTTAAGGATATACATTACATGGCATTGGATAAAGGGGAGACTGCGCTAGCCGAGGTTTCACGAAGAAAAGCAGATCAAGTGGATTCAGATTCTTTAGGTAGTGTTTGCATTTATTATGATGCACAGGGGTCTGACACAAACATTCAGTTGATTACTACAAGTACAGAAACTGTTCATGGTTGCATATTGAAATATGGTGTCAAAATCCTGTGGTAATAGTTGTAGTGATGTGCACAGGGGTTCGATACAAACATCCAGTTGTTTACTATAAGTATTAAGTACTGTTGATGTGTGCTTACTATAAGTACTGTTGATGTGTGCATATTGAAATATGGTGTCGAAACCCTGTGGTAATACTTTTTTATGATGTGCACAGGTTTTTGACACAAACATTCTGTTTTTTTGTTACAAGTACAGTTGGTGTGTGCATATGGAAATATGGTGTCAAAACCCTGTGGTATTATTTATGCATTATTATACGAAATGGAATACATCAGCGACAATGTAAGGAAATAACAAACAAGGCATGTTGCTCAGCCAAACACGTAAATGTCTGCCAGTCTTTGAATGATGATTTCATTCAAAGTGTATGCACAAAACTGCATCAAAGCGATATATCCAAATACAATGTAGATATTGACATTAAAGGAGTATATCACAATTGTTTACGCATAGCCATGCGCAATCGCGATTATTTCATTTAGTGATATTCACAACGCACCGGTAAAGTAGTATGGTATTCCGGACAAGATTTCCGGTACCTTTCCGTTATTCCGCGTAAATTGTTTGAATTTCTGTTTAGTGCAATGGAAAAGTTGTAAAACAAAAGCCTTGAAATGTTTAAATTTATTGCTATATCTATTTCTGCATATGTTGTTAAGCATACAAAAAATCATATATCAACAATTTTTTATAATAATACTCCTCACAAAGCATTTTTCTAACCTTTTTCGATATAACAACAATGTGAACAGAAGAAACAAATACGGAAAGGTCATGTTTTTATGCTTTTATATTGTTTATCATTGTGACTTTTATCATTACAGAAAATTTTGTCAAAATCTCTGTTAGATCATTTTTTATTGCACTTTTTCAAAATTTAATGGTATAATTTCCGTCTTTTTTACTGTGAATCAAGCCGAAAGAATTTTTTATTTTTTTTTAATGCTCAAAACTAGACATCTCATATACATGTATACCTGACATGAATGTATTTCCATTAAATAAGTAAAGATTTAAACATTGTTTTTTCATTACTGTGGTTTTTATCTGAATTTTACTAGTTTTAGAAAAAAAACATGTTTAGAGTCGAAATTAGCCAATTTAAGGGCCAGTAGTCACTTTGCTCAACGAAGCATAACTTGGAAACAAGCATGGTAACCTAATGATTTCCAGATGTCATTGTAAGGGCAAAAGCATCATCTTTGTATATACAAAGTTTTTAAAAAATCACTACGTTAGAAAAAATTGTGATATACTCCTTTAAGATGACATGTTGCATTGGTATAATGTTTTATATCACTAAATTTTTGTGATGACATTGTTGTTTCTGAACTCTGCACTAAAGTATAAACCCAATTTGATATTGCTTAAATCATGTGATATCATTTTAACTCGCTGTAATGAGGTTGTATACAACACCCCTATAATCGATATTTAGGTAAAGAGATAATAAAAGAAATTACGAATTTGAGTTATACTTAATTATGTATGTTTGTTTGTCAACACCTTAATGATAGAAAGAGATGATTTATTTATACATTTCAAACTTTACTGCTTAAAAAATGGAGAATTTTTATGAAGACTGAACAGACTATATGTTGATTTTTCATTTGCTTGGTGTTGCATGTTTTTATACTGTGTCCTGTTTAAAGATATAAGTATAATGTTTTACAATCAAGTATACACATATACATATATCAAACCAGCTCAGTGGTATAGTTCACCTTTTGAAGGAAGATCCTAGGTTTGAGTCTTTACTGCCACCTACACAAATCATTTAACCTGGTAGCGAGTTGCAAACTTGAAAGCATTGTATATAGGTTGTGCTAGGACTGATTGCCCCGGTGTCAGGTTTATGTGACTGGGTGGGGTATCATGCCACATGTCTACAGCGTGGCATCACAGTGTGTCAGCACTATATCTGCTACAAAGACACCATTTCCTATCCACTCTACATTACCTAAACTGTTGATGCGCCATAAAACAACATTAACAATTAATGAGAACAGTTTCATAGAGTTTGGTTTCATATTATTGTTCAACGTGTTTGTTGTTGTTGTTTACTACAGATAGTTATGATGATGATATAACATTGCCTGGATTAGAAGGAAATTTCTATCAACAACATAATGGAACATCTAACAGTAGGACAACGTCTAACGGACATAGTAGAGAAACGGTAAGTTTGGTTGTCGACTATATTACTAGCTTTCAGTCAAACGAGTTAAAAGATCATTTTTGGCAAAAAAATGAGACTTTAGAATTACCACGTAAGTCATAGTTTAACTACAATTTTCTTAGTAAGTTTTTTTTTAAATCGGACACTTGGTTTGTTGTAAATGTGAGATTGTATTTACAGAATGGTGTCATCTTACTGCAGCTTATTCTGTTTATTCTATGTTGTCTAAAGGTATAAATGATTTTTTATCTTCCATTATGATTAACATATGTATGTTGTGTGACGGGAAAATAATTTATTCAGATATCAGTTAAAACAAGCATTTATTAACATTTTTCTCGAGGAATTCAGCAATGACTCAGTTGATTGACATTGTCAACTTGGAATTCATAAAAAAAGCTCAGTTTATGTTCATACTTATAGTGAAGAGTTTTCTATGATAACTCTTTTGTAACTTTCCTTGAAAAGATTCCTGCCTCGAGACAACACCCCTGGCATCATGAACAGCAGAGGTCTCCTCAAATCTCCAGAGCTCCATTGACATTTCAACAGTCTTCCCAGAATGCATCTAATCATTCCCATAATTCATCACAACAATCCCATAGTGCTTCAAATGCATCCCTCAATGCATCACGATCATCACATCAAGGTCAAAGGTCGGGTAGAAGAAGAGTGCAGTATTCTGATGAGCAGTTGTAAGTAAATATATTAATTTCAAACTTTTCCTTTCATATGGAACCTCTTAAGTGACATATTCAAATATTTTTTGTTTGGAAGAAAGATTAAGTTATTACCATTGATATTATCTGTAAGGAACAATATCATTGTTTTTAAAAGATCGTGTATGTCACCTAAGTACCTCTGTATTTGTCTATTTAGAAAGTTAGGTGTGTGATTTTGTTTAGCAATTTCAAAAAGATCTTATGCATACATGTTTCATATTGGACATCCTGCAGAAGTGCTTTATGTTCAAATTTATCAAAACATTCTTGAAAAATTGCCCAGATAGCCTTATGTTGGCCAGCATCTTTGATATACTCTGTAAATATTTGTTACTGAATAGAAACGTTCTTCATATAAAAATCACGTATGATTTCATGTGTTACCATTTATGGTGTGGTTTGAGAATAAAATCAAAGGCTTACTGAAAAGTGTACTTAGGTGTAACTTATGTTAATTTGTTTTTTGAAGTCTTCTACCAATTTTTCAGAAATCAAGATGTAAGTGACCTTGATCTGAATTCTGATCTAATAAGTGACTATACGTCTGCATTAAATGATGGTGGAAGTTTATGGAATTCTCAACAACGTAATGGTGACAAGGTAACCATACTCTCTGTTATTCACACTTTAATGTCATAGTGATATCAACGCAATAAAATTCTCTTAGTTTTGGAAAATGAAGTCTGTGGATTATGTAATAATATATGTTTCTAAAGTGTTTACTAAACTGAAAAGAATTTGAGTAATTTCTATACAAACTTCTTGTGTACTTTAAACCAAAGTTGTAACTTGTGAATTAATGGCATAATAATATTGTTCTCACAAAAAAAGGAACAAGTTGCTTGTGAGTCATAATCAATGCTTACGTTTGAAGATAATGCCTTTCTCATCTGTGTGTTGATGATATGATCTTGAAATGAAATCAGTTAATACATATATCATCAAATGAAATGGTGAGTTGTTTTAGGTGTGTCTCAATGTGTTGCTGGAAGCGAGACAAAGTGGTTGCCGCGTAGAATGCCTTACTCCTGATCTTAAGGTTGTAGGCTCGAGTTCTGCCTTGTATTCTGTGCAAGTACTGGTCAGTAACCCAGGAAGTCATTGAGAGTGATGAATGGACGTTGTAATGACTTTTTTCTCATTCAATGTAACGTAAATACAAATGTACATGTATGTTTGAACTTCAAAGTTCCTCACACCTGTTATATTATGATAATGTGGTAAGATACTGATCATTGTTTTGTGTTATATTGCAGGATGAGAGTTCAGCAAATGTGATTCATTTTGCATTGGTGTGAACAAATAATGCGGATATGTGTACCACGAAAAAATTAATCTGTGATTTACAGCCAAACATTCCTATTGACTCTGAAATCTAGTTATACTTGTTTGTGTTGGATATACTCAGGTTTACGTGAATGCTTAGAATGTTGAGATATTGTTGTAAAACCTGATGTCAGAAACTTCAATTTTATGATATCTTACTGGGTTAATTGTTTTTTAATTAACAATTTTATATGCATTGAACATGAAAGCATGTTTGGTCCATGAGCTACATAGCTCAGCTGAGCATGTAGTGCTAGGGGGAGTTATTGGGATCACTCACCATCCTGCATCCATTCATCTGTTCATACATTCTCATTTTCTCTTCAAACAACATCTGTTTCTAAATATATGGTCAGAATGTGATCAAGAAGCTTTCTGGTCGTGGCTTCTACAAAAATTGTTAAACATAATTTGATTGGTCCAGACAAGTCGGTAGATCAAATATAAAAACATCTTCTTGTCACACTGCATGTCTGGTTTGGATTTTGATATAATTTCACAAAGATTGAACAAATTACACCAATTAGAAAAACAACAGACCTGTTAGGGAGCATGGTCTTTTTCTCCATTTGTATGTAGCTATCAAACTTGGGTGAGCAAATCAAGGCTGTTATTGACCCCTTGTTCTTTTTATGAATTTCTACTATTTCTTTTGAATAGGATCATTACACACTGTGCTTGTGTATAGTCCATTTTTATCATTTACATGAGAACAATTGTAAACAAAGTGGGAAGTGGTCAGCCAATGAAAACATGTAGAGGAAAATATTAATCAATAGACAGCATTTACACACTAATGATATTCCCAACCACTGGAGATCATCACAAGTTCTCTCCCTTTATTCCTTATAGAGTTCTCTCCCTTTATACAAACCCTGGATGAGATAAAGGGACAGAACCCATGACAATCTCCTGTATCAATATATGGATTGTTGGTACTATTAGATGTTTATGTTCCTGTATACAATATTATGACAATGTATGGGTTACTAAATGCATTTATTTGGGGGAAATATTTTTGAAAGATATTTCTTTATACTATTTACCATACTACATGTATAACTATAGCTAACTACATGTATAAGTATGGTGTTACATTGTGTGGATGTCTGGATCACCATGGAAACAATATGAAGTAACTTCTAAATCAAATTTCTTGCATATTTAACGGCAATATCAGATGACCTTACTACTTTCATGAAGACGTGCAAAAATGAAATAAATTTATCAAAAATTTACATACAGGTAGAATCTGCATGTCATACATGTACTTATAAGTTTGTCTGAGTGTATGTATTATTTACATGTATATTTATCATCCGTCCATTGAGAACAAAGTTGTTCTAATGTCATAATCAATAAAAGAAATGTGTACACAATGTTTGTTATTTATTGCTTTTAAACTGTTTGCTGCTATTTTCGCATTACGTCCGGTTTTGAGGTGTTGTGGTATGACAACAATACCTACATTGAAACAATAGGGCATAATAGGTAAAATATGGGAAAGAAATGATATTATCAGCATTAATCAACTGTAAAAAGATGTGAAAGAGAAAATTGAACACAAAAGAAAATCGAGACAAGTTTTGCTTCTGTTGACGTTATTTATTTAGTCCCACAAACGTGACAAAAATACTACTTGTAGCAAAAAGTGTGTGATTAAATACGTGATTCAGTTTGTCCTATCCATAGTCCTAATAGAAATGTAAATAGTAAGACATATGTATTCATCAGTAGCTTTTGGTTCAAGTTGTCATATTTTTGTATAAATTTACTTTAAAGAAATGTACAAAGTTATATGAAAATTCAGAAGTTCTATTTAAGGGATTTTTGATAACCACAGACAATATTTTTTTTGTATTTGCAATTATTTATCGTCGCCACCGGTTTCCAATATGGGCGATGCCTCTGGAAGAATGTTTAGTCATTTTAGATTTTTGGAGGATAGTGCATGATACAGGAGATGAACCACTTTCAAGAAACACCCCTGGGACCTCGGTTTTTAAAGTCTCGTCCGAAAGACTGTTAGTTGTCAGTGATGGAGCGGGGAATCGAACCTGCGATCCCTGGATTACTAGTTGAGTGCGTTACCACTGGACTACGGATCCGCTACAGAGACAAACGAAATTTCACATGTAAATATTGATAGTCAAGGTTTGATGATTACAACATCAGAAAGTAAGAAAGACGATACAAAGGAGCGACTGTTCCAAACAAATTAACTAAATAGGCGCTACCATACTGTTAACCATACCATGACACTGCAAAGTTATAGGACACATGACACTGCATAGTTATAGGACACATAACACTGCATAGTTATAGGACACATGACACTGCATAGTTATAGGACATATGACACTGCATAGTTATAGGACATATGACACTGCATAGTTATAGGACACATGACACTGCATAGTTATAGGACACATGACACTGCATAGTTATATGACACATGACACTGCATAGTTATAGGACATACAATGTTATATACAGGATGTTTGTTTTTTTAGGATGGTTGTCTGTGAGCAGAGTTAGGGTTAGGACAGTTATGTGTTGGGTTTTCTTCAGTTCAATACAAAATGCACATTGCGAGATTTCTTTATGATCATTGTCAAATAAAATGTTACATTATATAAGCTTTAAAGAAAAGTATTTATACTATGTAACCATACCATCAAGCACAACTCATGAAAAAATAGGCTTGGGATAAACAAAGACCTAAATTAGGTCTTTGGGATAAACAAACTAAAGATGATACAATCCTAGGAACTTGTAAATAGAGTATTTCAGCAAAACAAAAGAAAACTTTAGACCACTAGTATATCAATACATGTAACAAGTTTTTTCACTGTTCAAATGCTTTTCTTCATGAAGAAGATCTTCTTTACAGCTGTTTTAAACCTGTTTTATAATTTATATCATTCTGGGTAGCCTGTTAACAGTCATTTATTGAAATACATTTTTTTTTGTCAGGGCAGAATACTTAGATGGACAAGAATATTAAGAATGTCGTTTAATAGAACAAGTTAAACTTAAATTTGTCTTTAATGTGCATAACAAGCTCAACCTGTTTATGCAAATGTTTAATGTTACATGCAATATATCCGATACAAGAAATTTGATCCGCATACTGTATATCTTGTCGACATGTTAAATTAAATGATCCGCATATTTGATAAAACATCGTCGACGTGTAAACGAAATAATAATGGCGGACAATTCGAACAAGGACGAGAATTCGGGTAAATGCTGTTTCCCTTAAGTTTATTAAAGCATTTTCGTAAATACTTGTCATATGCTATTTTTGGATGATGTTATATATACCTTACACGAGTGGACATTCTCTTAAGAAGTATGTGAGTAGTCGATAACAGATCACTATGCTGTACAAAATAATAAACTTGGCCGCTGTTTCCAGAACATCAAAGTCACTGAGATTCCAACAGTTCACCAGCTGATTACTTCAGACAGAGCTTTCTTACCAAGTTCTATCCCACTATGGAACAGACTACCAGCCACACCAGTAGTCCAAAATATTAGGCGTTTACATTCCCATTTAACCATTAAGTGAATTCATTAACATTAACTTGATTAAGTATTTCAGTTTTCACCCTAATTCTGGGATAGAGAGGGGGTTACTCACTTGTGTTGTAGTGTCTCTTATGGTACTAGCTATGGTACTATAAGGTACCGGGTCTACATAGGTGGAGAGTTGTAGAACTTGTTTACGTGATACGTCCGCACGGCATAGCTCCTAACGAATACTGGCAAGAACGTAAGATCTCGTGCACCGAGATTTGTCCTTGCCGCCAGGGTCATTAGCCAATCAGAGCCGATCCTTACGATGACGCATTGGGCCGCTTAGTTCTACCTAGACTAGGGTCGTTAACTTATCGACAGTCACAACAACATGTTTGGGGTTCATAAAATAAAATTGCTTTTCGGTTCCCATTTTCACAGATAATTTCTTAGTGGTACACCGCTTCGGACCGAAAACATGATTTATTCAACGTACATAGAGAATTTAAACTTTTATTTTCGTTTTATAGCCTATAATAGGACTACCACAATAGCTGAGGCTCCCTCTTTGATATCCTTCATGAAGAGGGACTTGTCTGCCCAACTCAAGATATAAAATCACTTTCTTGCTACTGTAGTGGTGTGGGGCTAGACGGCCGCCCGGTTAGCTCAGTTGGTAGAGTGCTGTACTAGTGTTTGGAGGGTCGTGTGTTCGAGTCCCACATCTGTCACACTTTTCCCCCTTGAATTACTTTAAAATTAATGGTGGCAGCGGTGTTTGACGGCCCACAGTGGTTGAGCCTTAAGTACACTCAGTAGAGCGTCATACTAATGTTTAGAGGGTCGTGGATTCGAGCCCCACATCTGACGCACTTTTCCACCTTTTAACTTAAATTCCACTGATTTTATTTTACTTTACTTTAATTAATTCACTATTGATGTTCATATTTGCATATTTTTTTGGGTTTCATTTGATTAAAATTTTGTAATTTGTACTTATTCATGTATTATGCTTCTATTTAATATTTCAGAAAATGGGAAATGGTATCAGACAGCGCCAGGTGACTCAGATCAACTACTTAGCTTTGAGAAACTTGATAGAGCATCTCCAGATTTGTGGCCGGAACAAAGTAAGCAGTTATAAATTTTATATAATATTAATCAAGCTAAGAATAATGTGTACTTAAGATCTGTGAAGTCCTGTCTTGAGATAGTCATACTTTTCTTTCAGTTTTACCATAAAAACATGAAAAATCACCACATCTTGTGTATGGGCTCTGGGCTGGGGGCATTGCCCGAATCTCCAAGATCTCCAAGAGTGTTGGTTTTCCGTATTCACCGAGCTAATGTTACTTTTATCTCATTTGAATTTTTGAAATAAAAAAATACTGTTATCACTTGACTGCCATTGTCGTCCCTTTTGTTAACCTTTATGTCAAAATCCACTTTACTATATATTTGTGTGTCCTTGTTACTTAGCACTCATCTTTTTCTTCACATGACAAGAGGGATAACTCTGTAATGACATTTGCTTGAATTATGATTAATTTAATTAAAATTAATCCGATGAACATTGGCACCTGCAGGTGGTTCTCTTGTTTACCATTTGTGTTTATTTCTTGCTTACTTTGGTATGTGGCTGATTTTACATTTTCTGTATAAGTCAATGCTTCATAGAGTCATGGTGAAATGTATTTTAACATACTTACTTCCATTTCAGTTCCTGGTGTGTCGGAATATGCAGCTGAAAAATTGGTAAGTTTTGTTTTAATGTTGTTTCTCTTTGAGATAACTCATTGCATTATATAACACCTTATAAAGCATGGGTCTCGGTTAGCCTACTTGTTTATCTAACTGTGCATCATATTGTAACCAACTATTATTATATTTAGAGTACATAAATTTCTCATTTATTTAGTAATTAATACATTGTGACAATTTTGTTTTAGCCATCATCAAGAACTAACAGTCCACCAAAATGGATGGCAGACTTGGAAAATGATGACATCAATTTGTTGCAAGGTTTGTAATTTCATTTGATGAATGGAGCTTACTGGTATTATCTATTACAATATATTCACCTGATTAATTCAAAGGGTGTTGTTTCTGTGTTTGCATGTATATGGACCAAACAGAACAAGATGAATCCCAGTTTTAAGTGTTAAAGAAACTCCACCATTCAATGCTGGACTATAGTTTTAAATTATTTTGGAAATAAGTTGTTGTTTATAAATTATTTTGGAAATAAGTTGTGAATTCTATACATTAGCATTGTAAGACAGTCTTACAATGCTAATGTATACAATTCATAACTTAGACTAGTTTTATCCAACTAACGTTAGAACAAATAAAACTTACAGTAATAGTCATGGTTATAATTGATTATCTGCAAAATGTAATACATGACTTCCTTGATGAAGACCATTTGAATGATTGAAACCTTGGGTAATTATGTCAATAAGTAGATAGATTAATACATATGTTGTTCATTGTTTATTCCTCTTCGTCGTTATTTCTTTATTATACATTGTAGTATTTATCATATGATTATACTTTACCTAACACTGAAATTGTTACAAAATAGTGTTTAACGAATGAGTGTGGCTTGATTTCAGAGTTTGGAAGTTTGACTACATCACAGTTGATGGAAAAAGTGAGAGGATTACAGAATCTTGCTTACCAGCTTGGACTTGACGAAGGTATCTGTTCTAGATAATGATTGAAATCTTAAATGCTGATCTTTGATATACCGTATCGTTTGTTTACTACAGTGGTATTACTGTATGACAACTTCACATGTTCAGTCTTACACATATAAACAAGTCACTCGTGTTACTTAATGTATATATATCCAAACTCCTTACATCACTTATCTCCCTTGTTGTACGGTCACCATGTCTTCATGTATATCATGTGGTGATGGATTTTTATTTGAACAACTATGTTACACTTACAGTTGTTTTTATGATCTTTTTATCTGATAATTTATTTCAAATTGACCACTTTATCCGCCTTATACATCTGAATTTTACTGCAAACAATGCTATTATCTAAAATACAAAATACAGGATATATTTGGATTTAAAAACAAATTAGTTTTGAAATTGTAATGGCAGATGTCTGTGTACTTTGTAAAGGGTGAGCACTGCATGGAAAATTGAGTTATTGTCTCCATTTTCAGTGCATTCAGAGTTAGGTACTGAATTGTACGTGGAAATAATCTAGAATGATGTACACTTATTTAGTATTCTCTAAATGTGTGGATATTTGAATATAATTCTGTACATGTTGGAAGACTCTTGGATTATTCCTTTTAGATTGTAGACATGTAAAAATTCTTACAAAAAAGAGTTTTGGCTAATAAGGATACCTAAAACAAACACATTTTTAAGGATTGTTTAATTTTTGAAGAGGTTCATGTGTTATTGAGATGTTATGTTATTTTAATAACATTTTCTTTCCACAGCTCGAGAAATGACAAGAGGAAAGTTCTTGCAAGTTTTACAAAAACCTAAAAAGACATCATGAGGTTAACTCAATGTTTAGACTGGTAATTAAATGGTTTACCTTCAACTGAAACTGGACACCATAACGAGATGGAAAGGCAGACTATTATTCTAACTTTCTACTTCCTTCACCGTATTACAATATGGATGGTGGCTTTTAAGTGTAACACTAAACATTTGATAAATCCTGGAACAATTGTGTTCACACTTAAAAGACTAACAAACCCCCTAAATCTTGTATCTGGGACTTGATTTATTTAAACTTATTTATTTTACATCAATTGTGAAACAAATTGTTATAACTTACACTAATCTCGATGACTGCTGCCTGGCTACCAACCGGTACTCGCACGAAATGTAGGGATTGTGATGTTCATGCCCCGCTTATCGCGGTGCTCGATAACGCACGACCTTCAGATCAGGAGTCGGGCGCTCTAGCCCTCCACCACTGCGCCTCCCTTGGACTTGGAGGTAAAGTTTCACAATGAATTTTCACCAGATGAGAAGTGGCACAAGCTGATTAGGTGTGAATAGCATACAACAAAGGGAAGCCATCCACGATATTATACCCATGCTGGTTTGTGTAAAAAATGCACTGGTCTACGTGATTGGAGATTTCAGAACTAATGATTGAACTGTCATTAAAAACTTATATTAATTTTCATCCGATTTATTGTCAAAATGTACGGAGCCTCTCATCATTTTTGAAACATTGCTGGAAACACAAGATTATCAGTCAAGGGTTGAAGTGTTATTATTTGACAATATAGCATGTATGAAGTTTTAAGTGTTGTTAGATTCACATATACATATGATACAATGTGTTTTAGAATTATGTTTTGATGACTTTCAAACTTTAAATCTGCTTCGAAGAATTTCGTCATATTTCTCACATAATCTGTAATACATGTAACAAGTGATGTCAACGAATGCAATTTTGGTATTCGAATATTCGTTCCACCTTCCGAACAAATATTTGAACATTCGACTTCAACTATTTGTTGCTCATTACTATTTCTTCTTTATTGTATACAGTCTATGCTTGCTTGAAACACTTTGGAATTGAGATGTTGAAAACTTATTCCAACTTGTTTATTAAAGTGATAGCAAAAATTGAAATGTCTTTACACCCTTATTAATTATGAATCATTTATCTCACCAAGGAATTTAATGTCTTTTTAATTCCATGGTTTCATCGAACTGTTCATACTGATAAAAATACAAGAAGTTGTGCATTTAATTAGTGTGAACCATTTGATGGTTTGCATGAAACGTCTTGCAAATGATTTGTTCCAGACAAAGTTATCAGGTCATAAACCTTTGTTAAACATTGTGTTAGGACTCGCTTCTTTTATCTGTGCCATTCGGTCATTCTTACCACACTCCTGTATGTTACGAGTATTTATTACATATTCTTGCTCACTTCTGTATGTCTGTTATCGCTGTATTTTGTGTATGCATATGTATATTTACACGTTTATCTACACAATAATTATCTGTCAAGGCACCTTTCAAGCTAAGTTTAATTTTTTTGTCTACTTATTAACTGCTTTATTTTTACAAGTATTCTTCAATGATAACATTGCAAATTACTTTCTTACTTCCTCTATCAAAGCGGTAATGCCGAATCACTTTCAGAGATATCTCGAATGCCGAATCAGTATTTCAATATTCAGACATACGAATGAATATTCGAGTGTTCGAATATTCTTTGACAACCCTATACATAACACAGTCAATATATATGTATATGCTAGTATCTTTATTTTCTTTCGATGGCATACGTTGTTATAACACGTTGCCAATGTATTTATCGAAATATAGGCTGAATACCCAATTTGAACTGAAGGTTTTATTTTGAACACACAACACAAGCGAGTTCTCGTCCATTAACATAAGGTGGACACTTTAGAGAACCACAAACACCTTCAACCAGATAAAACAATTGACCATCTTGATCTGGATGACCACCTGAAACCATTTCCACTTGTTTGTCAACACATACAAATTCAGTGGCTGAAGCCTGGCTGTAGCCACCAGACATAAGGTAGCCGCTGTATTCCTTAGTCCATCCAGGATAACAATCACGTCTTGCAGGAATCATCAAAATCTCTGACCTTTGAGTTGAACAGACAGCACAAGGAGCATCCTCATCCCTTACATTCTTCCCCAAGTAATGGGACCCACCATTGGTGTGGCGATCACCCAACTCATATTCAACCCCATATACTTTACCAGCAGAATCAACCGTCTCCTCGTAGTAATCCCATTGTGGATCAGTTGGCAAACACAAGTAGTTAGCTGCTCCCCCAGATTGGGAATAATGAGAACCAGCAGCATAACCTGTGTAACATACAGAACACTGCAACATAAACATTCTACAGATAGGCCCTAATGTACTCAGGAATTCGGCAAAAATTGAATTTCGTGAGTATTTACCTATCTAAAACAGTATAGTATAATTACATCATTAATGTTACAACATTTAGTAACTGATCATAGATGCTTGTTTGAACAAGTTCCATGCCATTTCACTTGGCTCTTCGTTCATTTTTTAGTGTCAGTTTATTAGATCACTTGAGTATAAAGAGTTCAAGGTGACCATTTTTGATCACCATGTGTCCATCATCATGCAGCATCGTTCCGACATTAACAACAAGAGTGTTAACACATTAGAGGGTCACTTTTGCCCAATTCTATTAACGCAAGGTCAGAATATTTGTCAGATTAAAATCTCAGAAAAGTTAAAACATAGGGTCAGTTTAGGGCGAAAAATAGGTCACTTTGTCAAATCATGGAAAACCATTTTAACACTTTATAGCCCATATTTACTACCTGATATACATGGAATATGGCCTGAATTTTTGTCTTTCTAAATATATTTAACTGGATTGTGTGAGGTCAAAAACTTGAACATTAGGTAATATTATTGAAATACAATGTTTAAACTAGAAAGGTTGCATTTTCTACCTGATATTTTGGAAATTTAATGCAAATTTTTCTCTTTAAATTCTAGGTCAGGTGTGAAATTAGTGTAAAACACTAGGTCATCAGGCATAATCGTCAAAGAATCTTGTTAACACTCATTAGACTGATTTTTCTACTTTATATACACGAAACCTGGCGAGAATATTGTCTGTATATAAAGCCCAGGTCACGTTGGAAACAGTGTAATGTAGGGTGAACATTATGTCATGTAGAAAAAACATGTTTTCACCACAGATGCCACATTTTCTACCTGAGCTACTTGGAACTTTGTCGGAATATGAACCGGGTAAAGTGGGATAAAAACTAGTGCATAGGATGGAAAAAACTTGTTAACACTCTAAATGCTGCAGATTAACCTGATTGTCGTGAAACCTGGTCTAAATAGTTGTCTTTTTACACCTACGGTCAAGTGGTTATGTGGGGTCAGAAGCTATGTCATATAATAGAATAAACTTGTTAACACTATAATTAAAGGATGCAGATTTACCTGATTGTCATGAAACCTGGTCTAAATATTTGTCTTTTTAAACCTACGGTCAAGTGCTTATGTGGGGTCAGAAGCTATGTCATATAATAGAATAAACTTGTTAACACTATATAGTCTATATTCTGATCACTAGTAAACTATTGGTAGGATTTCAATGATTTCTACCTGATCTACATGAAATATGTTTAGAATGTTAATGAATTAAATATAACTTATTATAAGCCAAGTGAAAACTCTCAGCCGAGTGAAACAGTGTTATACTGGCCCTGTTGTATGCAGTAGAAGAAGTATTACTACACGTTTGTCAAAGATATATAAAGGGGTTTCATCATTTCCATGTTTTACACAAGGCCACTGGCCCAAAATACATTCGTACAAAATACAAGATATATGAGCTGTGCATAAATATTACATATATATGTAATTAAACAATGTAGATAAATTATAGGTACAGATTTGTTAATGATATGTGACTAAATACTTTCATAAAGAATTACACAAGTTTATAAATAAGTAAAGCTTAATAGAACTACTGGTCGTTAAACTGTATGTAATAAGGATAATTTATTGGAAAAAATAACCTGTACAATTCATGGTACTCCACTTAATGCTAGATGTCATTTTGTGTTCATATAAGACATTAATCGATGCAACAAACAAAACACTAACTAAAAGTATATGTCTACCTTCATACACTAAAGTGGTTCCATTAGCAGGACAGGTGGTTCGTCCCCATCTCACATAATTGGCACCAACACTGGATGGACCTACAATTTAAGTATCTTGTTTAGAAAATCTATACTCTATACACATTTATGCCATTTAATATATGAAAATGTGTAATATGATGTATTAAAATCGTGGACAATTTGCTTCGTATTAAAGAAGTTTTTTCCGTGCATATGTTCGTTTTTTTTAAACTTTTTTATTTTTAGTGATCTCATGAAATCGCTGCAGTCAATACTTAGCAAAATAGATATAACATGTCTTAAGTGGATTTTTTATCATATTTTGTTCACCAATCTACTTAAGTTACTGCATAATTATAGATATTGTAAATCGTCACGGATAAATTGTCTTGATAAATTATTGGAGTACAAGTATCCAGTACCTTGAGCAGCCTCTAGCTTGGATATTGTAGATTCCATGGATTTTACCTACACAGTATAAAATCATTTCATTAGACATATATAAGTTGGTTAAGTTGTTAGAGGGACGCCACATGTATACATTTATAAGACAATACCTTCCCACACAGACCCCCGGGACAACAGCAGTCCACACAACATCAGGCACTGTCGAGCTACAAGGGTAAACACGTATGTGAATAGGGGTGTAAGGAATGGTCTGACCGACCATAAAGAACAAATTAAGGGGTCAACAAGATTAAAAATTCATGGATGGAACAAGTCATGAAAGTCAGTTATACTGGGCCGAGAACATGAAAAGAACATGAATAGTGTATCAAGTGAATACATTGCACATTGGGAAAGGGGTACTTATCTTATACTTAAAGAGCATATCGAGTAATTGTGGGTTAAATGCGAGATGTTAGGTCGTAATAAAGAGATATATTTCTCATACCAACGACATATGTTGTAAACACGTGTAAATGTAGTGTAGAATGAAGATAACTATCCTATATTAATGAGCTATTTCTCTAGTAATCGTCAGAGAAGATGCTGTCATAATGAGATAACTATGAACATACGTTTTTTGCCTAATAGGCCTTCGTGCAAATCATTTACAGAAAGTAGATAATAGAGTAATGGCGACAGCCAACTGGTTTAAAGGAGACTGTTGTTTAAGATACTCATATGTATGTATGGCACAGTTTGACCTAGATACAATGTGTATACATGATTAAGTCTTTGCCAATAATTTGTACTTAAGTTAGCAATTTACAAGAAAAATGAGAATATGTAAATGAGAATAAGCACCGTGATGGATATCCACAAAACAAGACTTCCTACACAGATCCAGACGGTGCAAAATAAAACAAGACAGACTGAAGGACAGCTGCACCCCCCTCCACATATCACATACATAAAGGACCGTTACTCCATCCCGTCTTGATCATCATTTATGGAAAGTTATTTAACTAGATGCCCAAGGGTAACATGTCGAGCCCGCCAATTGTCAATACATGAGGATAATATATTAATATAATGCTATACAGTGTAATATTATACCCCATTTTACATTTGACCTCAAAGTGTGACCCGGGCCTTTGCGGTACAGACACAGGTCTTGCACGTGACCCACCGTCATATTATGGTGAACGGTTTTGCCAAGTATTTTGAAAATCCCAAAATAAATGACAAAGTAATGGTTTGAACTAAATGTTTAGACCCCTTTTTACATTTGACCTTGCGGTGTGACCTTCAGCTGTCGCGGTACGGACATGGGTTCTACACATCGTCACAATAAGATGAACATTTGAACCGTAATTCATGAAAAACCTTCAAGCGGTTCAGAAGATACACAGCGGACATACAATGACAAGGGTCGAACATTTGACCTTGCAGTGTGATCATGACCTTGGATTGCAGCAGTACTGCATGTCGTCTTGATGAGATGTCGAGTTTGATGAAAAACCATTCAAGCGATTTACGCGGTACAGAGCGAACACAAAATATTACGGACGGATCGACTGACAGACGGACGAAGGCCATTCCTTAATCCCCTCCTGTCACGTGACGGGATTAATAACATACAGAAAACAACAAAGGACAACTCAACAATTGATCATGAAGAGAAACTCAACAACGCAATCTCAGGCTTACCTGTTGAGAGAGTGTTTGATATGCTGAAAGCAAGTCGTCATCATTGTGAAGTAATAAACCATTACCGCAACAGAACATAAATACTACCAACATCCACATATTCAATGTTTTAGTCATGGAAGCCATGTTTTAAGTGTACACGTCAGAAAGGACAAAGTTTATCACAAATGACATACTGTGAATGAGGTTATCTAGTGTAGAGATTGAATTACTACGCCTTACAGAAAAAACACGCGTAAAATTTACAAATGATTGGGCATGGAGATCCATGCTTAGATGAATCATAAAGACACGTCTGCCCTCTAGTGTAAAAACCTTTTTATGACGTCAAATTGTATTTTGCACTTCTGATATTGGTTTGTCTTACTTGTCATTTCTGTTAATCTGTCTGTTTGAACATTATAGTAAATAAAGATGCAACACTAGGCTTACTTTGTTCCTCTGTTTGATCCATGCAACAATTGCTGTCATAGCAGTTTCTACAAATATTGCACTATTGTCTACTAATACACCAAAATAACTAACAAAAGAGCCGAATACATCGCTCCAGATAAAAATTGTCTACATTTCAAACCTCTATATGGTCGTTTTTCATACACCTTTGTTACAACCCGTATTGTAATAAAAAATCAGAAACGGTTTATTTCATCATGAAATAACTGGAAACCAGTCTGCAACTGTGACATAAGTCTTATTTAGCAAGACTGGAAAGGAAAACTTGTAGAAAGACATGATTTTAAAAGAACCCGTCTTGTAATACCGTTTTATTAGGCTCAACGCGTTTTGTAAAAAAAAATCAAAATGCACAGAAATGATCAATTTCAACATTATAAGATAACAAGAAACTTACGCACAAAAGTAAAATAAGTCATATTTTAAAATGTAGAAAGTAAAACTCTTACAATAAAGTCATAATTTTACAGAGTTCGTTTTGTAATACCATTTATTAAAATCAACCCTAAACAACGGAAATTTCATCAGGATATTACTGAAAAACAAAAGATGGAAAAGTAAAGCTGAAGCTTAATAAAAAACAACACGACATGTTACGAACCCGTATTGTATTACTATGTAATAAAAGAGAGAGAATATAAGTTTCTTCAGGGAACGCCACATACAAACGACATAGCCTCTCTACACAAATCTCCGGGAAAACAGCAATCCACAAAACATAAGGCATTTGAGGAGGCTCAAGGGTACATACGTAAGGGAACAGGGGCGCAATGAATGACCTGGTCGACCATAAGGGATAATTAAAATAATGAAAGAGGAGAAACAGGGAGGGGTTTAATGGATGGAATACATCACAGAAAAATTCTAGAAAGCTAGCAACAATAGACCGAAAGTGGGAAGAAATAAATATGAACACTTTATAAAAAGTGAAAGAATTGCACAAGAGAAAGGAAAATTTAACAAACACAGATACGGTAGGCTGACTTTGGTATACTATGGCAGTACTGATGAACAGCAGAAACGTGAGCTTATCACGATCGATAGCTACGACCAATTTTAAAGTCACATAGTGCCTAATGTGAGAATAAGGAGGTTGTGATAGCAGAGTAATTTTCTCCGACTTTAAAAATTGTGTTACTATACTAGAGGTATGCGCTGGAGCTACAGTCGAACATGTTTGAAACCAGTCACTGGGCGACATTTCTCGTAGTACTTTTTATTTTGTTCAATACAATATCACGGTAGTACACTTCGGTCCTCTTTTGCATGTACCTGTACTGCTATGCACTCGCTAGAGAAGAATATGTCATACAAAACCTTCTTTGTACTAATATATTGCATTTTGCAATAATTGGCCTTTTGCCATGTTTGGTGGCCCATATTTGTCCCAACCTTTCTCACTGGCTCAACATAGTGTACACAGATTCATAAACAAGCTTTTTGTCATAGTTTGGAACATTTTGAGCTTTAAGCTCAACATTTTCTTTGAAATGAAATGGACAGCTGATAGTAAATTACCAACAATGCGTGCAATATCACGCAATGTATATCTAACTTCATTTTGAAGATTAACTGTTATCTTCAATACATTTTTGTCAAACGTTGCTGTCTTTGGGCGACCCGATTTCGCCGCATTTTCAACTGACTGTATCACACAATTTCTTCATCACATGTATTGGGTTTTACGCCATTCCTCAACATAATTTCAGTTATATACGGCGGTCAGTTGACCTAACCAGTACTCCTGGGTTAGTAACCAGTACTAGCATGCCCGTCTGTCTGCACGCATCTCCGCGTAAATCAGAGTTTAGAGGTGGAGGACAAATGATTTGGGATACATTATATTTAGTCAAATTGTCACAGAAGAACACACATCTTGCCTAGGCTAGTGATTTGTACCAAGCCTACTTGTGCATTTAGTTAGTGTGTTCCATCTGCGTGCTTTTTATGAAGTTACCACCCTTTGATGAGAGAAAATGCTAGACAATTACATTGTGCTAGTTCTCCTAAACCACTAGGTGGATTTCCATGAAACCTCTCAAGAAATGACTTGTACCAAACACAGTGTATATCAGCGTGTTCCGGTTGGATGCTTTGAATATAGTTATTGGGGCATAGACATTCGTTAAACATTGTGTTTAGACTCATTTCCTTATATATGTGCTAGGTGGTCATTCCTACCACATTCATGCATGTAAATCATTAAGTACACCTTGCTCACTTCAGTATGTTTTGTATCGCTGTTTTTGTACATTTACATGAACCATCACCTATCATGGCACCATTCAAACTAAGTTGAATATGTTTGTCTTGTTATATAACTTATTAACTACTTTATTTTTACGTGCACTCTTCAATGATATCATTGCAAATTACAGTCTTACTTCCTCTGACAAGTCGGTATTGCTGGGGTATTAAATACTTTCAGTGATAGTTCCAGTATTCTATCGAATATTCAAATACCGACTCAATATTCGAATATGGTGTTGTAAACCCTTTATATACCATCGACAATATATATTTATACGCTAACTAGTATCTTTATTTTCAAAGTCATAGATTCATTTACAGCCCATCTTTGTCTTATAACATATTGCCAATGTAGCTTTGTGTTTTATCGAATGTAGGCTGAGTATTCTATTTGAACTGTAGGTTTTATTTTGAGCACACAACACAAGTGAGTTCTCGTCCATTAATATAAGGCGGACACTTCAGTGAACCACAAATACCTTCAACCAGAAAGAACAATCGACCTTCTTGATCTGGATGACCACCTGCAACCACGTCCACTTGTTTGTCCATACATACAAATTATGTTGCTGAAGCGTGGCTGTAGTAGCCAGACATAAGGTAGCCACTGTATTCCTTTGTCCATCCAGGATAACAATCAAGTCTCGCAGGAATCATCAAAATCTCTGATCTTTGAGTTGAACAGACAGCACAAGGAGCATCCTCATCCCTTACATTCTTTCCCAAGTAATGTGATCCACCGTCGTTGTGGAGATCACCCAACTCATATTCGACCCCATATACTTTACCGCCAGAACCAACCGTCTCCTTGTAGTAGCTCCATCGTGGATCAGTTGGCAAACACAAAGAGTTAGCTGCTCCCCCAGACTCTCTATAATCAGAACCAGCAGCATAACCTGTGTGATATACAGAATACTGCAACATAAGCATTTACTACATTTAGTATCTGATCATGGATGCTTGTTTGAACATGTTCTATACCATATGACTTAGCGATTCATTTTTTTTTTGAAAATTGATTTGTCAGTTTATTAGATCACTTGAGTATAAAGAGTTCAAGGTGACCCTTTTTATCACCCTGTGTCCATCATCATGCAGCATCCTTCCGACTTCAACAAAAAGCTTGTTAACGCTTTAGAGGTCACAACTTTTGCCCAATTCTATTATCGCAAGGTCAGAATATTTGCCAAATTAAAATCTCAGAAGAGTTAAAACATCGGGTCAGTTTGGGGCGAAAATAGGTCACTTTGTCAAATCATACAAAACCATTTTAACACTTTATATGCCATATTTACTATCTGATATACATTGAATATGGCCTGAATTTTTGTCTTTCTAAAAAATATTTAACTGGATTGTGTGAGGTCAAAACAACTTGAGGTCATATTAATGAAATACAATGTTTAAACTAGAAAGGTTGCATTTTCTACTTGATATTTTGGAAAAATGCAAATTTTTCTCTTTTTAAATTCTAGGTCAGGTGTGACATTAGTGTAAAAAACTAGGTCATCAGGCATAATCCTTTAAGCAATACCTTAGAAAATGTTTTATGGTACATTAAATAGCCTCGTGCTTGTTTATAATTTACCAGAATGTGTTTACATTTTTCAATTGTCATCTGATTTCGCTAATGCATGATTTTTTAGCACTATTACATTGTGTTCCTACCTTGACATTAATATTACAAGTTGTGTAAGTATTCTGAAAGCTTTCAAATGCTGCTTAACAAACCATAAAACATTTTCTAAGGTCTTGCTCGTATATACTTCTGCATAAATTCTTGCACATCGTCTGATTTCTATGAGTTAACCTTCCATGATAAAAATTGCATTATTGGAGGCTTGTATAAAATACGGGTAATGCCGTAATAGTCCGGGAAATGTACTAGAATGCAGACTATGATTTGATTGAGCATTTAGCTATGTTGTGTGTCACTATTTTCTATGATTTAAGTCAGTAATGCACATAGTGACGGCCTTATATATGAATATTTATGAATTACAGAAGTATATGGCATTGAAAATCCCAATTTGGTGAAACAATAATCATTGGCATGCATTGTTCTAAACAATTCATGCTTTACCGGCTATAAAAACGATTAGAAAAGCAAACACTCGTCATTTTATCATATGTTTTCCTCCGCAGAAAACGACATCCATAATTTTCGTTCCTCAGCCGAAAACGTCATCATTGCAAAATACCCTCTGCGTTAAACGGCATCATATTTGTGCATACCAGGGTCCCTTTGGAAGCACCAAACGTTGGTTTATGAGCACCGACAGACTTGCAACTCGCTATACTTGTTCATAGATGATATATGTTTTATTATATGGGGTGATACTATTCAATTATATCGCAAAACGCTTAATATCGATCAGTTGAAGGCGATTTTTTTCATTTTTTCTATATGTCGATATTAAACGGACGATTCCAGCTTTATTCCGCACATACATCGCTTCGTATCGGTTTTATAGTAGATTTAGACATTCATGGTCATTCAGACGATAAAAGATTATAGAGAAACACCGAAATTACGAATTATGGACAAGAAAACGAATACCACTACTCTCCTGCCGGGAACGTGTCCCTCTGTCGAAGTCACATCACTCCGCGGAAGTCACATCGGGTTATACACTGTGATGTGACTAAATAGTTTCATAAAGAATTACACAATTTTATAAATAAGCGAAGCTTAATAGAACTACTGGTTGTTAAACTGTGTGTAATAAGGATAATTTATTGGAAAAAATAACCTGTACAAATCATGAGGAAATGGTACTCCACTTAGAGGTACGCTAGATGTCAGTTTGTGTTCATATAAGACATTATTCGATGCAACAAACAAAACTAAAAGTATATGTCTACCTTAATACACTAAAGTGGTTCCATTAGCAGGACAGGTGGTTCGTCTCCATCTCACATAATTGGCACCAACACTGGATGGACCTACAATTTAAGTATCTTGTTTAGAAAATCTATACTCTATACACATTTATGCCATTTAATTTATGAAAATGTGTAATATGATGTATTAAAATCGAGGACAATTTGCTTCGTAATAAACGGAAGTTTTTTCCGTGCAAATGTTTTTTAGTTTTAGTGTTCTCATGAAATCGCTGAAGTCAATACTAAGAAAAATAGATACAGCATGTCTTAAGTGGTTTTTTTATCATATTTTGTTCACCAATCTACTTGTAAGTTACTGTATAATTATAGATATTGTAAATCGTCACGGATGAGTTGTCTTGATAAATTATTGGAAAACAAGTATCCTGTACCTTGAGCAGCCTGTAGCTTGGATATTGTAGATTCCATTGATTTTACCTACACAGTATAAAATCATTTCATTAGACATATATAAGTTGGTTAAGTTGTTAGAGGGAAGCCACATGTATACATTTATAAGACAATGCCATTCCACACAGACCCTCGGGACAACAGCAGTCCACAAAATATCAGGCACTGTCGAGCTACAAGGGTAAAAACGTACGTAAATAGGGATGT
The DNA here is from genome assembly GCA_032209605.1 of Mactromeris polynyma. Classification (NCBI taxonomy): domain Eukaryota; kingdom Metazoa; phylum Mollusca; class Bivalvia; order Venerida; family Mactridae; genus Mactromeris; species Mactromeris polynyma. The sequence continues at coordinate 58,066,547 of JASFXZ010000002.1, read as the reverse complement.
AAGGAATGGTCTGGCCGACCATAAATAACAAATTAAGGGGTCAACAAGATTGAAAAAATCATGGATGGAATACATCACGCAACAAGTCAAGAAAGTCAGTAATACTGGGCCGAGAACATGAAAAGAACATGAATAGTATATCAAGTGAAAACATTGCACATTGGGAAAGGGGTACTTATCTTATACTTAAAGAACATATCGAGTAATTGTGGGTTAAATGCGAGATGTTAGGTCGTAATAAAGAGATATATTTCTCATACCAACGACATATGTTGTAAACACGTGTAAATATAGTGTAGAATGAAGATAATTATCCTATATTAATGAGATATTTGTCTAGTAATCGTCAGAGAAGATGTTGTCATAGTGAGATAACTATGAACATACATTTTTGGCCTAATAGGCCTTCGTGCAAATCATTTATAGAAAGTAGATAATAGAGTCATGGCGACAGCCAAGTGGTTCAAAGGAGACTGTTGTTTTAGATACTCATATGTATGTATGGCACAGTTTGACCTAGATATAATGTGTCTTTGCCAATAATTTGTACTTAAGTTAGCAATTTACAAGAAAAATGAGAATATGTAAATGAGAATAAGCACTGTGATGGATATCCACAAAACATGGCTTCCTACACAGATCCGGAGGGTGCAAAATAAAACAAGGCAGACTGTAGGACAGCTGCATCCCCTCCACATATCCTCTACATAAAGGACCGTTACTCCATCCCGTCTTGATCATCATTTATGGAAAGTTACTTAACTAGATGCACAAGGGTAACATGTCGAGCCCACCAATTGTCAATACATGAGGATAATAGATTAATATAATGCTATACAGTGTAATATTATACCCCATTTTACATTTGACCTCAAAGTGTGACCTGGGCCTTTGCGGTACAGACACAGGTCGTGCAAATGACACACCGTCATATTATGGTGAACGGTTTTGCCAAGTATTTTGAAAATCCCAAAATCAATGTCAAAGTAATGGTTTGAACAAATGGTTAGACCCCTTTTTACATTTGACCTTGCAGTGTGACCTTCAGCTGTCGCGGTACGGACATGGGTTCTACACATCGTCACAATAAAATGAACATTTGAACCGTAATTCATGAAAAACCTTCAAGCGGTTCAGAAGATACACAGCCGATATACAATGATAAGGGTCGAACATTTGATGAAAAAACATTCAAGCGATTTACGCGGTACAGAGCGAACAAAAAATATTACGGACGAATCGACTGACAGACGGACGAAGGCCATTCCTTAATCCCCTCCAGTGCAGTGGCGGGATTAATAACATACAGAAAACAACAAAGGACAACTCAACAATTGATCATGAAGAGAAACTCAAAACTCAACAACGCAATCTCAGGCTTACCTGTTGAGAGAGTGTCTGATATGCTGAAAGCAAGTCGTCATCATTGTGAAGTAACAAACCATTACCGCAACAGAACATAAATACTACCAACATCCACATGTTCAATGTTTTAGACATGGAAGCTATGTTTTAAGTGTGCACGTCAGACAATGACAGTTTATCACAAATGGCTTAATTCGAATGAGATTCTTATAATGTGAAGTAAAATTCCTTTATCACGACTTTTAAACGGGATCACTCCAAAACACGCGTAACTTTAACACATTATTTTGCATGGAGATCTGGGCTTAGACGAATCATAAAGACACATTTACCCTCATTTAGATACTAATCTTGGGTAAACACATTTTTATGACTCCAGGTTGTATTCTGCCCTTGTGATATTAATATGTCTTACTTGACATTTCTGTTAATCTGTCTGTTTGAACATCATAGAGCATAATGATGTAACATTCCTCTGTTTCTCTGTTTGATCCATGCAACACTTTCTGTCATAGCAGTTTCTACAAATATTGTACGAGTGTCTACTAATACAACAAAAAAAATAACAAAAGACGCGAATACATCACTCCAGATAAAAGTAATCTACATTTCTAACATCTATATGATCGTTTTTCGTGCACCTTGTCAACTTATATTGCTAGTTTAAGTACGAGGGATGTTCGAAATGTATTGTGGTTTGTTACATACAAATGGTTATGGTTAAGCCTTAGTCATACTGCACTTTAAACATCTATAAGACAGGTCTACGACTGGAAAATCGGGCCGAGTCCTGCGTCGTCTTTAAGAGTCGTACGTCGACGCAGATCTAAAAAGCTGTCGTAGCTTGTTTTTAACATGTTTAAAAAACCTTAAGACTCGAATCTCCAGTTCTACATAGTCTTGCATTCACGTACGTCAAGTCTTAGGTTGTCTTAACTTTAGTCTGGAGAGTTTAATTGTCCTGCGTCGACGTACGTCTAGTCCTACCAGTCTTGTGTTGTCGTAAGACTGTCTTAAGAAGACGCAAGACTGACGTACGGCAAATGCATTGCTAGACCGACCACTTTATAAAGCGGGCGTTGACAGGTCATTTTATGTCGAGATCCCGGACATGCCACCCAAGTTAAACAAGAAGGGGAAAGGAGGGCAGTGAAGGCTTGAGACTCACGTTCAAGCTCCAGCATCAGATTCTCGTATGTACCAAAATGTGGCCTTCGCTGGATCTATGGCCGGACCCACCAGCGCCTCCTCCTTCTTAATAAGCGACGTCTAATCAGGTCTAGAATGTCTATGTTTGCGACATGTTGCTGCTGTAGCAATTTTAATGCCACTAGGACTGAGCCCAGTCTTCCTGGTGGAACGTGAACACATAAGTTGTGTGTATGAAATGGAAAGCCTGCAGCGCACTTCTATATACTCCGTGCTGATAGACAAGACTGTGTGCGTCAGTCGTGCGTAGACGTGTGTCGTCGTATCTACATGATGTACGACGACGCACGTCAACGCGTGACGACGCACGACTAACACACGACGACGTACGTCAACGCACGGCAGTTGCTTCTCAGATTGTCGTACGACGATCCTTTTTCAAGACCAACGCAAGACTCTCTCCCAACACTACTTTTGTCGTGGCAAGTCCTACGACTACTTGAAAAACTGTCTAAACCCGAGGAGTCCTACGACTGAAAGGTCGTACGTCTCAGTGTGACTGGGGCTTTAGAAATTCATTTTCTGTTATCTTCATTTTTTTGTCACACGTCTCCGGCCGACCTGATTTTGCTGCATTTTCAACAGACTGGTACCACACAATCAACTTTCTTTTTCTATCTACGAACCGTCTCATAAGACATCTTACCAGACCCTAAAACACGAGTAATTTCGGCAAAAATCTCTTTCATAGAACAATCCAGCTTACTGCGAAGTTTTATGCAATACTGCTATTCGTTTTCCAACCATTTTTGCACGGGTTCACCACACTTGAATCAGTACATGCTATTCTGTGAAATATTTGTGGTTTAGTAAGGCCGTTCGGATTTAGATTACCACAAAAGCTTGTAATCAGTCAAATGGCCAATCAATTCCATCAACTTAACTCTTCATAAACAATAAAGTATTAACAATACTTAAATAAACTCCACAGAATTCTAGCAAAATATGAAAACAGATAATTCCACAGGAATGTTAAATTACTGTCACCCTTGAAATCAATATATCAATATGGAACTTGGATTTCACCATGAACTGACATGGTCGAAAGTTGCATTCTACAAGTTGATATTGTGTGGTAAAATTATAAGCCAAGTTTTTTGAAAATTATTTAACATATACAAATTACATATGAACATTGAGTTTATATTGTCAAGATGATCTATTGAAAGAAAACTTTATCAAATAAAGTAATTCACACTAACAAAGAAACTCTATACAATCTCCAAAATTATTTAACTCTTACCATAAAGCCGGGAGTAAGAAATCCTAAAGGTATATGACTAGCAAAGAATGTATGTACTGATGCTTGAGATGCTGTCAATCTCTTTTCTGAAAATTCATATATTGACAGTATTCAAAATATGTATATATAACACATACAAAATAATCTCTATGTCATTACAAAAGACTTTCATCAGATTTCAAACCAAAAAAATCCAATACAAAATGACATAAATACTGAAACATGTTGCAGAAAGAACCTCGATACCATAAAGATGAATAATGATGTCAGGCAGAAAATGCTATATACAAAGTACACTAAAGCCCCAAAATCTTGAGACATGAACATATGAGCATGCCAACAGTTTGTCTTGTAGTTGGACTATATGACACTAGACAGCATATAATATCATACAGGGAAATACACGAGGAATCATTGGTATGAAAACAGCCCAAGTGGAGTTAACATCTTGATAGAAAAACACCTTTATCAGTCACAACTCATTGCAAGGCAAAGTGGTTGAGCGGTAAAATACCCGACTCCTGATCCGTAGGTCATGAGTTCCAATCCCACTTTGGGCCAGGCTGAACCACAAACTTGAACTGCAAACTTCAAAATCCCTGATTTACGTGCAAGAACTTGATAGTGACCCAGGAAACAGCCACCGAGAGTCAAATACATGTATATATAAGTTGCACACCTGTGTCACAATCGATGAAATATAAATATTTTTAAACTAACCCATCTCAAGATAGGTCTCAGTTGGGAATAATTAAGTTGATAATGAAAAATCAATAACATAGTTACATTACAATGTTCAAACCAGGGCCCTGGATTATAAGGGATACTTACACTCATATCTCAAATAACAACTTTACCCTTACGAGTATGATAATGACTAATAATGTTTAGTTTGAAAAGTATACAATAATGTTAAATGAGTGCTCAATGTTCTGTGTGGCCCCTTTTCTAAGAGATTTGAGTGTAAAGTGAGATCTGGGAGTAATTACTACAAGTGCGGGTGTGGAACTTAAATCCAATAATTTGTCCCGTATCTTATGATTACCACAAAATCTCAATGAAAATGGACGAAAAGGAATATTTGGCACACATTTGACATATCCATGTATTTTCTAAGCTCTTATTTGACATTTCCATGCATTTTCTAAGCGCTCATTTGACATTTCCATGCATTTTCTAAGCGCTCATTTGACATTTCCATGCATTTTCCACACTCAAATTTTGAAAATCAGACTAATAAGAGTAATTGTGTGATTTGAGTGCAGAGTGTAAGTATTCAGTATAATCCTGGGCCCAGAATACCTACCATGTTCATTCCTGGCGAATTTTAGCCACAGAAAATACTAACCTGGCTTATATCTCAGCATACCGGATACCAAATCAGCAAAGTTATGATCATTACACTGCATAAACTCCATCAATCTGAAGGTACCTGCAAAAAGTGTACACAATCTATAAATTCTGATGAGTCATAACTACAACAACATTCCAAATTAGATAATGAATGACATCATAGCCAATGAATATTATTTTTATTTCGCTAAATTTGACATATTTGCAAGAAGTAAAACATTTAACTCTCAACTATCACAGAAAAACTCTAGGCAGATGCTATTGAGTGTGACGCTGTCTGACATGAATCATACACAAACACATCTTTCTTGGAGTATGCTTAATGACTCATAGTGTCATTCCCATCTGTGATCAAAACTATCACCTAGAAAATTATCTTCGATTTGTAAACAATTCTAGATAACAGAAAATCCCTAGGTTCGTTTTGATGACTATAATCGGCTACCTTTTGTTCCGACATACATCATATATTGCAAAATTATGACATCAATTTGTTGCAAGGTTTGTATTTCATTTGATGATTGAAGTGCACTGGTATTATCTATTATCATATATGCATCATATTAATTCAAAGCGTGGTGTTACTGTGTTCGCATATCTATGAACCACGTATAAAAGATGAATCCCAGTTTTAAGTGTTAAAGAAACTCTACCTTTCAATGCTGTACTATAGCTATAAATTATTTTGTAAATATTGTATACATTAGCATTGTTAGTTTTATCCAAGTAGATATCTAATGTTAGAACAAAAAAAACTTACAGAAACAGTCATGGTTATAATTGATTATCTGTTAGATTTATTACATGACTTCCTAATTTTATTTTACTTGAAATTATTACAAAATAATGTTTTAATGGTTTCTAATATACTTGTTTTCTCTAAAAGAGCACCATAGTTTTCAGCTAACCATGTGCATCTTATAGTGGAGTGACTTTTGCCTGAAAAGAGGTTTATTTCAAGGGGTAGATGACCACGAGAGTAAAACAAACAATGTCATATACCAAAATGTTCGTCAGGGTCTGTAGTTTATCAGACCACCGACATAAATTATCTAAAGTTGGTGCGGGCCCCAAAATCCAAGAATATACTTACAGGGCCTTTTTCATATTATACATTTATATTAAAAAACGGCGGCCATCGTGGACGCCATCTTGGATTTTGGTATATGACATTGTTTGTTTTACTCTTGTGGTCACCGCACCTTCATTTTAGCCTGTAAAGTCACACCATTATTAGCTGTAGATTGTTAAAACTTCTGTGTATTTAATCACTATCTCTTGTGAATTGATCTGTCATCCTAACAGCTGTGGCACCATAAACTGGAGACAGAATCCACATCAGCTCAGTTTGATTGAGCATAGAGCAGGCTGTCAAGCGGTCCTTATTTTACCTACTTTTTCCTTATTTTCCTTATTTATTATTCTTCCTACTTTTTGGTAAAAAATTCCAGAAATTTTCTACTTTTTGGGTTCAAATTGTGTACTTCACAGAGACCTTATTAGACTGGGACGTTAGCCCCATGTCGTTAGTAACCGTAATTTTGGAAACAGTCGTCGCAGAGTTAGACACATTTGATACCACTCTATGTATCACTGCGCATGATTTGCATACGACCAATCAACATGTCGAATTGATCGTGACATCACTAACCGCCGTACTACTTTCCTTCATCTTTGATAAATTTGCAAATTGTTCGGAAGGTAAAATAGATCTTCGTTTCCGAATCTATCGAGAGAATTTTATTTTAAAGTGTAATATCTGGTTCAAGAATTATTGTTGAATTATTGTTTATGTGTTTTTGGTTAACATTTCTTTGGATACATAAAAAGAGAAATCGATGAGTTGAGGGAGGACTATTTTCTGTCGGAAACAAGTGCTCCATTCGGATACATTTCTTGTTTTTGTTGACTCCTTGTTTGTTGACAGCCGAGGTTACTAAGTTTATCGACGATACGATTCATTCACGAACAATTCCCGCTTTCATTCATAAAAATTGCCCGCTCGCAGAAGTTACTATTTATAGACAACAAAGGAAATATCTTGTACATGCACGCGCTCGGCAGACGAGTTGGAATAAAACTCCGGAATCGGAGTCTGATCATTATTTTACCGCACACTGAATACTGTAGCAAATCGTTAAATAATAGCTGCAGTTACTGTTAATCTCTATTGCATCTTTTAAAAATAATTAATTCCATCGAAGACTTATAAACCATGTCCTTATTCCGTATTGTTAGGAATAAGGTAGAGCATTCGGATCACATCGGTTATTATCTGATTTCCGAACTGTACGGAAATTGCCGAGACGTTGTGATTGAAGCTAGAGCTCAAAAAAGGTCTCGCTACAAGTAAACATGTGCGCTGAGAACCCATGGGATGCAATTCTCACTATCAAACCGCGATGCATGAAGATATCGGATAGAAACAGGAATACATAAACTGGCTACCACACCGAATTTCGTATAAACTTGGAAAACATTTTTTCTATGCGGATAGTGTTCGCTCTCGTGGTCCCGATACATATGGCGTTCTGTGACACGGAAAGAAATGGTCATGATGTCTATGACTATGAGCAGAGTCTTCAAACTAAATTCTAGCTGAATTACGTATTTTTTTATTGTTGACCTATGGTATAAGTCAGGCCATCAACAAAGTTAATGTACTGACGCTTCGATATCGGAGGGACGATTTAAGATCGGCTGTCATGTGAGTCTGTTAGTTTTTCCCATCAACTTCTGAAATTATTATTATTATTATAATTTGCATTTTACAAAATAGGAAACCAGCCGGGCTAAACAAATCTATTTTATGGAAACATATATCTTTTTCGGCTAAACTCATGATCAGGCAAATGCCTGTGTATCTGTTAGATAGACCTGAACAGTATGCCGAAACTACCAGTATGCGGACACTACCCTATTTAGCGTATTGTAAACGATTCCGGGTTTTTAACTGGATGACAAGCAGATAAAGTCAGATTGTGAAACGTAAACATTGCTGTTCAACGGGTATTACATGTAGGGCATGACACGATACGGTCATCACACGATACTATATGAATCGATAAACTACATGCTGATATGATATTTACGATACAATATATATATATACTTAAATTTAATTACCAAAAAAAGAATGTAATTATGATTTGTAAAGCCATTTTGTTTCCAAAATTGATTACTAACCATTGAAATATTTTCTTATCCCTACTGCATTCCCTCCCAGAACGACACCTTTCATGAGGCACTCCCTACTTGGAGCGACTTTTATTCCTTGAATTCCTCCCATGCAATTAAACGTAAAATATCCTCCCAGGAACGACAACTCTTGACCACGATAAACGGCACTTGAAAAAAAGTTTACATCATCCGCCATTTTTTATCAAACCGAACGCCTAGACTGTACCACGTTTTGGAGCAAAAACTGCGTATGCACAGTGTGTTGTTTACAATCACCACTTCCCATACATTTTAGAGCAATGATTGTCTGAAAGCTACAGAGACCAGATAAACAGAAACACAGCAGAGTTTACATAGAATAGTAAAATGCTGTAAAAAGCATCTGTGTAATGTTATGGTCTGTCTATAGAGGGGACTCAAATAGCAGATGCAGGATGATGGATGGTCTTTTCTATGTTTCCGGGTTGTCTCCCTTGTGAGTATTGGTAAACAACATGGTAATCATGGGGTAAATTCAATACATAGTCATCTAATGACCTGGTATGTATATATACCTAGTCAATAAATTTCTACTGAAGTATCAACTTGTCCCATGTCACTAGGTGACTATGTAACTATAACAGAGATGAGACGATTAAATGATGCCTCATGATGCAAGCACTCCCGATATTGAGAAAAATTGATGTACTGATCTGCCATGTTTATGCATTCAAAAAAGTTCAACATGTCCGAAATGTGTATTGCCCGAAAACAATGCAAGTTCTAACTCATCGCTCGCAATAGTTTCAGTTTATTTCAAATTGTTCAAACGTAACTCACAAAAATTGTTTCTTTTTAATAAACCGCGAATATGTAATGCTTGCTTGCAGGCCTGTCCAACTGGCAATCAAATGATTTATAACAAGGTTCGTTTAAAAAACAAAAAACGTTAAGAGTACTCGCCGACACACAACTCGTTTCAAAGTAGAGCTGGTAAACAAAACTTGTCTTATCGATGGTCTAGTTTAAACTAGTCATACATGCACGCTTTGAAAGTAAAATTGCTTGTAAGTGAACCAAGCCTTCTTTCCATCCCCGAGTGAGGCTGTGCAATGCTTCTAGAATCTCTGGTTGACAATTCGTCTGCCCCAGTCTTTTTGCGCTTTCAGCGCTTTGATATTTATAGTTGGAGAATGTCATGCAAAGGTGAAAGATGTATGAGAGTCAAAAGACCTGTCTATGCAGTCTTGTCATGATGTATTCTAGTTAGCAATGTATGCCCGTGAGTAATTCAAAGCTCTGTACGTCGGTATGTAAACTCCTACTTTTTTAGTACAAATTCCTTATTTTTCCTACTTTTTGGTAAATCGTATTCCTACTTTTTGAAAGAAGTTCACTTGACAGCCTGCATAGAGGCAAAATGTGCAATACGTACCACTCACGCTTCTTCAAGGGACAAACTACATTTGTATACAATAAGTAAGACCACCTACATTTTTGTCTAAACTCTGTACCAAATGATTATCTGTCTGAGTTTACATTTGAATGGTTTGTGCGATGATGTAGCGAAAAAGTGAGATGGGTGAGGGTAATGTGACGGTGTGTACGTATCGACGTCACCTTCTCACGGCCTGGGCGCGGTCTATCACTCACAGACCCTGTTTGATCATGTCTCCTGACCAGTTTTATGATTGTCTGGTGAGAACAGCCCATACGACGTGCAATTTCACGAAATCAAAGTCCGGCGTCAACCATGCCGATGGCCTGATGACGTTGAGCGTCCGCCAAACGTGGCATTCTTAGCAAATAAATTCTGTTTTTTAATGTTTTTCTCTTAGTCGATCCACTAACTTTCAAGTAAGACGAGTGATTTGTGATAAAAGTTGCGTACATGTCGACTTTGCTCGAAAAAGTCATTTTACACGTGCAGCCCGTGACTCAAATGGAGTTCATCGAATTGGACAAAGCTTTACACCAGTGACTACTCAGTTGGTTCAAAAAAATTGTCGTGTTATGCTTTTAACACCGTGCAATGCGATTTTTAAAATATAAGGGTCAATAGGGTGGTAACTTTTCAGTGACGCTGAGTATAGTTTTACATCGAACTCCAGAGCTGTGAGGAATTCTGTCCCACGAAAACCCTGACAGGTAGTTCGCAACTTGTGGGAGGAAATTCTTACACGAAAGAGCTGCAAAACATTTAGAGTTTAGGCTAATAAGGATACCTGAAACTGGACACCATAATGAGATGGAAAGTCAGACTATTATTCTAATTTTCTACTTCCTTCACCGAATTACAGTCTAGGTGGTGGCATTTAAGTGTAACAAGCAAAATTTAATAATCCTGGAACAATCGTGTTCACACTTAAAGACTCACAAATACTAACAAACCCCCTATACTTTGTACCTGGGATTTGATATATTTAAACATATTTATTTTACATCAATTGTGAAACAAGTTCTTACAATTTACACTAATCACTTTTGATGACTGCTGCCTGGCTAGCAACCGGTACTCGCACTCGGAATTTAATGTCTTTTTAACTCCGAGGTCTCACCGAACTGTTATTACGAATGAAAACATAGAAAGTTGTGCATATTTAATTAGTATGTTCCACTTGGTTGTTTTCCATGAAATTTCACACAAACGATTTGTTCCAAGCCTAGTTGTGCATATCGAAGGTTCAGTGCAAGACTATACTTACTCCTATTTAAATACATAGTAGTTAGGATAGTCTTGCGCTGAACCCTAAATATGGTCGACATGTTCTGGTTGGATGATTTTTGATGGAGTTACTGCCCGTTAATGATAAAACATTATATAAAATTTCATTGGCTGTGCTTGTTCTCCTTAACCATTGTAACTTCTCGCAAATGATTTGTACCAGACAAGTTATCAGGTCATAAACCTTGGTTAAACATTGTGTTAGGACTCGCTTCTTTTGTCTGTGCCATTTTGTCATTCTTTACACACTAATGCATGTTACGAGTTCTTGTTCACATCACTATATGTCTGGTATCGCTGTATTTTGTGTACGCATGCATACGTTTGTATATTTAGTTACACATGAATCTACACAACCACTATTTGTCACAACACTATTCAAGCTTAATTTTAAGAAGTGATGGATAATCGGATAAATTTCATAATCGATTATTGGATCAGTTTTAAAACTTATAATCGATAATCGAATCGGAAAAAATCGAAATATTTAGCTTTTTAGTATAAGTATAATATTGACAGTTTAATTCATTTATACAAATGTATTCATCTCTTTTTTAACTCATTGCGGTTTTATATAACTCTTATATGATAAGAACATTTTACCGTTCAATAAATCATTGACTATTATTGACTAGATGTTTTGTGCACGTATTAACTAGATTTAAGATTTGAATGTATATCCGGGTTTATAACTTTAAAATTTGAATATTTATAATATCAATGTTTTTGAAGTAACACTTCAGTCACAATTTGCGATTTTAATCGATTATTGTAGTTCATAATTGATTGTCGTCGACATCGGATGTCTAGCGACGATTTTTCGATTATTTTCAATTACTACGGCATAACAAATGAGCCAGGGTCTGCGATTTTGGCGCTAATGGCAAAATTTATCGAAATTTACTTTTTGCTTGCATTTCAAAGACGCATATCTCCTGATCACAAAAACAACTTTCGTTTCAAAATCCGACGTCAAAAGTTGTTTTGTGGCCAATTTGAAATATGCTTTAAAGGGCTTTTTTATGAATTTCGTAATTTATTTCATTTTGATTTTAGTGTCAATGGATACAATAACATTGAAAATGTACATATTGTGTGCAGTAGAAATGTTTGTAGAAAATCCAAATCACATTAACATAATAATATGACATATCTAGTTATGTTTTTTTCCAGTAAATTCGAAAAAAACAGTTGCCATAGTAACCGTTGTGTAGAAGTAATATAAAGCGATATAAGTAGCTTCCTTTGTTTATAAAACATAGTATATGTGTATTAGTTACTTACTTTAAAAATATCTTCATCTCTTTAATTTTAAGTTTTATATTTTTGTCTAATTATTAACTGCTTTATTCTTACAAGCATTCTCTAATGATAACATTGCAAATTCATTCTTATTTGCTGTATCAAAGCGGTATTGCCAAATTACTTTCAGAGATCATTCGAATGCCGAATCAGAATTTCAATATTCGGACCTACGAACAAATATTCGACTGTAGGAATATTCTTTGACAACCCTATACATAACATTGTCGAAATATATGTACATGTATATGCTAGTATCTTTATTAGGTTGTTAGGTCGTAATAAAGAGATATATTTCACATACTAATGACATATGTTGTAAAAACGAGAAATATATTGTAGTACGAAGATAATTATCCTATATTATTGAGCTATTTGCCTGGTTATCGTCAAAGAAGATGCTGTCATAATAAGATAACTATGAACATACGTTTTTGCCTAATATGCCTTTGTTTGAAGTAGATTTTTGTCTTATGACATATTGTCAATGTATTTTTGTTTTTTTATTGGAATATAGGCTGAATACTCAATTTAGACTGTATGTTTTATTTTGAGCACACAACACAAGTGATTTCTCGTCCATTTACATAAGGTGGACACTTCAGTGAACCACAAAAACCTTCAACCAGATAAAACAATCGACCTTCTTGATCTGGATGACCACCTGCAACCACTTCCACTTGTTTGTCAACACATACAAATTCAGTGGCTGAAGCGTGGGCGTAGTGACCAGACATAAGGTAGCCATTGTATTCCTTTGTCCATCCAGGATAACAATCACGTCTTGCAGGAATCATCAAAATCTCTGACCTTTGAGTTGAGCAGACAGCACAAGGAGCATCCTCATCCCTTACATTCTTTCCCAAATAATGTGATCCACCATTGGTGTGGTCATCACCCAACTCATATTCAACCCCATATATTATACCGCCAGAAGCAATCGCATCTTCATAGTAATCCCATTGTGGATCAGTTGGCAAACACAAGTAGTTAGCTGCTCCCCCAGACTGGGTATAACGAGAACCAGCAGCATAACCTGTGTGATATACAGAATACTGCAACATAAGCATTTACTACATTTAGTAACTGATCATGGATGCTTGTTTGAACATGTTCTATACCATATGACTTGGCGATTCATTATGTTTTTGTTTTGAAAATTGATTTGTCAGTTTATTAGATCACTTGAGTATAAAGAGTTCAATGTGACCTTTTTTATCACCCTGTGTCCATCATCATGCAGCATCGTTCCGACATCAACAACAAGCTTGTTAACACTTTAGAGGTCACAACTTTTGCCCATTTCTAATAACACAAGGTCAGAATATTTGCCAAATTAAAATCTCAGAAAAGTTAAAACATCGGGTCAGTTTGGGGCAACAAATAGGTCACTTTGTCAAATCATACAAAACCATTTTAAAATGTTATACGCCATATTTTCTACCTGATATACATGGAATATGGCCTGAATTGTTGTCTTTCTAAACATATTTAACTGGAGTGTGTGAGGTCAAAAACTTGAACATTAGGTCAATATTATTGAAGTACAATGTTTAAACTGGAAAGGTTGCATTTTCTACCTGATATTTTGGATATTTAATGCATTTTTTCTCTTTTTAAATTCTAGGTCAGGTGTGACATTAGGGTTAAAAACTAGGTAATAAGGCCTAATCCGTTAAGAATCTTGTTAACACTCTAGAGACTGATGTTTCTACTTTATAACACGAAACCTGCCGAGAATATTGTCTGTGTATAAAGTCCAGGTCACGTTGGAAATAGTGTAATGTAGGTTGCAATTATGTCATGTAGAAAAAACATGTTTACACCACAGATGCCACATTTTCTATCTGAGCTACATGGAACTTTGACGGAATTTGAAACCGGGTAAAGTGGGATAAAAACTAGGGCATAGGATGGAAAAACATTGTTAACACTATAAAGGATGCAGATTTACCTGATTGTCACGAAACCTGGTCTAAATATTTGTCTTTTTTAAACCAACGGTCAAGTGTTTATGTGGGGTCAGAAGCTAGGGCATAAGTTCATATAACAGAATAAACTTGTTTACACTATAAATATAGTCTATACTCTTCACTAGTAAAATATTGGTAGGATTTCAATAATTTCTACCTGACCTACATGAAACCTGGTTAGAATGTAAATAAATGAAATATAACTTATTATAAGCCAAGTGAAAACTTTCTCAGGCGAGTGATACAGTGCTATAATGGCCCTGTTGTATGCAGTACTAGAAGTATTACAACACATTTGTCAAAGATTCATTAAGAGTTATTATCATTTCCGTGTATTACGGGGTCACCGGCCCAAATTACAAAAGACATTCGTACAAAATACCATATATGAGTTGTGCATACATATTATATATTATAGTATTTAAACCACTGTAGATAAATTTCAGGTACAGTTATGTTAATGATATGAGACAAAATACTTCCATAGAAAATACATAAATTATAAATAAGTGAAGCTTAATAGAACTACTGGTTGTTAAAATGTGTGTAACAACGATATTTAATGGAAAATAACCTTTGAAATTCATGAGGAAATGGTACTCCAGTTAGAGATACACAAAATGACATTTTGTGTTTATATAAGACATAAATCGATATATTAGAAAAGAAACTATGTACATGAATATGTCTACCTTCATACACTAAAGTGGTTCCATTTGCAGGACAGGTGGTTCGTCCCCATCTCACATAATTTGCACCAACACTGGATGGACCTACAATTTAAGTATCTTGTTTAGAAAATCTATACTCTATACACATTTATGCCATTTAATATATGAAAATGTGTAATATGACGTATTAAATCGTGGACAATTTGCTTCGTAATAAAGAAGTTTTTTCCGTGCATGCGTAGGTTGTTTTTAAAACATTTTTTTAGCGTTCTCATGAAATCGCTGAAGTCAATCCTTGCAAAATAGATACAGCATGTCTTAAGTGTTTTTTTATCATATCTTGTTCACCAATCTACTTGTAAGTTACTGTATAATTATAGATATTGTAAATCGTCACGGATAAGTTGTCTTGATAAATTATTGGCGAACAAGTATCCTGTACCTTGAGCAGCCTGTAGCTTGGATATTGTAGATTCCATTGAAGCCATCTTGGTTGACATTGTCTGTACCTACACCGTATACAAATATTTCATTAGACATATATAAGATAGTTGTTACAGGGAACGCCCCATACATTTATAAGACAATCCCTCCCCAACACAGACCCCAGGGAAAACAGCAGAGCTAATTATCTCGCAATTAGGAGTTAATGATCTTGTGTTATCGATATATTGCGTGATTTGCTGTTAATAATATAGTTTTAGTTATATGTACAGATAATTTGCGTAAATGCCGTGGTTGCACAAATGTTTCTAAAAAAAAGATCTTGTAATTCTGGGTTAAATACGAGATGATTAGGTCGCAATAAGGAGATATATAAGAGAGAGAATAAGTTGCTTCAGGGAACGCCACATACATAAGACAGTGCCTCCCCACACAGACCTCCGGGAAAACAATATAAGGAGATATATGTCTCGAATTAACGACCGAGAACATGAAAAGAACATGAATAGTATATCAAATGAAAACATTGCACATTGGGAAAGGTGTACTTATCTTATACTTAAAGAAAATATCGAGTAATTGTGGGTTAAATGCGAGATGTTAGGTCGTAATCCTATAGGCCTATTAATGAACTATCTGTGTGGTAATCATCAGAGAAGATGTTGTCATAATGAGATAACTATGAACATACGTTTTTTGCCTAATAGGCCTTCGTGCAAATCATTTACAGAAAGTATGTAATATAGTCAATGGCGACAGCCAACTGGTTCAAGGGAGACTGTTGTTTAAGATACTCATATGTATGTCTGGCACAGTTTGACTTAGATACAATGTGTATACTTGATTAAGTCTTTGCCAATAATGTGTAATTAAGTTTACAAGAAAAATGAGAATATGTAAATGAGAATAAGCACCGTGATGGTCCACAAAACAAGGCTTCCTACGCAGATCCGGAGGGTGCAAAATAAAACAAGGCAGAATGAAGGACAGCTGCATCCCCCTCCACATATCACATACATAAAGGACCATCACGTCTTGATCATCATTTATGGAAATTTATTTTAACTAGAAACCCAAGGGTAACGTGTCGAGCCCGCCAATTGTCAATACATGAGGATAATAGATTAATATAATGCTATACAGTGCAACATTATACCCCATTTTACATTTGACCTCAATATGTGACTTGGGCCTTTGCAAGACACAGGTCTTGCACGTGACACCGCCATATTATAATGAACAGTTATGCCAAGTATTTGAAAATACCAAATTGAATGACAAAGTTATGGTTTGAACAAGATGTCTTAGACCCCTTTTTACATTTGACCTTGCGGTGTGACCTTCAGCTGTCGCGGTACGGACATGGGTTCTACACATAGTCACGATAAGATGAACATTTGAACCGTAATTCAAGAAAAACCTTCAAGCGGTTCAGAAGATACAGAGCGGACATAAAATGCCAAGGGTCGAACATTAGACATTGCAGTGTGATCATGACCTTGGATTGTAGCAGTACTGTATGTCGTCTTGATGAGATGTCGAGTTTAAGGAAAACCATTCAAGCGATTTACGCGGTACAGAGCGAACACAAAATATTACGGACGGATCGGCTGACAGACGGACGAAGGCCATTCCTTAATCCCCTCCTTACACGTGACGGGATTAATAACTTACAGAAAACAACCAAGGACCACTCAACCATTGATCATGAAGAGAAACTCAGCAATGCAATCTCAGGCTTACCTGTTGAGAGAGTGTTTGATATGCTGAAAGCAAGTCGTCATCAGTGTTTAGTAACAAACCATTACCGCAACAGAAAAAAAATACTACCAATATCCACATGTTCAATGTTTTAGACATGGAAGCCATATTTAAGTGTGTACGTCAGAAAATGACAATTTATCACAAATGGCTTAATTCGAATGAGATCCCTATGCGAAGCAAAATTCCTTTATCACGACTTTTAAGCGGGATCACTGCGGGATACTGTTCTTGTGTAAACACATTTTATGACTCCAGGTTGTATTTTGCCCTTGTGATATTAATCTGTCTTACTTGATATTTCTGTTTATCTGTCTGTTTGAACATCATTTTCTCTGTTTTATTCTTGCAACAATTTCTGTCATAGCAGTTTCTACACATATTGTACGATTACCTAATAATACTGTACACCAAAATAAATAAAAGACGCGAATGCATCACTCAAGATAAAATAATCTACATTTCTAGCATCTATATGATCGTTTTTCGTGCACCTTGTCAAATTATATTGCTAGTTTAAGTACGGGGGATGTTCGAAATGTATTGTGGTTTGTAACCTAAAAATGGTTATGGTTAGAAATTCATTTTGAAGAATTTCTGTTATCTTCAATCGTTTGTCACAAGTCTTCGGCCGACCTGATTTTGCTGCATTTTCAACAGACTGGTACCACACAATCAACTTTATTTTTCTATCTACGAACCGTCTCATAAGACATCTTACCAGACCCTTAAACACGGGTAATTTCGGCAAATATCTCGTTCACAGAACAATCCAGCTTACTGCGAAGTTTTATGCAATACTGCTATTCGTTTTCCAACCATTTTTGCAACAGTGGTCAACGACTGCCTAAATTGAAATGACAAAAACTCTACAAACCGGTTTTTCATTGGATACATGTACAGTAAAACCTTACGCAAAGACCACCTCAAAATTAAGAATGCCTTACACAAGTCCATTGTCCCTATTTTGCTCTTTATTCAACCTCCATATTGAGATCACCTCTTCAGTTTTCACAGGTCCCATGGGTGGTCGTATTTTTGAGGTTTTACTGTATATATACCATTGTGTAGATATTGGATAGAGGTATTCAGTTGTATGAACATAGACGTAAAATGCATCGTGGAAATGCTTGTTATCACAATACATTTCGAATATCTCTTGTATTCAAAATGCATTACATGTTTATAAATTGTTATGTTTGGTAAACAGCGTTGTCTCATATGACATGAAAAGTAGTGAACGAGAAAGGTGTTTTTTAAACTAAAAATTGCAACACGTTTGGTTTGGGTTTTATGCAATTTCTCAACAGTATTTCAGTTATATACGGCGGTCAGTTGACCTAACAAGCTTCTGGGTTAGTTACCTGCTCGTCTCCAAATAAAGCAGAGGTGCATGACAAATGATTTGGGATACATTATCTTTAGTCAAATTGTCACAGAAGAACAAACACCTTACCCAGGCTTCGAACTCAAAACCTAGATGAGCAGTTGAACGCTTTAATGTCTGAGCTATTCGTGTGGGTTTAGAAAATGCTAAGACGGAAGCGTCAAATGTCAAGCATCCAAGTAAGAATAGGATAGTCTATTTGTTGATCTTAAAGTTGTCAATGTGTTATAATTCCATACCGACGTTACGTTCCAGGCTTGAATAATTTGCATTCAGAAACCTATTAATTGAGGAAACAAACAGGATATATATATATGTCCTGTAAATGACAATGTATTGTTCCATAAATGATTACACTAAACGTCAAACTTACGATATCCCAACATATTTTGCAAATGTTATCCTGTATCACACAATGGTTTATTATAGTGGTATACTTCTTCCACCAGTTAACTACATAATTTACTGGAAAAATATGTGCTTATCATGTTCAAGAAACTAGTAAACTACATAATTAACTAGACAATAACGTGGTTAACTAGATAAGTATCGTGATAAATTTTCATACCAGACACATATATTAACACGATAAAATGTCTAGTGTTTTGTAGTGCCATTACGCTGCCCCCTCCCCACCATGCATGCCGTCTCATGCAGCAATCTGCGCAATGCTCACCTCGGCGAAGCCTCACATTACGCCTCCCATTCAGCATTTCTGTACAAAACACCTTTCCACTAATCTTGCGTCCATCGTAGATGCCCACGACACAACTCACGGTTACGTCACCTCTCTGCCTGCATGGATCATGGGCTGAAATTTAGGCATCTTAAGGGCGTGGACGCACAGTGGGTTGACTAATGCATTGCTTGTTGCCATATTGTAATTTAAAAGCGACCTCAAGGAAAATATGGCGGTCTTGTTGATAAGACGTCACTCTTTGGCGTCCTTGGCGAGGAAGATCACCAACAGAGCCAGAGTCTTGGTGTTGTCTTACCGCACGATAGTGGAGTGAGAACAATGCATACTACGAGCAACAGCGTGATACGACACCCTTGCTACCATACTGATGGCTTTATGACGTAGTGCGTCATTTAAACGTCCCATATCATGAATAAAGTTGAAGTATTTTGTGGATGTTTGGTATTCTAAAGCCAAGATATGAAATGCTATCGCCACTACATTGATATGGTTCAGAATAAACATGATTGTCAGCAAATAACAATTTGCACGGGGTTCACGAAAATGGGTCATTGGCAACATACGTCCTCCAAAACTCACGCCAGGTTATTGAAAAGCAGCCAGTAAGTTTGTATATATGCAAAACATAAATCATGAAAGAGACATACAATAAGAATAAGCCAAACCGTTAGGTGCGTTTTCATTTAATACGAATTATTAGAGAAGATAATACCAAGGGCTGTCATTTTATGAAATCCCTCAGGTTCATCACAATGTTGAAAACGATTACTTGATAAACTCAGTCCATTGGATTATCGTTTTGACGTGTCAGCCTCCTGGCATAATTTTGATAGTGGATCTGAGTCATTTGAACCAGTAGGCCTACACCGAGTGCCCAAAATGTTAATAAAACAAGCAAGGTCAATCCCAATCTCATTGAAATCAGCCTCTAACTTTAGCTCCATTATTGTCCGCTGTTAGGCAGTTAGCGTATAGTATAGGAGCGTGCGACTGGAGCTGATTTCAATGAGATTGGGTCAATCCATCAGCAAACTAGACAATGACACCGTAAACTAACATAAGTACAGATCATTTAGCTCGAGGTATTCAACACACAATGGACATTTCTCCAAGGCACATGAAACTTGTATATATTCAATCTGTACTATAATGCGGATACAAATTTAAAATTTCATAAATTTTTACCGTTTTTTTTAAAAAAGTTATGACCTTTTTTCTACAAAAATGACCAGTAAGTGGAAAATTAACATTTCACTTCTCATTTTGTAATATTTCTTGTTTAGGAAAGCATCTTTGTATTAATGAGATATGTAGAATAAAGTAATGTAAGAAACAGCTACAAGAAATTAAAGGAAAATGTTTGGTTTTTTACATTTATGTGTATAGCATTTAAGAATGGGCAAATTTCCTTTCAAAATTAATGATTGTTAATAGCAGATGACCTTAACTAAATTGATGAATCAATGGGGCATCAAATTGTCTGTAATAAAAATTATTTACATTATCTAACACAGAATATCAAACTTTCAGAGACTTTTACTGTTCGGTGACACCGCAATTTCATTTTGAACAGAATGACATGCACATTTCTCTGAAAAAAAGTAACACTTCCTAGTGGTTTTGTTTGCTTTTTCACAAAAGTATGTCTTCTGGAAAATTTAACTTAGTGTTGTTGAAAAACATAATGATATTGACTGTGCAACAAAATCAAGGTAATTTTTGGTCTCTTCATAACTTAATTATTTATTTTCAATTTATTGTCACTGAATTATCTCCCTTTTAGAAAAACTGTTGCAGCAATTTCGAATAGGATTTTATATTTCAAATAAATTATAAATTATATTTTGATGTTAAATTTTGTAACACGTTATATATTTTGCTTATACGTGTACAATGGAAATTACGTATTTTAATTACGAGTGGAATACCTCAATTGTGCGGTACGACAGTCAGTGTGTATGTGTATTATATTATAACCGACAATGATTTGCAATGCTGCATTACAGTAAAAAGAGCCAAGATGAATGTTTCGGTTCTTCTTGTATGATGTCTTGATAAAAGTATGCTTAAATAGATAGTTTGATCATTTATAGTATTGCTTTGGGACTGTCTTTAACGTATGTTTATTTATGAATTATGATGGAAAAAAAGTTTCAATGTTTGAACCACTGAACAGACGAATATTTGGTGTTTATCACAACTTGTGTCGGTTTAAATTCTGCTAAAATTAACTTAATTAAGCAAAGAGTCTTAAACATCAGATTTCAGTTTTACTAGTATGTACAAAGTGGATTTACACAAATATCTGTATTGCAGTTAATCAACACAAGATACCATTATCGATAAGAGTCAATGTTATAAAATCCATGTTTCTGTTAAATAAATAATGTTAGTACCAGTAGAAATTCTAGAAAACAAGAATCATACATTTTCTGCACATCGCATATATTACAAGTAATAATATTAAATGAATTCAGATGGTGCCTGGGAATATTAATGTATCGGACTTTCAAAATCTATGGTGAATGTTGTATCATTTTTCGGAATATATTTTCGCCTAAAGTTTGTTCTCTCAGATCTCGCATTAACCGACGATCTCTGCCTACACATAGGGTTTATATCTCTCTCTGACTCCATGCTGATGTGAGCATTTGTAACTCTATCATGTAGCTCTCCAGCACAGTCTCCTAGGCGATAGTTTGAAATTCTAGTCTCTTTATGGGGAACTCTATTTCTAAATCTATCTCTTAGTCCATCCTTTTCTGTCAAAGAATCCTTAGTGTCGTGTATGTGTAGCAATTCAGTATCGTTGCCAACAAAAGACCTGTTTCTACGCAAATCATTATATCTGTCTTCACATCTCTCCTCTATGTGTTGCACATCACTGTCACTATATTGAAAGTGGAGGCTTTTCCGGGCAGGCTTTTTCCGTTTCTTGTTGATTTGAGCAATTCTTTCAGCAATTCCACCAGCTGCATTACAATGTTTATTATCAGTATCTGGTGGCGTGTCTCTGAATGAGAAATCATCATGTTTGGAGTCTTCAGATTTAAAATCCTGCAATAACGTTCTCACATTAGTTCTTCTATCCACAGATACAACATGTTCTTTCTTTTTTGATTTCACGATGTCTGAGTTGGATTTTAAGTCACTCACATTACTTGGACAGTATCTTTGAGACATTAAATGTTTCATCTCTGTTTTGGTAGAATCACTTTGTACACTTCCTTGGTAAGTGAGGCTTTTTCCATGACCACCAGTTTTACTTTTCGTGTGACTAGCTTTTTTGTGTGCAACATTGTATATGATTTCAGGACTGTCAGAACAGTCTGTCACTAGAGGGTTTTGTTTCTGTATTGGTGTAAATACTGGAAAATCTTGTCGATAATTGTAACCATGAGAGCGAGCACTAGGTTTTAAGTCACTTGTTGCTGCGACTTGATTTCTCTCTCCATCGCACTCTCTTGCCTTTCGCTGTCTCGTTTTTCTATCATCATTATCACAAATATTTGAATATGTGTCCTGAAAACTTCTGTCACTATCATTGTGTCTTTTGCTTACATGATTAACAGCATCAACGCCTGTTTGAGGTGACACTGTTTTATAAGCAGTAGGGTTAGCCTCTGTTTCTAAACATTTTCCGGCATTTTCATTGCTAGAGGCGATGTCCAGAAATTGCCTTCTTTTAGTGAGACTTCCTGATTTCACTTTTTTTCTGTCTGACTTCACCATCGACGGTGTAGACAGTAGTTCAAGATACTCTTCATCATCAGAAACACTCACACTAGCCATACGTTTCCTGTTTGTTCTCCGAGGTGATTGATCAAAAGGAATGGTTGACATTTCACCATCCGATGTATTTGAAATAATCTTCCTTCGATTGACAAGACGATGAAAATTATCTGTTTTGGTTGAAGATTGAGCATTATGAGTATGATGTAAACTATTCATCTCAGGTTTTTCTTCACATTGAAAACCTTTCTCAGCTGGTTCTGTATGCAGAAACACCTTCTTGTGTGAATGAATCAATTCAACAGAACTTTTACTTTCATTTTCCCTTTCATTTATTTGTCTGGAAAGACGATTACTGTGACTATGTTTACCAATTTTAGAAAACTCGACCGAACTCCTTTTCTCGCTTTTTAGTTTCCTTTTCATAATCACTTGATACTTCAATCTGTTTGTGTCATTTTTCTGGGACTCGGCTCCAGATGTATCAAATGAATTATTCTCAGTATGCACGGAAAAACCATTCCCTGAACAATATGAAGTTGAGGTAGGAGTGGCATCATCATTTTCATAAATAACATTGTCAGATTGCACACGGTTTGAATTCTGCCAGCATGATACAGTTCTATATTCTTCATATCTCCTAGGCAACAAGTTTTGTCTCGGGTGTGAATTATCTACATCCTGTTGAATTGTTAAGACCTTTTCTAGCTTTTTATAACAATCCTCCCCCGATCTAAAGGCTGTTCTAGAATTATTATTTTGAGAAGTATCAGCATTCACAGTGCTAAATAACTCATTATTTGCTTCTCTATGTTTTATTGTTTGGGACATTGAATGTATTCTATGACTATCCTCAACATTATTGTGAGTTTGTCCAAGTTTTCCATACCTAGGGCTAGGTCGTAGCAAGTTTGCTGTGGATGGAATCTTATTTTTATTTCTGTTTTTTAGATTATGTGTTCCCTCGGCTTCAATTCTCCGATCTAAATCATCGTCCACAGACATTTGCTCCTCTCTTATGGCTCGTAGAAGCAAGGACATTTTGTCTGTTACATTCTCTGAATACTTCTCACCTCTCTTAGCGCCAACAATAAGATTTCTAACAACCGACACATCACTAGGTTGATTCCTACCTGGCATTGAATTTGTTCTCTCAGCACAGGGTTCTGAAACAGGTTCAGTAAAACCTGAATTTTCACCACAATTACTTCCCGTTGATGTCACATACAAATTGCCTCCCTTGGTTGTTGCACAAGAGTTACTCCCCCTTAATCGACTCAGTTTAGGAGAAGGTTTCATCAACGATTTATCCAAGTTCTCAACTGTTCCTTGCTTGAGAAGATCAATTGAAGAGAGTGGCTGTCTTTTTATACTTGGTGGAATATGAGGGGTAAACTGGTATGTCTCTTTTGTAAGACTCACAGCACTATACGAAGATCCACCTGCAATATAACAAACATTGGTCATTGACTTACAAAATATTAACTGGATTCCTTCATCCAAAGTGTTGCTAGTCTCACCCAGATCCGAGAATTTTGGCAAGGTGGAGGCAGAAATTTTGGTACATCATCGTTACATTTATTTGTGGTATACAAAGAGACCTTAATTGTGCAAGTAATGGCTATGTTCATAATCAATCTCTCTGGTATCAATATTAAACACATAATTACTGTTTGATAAGGTAGCGAGTAGTTTTCATACTTTTAGCTTTCAGTGTCATCGAAAGTTATGGGTGACATAGTTTGATGTGTATGTGCAGGGAGTGGGGTTCACCACACTTGAATCAGTACATGCTAGTCTGTAAAGAATTTGTGGTTTAGTAAGGCTGTTCGGATGTAGATTACCACAAAGCTTATAATCAGTCAAATGCCCAATCAATACCATTAAATTAACTCTTCATAAACAATAAAGTATTTTTTGGCTTAAACTTTTCATAAATTTAACCATACTTAAATAAACTCCACAGACTTCTAGCAAAATATGAAAACAGATTATTCCACAGGAATGTTAGATTACTGTCACCCTTGAAATCAATATATCAATATTGTCCTTGGAATTCACCATGAACTGACATGGTCGAAAGTTGACAAGTGTGTGGTAAAATTATAAGCCAAGTTTTTTGAAAAATTATTTAACAGATACAAATCAATATCAAGTTTATATTGTCAAGATGTTCTGGTGACAGAAAACTAATACTTCATCCAATATAGTGATTCACACTAACAAAGCAACTTTAAACAATCTCCAAAGTTATTTAACTCTTACCTTGACAATCAGAAGATAGAAATCCTAAAGGTATATGACTAGCAAAGAATGGATGTACTGCTGCTTGAGATGCTGTCAATCTCTCCTCTGAAAATTCAAATATTGACAGTATTGAAAAAATATATATATAACCTATGCAAAATAATCTCTAGGCCATTACATAAAACTTTCTTCAGATAAACCAAAAAAGTTCAATAATATGGTCACAAAATGACATAAATACTGAAACATGTTGCAGAAAGAACCTTGATACCATAAAGATGAATTATAAAGTCAATCAGAAAATGCTATATACAAAGTACACGGAAGCCCCAAAATCTTGAGACATGAACATATGAGCATGCCAACAGTTTGTCTTGCAGTTGGACTATATGTATCTTCAAACAGATGAGGCAAGGAAGTTTTTTTTCTATCAGTGAAACACACACACAGAGTGATTTTATCAGCAGCATAAACGGAATCACTTGTATGAAAACAACCCAAGTGAAGCCGACATCTTGATAGAACAACACCTTTATCAGTCACAACCCATTGCAAGAAGCAGTGGTTGAGGGGTAAAGTACCCGACTTCTGATCCGAAGCTCATGAGTTCCAATCCCAGCTTGGGCCAGGCTGATTCACAAACTTCAAAATCCCTGATTTTCGTGCAAGAACTGGATAGTGACCCATGAAGAAGCCATTGAGAGTCATATACATATATATATAAGTTGCACACCTGTGTCACAATCGATGAAAAATAAATATGTTTAAACTAACCCATAGCAAGGTAGGTATCAGCTAGGAATAATTAAGTTTCATATAATAATAAAAATCCAATTACATAGTTACATTACTATGTTCAAACAAGTGCACTGGATTGGACACTTGCACTCAGAACTTTAATCAGAACTTTAAAGTTATCAGTCTGATAATAACTCATAATTTTGAATGTGAAAATTCTATAATAATGTTAAATGAGTGCTCAATGTTCTTTGTGGCCCCTTTTCTAAGGGATTTGAGTGTAAAGTGAAATCTGAGAGTAACTACTGCAGGTGTGGAGTGTGGAACTCAAACCCAATAATTACTCCCATATCTCATGATTACCACAAAATCTCAAAGAAAATGGACCAAAATGAATATTCAGCACTCATTTTTCCATGCATTTTCCACACTATTTGGAATAATAAGAGTAACTTTTGTGATTTGAGTGCAGAGTGTAAGTATTCGTTACAATCCCGGGCACAGAATACCATGTTCATTCCTGGCGAATTTTAGCCACAGAAAATACTAACCTGGATTATATCTCAGCATACCAGATATCAAATCAGCAAAGTTATGATCATTACACTGCATAAACTCCATCAATCTGAAGGTACCTGCAAAAAGTGTCCACAATCTAAAAATTATTATATGTCAAAACTACAACAAACATTAAAGCTGCATAATACGTTTACCTAATGCATACAGTAATAAAACAGTTTACCAAATTAGATAAGGAATGACATCCAAGCCAATGAATATTATCTTTATTTCGCTGAATTTGACATATTTGCAAGAAGTAAAACATTTATCTCTCAACTATCACAGAAGAACATGAGGCATATGCTATTGAATGTGACGCTGTCTGGCATGAATCATACGCATGAAGTTTCTTGAAGTATGCTTCATGACTCCAAATGTCATTCCTATCTGTGATCAAAACTATCACTTCGAAAATCCTCTTTGATTTGTAAAAAATACTAATTAAGGTCACAGAAAATCCCTAGGTTCGTTTTGATGTCTATAATCGGCTAACTTTTGTTCCGACACACGTCAAAATCAAACCAACAGAAAATCAAGTGATATAAGTTAGCATGTAACTGTTAGAGAAGGGAATTAATGTTGTGCAGCTTTAAATCTAAGCATGGCTATACTAAAACAAGATATTGGTAGAACCGCTGGATGCTCCCTGATGTATGTACATAATTGATCATCAAACCGGAACATATCGACATTGTGTGCAATTCCTCTTGGTGGAGAAGCTTCTCATAAAGTTTTGTTGAATTCCGGTCAGTGTTTACCGAGAACTAAGCACAGACAGACGGATGTAGGGGCGGCTATATGCTATTTTTTCTGCCACTTCATCATTTATTTTCTCTCATAAATCTGGAGGGCTTTGTGACTCATCCATTGTTAAATCTATGCGTATATTAATGAATTCTTAAGTACAAGTGTGGCATCCGAGATGCAGACATCAACTTTCAGGAGACAGCAATAAAATCCTCACTAGCTGTTTTTTTTCCAGATTGAAATTGATAACAAACATGCAGTCTATCAAATAGGGGCATTGAGAGTTACTATTAATAGTTAAAAATGTTTAAGCTTATTGATTCTACATTGACTATGAAACAAGCTTACAAATTATATTAATCACTCTTGATGACTGCTTCCTGGGTCACTCACCAGTACTTCCGCCTTATTCAGGGATTGTGAAGTTCGCTGTTCCAACCTCACCTTAGGCAGGATAGGAACCCATGACCTTCGGAGGCCCCTTGACCCCTCCACCATTATACCTTATACAAGGTGAGAGCTAACCACAAACACAGGCAATACTTACAGACATCCTGAGCCTCATCACCAGTAAACTTCCTCATGGTAGGATAATATTTTCCTCTACGAAACAGCTTTGTAGGAAAACTTCCAAGCAACTTGTGCATCTATAGTAACAATGTAATAATGAAAAATTAAAAATGGAAATATTGAGCATACTTGATCTATTACTTTTACTTGATCTGTATTTTTTATAGTAAACTCATATTTTCAAATTATTCAACTTAGTATAGAAATCATTTTAGTAGAATAATAACCATCAAGTTGAAGCTAAAATTACTTAAAACACTTGAAATCAATAATTCTGTCTTAAAACAAGACATAAGCAGTATAAAAATAGCAATCGCTAGAAAGCCACATAAGGCTGAAATATTATCAAATGTTCGAAAAAACTTTGATTTTTCGTCCGTTAACAATGTGAGACAATATATATAACTAGCTACATGGCTGTTTTTTTGTTGTTTTTTTTATTGGATTCAACACCATTTTTTCATTTTTACATGGTGTGCAGTAGACCTAGTTTTCCTGGAATTCATAATCAACCAGTACTAACTACCCTTTTTGCCTGCAGCTAGCAACCATCCCACATCAATCAAAGGTGGAGGACAAATTACCTTATATAAATATCACAGGCAGACATAACCTATCCTGCCCAGATCTCCTGGGTTACAATCAAGCTAACCAGACCATGTAAGAAGGCAGTACTGATATAAGATAACAAAGACTCACTTGTTTAAGGATTTCTTCCTGTGTACTACCCAAGAAGAGTGGTTTTCCAAGATAAAGTTCAGCCAGAATACAACCAAGAGACCAGATATCTATCTCAGGACCAAATGGTATACCAAACATCACCTGATACAATAAAACAGATACATCACAATACAAGGTTATAATAAAATATAAATATTAAAGTGTTCAAAGTCAGTCAAAAATTCTTAAAAAAACAGACTTGTTTGTCATAGCTAAATGGTGACAAATGTCTGCCAAAATGGAACCTAAATGACCTTTGTTCAAACAGTATAGGCCGAGTTATTGGCCAGCAATGTTTCATGAACAATTGACCACTGTGACCTTGACCTATTTTGCATCAGTGAAACTAGTTTTTACAACATATTCCAATCACTCACTGTGACTGTGTCCAGGGTTACTAATCAGTAGGCATACTCATATCAAATTCAAGGATTGTTAAGTTGGTGAACAAACCCCGCTCACAGGAGCTCTAACTCTCCTGTTGGAACAGGAGTCAGCCCATCCACCCCTCATCACTATGCCTCTCAATAATTTATGAATATGTTTAAACAATGTTAACATTTCTGATGATATATCATCATATCATTCATCATATCATTTACAAATTCTAAAACCTGAATTTCACATTAGAAAAAACAGCTAATCACAAGACCACCTAACAATGCATGTAGACCATGAACTAACCTCAGGTGCTCTATATAACGGAGTCTGGAGTTCAAAGTCCTTGTAATACAGGGACACTTCACTATGTACAAAATTTATAGCATTTCCAAAGTCAACAATGTGTACACTATCAAGATCTTGATCTGAAAAGAAAGATTAGACCATATGATTGAAAAAGCAACAGTTGTATGTCAATGTTCACACAGATATCACAATTTAACATTTAGCAAAATATTGAGGTACAAAGACCATGTTCCATATTGGGGTTTTAAGTCACACAAACAACCAGGGTCAACCAGGGTCATGTAGTGGTTTTTCCAGCTATTGGGAGTAGGAAGATACCAGGTGGACATATGGGTACCATCTACTTTCTGTCACTACCTGGATACCTCCTCACTTACACATTCTACATCATGAGTGGGATTGAACCTGCAGCTGTTAGGACCAAGTGATATGAAGTCAGGAAGCACAACCACTAGACCGCTGATATAGTCTCAGCAGAGTCATCTCCATACAGTTAAATGGTGGCTTTTTTAGCAAAAACAAATGCCTTTGCAAATATGGTACCTAAACGACCTTGGACCAAACAGTATGACCTTGATCAAACAGTATGACATTGATCAAACAGTATGACCTTGATCAAACAGTATGACCTTGATCAAACAGTATGACATTGATCAAACAGTATGACATTGATCAAACAGTATGACATTGATCAAACAGTATGACATTGATCAAACAGTATGACCTTGATCAAACAGTATGACCTTGATCAAACAGTATGACCTTGATCAAACAGTATGACATTGATCACAGTATGACATTGATCAAACAGTATGACCTTGATCAAACAGTATGACATTGATCAAACAGTATGACCTTGATCAAACAGTATGACATTGATCAAACAGTATGACATTGATCAAACAGTATGACCTTGATCAAACAGTATGACATTGATCAAACAGTATGACATTGATCAAACAGTATGACCTTGATCAAACAGTATGACATTGAACAAACAGTATATGAGCTTGATCGAAGTATTTTTCATAAAGTTTTGCATGTTGCTCATATACATTCATGTTTATATCGTCAACACCTTTTAAAGCCAACGGAACTTGTTCACTATGGTGCTTATTTTGTCATTAACTGATGTATATGTCAGTATGTTTACTGTGTTTGTATGTTAATCTGGTCTTTTTGTACATTTTGTAATACTTTATGTGAATTGCTCGTAACATGTGCTCTCCTCCATTGGAGGTAATAAAAGTATGTATTATACATATTTAAAAATCCTTAATAGGTGTAAAAACTAAGAATCCTTAAGTTATTCCCAAATAATGAGAAGACATAATCAAAGAAAATGAAATTTAAGTAATGTCTGGCAATAATGCGAAAACATCAATTCACTTGATGAAACATCAAAGGTAATCTCACCATGTTTAAGCAGAATATTTTCTGGTTTAAGATCTGTATGTATTAAGTTCTGTTGATGAAGGAATGATATGGATGTAAGTAATCTCAATCCTACACGACGTATGTCTGCCAATTTCTACAATATAAAAAAAATCTCATTACATAAGGTCATATTGAAAATGTCTTTGTATACTTCCCAATGACCCCCTCCCCTTTGTGTAGTTGGGTAGTTGTTTTTTTTGAAAATCCACTCAACAATTCTCTTGATCAAGATTGAAAACTAGATGTGTCAATAGGACGCAGATCCAGCCACTATGGACTTCCCAAGTTGAAAAAGGGTCATAACTCCTCCAAACATTAAAGGATTGTAACTGAAATCAAACTAAAATGTTATTATCCTGTGCTTATGTGCCCAATATCACTTGCATCCATCCATCCTTTTGAGAGTTATTAATCGGAAACCAAATGTTTGCATGGACAGACAGACAGGGGTAACATTTTATGTGCCCATTCTTGAATATCTTCAAATGAGGGGGGCATAAAAACTCCAAAGGACAAAAACATTTTGAAGTCCAGTATTTTTATTGCGTAGGTATGGAGACACCAAACATACATATTCAGGTCCTGATGTATATACGTCAAATTGAAATGGCCTATTCGAAACTATGCATTATTCAAAACAAAATTTCAGACCCGGTGAAGTGACATATCACAACTTTATATTTCACAGTCGAAGGTACATATCCACAAATCATTACGAGGCTGAATGAAAATTCACAAAATATCTGTCTGACTGTGTTTGATTTAAGGCCAAAACAATCAAGTTTATTTTTGGTTCCAGACAAAAAAAGATGGGTCGGTCAGAGTGGTAAATGCAGAATTGTGAATGCAGAATGGTGAACGCAGAGTGGCGAACGCAGAGTGGTAAATGCAGATTGGTGAATGCAGATTGGTGAACGCAGAGTGATGAACGCAGATTGGTGAACGCAGATTGGTGAACGCAGAGTGCTGAACACAGTGCTGAATGCAGAGTGGTAAATGCAGAATTGTGAACGCAGAGTGGTGAACGCAGATTGGTGAATGCAGAGTGCTGAATGCAGAGTGGAGACCATCTGTTCTTACCTTAGGAGAAGGAATATAACTGAAAAAATGAGTTAACGGATCAGGAAGCATTGGTTCAAACACCAAACAATAATGTGTATCCATGGTCAGAGTGGTCTGAAATATAAATATGCAAACATTATTACTTCCTATGTCAGTTACTCATTACTTCAAGCAAAATTTTGAATTGAATTTTCAAATATGAAAGTTTTACAAAAGGTCGTAGCAGCAAGCAACCAAATTATTTTCATACATGTATAGTTTATGAACAACCAGGGCTGCGTTTCATCAAAAGTCCTAAGTATAAAAAGATAAGAGTGAAACTTTCTGGAAGGAATAAGTCATGGTTGCTCAATATGTTTTAGACATTTTGAAGTGTAAATATCTTTAATATTTCATATTCTTTAAGATTAAAC
Organism: Mactromeris polynyma; assembly: GCA_032209605.1. NCBI lineage: Eukaryota > Metazoa > Mollusca > Bivalvia > Venerida > Mactridae > Mactromeris > Mactromeris polynyma. Next base: position 58,034,341 of record JASFXZ010000002.1, on the reverse strand, counting down.
TAAAATTTGGTTGAATCTTGTTTTTTAAATTCATGTAACAAAACTTGCTTAAATTTGCTTAGGTGAGAAAAGTGTAATTAGGAGTGAAAAGCGCACCTAGGACTTTTGATGAAATGCACCCCAGATCAGTATCAGAGTTATGGTCAAAGGGAGATAATCTTGTAGGTCATATTGTAATTGCCAGTTGTTGTAGTAACCCAGTTTCGATTATTTCATTTGCTCCTCTGATTTTCACCCGTCAGGTGACCAGCCCTGTGTACATGCAGTTCAGAGCTTGGAACCTTCGTCAATAGTTATTTACTTTTAAGAAAAGAGTACAAACATCCCACTATACATGTGACAGTCAAACCAAACTGCAGGAAAATAACAGATACTTAAGACATTTATTTCGGGACAAGTTGGGACTGAAAATGTGCCCCATTCCATTCTCAGCACAGTACACACTTTCCCCTATTGCAACCAATTCTCCTCTCGCAGCATTTAAGACATTTTCAGACAGAAAACCAGATACACTAACCAAAAGGACCTCATGATACATGTTATATCTCATGTAATTTACATGTATGTACCACTGACAGACCTGTAATGGATACAAGGTTTGAAAACAGAAATGTGAACTATGAAGTGAAAATCATTCCCCCTTTTTTATCTAGAAATGCTATTATAAAGGGTGCTGCCTCCATTCTCAAAAGAGTGGGGGAAACATGGAACTTACTAATAGTCTCAGTGTATGGGAATAATTGTGTGGGTCAGCAACAGCTAACTTTCTCAACACATGACTCTCTTGTCCTCCTAACTGGTAGTAATGTGAATGTAACACTTTGATCACCACTGGCATATTACTGCAAAACTGATCCTGAAAACAAGTCAATTCTTGCTAAGTTTGTATGATAAGTTGTTTAATGAATACAAAGAGGATATTGGTATTTTTCGGTATAAGATCAAAAGTTATTTCAATGAGTGAGCAGTGGATGAACTATTTTCATGAGTGCAGCAGCCACAAGTGAAAATTTAAGTCAGATTCTCACAAGGCGAAATATCTCGATCATACAAAGTATTTACAAATCTTTTATTTAATTCATGCTTCATTTTGGTCATTTTCCTTTTTTCTCGTTACTTACATCAATTTTCCCTGTTGAATGCCTCAATATTTTTTATATGACGCCATTTACATGATGGCATTATCACTTCAATAATTTCACTATGAGTTTATTACACAATAATTCAACATTATTCCACTGTAAAAAAACAGAAATCATGAAATAAAACAAGATAACAGGAAAGGGATTATCACCTGGCCCCGTAATCACATAGAATCAATTGATCTGAACCATATTGTACCTGAAAATTATTTGTCATTTTCTTAACAATCATATTCATGGGACTATGCCCCCGGACCCCCTTAAACAGGCTAAGTGTCAGCTAAGCTACACCCCTGTAAAGTATTATCTTTTGTCATGTTGTCATGGAGAACCGACATCTATCCCATGGTTCCAACCTACATCCTCTGGTATGGTTGTCAAGTGCTCTACAAACTATGACAACCAGACAAGCCAGTCCAGTAATTTATTTGGGTCATGATAAACATTTTCAAAACTTAAGTACATTATATCTTTATGTTACCAGATGTGTGGATGACTTACAGGTAAATCAGGTGAATATTGACATTACTACAAAGATAAATATTAAAACCCTACCTCAGCTTCAACAAGGACCGCAGACTGACCCTTGGCATCCAGTATCTTAACAACATTGTACCGCAGTCCTAACAGACATTTACCCTTAGGATCAAAATGTCCATTACTGTCGGTATGGTAACCAATCTCTAAAAAAATCCAAATATAAACATTTTCATTCAGCAAATTTTTACGCATCTGACATTGCACAGATGATGGTAGTTAATTTTAACCAAGACAAAGAAAAGGTGTCAATGTTTTATTGACCTCTGTGAACATTTTTCAGATGTTCTATGTTTCCTGCAGTCTAAAACAAGAATATCAGGTTATCCTTGACAACTTGTATGTTTGGCATAACCCTAACCAGCCAATTTTAGGTGAGTAGGTGATTTTTTTATTGCAACTTTCTATGGTCTTCAAGTTTTAACTATTATGTCTGCAGGCCCCTCCTCAAAAACACAACTTGGACAACTCCAAAGTTTATTTGAGAAGTCGCCATTATCAGGAGTAGGTCGAGTTTTGACAAAGAAACAATTCTTTAAGGATGGCCTAATGATATTGACTTACCAACTCACTACCCACATAGTATATCAAGAAAATATGACAACATAAAATTATACAATTTGTTTATGTAGTAACAACAGAAAACACATACAGAGGGTTCCAATTGACCCTAGAGTTGACCCTTTGTATCCCTTAAATTTCCAAACTACCATATTTTGAACCTCAGAATTCTGGTTGAAGGATCAACTTTTAAATCTTATATATGTTATATGTTATTCAGCTATAAAATAATCAATTCCGGTCCAAAATTTATATCAAAATGACCCTAGAGATTCAGCACCTAGTGGAACCCCTGAAACATATATCACCCCAGTGTTTTTTTTGGGGCCTTTTTGGGGCCGAAATTCGGACCCATTCCCCTCACTCAAAAGTATGTTTTTTTCCCCTTTTCTCAGTAAAAATTCCCCTCCTACAGCTTTTTTTTAAATTGGAGATATGTTGCCAGTATTGTTGATATTTTTAGTCAGAAAGATAGAAACATTGACCTGTAATGAAACTAACCAATCTGTTAGCATATTTACATGTTTACATCACTGCAACAAAGAAGTGTAGTGAATATAGACATAGAAATGTATACTTTAAATGCACATTATTTTCACCCTATTTTCCCCTCACAACGCTATTTTCCCCTATTTAAGGGCCCCGCCACCATTCCCCTAGAAGTGAAAAGAAACACTGCACCCAAACTTAAAGATACCCAGCATAGATCTGCAAACCAATGTGTATAGGAGCTATCAAGGAGAACTACCCACCAGGTAAAGCTGGTACACCATCATGTTTGATCATATGATAGAGATGTCCGATCCCACCAGTGACATATGCACCACTGTGATATTCTGGGGCGTCCACAGTGAAATAGTCATCACTACATCTGAAATGATAACAATACCTGCAATATTTTTTCAAATTTATACTTGGCTACAAATACAGGTGGGGGTCATACTTAAAATTGTCCGTAGTCTGAAAGGGGAAAATGTTTTTATTATGACTGTTATTATTTAGTGTTATTTCTAGAATTTGAAAAGGGCAGGGTGCTTGCAAAAGAAGTCGTTGCAAATTCGTTCCAAAAGGGCAAAATCATAGTTAAAATGTGAATGTTCCACATACTTGAGTAAATGTTATTGGACTATATTGTGTGTATATGAAGTGTGTCGATAACTCCCTTCTTAATTGTTTCCATAAGCAGTCTTCCTGCTCCATGTAATTGTGTGTGTATGAAGTGTGCCTATTCTTATAATTATTATTAGAGTCCGATTCATATAATTTATACAAGCTGTTTAAGTTAGACTGACAAATTTGATGCGTGTAATCAGGACATAAAAATCTGCATTTTTAACATGATGCAAACATTTCCATTTTTGTGAATGCTTTAAATAAGAAACAAGAGAGCCATGATGGCTTTGAATCACTCACCCGAGTGCCTGAAATGTTTGGCACTATCGTCCTGTGTCCTTGATTAATATATTTCATTATTGCATAATTTGACAAATTTTTTAGGGTAACTGACGTGTAAGGCAGGAGTTCCATTTGACCCGGGACGACGGGTTTTGACCCGGATGTTTTCAAAAAGGTGCCGAAATGACCCAGAATAATTTCAGTCTGTGCATCAGCGTGACCCGGGGTAATTTTGATATACTGACTTCCGTGCATCTTCAATTTTCAATCATTTCAGCCCTGCGTTCAGTAAAGGTATTTTCGTTTGCCATTTGGTTTCCCGTGTGCAGTCAATGTCATACGGTGGGCCAGGGATACAAACAAAACGTGAGCGACTGTTAGCCGTAACTGAACGCAGGGAGGGCCATTTTCTATAGTTCCCATGGGTGGGGTAATTTCATATCTTCCAAACTTAAATTTTATCCATTTCTTGGTGATTAATCATATAATCATATGGGCAATTGACATATTTAATATAATATATATTCAAAAAAGATATGAACAATAATTATATTGAACCTATATTTCATGAAAAAAACACAATAAGTTTTTATTCCATATTTTCTGGTATTTTTCCTGTTAAAGCAGCAGAACAAGGAGTTGCAAGGTCAAATTCAACTTTCAGTAGAGGAGAGTAATGTTATATAAGAAACCTGAAGTGACGTGTGTACTGTAAAAAAATATTCTATGATGGAATTATGAACCGAGATCAACTTTCTTTGAAAATTGAAAAAAAATTGACTTTTTTACAGCCGCAGTTTTGCATGAACTTAAGTCTTAAGCTGTTCAACTATAACTGTTTTGACATAACAAAGTAAAAGTATTCATTTTTGTGAATGTTGTGATCACGGTCCGTTGAAAACACCCCAAACCACTACAAATCCACCCCAAATGACCATAAATCACCCCAAACCAGTACGAAATCTTACAGGTTAAGTATTTTTCATGACTAATTATTAAATTAAAAGGGTACAACACCCCAACCAACTATATTGAATGTAACAAATATGAGAACAAATATCGAATATGACAGATTGTTTTAATTCTTTAAAATTATTCAGTCAGTCCACGAATTTGTAAATCCAATAATTTAATTTAATTAACCCACTGCCTTTGACACTTACACAGAGCACTAAATTAAGGTCATGCAGAAACGCGTTCAGTAAGCGAGACAGAAGACATTTAGGTGTGTGACGTAATTTGCCGGTACATTTAGTTGTTTGAGAGACCGTGGCAACATCAAAGACTTGTGTATCTGAGAGTCTGCGGTTTGGTGTACATGGACTTTGATCAAAGGTGATTAAACAGTACACAGAATGAAGGAAATCCGCATGGGGTTTTTCGTGTAATAAAATTAATTCAAATGCATTTTTCACCGCCGATGGCAAAACATAGCATTTGACGCTAGAATGTGCCCACCAAGTAATTTAGATTTAGGTGACAAATTCCATTATATAATGAAATGTAATTTTTTTCCGAATTAAGGAGTACGGTAGTCATTTAAAACCAAAATATTATAATCGACCAAATATCATTAAATATAAACAGCTTTTTGATTTAACAAATGGTCAACAGATTAAAAATCTCACCGTCCCCTGGTGCTCTTGGTCGAGTGTCTCGGGCGGCCGTCACAATAACTTTGTAGAAGTTAGAGTGCTCAAATCAGACCACAGCCGTCTGAACAATGGTGCATGGAATAATGGAATAATACCTACCTGGTTCTGGGTAGATGTTCGACCAGAACAAATGTCTAGTTGGAGCCGACGCATCATTTGAGTTTGAGGAAAAATCAAATGAAATTATTACAGAAACAGAAATAAATTTCCCTTCATTCAAAACTTACTTTGATAAACTCTTGAAGAAAAAATTGAAAAACATTGTATATGACCCACAGAGAGAAACGGAAACGAGGACATGAACAAACAACAACGCAGAATCCATAAACAACATAATAGAACTGACTACACATTGGCAGCCCAAAACAACACCCGAATTGGTCGAAAAACTATATAGCATCACGAAGCTACATTTTATGGATTACCGCAGCGCCCTCCATGACTCTGGGAACTACCGCCTCACAGAAAATGAAAGAAAAAAGTATCTGCTTGTCGAACCCATATGGCGCTGCAAGACCGAGAAGAAAAATTGTCACTGTTTCGATCATTCTTGAAAGACACTAAAAGGAAACAGCCAGTGAAGTTTGTGTCGTCAAATGAAAACAAATACTCCGTCATCAACAAAGCACCTGGGACCGCGAAAAAACTGGGACAAGGCCACGGAATGAACGGACCAAAAACATGACAATAGACAATGCCTAGAATAAAAAGAAATGAATGAAAAGGCAGATACAGGTGTGTATAGAGACAACAACAAAAATCTTTGTGTAACATTTAACGTTAATGCCTATATATATGATTGTCATGACAAATCAGTTTTGTAATTATATTCTTGTTTCATTATGATCTATGGAAAACTTTTATCACCAAGTCAAATGTATTTTATGGTGTTACATGTCAACAGCTTAACAACCACGTGTTCGTGAGTTCGAATCCCGGCAGCGGAATTTGACCGCGATTTTCACAATGCCCAAATAACGGCAGGTGCTACTGGTTTGTAACAAAAAACAATTCCATGTTTTATGCTGAAACTTTTGTGTAAGATGATTTGTTAAAAAAAAGGTCATGGGTTTGAATCCCGGCAGTGGAATTTGACCGCGATTTTCACAATCCCCAAATAACGGCGGGTGCTACTGATTTGCAACCCAGGATGCAGTCATCGGAAGAGGTTGACGGTCATTTATGTAGTCATTTGGGGTGATTTTGGGGTGTTTTCTTTGGATTAAAATTTGAGAAGGCATATTGACTATAATTTATCCATTAATCAGCGTTCGACACCAACTTGACCAAGACACCTAAATATTGTGTCGGACTCCTTAAATTTAAAAGCAAGGTCCGAAATCGTCGAAAATCGATTTGCTTTTTGTCCGCAACACCGCGCATCTCAGCTTAACGATAAGTGCCAAGTTCATCCAAATTTCGTAGACTGGTATAAACGATGATGAATAAACCCCCACAGACGATTATTAAATACCGCTACTCAACTGCAATGAGGTAAGTAACTAACCGTTAGGATAAACAACTCGCAATTGTTATAGAAGTTATAGTGTTCTGAAACGTCAAGTGTGTGGAATACAACATAATAACAGCACTTATTATTTTACTTGTTCTTAAATATGGAACGATTTCTTAAAGGATACAAGCCCCCACCACCCAAAAAAATTAAAACAGATCATGTAGAAAAACGTAGAGTACGAAGACAAACGTGAAAGAACATTTCAACCAACCTGGCAAAAAACTTTTACATGGCTATGTTATGATAACAATAAGAAAGAAATGACATGTAATATTTGCACCAAATATGATAAATCAGGTAGTTTTGTCAGTGGGTGTACAAATATGAGGACTGAGGCGGTGAAAAACACAATGTGTTGCCTGGTCATATTGACAATGTGGCTAAAGAAAAAGCCAAGAAACATACACAGTTGAGTGAGTCGGCAGCAGGCCGCTCCCTTCTACAACTAAACAAAGCTGTGTTTGATAGACTGTGCAAACTTTTTCGAAATGCCCGTATGGTTGCAAAACTAGGGAGACCCTACACTGACTATGTTGCTATATGTCAACTGGATATGGCCAAGTCAGTTGATATTGGCAAGACATACATCACTGACTAGTCTTGCCAGTACTTACTTGCAGCAATAGCTGATGACTTGCGTGAGAAGCAGGACGTTGTCTTTACAAAGGCCCCATTCTTCTCCCGGATCTCAGACACTTCATCCCAGGAGGCTGAGATCCTGTATGTTCGTACATCATACCGAGGCAAGATTGGTATCAATAAATGCAAAGAGTAATGTGGTAATAATGAAGACTTGCATAATAACAATGCGATATGATCATAACATTATGATACTAACTATACAGGACAATTTAAACATTTAAGGAAGCATTTTTAGTATAACAGACTCATCATACTAGCCAACACACTATATCATAAAAAATAAATCACATTTCAATATATCTGTAATAAAAACAATGATCAAACAAATTTATATTCAGATTTAATATTCACTTTTTTATCTTCAGATTTCCACAAACTTTATTGGGTCAAAGAACGTTCCCAAGGCAGATGGTGAGGGGAAAACAAGGGCGCTGGTGTCATTGATAAGTGGGAGATTTGGTGACACCTGGGCACGAAAGGTTGTAGCGATGGGACGGATGGTGACTCAGTCATGCTTAGGAAAAAGTCAGGGGTGGTGCAGCGACTGCGTGAGGAAACTGGTCATCCGATATATGCTGTCCACTGTTCAGCCCACAGGTATTACATAGTTTGTTTCTAGGGATGTTATTGCTAGATGTTAAATCCAATTTAATTTAATTCCTCCAACTTTGTGCTGATCAACCATCAAACAAAAGACACATTTTTGTGGGGATTTTAAGATAAATTTAAACTGGGGATGACTGAGTTGCCCATCTGTGTATCCTTGATATATAAATTATAAAGTCATGTCTGTTATCAATAAGACTTTTATCCTTAGTAACCCATCAACTTGATATCTCTGATAATAATTAATGCAACTGATTCCAGGTTAGAACTTGCCTACAAGGACGCTATCAAGCCGTACAACATGGTTAAGAAATGTGAGCTTCTGCTGCTGAACTTGTACCTGTTTTACAAGTAAGTGCAATTTATTGTATTTCTGTAAGATCGTTATTGATGTATGCTTATTCAGATCAATGTCAAATAAGTTGCTCTTACCCAAATTAGTTAACAAGCTGGAAGCCTTATGTGAAAACGTTATAATTTTGTTAAACATGTGAAGATGTGGTTTCTTATCTGTTTGTCTATAATTTGCCACAGGTACAGCCCCCTTAACAGAGCTAACCTGATCGCATCTTTCAAGTTTGTTTGTTTTCATCGGGTTTAACGCTGTTTCTCAACGATATTTCAGTTATATACGGCGGCCGGTTCACCTAACCAGTTTTTCCTGGACTGAATACTAACCAGTACTAACTTACCCTTCCACAATGAGCCGGCAACTTCTCCGCATGTGGAGGAAAATCGACATTTTTTGTCCAATTTTCATGGAAGGGTATGACCTGCCGCGACCGGGAATCGAACCCGGATCGCCGGGTTACAAGTCCAAGGCACTAACCACGCATCTTTCAAGAGCCTAGACCAACAGCCACTGGTGCCAACGAGGGTGGGAGGTACACGATGGCTGCCACACACCAAGAAGGCATTGGAACATCTTCTGAAAGGCTACAAAGTCATAGTGCAACATCTTGAGCAGGTAATTAATTAAAATAAGAAGCAATGATATTGTCTAGAATTATGTAACCTAGTCATAGTTAAAGGGCTCTTCAAGTTAGGAATGATGTTGAATATTAACACTTATTTTTCTTACTGGATATATATCTGAAACAGTCAGTTGAAAGAAAAATTGAAAATTACTAATTTCCGATAGTATAAACGTTTGTTCTTTGCCTTGTTTATACAAAGAAGTTGTAAAATTGATTGCAAATAATACTTTAATAGCAGCATACATGTAGTTCCTTTTCTGTATAGATGCAGGGTCCAGACACTTTCAAGAAGGAATCAAGTGCGAAGGCTAGGTGCTTTCTTAAGTTGCTGAAGGACAAACATGCCATAGTGTGGCTACACATACTGCTCGACATCATCACGTGCCTCAGTGATGTCTCTACAACCATCCAGACCAAACACGTCACAGTGTCCGACGTCTGGTTGAAGCTGCAGAGTGCCAAACGCATCATGTCCAGTTATGTGTCGAGGTAACCTGAATGTTAGTTAGTTTTAAAAAAGTAGACAATGTTGAATAATACTAACCTTGTTACATGTATTTGTGGCTTGAAATTTCTTTGCATCACTAACATATAACTTGAACTGGTGAATGGTTACTAATAGCTATTTTGTTATCAACATGCTAGAAATGGTTTAGAGAACCTTTCCTTTTGATTGTGTAACTGCTTCTAACCCACATTTACCCAGCTCCTTTTATCTCTATGCTTTGTATACTCAGCACTTACATTTCTTTGTATTGCATGTGTTTCATGTAACCCATTGAGGATGACGAAGAAGGGCCAGTGCAAGGGGAGATGGAGGAGGGATGTCAGATGGTTGGTGCAGGAGGAGCAACACCAGGAGGGAAAGATGGTGATGATGATGAGGACATGGACATGGGGTTGAGGGATGTGCTGCTTTTACAAAAGAAAAAAATTGAAATGCTGTGTGAACTGCTTTGAATAATAAATAGATAAACAAGTGCATGAATTTTACTGTTTTTAATTTCGGTCTCCTTAATTTTCATTCGGACTCCTTGATTTGAAAAGTTAGTGTCAAACGCTGTTAATTGAATAAATTTCATGATAAAAAGACTTAAACTATAATATTTCGTAGTAGTTGGGGTGATTTGTAGTCGTTTGGGGTGTTTCAACGGACCCTCGTGATCATATCTACCAGAAAATGTAAGGTCTACTAAGGATTTACAATGTCGATTTGATTTAGAGCATTTTTCAAAATCAGTGGTTGTTGCTACCTACATAACGTATTTCACATTTTGACATTTTGCGGTTTATGTAGGAAAATGCAAAGTGAAAGTAAAATAACAAAAGTATGAATGTTTATGGTTTAATGAATAAACGTCTAATAGTTTGGATACCCTCGTACCTGGAACGAGATCTCTTGAGGACGAAACATCTTACTTCTGATTTACGCTCTAAAAATTCACACCAAGATAATACACATGTTTATGCAAAGAAATAAACAAACCTAACTATGTCCTGGAATGCACTGTTCATAATAATAGCGAAATTAATCCATTCCGTTTGTTAAACAAGAAGACAAAAACGCGCCAAATATGAGTCAACAAAGGTGGGAAAGCCGGTTACACTTAATACCGAATAATAACCGGATAATACCGAATAATACCGAATAATTCGAAATAACTACCGAATAATACATTTTTTCTGCAAATAACGCTCATAATCGTATACTTTGAGGTGAAATATATATGAATATGGTGCAAAATGGTAATTTTCTATTGTTTTGATTGCTGTAATCAAGCATTTATGATATCCAAGATTTCGTATTCGTATTGTGGTTGCCTCCCTTGATTTGCCATTTAGTCCTTATACAGTCAATGTGTAAATGTATAATAAAATGCTTAGACAATGTGTCTGGTATGTAGTTTGATGAATTACTTTCACTGCTTGGTGTTGATACCATGTCTATCATGTACAGTGAGTTATATTATGTACAGTGAGTTATAAATAGTGAGTATACTTAAAAGAAATATAAACAACAAACAATACGAAAACGAAACTGGCTTAAAACAAGTAAGTTGATTGCATTCGTTATTGACACATATCTTGCATAATAGACGCATGTACAAACTTATTTGGTTTGATATACATGCGCATTACCATAAATAAGTCATTTAACTCCTACATTCTTCTGAGAAATTTCACTGTCACTGAATAACTCTAGGCATGAACTGTTCTATGTGATGAAAGTCTGACACCTAAAAATACAAATGCAAAATGAGGAAATCCTGTCCGTTCTATCAAAATTCCTACTCATTGCTTTACACTGACCTTAATAGATAACCTTATGTAATGGCAACAGGAACATGCAAGTTATTTATCAGACATAATTATCTTAAATACTGGTGACTGGGAAAGGGAATTTAACATGAAGACAAATAGAAGCAAACTACAAAATGATAAATTGACAAAACGAAACTAATTTATGACTACACTAAGGGAGGATAATAATACTTTGTCAAATTTGTCATATTGACATCTGGGATCAATATCTATACATGCATATATTGGTCTAAGTTGACATGTTGAACTCTCCGTGAAAGCTATTTGTGGCTATATATATCGGTTTTCCACGTCAGTTATAGCGTCCAATATCTTGTTACTAACTATAGCCGAAATGACGTGTACACGCTGTATAAAATATAGACATGGGTTTTATATCGTCATTTTGATAGTTAAATATTAGCTCTGAATAGCCATTATCCGACTTGAACTTCGTTAACTCATTGTGGAGTTTAAAATGGAATGCAAATCATCGCCTATTTGTATGGGAATGTAACTCGCAATGTAAAAGTCTGGGGATTTACAATTCATAGTATATATCACGGACCTATATACTGTATATAGGTCCATGTATATATGAACATTCTAGTCTAAAATCGACAATGGAAACCCGTGAATCTGAAACCGAAATTAAATTAAAAACGCTGGGAATTCAGACATATATGACTTTGATTGCCAGATTTTCGCACTTTTGTTATCTGCATTCGGGACACTAATGTTTCGAGACTAAATAAAGTTATATCTGTAAACCATGCTGGGTATGGCATATTGGCTGTAAGGGAGATGCATTTTGCTTTAAACGTAATACAAAGGTTCTTCTTTCGTCTGGTAAAATTATATTCATGAGTGGGAAAATATTGATACGGTTGTATGAAGTAAAAATGAACATGTATAAACTATTAACCATTTTTATGAACAAATGTTCTACTAAATGCTTGTCATCAGAATAAAATAACTGAATGCTACCATTGATGTTTAGCATAAATTATTCAGTGTGCAGATCAAATGTTTTGCAAATGTATGGTAACGATGCTATTCATAATTTCTAGTATCATAAAGCATGTAAAGGGTTAAGAAAACATATTTGTACGGTCGAAATCCTTGATATCTAAGTGTCATCAGATATTAAATAAGTCCAGATATTAAATCCAGTGTAGGATCATCATAATTATCAGGGACTGTTATAGTGTGTTCCAGATCATATAAAGACGTATACATGTGGTTATTTTGATTGCATGGTTTATTGCAATATATGCTGCTCTTCATTGACAACAGTCTTTTTCCTACGATTGAAGGGCGTTAATACATTTTGAATGAATTATTTTTAGGTTTCGTGCGTAATTTTTAACAATTCATTTACAAGTATTTAAAAAAATTATGACGCTATCAATATTTTATTATACGAGTACATAATTATGACGTCATTTGGCACAACCAAGAAAACTTTTCTCTCTATAATGCTGTTTTATAACACATCTTAATATTCATTGGGGACAGAGTTTTTGTTTTCTTAATAGACATATTTCTATTTGTTTTAAATTCCATTTCCCTATCACTAGTATCTAAGAATTGTTTAATTATTAACTACATTATCAAGTTACTTTAAATTGCATTATTAATTTGATATTTTAAGTTTATTTCACATTCTGATGTTACTAACTTAGTTACAGGGAGCGAGGTCAGTATAATACTGCTTGTTCCTTCGTGCTGGATTAATTACAATTGATGAGTCTGTTGTTATATACGTAATGAATAATTGCTTTTAATGATGAGTTACTGCCTACTTAGTCAATTTATGTATATATGTTGGAAATCAATGACCGTATAGCGATTAAGTGTGAGGTTAGCTAGCTGTTCAATCGATTTAAACCCCCAGTATTTTTACTGACAGTTCCAAGGCTGTAATTCGCTTAATGGTTATTATTTATGTTTGTGTTTTGAATGTATTTTATATTTCCCTTCCCCCTGTGCAATTCTGTCACTTTATGTAGTGTTCATGTTATTTCCTGTCCAGTTTCGGCCTATTGTTGCCAGCTGTCTTGATTTGTCCTGTGATATTTTCCGTCCATTCATCCCCCCTCCTTCACCGTCCACTTTATTCTCGTAGTTATTCCTTATGGTCTGCCTCTTTTTTGCCTCTGTTCTTTAACGTATGTTCCCTTTAACCTCCTCAAGTGCCTTATGTTTTATGGATTGTTGTTTTCCTGGAGGTCTGCGTGGGGAGGCACTGTCTTATGTATGTGGCGTTCCATGTAGCTACTTATTCTCTCTCTTTTCAAATAACACGGGGATATATAAAGTATGTTTATTTCTGAAATAATATGCTCAATTTAATACATTTAGATGTTAATCGATGTGAACTCACTATGTTTTCTTTCGGTCTACTGTTGCCAGCTGTCTTGACTTGAAGGTCAATTTACTGTGGCATAGTTGACTGATCACAAACATATATATGGTGTTATTTTAAGGTCAATTTACTGTGACCATAGTTGACAGATCAGAAACATATACATGGTGTTATTTGAAGGTCAATATATTGGGGCCATAGTTGACAGATCAGGAAAACATGTTTATTTGAAGGTCAATTTACTTTGGCCATAGTTGACTGATCTAGAACATATATGATGTTATTTGAAGGTCCATTTATTGTGGCCATAGATGTCTGATCTGGAACGTACATATGTGGCGTCATGTAAAGGTCCATTTACTGTGGCCATAGTTCACTAATCAGGAACATATATGATTCTACTAATTTCTTATTATTATGTCGTGTTTACCGACGTTGTTGTATTAGTTAAGTTTGCTGTTTTAACAAAACAAAATGAATCTCCATAATATTTTGTAAATTGTACGCCACATAACTTTTGACTAATTTGCTGAATTATTAGTTCGATTTTTTAATTATTTGATTGCATTCAGTATAAAGTTATACAGAAACAGACAAATAATAACAGAAACACAACAAATAATGTTTTATAACTATATACATACATGTAGTCAGAAGATAAATATCATTTCTTCTTATAGCGTATCCTTTGTTTCAGTAAATATTATAGTTGGTAATAATAAACACCTACACCACATCATCGCTTGGAGCATTACCTTTCACTTGATACCAAATTTAGTATTGTGTCACATATTTAAAAAGTTTAAATGTCTACCGCCGTGTTTTTCATTCTATATTGGTTGTAAAGTACGGCCGCAAAATGGGACTCGATTAAATACGTCGATTAAGGGAGCAAAATGTAGAGATTTTTAGCAAGTGTCTAAAATGCGTAATGTAGAAAAATGTTGCACTACCTTAAATTAACTAGATGTACACTTTGCCCTTTATAAGACGTAATTTCCTCATTTTAGCCCCATTTTGTCCGCCATGTGTAATATTCTAACATTTGTGATATTTAATTTAATAATATTTGCCTAAGGTAACTAAAGTTTGCCCTTTTATTCGCAACATTTTGCTACATTTTGCTACATTACGCATTTAAGGTACTGCCCTGCGTTCAGTTACGCCTATCGTTTCGTAACGTTTTGCAATTTGGTTCCCGTGTGCAGCCAACGGATACAATTCAAAACGTTCGCCATTGTTAGCCGTAACTGAATAGTAGCCGCCAATAATATTCAGCGAGCTCAATGAAACAGAGTAACTTCCCTTGAAATTTCTAACCGTCAATAACAGTTTAACGACAGGAGGCCCGACAAAGGTTGTAATCCACTGTAAGGGTAGATATACATGAGTGGTGAACACTGACACTATGTAAACGTGGATTTTACCGCAAATCCAATGAATATGAGCTGGAATAGATTAGTAACGAAATTGTCCATATGGGGACCGATATGCTCAGGAAATCGAAATATGCTGATAGCCTACCTCCATATGGACAAAGGGAAGGTGACCAAATACATGATTGCCCGAAACCAACCAATCCAACTAGACTAAATAAAACTACCATGCCCCCTGAAGGAGACCGGGACAGAGGATGGTTTTGTATGAAAATATCGGATAATACCAAGGCGAATAGTACAAAGGATAACTTTCAACACAGGCAATGTGACCCCATAAGACCGGATACACACATATACCTTAGACCACTAGGCTTCCAACAAGTGCAAGAAGTATCACCAGACTTCCGTCGGAAGACCCGTATAGAGGATCAAACTTATTCCAATCGTTGACAATATGTAAAAACTCTGATAATAGGGCGATTTGCCCTCTGCATAGCTCCCTTATGAGGCAATGTGACCCCATACGACCGTGTATACACAAGTACATGTACATGAGACCACTGGGAGTCCAACGAGTGCAAGAAGTACCACCAGACTACCGTAGGGTGGCCCCTATAGAGAATCAAACTTATACATTTCGTTGACAAAATTGAAAAAAATCCGATGATATGGCCATTTGCATCTGCATAGCTCCCTTATGAGGCATTGTGACCCCATAAGACCGGGTATACACAAGTACCTGAGACAACCATGATTTCATCGAGTGCAAGTACTACTACCAGACTACCATAGGGAGGCCTCTATAGAGGATCAAACTTATATGTATCGTTGACAAAATGTAAAAGCCGATAATAAGTGACAAAAAATGTATTGTGTATAGGCATTCATATGAAACATGTTTATTTTTTCCTTCCATGTCTGAACTGCCTGATGATTGAAAGATCTAACGAAACAGTCATAGTTTAGGATTTTACGACATTAAAGTGTCTTCGTATTACATCTCATGTTCGGATAGTCTGTAACCTGAAACATAAAAATACATTGATTAGTCACATGAACACATGTATATACAGGCATGTTTGCTGCAATTTGATATACTACATGTAGTATTGAATGTGATTTATTTTGGAGAATTTTTGAAAGTAATTAATGGAGACATTATTCAACAATAAAAAACAATGTACAAATGTACATAATAATTCAGCTACATCTTGTAATTGGTATACATGTAGGAAACGAATTAACCGTAAAGCAGAATACCTAATTGCTATACACATGTCATGTAACGAATACTGTCAATAAGATAATGATCAGCGAA
Source organism: Mactromeris polynyma (assembly GCA_032209605.1). NCBI lineage: Eukaryota > Metazoa > Mollusca > Bivalvia > Venerida > Mactridae > Mactromeris > Mactromeris polynyma. The sequence goes on along the minus strand of JASFXZ010000002.1, from coordinate 58,017,944 downwards.
ATTGATTTGTATTTCCATTTCTATAGACTGAAGGAATGCTACATTAGCATAGGATTAATTATTTTGCCACACAAACACCTGTTTCTATGACAATCAGTTGATTAAGTCAATTATCTCTGTTCATGGCAACCTCCTGCCTCAAAACGCACTGACCTGGCCACTTAAACTCGTGTACCTTTGTATTGCTGCTTAATATCAATTCATTGAGGCAAACATGCAATGGATACATATTTTCAATGTGCGTGTGCGATGAAAGATTTCATGAGAAGTCAGATATCTTGCTAAATGTTGTAAATTTCTGCGCATTGAGAAATATCTTTAAAAAAGATGGTCTGCGCAACTTGAAGTATGCCAGTTTTTTGCAATCTGATGGTTAAACTGTTTTGTACAACATTAAAATTGCCTAAATGTTACGAAAGCCGGTCATTCCATTACGCTACAATACAGAAACTCCAATACATGTAAGGGGAGTTCACTGCGTATGAGACTGGATAAAAATAACTATACGTAGTGTGATTATTCATAGTCTGGTTCCCGTCGTTCTGATATTGCAAACAGTACATAATGAAAGGGGAAGGAACTCTAGACTAGATTAGTCACAGTATAGTCTGTTTCAATATAGTTCATCATAACTTATTGCATAAGACGTGAAATCACACATTCATGTTAATATACTATAGTAGTTAACCTCATAACTTCAGATCTAGGTCATCCTTCTTTATTCGATACAATGACGTCATCAAGGCCGGTGCGGGGATTTTTTAGTATAAATGTGTATTTAACTGGCATATGTTCGTACATGTATGTATTTATACTATGGTATCCCAGAGTAATCTAGTCATAGACTGGAAATTTTAAACGTACTAGATAAATCTGATTCTTAATCTATAAATAGATGCTTTTTAAAATTTCCAGTCAAAGAATAGATTACGCTGGGATACCATAGTATAAATACATACATGTACGAACATATGTTAGTTAAATCACGGACATATAAACCAAGGTTTATATGACCGTGGTTAAATACACATATATACTTAAGGTTTTAAGGGGTCACATTGCCTCATAAGGGAGCTATACAGATGGCAAATTGCCCTTTTATTGGATATTTACATTGTCTAAATGATAGGTATAATTTTGATCCTCTATATAGTGGAATCCCCACGGTAGTCTGGTGATACTTCATGCACTCGCTGGATTCCTGATAATTTGAGGTGCGTGTGTATACCCGGTCTTATGGGGTCACAGTGCCTCATAAGGGAGCTATGCAGTGGAAAAATTGCTCTTTTATTGGATATTTACATTTTCTAAATGATAGGTGTAAGTGTGATCCTCTATATAGTGGACGATTTATGGACATTTCGGACCACGGACATTTCGGACCAGACACTTCGGACCAGATTTATGGACACTTCGGACCAGATTTAGGGATACCTCGGACCATCTATATGGACACTTCGGACCAGATTTATAATTTTAGTTAAGACTTTGTTTCAACTTTATTCATGTTTTAATAAATACTTGTAAGTAAATACTTGCTATATCAGTGATATGTAGTTGTAATATTTGCGTATTTTAGCACATATTTATGGACACTTCGGACCAGATTTAGGGACACTGTTTAGCCCGTAATGACTCCAAATCACGGTCCTAAGTGTCCCCAAAGATAGCCCGTAATGACTCCAAAGTCTTAACTAAAGTTACAAATCATGGTCCGAAGTGTTCCTAAATCTGGTCCGAAGTGTCCCTAAATCTGGTCCGAAGTGTCCCTAAATCTGGTCCGAAGTGTCCTGATGGTTTGAGGTACGTGTGTATACCCGGTCTTATGGGATCACATTACCTCATAAGGGAGCTATTCACGGGACAAATCGCCCTATAATCGAATAGTTTCTTTCAATGACCGATACAAGTTCGCTCCTCAATAAAGACCTCCTGAAAATTGTGTGTTGGTTCTGCTTGTAAAGGTTGGACCCTTACATATCTCATGTGCTCCATGTGTAGTATGGTCTTTTGGGTTTACATAGCTTTATATTGCCATGCATGAGGAAAATTTACAGACATTGGCTTCACGCTTTAGTGAACCTCTATACGGGCCTCATTTCCTTATTGGTTGCTGGGAACGAATGTAAGGGAGGTAGTGTTTGTTGCTATTGACGGCTAGCTTGCTCTTACATGTTGCCAGATAGTATCCTATGGCCGATGGAAGCCTGTATTTCCTGTTTTCGTGAGAAGGAAGATATATCAACCACTATAAACATAATAACTTTATTTACCACTTTCATTGTATGCGCATTTTGTTTACGTAAGTCTTTACCGTTTAAATAGACCATTTTGTCCTCATTATACCATAGCGTCAACACGTTCCAAAAGGGCCTACTTTCTGTTTTAAAAACACGTGTAACGCAGTCGGAAGTCCTATAAATAAGACCCTAACCTATATCACATTTTGACATGTCCCGTTTATGTACGTTACATGCAAAGCGAAAGTAAAATAACAACATAAGGAATGTTTATGGTTAAATGGGCATGTAAACGTCTAATATTTTGGACTAAATTCACTACCATATAGTGTTGTCATTCAGTAGAATTGTTGTATAGATAGATCTATGTCAGCTTAAAAATATTGATCATGGGTACCTTGCCTAGATTGCGAGACGTTTCTCTTACCTATTTTACTCTATGGAAACTCTGTACGCCAAAAAACCGCGGCGATTTCAAGATGGCGGACGTGAAATGATGAAAAGGTAAGTGACCTTTGTTTTTGGTCAGATATTTTAAAAGATGACGTCCTTGATTATAAATTGTGTATGAGATAAAACAGCTTGAAATTGGAATTAAAGGTTACTAGTCGTTTGATCGAACCTTAGCATCTACATGTAATGTCTAGCTGAATGCGATATTTTCAGAAAGTTTAAAAATGAACCAAGAGACCTACAGAAAATTGGCGATTTTTGCTATATAACGAATGCCTCTATTAATCTATTTGGATATATCTATGAAAACGGTCAAGCCCTTCACACATGACCATTGTTTTACCGCCAACACTCGCTTAAATAGATGTTTTGAAGGTTTGAAATTTGGCGTGTTGTACGCCGCGGTGCAATACGTAAACAAACCACTGTACGCTGCGGCTAAAGACATTTCTGTACGCCGCGATGTCAGCATCAAGCCAAAAATATGTACGCTGCGGTGCGAAATGGAAGAAAGCACAGTCCACTTATCAAATGATGAACGAAAAAGCTACATGTAGTCTAGAAAGAATGCATAATCTACATGATCATATTAATTACTGCAGTTGAAAGTTTGAATTCTTTCTTAAATGTTCAGCTTTTCTGAATCGTGCAAGTGTTTATTTCTTTGATAGATTGTTTATTTATGGCATTCATTATCTAATTTCAGATTCTTCAGTGACCTTTTGATACATAATTACATTTGCAGAAATCCATCATCTGCTGTTTCAGTGCTACAACTCTAGGTTCTATTAAAAAGGTGAGAGATCTATTAATAAATGGAACATTTATGTATACATATGTCTTTCTAATTTCTCTTTAAAGTAATGTCTTATACTTAATGGTTACGCAGTAAAACGATTCATTCCCTAAAGCGTTGATAGAATCTTTTAAACATCTGTAATCATTAACTTTAACAATAATTTCTTCCAAGCAGTAAGAAGTTGCCTGTAATTTAGTAATTGGAGGGGTCCAGCAAATTCCGTTGCTCAAAACTATGGCGAAAGACTTGCCTTGTTGTTTATATTGTTGCCTATGAACAACTATAACTGTTGCCGATTTTTGCTTATGTGAAAATTAAGGCAGCTCACTGTTTTCCTTATATTCCATGTTTCAGTAATCACTTACTATGACAAGCCCTGTAGAAGTAGGTGTGAACATTCTAAAAATCTGGAATGGGTGGAAAAATTCGAGCCTGCAAGAAATCCCCTGCCAGTGCAAGAGCATCACAGAACTTGTGAATCAAAGATTTTGCGACATGTTAGACAGGCCCTTAAGTCATACTTTTGAAGTTTATTGAACTTTTATCAACGACTTTTGGACTGGAAACAATATATCTCGGATGTCTATTGTGTAGCATTTTATCTGCATAGTTATAGTACTCTTTTTTACATTTAAATTTTGCTTATAAATACCAATGTATCGAACTCGTACATGAGTTAGAAATGTTTTGAAAGTAATTTTCACACATATTGTTAAATAATAAGATTAAACACAGGTTGTTGCTAACAGTTGTTTACAGTTTTATTTACCAGTAGACTAACATATTGAGCCCATGATAGCACCCAGTAACCCTTTAATCCAAAAGTAATTCTGAACACAGGATCCAAAAAACATGGTGCATGACTATTAAAACTAGATGGGTTTTTTTAAAGCAAAAACATATGTCTCCCAGATGGCAGTTTGTCAGTAATTGTAATACTGATACAGGATGTTAGAATAGCATATTGAGCAAACGAGTGATATCAGTTCATCATGCACTGTAAATGTATAAAAACACCAAAGGGCCATAATGCAGTAAACAATTGTCTGAGCAGAACGAAGCCACAAAGATGCACAACTACACTTGATGCTTTAATATCAATCTTCTGAAGTTTGGTTGAAATCCTACCAGCCGTATTTAAGATGATTCGCAGACAAACTTCACCATTATAAAAACATCAAAGGGCCATAACTCTGTGAAAAATCTGAGCGGAACGAAACGACCAGGATGCACACCTACACTAGATGCTTATAAATCCTATTAAGTTTGGTTGAAATCGAACCAGCCGTATTGGAGATGAAGCGCGGACAAGCTAAAAGTGGACAGACAGACTGACGCCGAAGAACAAACAATATGTCTCCCTTGGAAAAAAGGGAGACATAATAATGATCAAGTTTGGTCATGAAGGGTTTGAGCTCATCTGAGAATATAATCAGGTGAGCTATTTTTGACGGTAATAACTGTCTGTGACTCTTCTGTCTCTCAACCATTTTATTCAAACAACATAAATAATAAACCATTTACACCTATATTCAAAGACAACTGTTATGTTTCCGAAATGAGTTATTCTTAAATATACAGTCGACATTGCTAGAGCGACCACCTGTATTAGGCGACTTTTTTATTAAACGACCACTTAAATTCCTGCCCGAGCGTTTTTACTATATAAATAGTACCTATTAAACGACCTTTCTATAACGCGACCAGCGACCGCATTAAACCAGTCCCGAAAGTTAAAAAATATAGTTGAATAATCCATTTAACGACCGCATGCACTTAATCCCATGGGGCATTACACACCTGATTCACAACTGCGAACAAATTAATAAACAATTAGGCGTGATAAATGGGAACTCGTAATTACTCGGCGACATAGTTATATCAAAAGACTGAAGGTATAATAATTAATGCTTCATGAGCGGCGGAACACTTTAGCACTATTTTTTGAAACTGAATTATCTCATAACTAAAATTTTAACTTCTGCATTTTTCAATATACGATACCCATTTTTCCAAAAAATCATGCTGAATATGACTACTGTTTGTTTTGTTGTATCTCAAATACCAAATATTGTGTTGCTGTTATATTATTGAAAAGAATGACACTCATGTATTCTTGTTGTATCCAACGCAAAGTTTACGCCGTTAATTGTTTTGGCATCAAGACTCCCATTCATGCAGAGCATAAACATGTTCAACCGATGTAGACAGTATGTAATACTATGTTTAATTGATGTACAGTGTCTGCATGCTGCTGGTTTGAAATGATTCACTAGCAAACTACGCCTTTAATTATTTCGGTATCATGACTCCCATTTATGCAGAGCATAAACTTGTTCAACCGGTATAGACAGAATTTAATACTATGTTTAATTGATGAACAGTGCCTGCATGCTGCTGGTTTTAAATGATTCCCTAGCAGAACAAATAGTACAATATCAATACTTTCCCTCATTAACTCAGACTGACATAACATTTTACTTGATATCAAAAAGCAATATTAAGATTGAATAATGTAATTTTATTTCTTTCTATTCCTTTGTAGTTTTTTGGTACTATCAACAAAATATAGAAACAGCAATGAATAACATATACATAACAGTAAAGTACAAATACAGTATTATTTCTTCTCAAACATATTCATCTACGAGTTCAAACGTGTGTGTATGTTCCAAAAATCCAGTATAACCATTGTCTCCCTGAATAGATACATATGAATGGAAAGAGGATGGTAATTATACGTTTTGATTGTTCAGTTGGACATTCATTTCTACTTAACCTTTCGATATCTATTAAGAGACCATTTTATTAAGCGACCACTTTTTGGCTGTCCCTTCGGTGGTCTCTTAAGACAATGTCTACTGTAGTAACCTCTCTTTAACAACTATTTCTTTACAACAAACACAACTTGTCTTTCTGTAGCGAGTTTGAAATGTATTTCTAAACGGAAAACTTAAAAAGTCTCGAATTTTAAAAGTGACCGCTTTTTCATGTTCCTCAAAACATGACTTTATTCCTCCACAAAACCATTGCTCACACTGATTTTCATTGGATGCTGTACACTCTAAAGTACTGATATAACGTATGCTTCCTAATAGACAATTCAGTTTATGATTTGGTTAAGTGGGAATTTAAAAAGAAAGTGCCGATATGTGAAAATATTCATATTTATTGACACAATTCGTATAATTCGAGAAAAACATATAAATTACCAAAAATAAGTTGACAAAAATGTAACCTAAAAGTCATTCATAAATCATTATCACATTTAGAATATCACAGACATGTGCCATACATTGGCTTGGGATATAAATAAAAGCAATGTATGTGTATGTTTAACAAACGTCACAATTAGCATCACGATGCGGTGTAGTTATTAAGCAAATCACACCGGTATAAGAATTCAGTTCTCTTTTTGTCAACTTTAATATGTTGTTTGGATGGTCAACGTTGCAAGCTGGACAGTCTTCTGCATCTCCGGCGTATTCACAGTAGTAGCAAATAGAAAACATTCTGAAACATTTAAATAAATTTTATTACGGACCACAATTAAATCAAATGCGATTCCATAAAACAGTTCAGTGTACGAGTAAATGTACACTGCTTAGACAAATATAATCTCTAATTACTATTTCGTGCGACTACTAACTCCTTTAAAGTTAATAATTATTAATGCGTGGAAGATTCCATCGACGTTTTTGGGAATGAATCGATTACATGTGTAACAATCCTACTGTTTTACCGTTATTCAATAACAAAACATGAAAAAAGTATTTTGAAATATGAATTACTTTTAATTGAGATTAAACAGATATACACAGATTATCGTTTAAGTAAGAATTCAAACTTTCAACTCCAGTAACATGATCATGTCGATTAGACATTCTAACTAGACTACATGTAACGTTTTCTTTTATCATTTGGCAAGTGGACTGTGCTTTCTTCCATTTTGCACCACGGCATACAGATATTTGGCTTGATGTCTGACAATGCTGCATACAGAAATGTCTTTCGCCTCGGTGTACAGTGGTTTGTTCACGTATTGCACGGCGGCGTACAGAATGCCAAATTTCAAACCTTCAAAACATCTATTTAAGCGAGTGTTGGCGGTAAAACAATGGTCATGTGTGAAGGGTTTGACCGTTTTAATAGATATATCCAAATAGATTAATAGAGGCATTCGTTATATAGCAAAAATCGCCAATTTTCTGTCGGTCTCTCGGTTCATTTTTACACTTTCCCAAAAAATCGTTTTCAGCTAGACATTACATGAAGATGCTAAGGTTCGATCAAAAACGACTAGTAACCGTTAATTCCCAATTTCAGGCTGTTTTTCTTCATACACACTTTATAATCGAGGACGTCATATTTAAAAATATCTGACAAAAAACAAATGTCACTTACCTTTTCATCATTTCATGTCCGCCATCTTGAAATCGTCGCAGTTTTTTGGCATACAGTTTCCATACAGTGTAATTGTTTCCTCCCAAGCAGGTTTCGCCCACATTTTGTGGGTGAAGAGTAGAAGTAATTCATGTCATATATATGAAGACATTTCTCCCCAGTATGAATATTACTACTGAGATAAATGATGTTTTCTAAATGACAAATTTAATTTGAAAGTATGTTTGCATGCATATCTAATATTTCTGAAATGGACTTAAAATTCTCTGGTCAAGACAAACACAATCACAGTCCAATATCCAACGTTTTATTCCCTTAACAGAGTGACATAATGTATTCTACATCAACCTAATAACTCTCTCTCTCATTAAAACATAATTAGCTGATTTTATATCTTTAATAAAGCAGGCCTTTTTATGTCCATTTTAGGAAAAATACCCAAGATAAATTGGGAAAATTTGCATCATAAAATATGCCAATTTGGGAAAAATTTAATTGCTTCAGCTGTAATTTTGGAAATTTTCATTGTTAAAAGAACAGGCTTTTCATATCTAAATTTGATATAAACAAGCATTCTTATCTATATATCTTATATTAGCTGTCAAAAAGACACAAAATATCCACAAACATTTAAGACGCAAGGGACAATAATGGACACTGTTATTCGAAGAGCTTCAAAGAGATATTATGAATCTTGACAGTAAATGAGGAAAAATGTAGTTAGCATTCAGTTGGAAAATATTGATTTTGAGGGGCACAGATTAAATGAGAAGGCATTGTAGTGTTCATCATTGATTTTAAACTATTTACATTGTAAAACATGTGCAAGCTCCTTTTATTTATAACAGCTGACGTCAAACTTGGAGAAGCCCCATAATTTATTTAGTCTTGATTTCATGTATACTGACTGTAATTGCAGGCATGTATCCAGGCATACGCACGTACGCCAATGCGTACAATTCATCAGAAAAAGTGAAAAAATAAAAGTTCCAAAAATGCAATAAAACTGAAGGCTGAGCGGGGATGGGGTTATGGGCAAATTCGCCTGACTATATCAGTTGTTTGACACTGTAATTTAAGTAGCATGGTAATGATAAAGAAAATGCCATATTAATTAACACTGATGGTCGAAATATAGCAAGAAAACGCACAGTTTGCCTCCTTATTTCAAAACTTTGTTAGCGGAGACCCCTAAACCCCCATCATTGGGAGGGAGGCCCCTTCCCACACCTACCAGCCCCCCCTCCCATTCACAGCCTTGCTGCTCATTTTGCACCTATGATGCTCACACTTGGCATACACTTCAAAACTGTCCAGGTACGTCCCTGAATTGTGTAAATGGCTTTTTTTAATGTACTTGATTATTTCTAGACAAAGTATTATCTTTGTGCATACCACTGTTAATATACTGAAACAGTAATCTAAAAATATTTGCATTTTCAGAAGTTAAATAAAACAATTTTGACGATACTGTAAATATAGTGTAATCTAATTAATTAGGCTTGGCCTAATTGACCTGTTAATTTTAATAATGATTAAATTTACGATCGACAGATTGTTTTTCTTTTGCCTTTAATACAAAAAGTTTTATGATGATTGAAACATGTACAGTAAAACCTCTATTATAAGACCGGCCTTTTGACTCTGAGAAACTGGTCTTCTGGGTTCCGTAGACCTGGGTTCGATTCCCGGTAGCGCCATTGACCAATTTTTCGTGTTTCTCAAACATGACTTTATTTCTTATTAAGTGGTATGTTGTAATATTGAGGTTGAATCAAGAGTGAAATTGGAATTAATAACCATGGTCTTATTATTGAGGTGGTCGTTAAATGAGGTTTTACTGTACCTCTTCTTCTTCTTCTTCATACAAAACACAGTCAAGATTGACTTTTACGTTTCGGCTCAGAGTGATTAAGAAATAGCAGAAATAATAGGATAGGTAGAGAGAGTCAGATCAAAGGCAGAAAGTAGAGAAGGTTGCCCAACTGTTTTCCTTCCCTCATGGCAGACCAAACCGGCTACCGTAGCGGTCCCCGGGTATTCCCCCGACCGGCGCAGCTCCAGCAATCATCGGTACTTGTACTAACAATTAGGGCTAATCAATTTAGAATTTGAGTGTTGCAAGCACCTGTCTGAAATGTACCAGATCTGGGGCCTCGGCTATGGTTGCCGGTAGACTGTTCCAAGATGCCACTGTCCGAGGGAAAAAGCTATGCTTGAGAGTGTCAGTTGTAGAGGAAATGTGCCTGTAGCATTTTCAGTGCTTCTTCTTAGTATGTGTACGTGCTGGTGTGAGTAATGAATCCACTGGGATGTCGACATGGTTGTTAACGATCTTGTAGAACATGGTTAGTTGTTGTTTTGTTCTCCTGGATTCCAGTGACTCCCATCCAAGGTGATCTAACATGTCACTCACACTGCTTGTGTTGCGATATCTGTTGGTCGAATATCTCGCTGCACGTCGTTGGACCATTTCCACTTTTCTTGTTGCTGTTGCCGTGTATGGGTTCCAGATACTAGCACTGTACTCGAGTCCAGACCTCATCAAGGCGTAGTAAGTAGACGTTTGGTTTCCTGGTTGTTGGTGTGTAGGTTCCTTCGAAGAAATCCCAGCATGCTGTTGCCCTTTTTTACAACCCTGTTTATGTGGGTATTCCAGGATAAGTTGGAGGTCAGGTCTACTCCCAGGTACCGTGCTGTATCTACCTCCTGTAAAGCTTGACCTTTGAGGGAATAATCGGTGATAATGGGGCTCTTGGATCTTGTAAGTCGGAGGGTGTTACATTTATCTGGATGAAACAACATACCCCATCTCTTTTTCCAGCTGGCCAATGCGTTCAAATCTTGTTATACCCCCACAAACGAAGTTTGAGGGGGTATATAGGAGTGAGCTTGTCGGTCGGTCTGTCGGTCGGTCGGTCTGTCTGTCGGTCGGTCGGTCTGTCGGTTTTCATGGTTTCCGGACGATAACTCGTGAAAGGCTAGACAGATTTGAAAAAGTTTTGGTACACAGGTGTAACATCAGAAGATACAGGTCAAGTTCGATATTGGGGCTGGTGGGGCCAAGGTCAAGGTCACTGTTACTAAAAATAGTTTCTCTTACTTTCACTTACTAGCAAATGGTTTGTTTTTAGTTGTAAACGACTTATCTTTCTGTGAAAATAACTGTTATTTCTAGCATATTGTTTGATATATTTTGCATTGATTTAGTTCCATTTTGCCCAGCTTTTTGTGAGCAATTCTATACAAGTTCAGTTTTTTATTTCACAGGAACTGTTGATTAGTTCTTACTGTTCTGTTGGCAGCATTTTTGGTTTATTACATTCAGATACTAGCAAATGGTTTGTTTTTGTTGTTGAAGACTCGCCTTTCAGTGAAAATAACGGGATTTCTTTTAAAATCCATTGAAATAAGGCATAATATAATGTTATATCCAGGTAGTTTGATTATTTGATTAAATCTGTGAAACTGCAGTCAAGGACAATGGAACAAAATGTCTTGATTGCGAATATAAATTGTATCAATTTAATACGCTTTGTTGCTATATTTGTTCGAATTTGAATGCAAAATGTTCAGATCTTGGGAGTTAAAATCAAATATATTGGTGTTACTAGTTCATACTCTAGTCGAATGTATCATTATATTTCTTTGTGACAAAGTGCTATATATTACTGTTCATTTTTTCTATTTTATTGATTTTGACCTGACTCCCATACTGTGGTATTCATATCACCTCCGAAATATTAAAATGTACACAATTCTTATTATAACCCCACTTCAAAATATGCAATGGGGGCTATATGGGAATCACCACTTGTTCCGTCATGTCACATAACATGGTTTTCCATGAATTATTTCTACCAAGCCTAGTTGTGTATATTGTCGGCACATTCTGATTGTGGTCCTGTAGTGATAGATAGTGATAGATAATTTCATTGTCTTGACTGGCGGCCATCTTTGAATTTATCAAAAATATGTCTGACAAAGCGGTATTGTGGGGGTATTAATCACCTTCAGTGATAGCTCTAGTTGGAGTTGTTCTGCATCTTTTTTACTGGTGATTTCTTTGTACACTGCACAATCATCAGCAAACAGTCTTGTGTTTGACTGGACACAGTCGGGTAAGTTGTTGATGAAGACCAGAAAAAGTAGTGGTCCGAGGACAGTTCCTTGAGGGACACCGCTCACTACAGGGGCATCATCTGAAGTGGCTCCATCAACAACAACTCTCTGTATCCGGTTGGTCAAGAAGGACTTTATCCACTAGTTGATTACCTCGTATACCATAATGGTGAAGCTTAAGGATTAGTCGTTGGTGTGGGACACTGTCAAATGCCTTGGAGAAGTCGAGGATTACCATGTCTACCTGTTTCTTCTTGTCCAGACTTGTTGCTAATTCTTGTGTTAGAGTGGCTCTGAAACCGTGTTGACAATCAGTTAGGATGGAGTGCTGGTTCAGATGTTTCATGATATGGCTTGTAAGTATGTGTTCTTGAAGCTTACAACAAATGCTGGTCAATGAGACAGGTCTGTAATTACTGGCTTTGAACCTTTCCCCTTTTTTGAAGATGGCTGACACATAAGCCTGCCCCCAATCATTCGGAACTTTCCCACAGTCCAGTGTCTTCTTGAAGAAGGCAGTTAGAATTGGTGCCAGTTCTTCCGCTAGTTGATTCAGAATCCTAGCTGGAATCATGTCTGGACCACATGCTTTGCTAGGGGTTATCTTACTTATCTTACTTAGGAGTTTAAAAACTCCTTCTGTGGTGATGTTGATGTCCGGCATTGAAGGGTAGGGTTCTCCATCAGGGGTAACAATGTTTGTTGTGTCTTCTTGTGTGAAGACCGATTCATACTGTCTGTTTAAGATATTGGCCTTTTCCATTGGGTCAGCATGCATTCTTCCATGTTCTATTAGTGGCGATATACCGACATTATCTTTCCAGCGACTCTTGATGAAGGACCAAAATCTCTTTTGTTTGCTTGCTGTTCCATCTTCGTCCGAGTCAATGATGTTTTCAACATACCTCCAGTACTCTTGTCTCTCTTCTTTTTGTACAGTTGATTTGAATTGTTTGTACTTTGAGATGTCAGATGCCTTTCTAGATTTTCTCTGTCTATTGAACAATTTTATTTTCTTTCTATGGAGGGCTTTTATTCTTCTACTAAACCAAGGTTTTTGCTTATGATCTCTGATGGTTGCTTGAGGGATGTATTTATCCATTAAATCTTTCAATTTTGTTTTGAAGATGTTCCAAGACGAGTCAACGTCGGATGAGGCGACAGTTTTGGCATATTCTTCTGAGAATTGTCGCAGTTCCTGTTTGATCGACTGCAAGTCTGCTTTATTGTACCTATAGACAGTATGTGAATGGCTTTTCTTCGGAAATGGGTGGAGACTTGGGCGGAGACTTGATTCGATGAAGACTGTATCATGGTCTGAAATGCTAGGTATGACATGGACTTGGTTGATCAACGTCTCATTGTTTGTAAAGAAAAGGTCTAAGATGTTGGCAGTATCCTCTGTGGTGCGGGTTGGTTCCCTAACAACTTGTTCAAGGAAGGAGTCTTTGGCTATGGTTAGTAGCTGTTCAATCTGGGCTCCATGTGAAGGATACGGGCCAACTGTATCTTCTACCCAGTTGATATGCGGAAGGTTGAAGTCACCCCCAATCCATAGGTGTGAATATAACATGAGTTCTCTTTCTAGAAGCTCTCCAGAAAAAATCTTTTTCTCTATTTAATAACTTTTTCTTGCAGTATGAGTATTCCTTATTGTTGCAATATTATATTCCTCGCCTGATTATCATCTGTATGACACTTGGTGAAAATGTTTGCCTCCATGAAATCTAGGTGAAGTTTGAAATTAAGTCATCTGGGATCAAAAAGTAGGTCACTAGGTCCAATTATAGAACAATCTTGTTAACACTCCTGTGGTCACATTTTTTTAAAATGTTTGTCTAATAAAATATAGGTCAAGTTTAACTTGGGTTGTCTGGGGTCAAAAAGTAGGTCAAATTGTCAAATCATAAAAATCTTTATAGGCACTCTACCGGCTACACTTTTAACATGAACTACATGAAACTTGATCAGTTTGAAATGCAAGTCAAACGTTATACTGGGTTACGTAGGATCAAAAACTAGGTCACACAGCTAAATCAATAAAGAATCCTTAGAGGCCGCATTTTCAACTCAAGCTACATGAAATTTTGTCCGAATGTTTATCCCAATGATATGTATTGGGTCACATGGGGTAAAAACTAGGCCACAGGGTCAAATGATGGAAAATCCTTGTGGATCTCTAGAAAACACATTTTCTACCAGGTCCTGAATTTTTATTTAACAACATTTTGACCTATTATTATGCATGATTGCTTATAACATATTTTGTGTGTTTTCAGGGATGCTAAACCAGATATCACCGTGGCTGATACATGGCCTAGATTGAAGACAAAATTGTTCGGTGAAAGTTTTAAAAGGAGATGTGAGTTCATTTTTCTACTGATCTAAAATTCAGTATAACAAAATGATTTTAGTCATGTTTTCCTTCAGCATTCAGCAGTCGATTGGTGTTACAGTGTGTAGAGATGAAAATATGAAATCTCGAATAAAAGTCCACAATGGGGATAAATAATATTATGCTCTCTGTTTTAACTCTTGTAAAAAAGTATTTTGGCACAACTTTGTATGTTGATGTCAATATTTGAGTGCCACTGTACGATTTCCAATATCTTCTTTAACCATGTACTGACAGTAAACAATATTTGCCCCATATGGCAATATGAAAACAAAATGACCATATGGAGTAAATATTGTTTCCTGCTTGCAAATAGAGACATCACATGTTGCGTTTTCTTGAAATGACGTCACTTACAGAAGAGGTTGTAAATCCCATAGCAGCACTCATTTTATGACATTATATATTTTGACATTGCGCATATATTATTTTTTTGCATTGTGTAAAGAGATTCATATAAATGTAGTTTGTAAAAAAGTTACCTAATTTTGATAAAGGCTTAAAGCCCATTTTGTTGAAATATTAATAGCGAGTTAAAACAGAGAAAATATGAAAAAATGTAAATTTTTATTCTTGATTTGTATTTAATTTGAATTTTCAAAGTGCCATTAATACTAAAATACTGTTAAAGAAAGAGCCACTTTCCCTAGGTCAGTTCCGATTTTATGTAAATGATTTGATTTGATTTGGTCAGTTCCAAGCTCTAGGCCGTAAAACTTTATATTACCCATACTGTGGTGAATAGACTAAAATTATAATTGTAGTACATGTATCATTAACTTATTGTCAATATGGATGTGAATCAGGCTTCATTCATGATAATGTTTTCAATGTTAGAGATTGATGATTTAACATTGTTTGTATTTTCTTAGAAGATGAATTCCTTGGCGTCCAACCCATCTATACAAACACCAAGAGGAACACCCAAGTTTGTCCGACTTGATTCAAAACATCATTGCCAAGTATGCAAAGGCGTTGCTCGAGATGCAATGCAGACAAGTTGTGGACATCGTATGTGTCAGAACTGCATTGAAGAATTTTTTAAAGACGCTACAGGTCCTGTAATGTGCCCAGGTGGAGACGACTGTGAGATGCAGACGAGAGAGCAAGTAAGGGGCCACTAGGGGTTGAATCATAACAAATCTGCATATAAATACAGCTATCAATATTTTGCTCCAGGGGGGTGATGGCAGGCTGACCCAGGGGAATTCGACAATTTTCCCCCCCTAGAGCCAAACCTGCTGTCTAAATCCCTCTGTGGGAGATTCTTATTCCTACTTCACGGATCTATGAAAAATCTGATCAAAGTCTTAATTTCCAGGATCTAGAATCATTCAGGGTGCTAAATTCTGACTTGTCAGGAATCGTGTTCTGTCTTAAGTCCAGTGTAAAATATTGATAAGAGCATAAATAAAAAGCAGATATTGTTGTTTCAAGTTCACCCTAAATTTTGTTACCTAATGTCGGAAAACTTTGTTTAAAAACTTTAAATCATCATTTGTATTATACTTCTTGGTTGTAAACTTAGTACATTTGTATAATAATGCTGTTCATCTTAGGTGAACTTTTAGTCAATATCTTTTATAATAGTCCTTTAAAACGATTTATAAATTGGATACTTTGATAGCAGAATAGATTCAAATGCTGTTTCAAGAAGTTGAAGTTTTTCATTTTAACTTATGAGAAATGGTTGGTTAAGCAATCTGACTTACCCCACACTATAGTATTATATGAACATGTTATATGGTCGGTATTGACATGTATACTTATAAAGGTGTATGTGTATGCATAATTATTACCTTGGCCCAGTTTCATGAAATAACTTCAATTTCTGCTCAAACATGCCTTCAAATTATTTCTTCTTGTTTCAAAAGTGTTGTTGGAGTTTCTTTTTATTGAACGTTTCACATTGATTAATAATGATCCTTTCATTAGTTTTCTAGAAAATATTTGAAATCCGCATTTTCTATTGATGAAATATAGAAGAAAACAGAGTTAAGTTCAAGTTCAGTTACCGTTTTATGTAAAATTTCCTATATTTTTCCTATATTTTGTTGACTAACTGGTTGACGGCCTGCTATCTTCTAAAGTCTTTACAATGTCAAGATAATCATTTGAACTAGAGACAATATTATCATCAGCATAATTACGCAGTCCACGATTAGACACAAAATAGAAAATATCACCTAAAAAATGTTAAACAACACAGAACCAAGGATTTAGCCTTGTGGGACACCTTTTATCATATATTGATGAGTGCTTTTGAAAGATCCTGTTTTTATATACTGTTATTTACTAGATAAATAAGTAAGTTTCAAGCATCTTCAAAAGCATGATAAGCATTTAAGTAGAACAAAAGAATGTCACGAGGTAAACATTCAAACGCTTTGGTATTTCTGTTAACATCTAGCTTTTTTTCTGTAAATATCAGGCCTTTTAATTTATCTTTTATTAAGTTCAATCATATCAAAAACTATTTGGTTCCTTTATAAAGTATTTGTATAAACAGCATTCAAAAAATACAGGTAGCGATTTTACGCTGCTTACACAAAAGCGTAATTTCTTGACAGACTCATGGTAAGTTTCCTATTAATTCATGATTTTATCTACGAGAATAATATATTCAGCTTACCTAATGTAAAAAGCAATCTTTTATGATATTAAATCCTCAATAAAAATATGTGGTTGATATTAAACAATCCTGATTAAAGAAGTTTTCACATATCAATTCAATCATGATATTTATGTACAAGTTGGTAATTTCCTCCTCATTTCAGATATTTTTGTCAAAATTTAATTGTACTTACCGGTGTAACAGGCCAGTTCTTCCCCCCAGTCCAGTTCTTCCCCGGGGAAGTTCTGGACCAGTCCAGTTCTTCCCTGGGGAGGTTTTGGACTAGTCCAGTTCTTCCCCACCCAGTCTGTTTCTTCCCCGGGGAAGTTCTGTACTGGTCCAGTTCTTCCCCCCTAGGAAATTATTTTATTTTCAACTTTCACGCCCTAGAAAATATCTAATTTTTCGTGTGAGGGTGGGGAAGTTCTGGACCGGCCCAGTTCTTCCCCCCTAGGAAATTATTTTATTTTCAACTTTTTAACGTTGAAAATGTTCTTATTTTTCATGTTAGGGTGGGGAAGTTTAGAAAGTTATTTTATTTTTTCAACTTTCAGCTGGTCTAATTCTGTCCTTCTAGTTAAATACTTTATTATTTGTGTCAGTGTGGGGAAGTTCTGGACTAGTCCAGTTCTTCTCCCCTAGTAAAATATTTTATTTTTTCTTCTGAGGGTGGGGAAGTTCTGGACTAGTCCAGTTCTTCCCCCCTAGGAAATAATTTAATTTTCAACTTTTTAACCTTGAAAATTTTCTTATTTTTCATGTTAGGGTGGGGAAGTTCTGGACCGGTCCAGTTCTTCCCCCCTAGGAAATTATTTTATTTTTTCAACTTTCAACTGGTCTTATTCTGTCCTGACCTAGTTAAATACTTTATTATTTGTGTCAGTGTGGGGAAGTTCGGGACAAGTCCAGTTCTTCTCCCCTAGTAAAATATTTTATTTTTTCTTCTGAGGGTGGGGAAGTTCTGGACTAGTCCAGTTCTTCCCCCTAGGAAATAATTTAATTTTCAACTTTTTAACCTTGAACATTTTCTTATTTTTCATGTTAGTTTGGGGAAGTTATGGACCGGTCCAGTTCTTCCCCCCTAGGAAATTATTTTATTTTTTCTTCTGAGGGTGGGGAAGTTCTGGACTAGTCCAGTTCTTCCCCCTAGGAAATAATTTAATTTTCAACTTTTTAACCTTGAACATTTTCTTATTTTTCATGTTAGGGTGGGGAAGTTCTGGACCGGTCCAGTTCTTCCCCCCTAGGATTTGTTTTGATTTTTTCAACTTTCAGCTGGTCTAATTCTGTCCTGACCTAGTTAAATACTTTATTATTTGTGTCAGTGTGGGGAAGTTCGGGACAAGTCCAGTTCTTCTCCCCTAGTAAAATATTTTATTTTTTCTTCTGAGGGTGGGGAAGTTCTGGACTAGTCCAGTTCTTCCCCCTAGGAAATAATTTAATTTTCAACTTTTTAACCTTGAACATTTTCTTATTTTTCATGTTAGGGTGGGGAAGTTCTGGACCGGTCCAGTTCTTCCCCCCTAGGATTTGTTTTGATTTTTTCAACTTTCAGCTGGTCTTATTCTGTCCTGACCTAGTTAAATACTTTATTATTTGTGTCAGTGTGGGGAAGTTCTGGACTAGTCCAGTTCTTCTAAATATTTTATTTTTTCTTCTGAGGGTGGGGAAGTTCTGGACAGACGGACAAGGGTAAATCTATATTAAAATCCTAGGGGAGAAGGACTGAACTAGTCCAGAACTTCCCCACCTAAGACAAAAAGAATAATATTTTACAAGGGGAAAAGAACTGGACTAGTCCAGAACTTCCCCACCCTAAGACAAAAATAATAATATTTTCCAAGGGGAGAAGAACTGGACTAGTCCAGAACTTCCCCACCCTAATTCAAAAATAATAATATTTTACAAGGGGAGAAGAACTGGACTAGTCCAGAACTTCCCCACCCTAAGACGAAAAAATAAAACAATTTCCAAGGGGAGAAGAACTGGACTAGTCCAGAACTTCCCCACCCTAAGACAAAAATAATAATATTTTACAAGGGGAGAAGAACTTCCCCACCATAAAGCGCAAACAAATAAAAAAACTCTAGTCCAGAACTTCCCCACCTTGACACAGTATTTAACTAGGGGAGAAGAAATAGACTAGCAGAAAGTTGAAAATAAAATATTTTACTAGGGGGGAAGAACTGGACCAGTCTAGAACTTCCCCACCATCACATGAAAAATTAGATAATTTCCAGTGTGAAAAATTATTTTCTAGGGGGGAAGAAATGGACTGGGTGGGGAAGAACTGGACTAGTCCAGATCTTCCCCGGGGAAGAACTGGACCAGTCCAGAAGTTCCCCGGGGAAGAACTGGACTGGTCCAGAACTGCCCCGGGGAAGAACTGGACCGGTCCAAAACTGCCCCGGGGAAGAACTGGACCGGGGCAGTTCTGGACTGTTACACCGGTATTCACTCCAGGTCATTAAGTATTTTAAAATGATGCTATACATAACAATCTGGGTATAATAATCTTTTAAAACACATGAAGATCAACAAAACAATGGATGTTGGTCACACGAGCATGTCATGTCGTGCATTTAACCCATTGATGTGAAAAAGTCAATATTAAATAGTTCAATTTCGACAAAACTTACCATTCATAAATGTTGGAAGACCCTGGCTAAGTGACAAGTCTTTAAAGTAATGTTTGAAGTCCTGCTAGTGAAATACAATGTTCTCGCAGACAACAAAGGCACCGCGTCTCGACTTGTTAGATCAAGTAGTCGGGCCAATGTTTGATGAGACGCACATCTATAATTTTCTACTCGCAGAGTTCAAAGGCGCCGCGTCGTCTTCTAGTTTCAGAGATCGACCGTTGTGTGTGGTGACTTTGTCAATGATGCACATTTTGATTGACGTGAAATGCTTTATGACCAGGCATGGTGCAAGAACTGTAGGCCGTCAGCACGACTTTCCCAAATATACCCAAATACACCAAAATATGCCCAAATTCTCTTCAAATATACCCAAATACGGTATTAAGAACCATTATATTGACATATTAATATCCCTAATTGCCAACAGATTGTTAATTGAGCAATTTTGCAATACTGATAATTGAAATAAAAGAAAATTAACCATTTATGGAAAAATTGTAATAATAAAATTTACTAATCCCAAATATTTGCTATGCTCTACATTCCTTAGTTGTTCCTTAACATGTTGTTCAAGAATTTAACAAGCTCATTTATAGTTTTATTTGGGATAATAAAAAGGAAAAAAACAAAACACATTGATAGGAGATAAACTAAATGGTTGACTTAGAGTTTGTATCTAACAAAACAAGTAACGTCACTGCCAACTGGAAAGTTATTACAACATTTAACTTAAACAAGTACTGGAACATTTTGCTTATTTTTTACATGAATTTGGATAGTCTTAAGAACCTTCCTTTTATGAATTAACCCATATTTTACAATAAATGTTCTTGTGGTATGGATCCAAGTGAAAAATAAATCTAATGGAATTATCCCATATGTATTTGGGTACATATGATCCATGTTTATGCCTCTTTACTGTAATATAGCTCATTATTTATATTTTATACTACTTTATTACCTTCCATAACCATTTAAAAACTTATATTTCAACATAAAATTACCGTATTTGGAGAAATCGTAACTATTTGGGTAAATCGTGCCACCCTTGTAGGCCATCCCATTTTTCACGCGTGATTGGTCCAATCAGTTGTTTTACGCGATGGATTATGCTTTTGTTCTGGTGAATAACGGACAAATATCGATAGGTACAAAAAATACAATTAGATATAATTATAAAATTAATTGTCACTCGAAATCGGCAATTTTCACATGTATTTTGTGAGTGTCGCAGGGGGTAATTTTCATGGGTAACAAATAATACAAACGCTGCCAAAATATCGCAGTTCCTAAAGAGAAATGACTATATTTTAGCTTTGTTTTAAATAATCAATAAGTTCTGTTTTGAAATATTTTCAAACAGTAATGCATACATAAGTTTTATATATTTTCATCTACCTATTTATTAAAACAAATACGAAATTTATTAAAACGTAGTAAGCACAACGCTTCATTTGGTGAGTGGGGTAAGTTGGTGTTCCTTCTTTATGGTTAATACATGTATGTCTTTAGATTTATAACGCGGTCAGTTATAACGCCATCGTGAGTCTTGGAGCCCCCCGATTGTGTTATAATGGAGTTGCAGTGTAATGAGAGCTGCTATGGGATTTACAACCTCTTCTGTAAGTGACGTCATTTCAAGAAATGACGTCACTTAGAGAAGAAGTTGGAAATCATACAGCGGCGCTCTAATGTGTTTAAATTTACTAGCTAACACCCGATCCTAGTGGACGCCGTGAGGTCAGGAATTTACCGGTATACTGTGTCTTCAAAGAAGATGGTTGCGATACGATATTAAAATGGAAGGACCTTGAGGTATGTACACAAACTATTTTTTCAAACTTAAGGGCATTTCAAAGAGAAGCTGTTAGATTGAATAAAGTTAGAGTTTGAGAAACACAAATGCCCTGTTTGAAATAAATGAGAGGTTTTTAATGTACAGTAAAACAGTTTTGGATCAAACACAGCAAATACAAACAGGTTCTTAAGTCCCGGCAAAATCCCTTCTTATTTCATATTATTTAACAGTAGATCACTCGAACAGAGAAAGGTCGAAGACTCCAACAGGATTTGCGGTCCCTAGCTATCATTTCATTCATTGTTCACCATAGATAGGTCGAACAATTTAATAATTCACACCTTTCATTGATCGCTTAATATTCTGTTGTTCCTTGTCGGTAAGATAAGCGACACATGTTATTGGCACGTCGTGGTAATTACTTCATGGTTGTACGATGTACAAACGATTCATGTGTATAAGAATATACAAATCACTTATTAAATCTGTTTTTCTTTCATTTCCTTTTTATGCCCCCACTCTGAAAGAGGGGGCACATAGATATGCCCTTATCCGTCAGTCCTTCCGTCCGTCACAAAATCTTGTGTCACTCATATCTCCAAAAGAATATGAGCCAGAGTCATAAAACTTTACAGGAATGTTCACCAGCATGTGAAGTTGTGCACCTGGGTTTTCATGGTTGGCTGTGTCCAGTAAGTGCAGAGTTATAGCCCTTGACTTAGTTAGAATATAGCCTACATAGTGTGCAATCTTGTGTGACTATATCTCCAAAAGAATATGAGCCAGAGTCATAAAACTTTACAGGAATGTTCACCAGCATGTGAAGTTGTGCACCTGGGGTTTCATGTTTGGTTTTGTCCAGTAAGCGCAGAGTTATGGCCCTTGACTTAGTTAAAATATAGCCTACAGAGTATGCAATCTTGTGTCACCCATATCTCCAAAAGAATATGAACCAGAGTCATAAAACTTGACAGGAATGTTAAAATATAGCCTACAGAGTATGCAATATTGTATCGCGCATATCTCCAAAAGTAAATGAGCCAGAGTCATAAAACTTAATAGGGAGGCTCACCCAGCCTGTATAGTTGTGCACCTGGGGTTTTATGAATGATTACGCCCAGTAAGTGAAAACGTATCACCATAATCAGCACAGTTGTTCACTTGGTAATTTTGATACACATTCACAAACTATGAGCAGAATGATGGCATTTGCTTCTGTGACAAAGGCAGGAAGTGGGGGCATCTGTGTCCTATGGACACATTTCTAGTTAATTATTATGAATAATTCTGCGACTTGATCCACGTACATTCAGTATGGAAACACAAACAACACACATATGACATGCGTTCAACATACTTAGTACACTTGCACCGGGAAAAGTCAGTTCCTACATAAAAATTATACACGTATACTGTAGATGCCTCGAACAATAGATGGCCCAAACTAATTGCTATGTCGGACGACAGTTTGAGGTTTCGAAGTTTTACTGTATTGTTATCAACGCTGTTACAGTGGAACAGTATTTACTTGCCAATTTTGAGTATTTGCATAAATTATAGAATTTTCGTCAGTAAAATACAAGCAATGTCTTTCAAAATATGTCCAGTTATTGCATGAGAGAACAGTGAATGTGTCTGAAGAGAATCAGTGCAGATTAATGATAGCTGAATAAGAACCGGATTGAAAAAATCCTTGGTGCTTTCCATTTTA
The DNA here is from genome assembly GCA_032209605.1 of Mactromeris polynyma. Taxonomy (NCBI): domain Eukaryota; kingdom Metazoa; phylum Mollusca; class Bivalvia; order Venerida; family Mactridae; genus Mactromeris; species Mactromeris polynyma. Next base: position 57,994,766 of record JASFXZ010000002.1, on the reverse strand, counting down.
TTGTTGTTTTGATTTTATTGTTGTAAACGTTACAGAATCACGTAAAAGATTGTGAGTATCAACTTGTACCATGTCAGAACTCGGGATGTGATATGAATATCCCTAAAGTCCGCCAGAAACAACACCAGAAAGAAGAATGTGAATTTAGGCTGGAGCCATGTCGGTATTGCCAAATATATGTACCAATGGCATTGATGGAGGTATGTATCACTATGTGTAAATGTATCTATCCAAAGATGGGATAATTTCTGACCTGTGGATGATTAATTCATACATTGAGTATTGATGCTTGAGGAAATGAAAGTTGCTGTTGTTGAAAATACTGTTATGCACTGGGTCATTTACTCTAATAACAATACCCCCATCAAATTCCACATGATTCTTACAATCAGCTGCTAATTAGTTCACTCTCAATCTGATCAAAGCTGATAATTGTGTTTCTTGTAATATTTTTTTATGGCATTAGCATCTTAATGGGTTTTATTTTATTACATTTTTAAATCAGAATTAGCGACTGATCCTGTTGCATTGAATCTGATATTTATTCTACTGTGATAATACTCCCTTATAAGTCTATTCAGAATGGCTTTGTACTGTTGTTTAATTAATTGGTTGTTTTATTATTTGTACGGTACATAGATGAGACTGAAATAAAGAAAATATGTAAGTAAGTAAATCTTTTATTTGTCACTAGCAAGGATCATAGTCCCGCATCTATGATACATACATGGTTATGAACCTGTGTCACTTGTCGTAGCAAGTGTGGGCGTGAAATGATGTAAACCAAGATGGTAACACATAGCTCTGTTCTGAACATTGTCGTACTTCTAATAGGCTCTACATCCCCATACAGACGAACAATAATCTAATACTGCAGTACCTTTGGTTCAAATATAAGACAGCTTTCTCTGTTCTTCATACACATAGCCATTTTTCTCTGATATTATTGATTTAACTAATGAGTCTACTGATACGGGGTACATATCATAGTGACTGTAAGGGTGTAATAATCAGCTTCAGTTTGGCCATTTATATTGTCAATCTAAATTTGGGATATTGACTTGGTATAGAATAAGCTACTTGTTACATTAATTGTTTTTCGGAATAGCCGTACTAACATGGTTTTGCTATTTGCATATCAGTGTTGTGTAAACCAATCAAATCTTACGTTAACCACCAAGGCAATTTCTCTTCAACCGAACAACATTTATAACCTTGACGCAGATTGGTTAATATTTTGATATAGGGTGCGCAACAAATCTTAACATTCAAATTGCACCGACCATTTTTTTTCAAGATATTTCTTTCAAGATACTTCTTGTTAGATCCTCTACTGTGTAGACATAGACAATTTATTTAGTGTTAACTATTACATGCATTAAAACTGCCTACTGTACTAGAAATTTATTCAATCAATAGTATTATTTATCATTTCGCAACAATATAGGTACAACACATGAATTATATAGTTTTTCAAATGATTTAAAACTGAATTCCTTCATATTATGTACTTGGCTAATGATACTGCCCAAGTCCATTTTTGTCGAGCCTGCTTGCAGTGAGCTCGACATAGTCGTTGCAATGGCAGTTCAGTGTATGTGTGTGAGTGAGCGCGTTCGGATTTTCCTTGTCAGGACCATTACTCTGTCACATATTTGAGGTCAAGGTCACACTTGGAGGTCAAACATAAAAAAAAAATATGTCTATTAAAGACATCTTTTCCAGACTGTAACACTGTCATTTATTGAGGGATCTTCAAATGTCTTGGCACAAATGTTCACCATGATGAGACAGAATGTCTTGTGCAAGACCCGTGTCCATAGCTCAAAGGTCAATGTTACACTTAGAGGTCAAACCTCAAAAATGGGTCTAAAACATTTTGTCCGGAGTATTGCAACGTCATTTATTGTGGGGCTTTCAGATAACTTGGCACAAATGTTCACCATGATGAGATGGCGTGTCCAGCACAAGACCTGTGTCCGTAGCTCGATGGTCAAGTTTACAATTAGTAGCCAAATGTCAAATTTTGGGTGTAGATTTCTTTGTACGGACCATAATTCTGTCATTTATTGGGGGATTTTCGAATAACTTGGCACAAATGTTCACCATGATGAGACGGCATGTCCCTGCAAGATCTGTGTCCATAGCTGAAAGGTAAATGTCACACTTAGAGGCCAAACCTCAAAAAATGGGTCTAAAACATAGTCCGGAGTATTGCATGTCATTTATTGTGGGGTTTTCAGATTACTTGGCACAAATGTTCACCATGATGAGACGGCATGTCCCGTGCAAGACCCGTGTCCATGGCTTAAAGGTCAAGGTCACACTTAGTGGTCAAATGTCAAATTTTGGGTCTAGATTTCTTTGTCCGGACCATAATTCTGTCATTTATTGGGGGATTTCCAAATAACTTGGCACTTATCTTCACCATGATGAGAGGGCGTGTCCCGCGCAAGACCTGTGTCCGTAGCTAAAAGGTCAAGGTCACACTTGGAGGTCAAATGTCAAAAATGGATCTAAAACATCTTGTCCAGACCATAACACTGTCATTTATTTGGTGATTTTTAAATTACATGGCACAAATATTCACCATGATGAGATGGTGTGTTGCACATGTCGATAGCTCAAAGGTCAAGGTCACTCTTGGGGGTCAAATGTAAACAAAAAATTACCCAAAAACGTCTTTTCTTGAATATTACACTTTCATCTTTGGGAGATTTTCAAATTACTTGGCACAAATGTTCAATGTGTTGGGCAAGACCCTTACCCTACCTGTACATAGCTCAAAGGTCAAAATCACACTTGTAAATCAAAAGTAAAAAATGGGTATAATAGATATGCACTGTATAGCATTATAAAACTGTATTCTCTTAATCTCTTGACAAGAAGCGTGCTCGTCATGTTTCCCTTGGGCATCTAGTTCATACTTTTTGTTCATCGTGCACAGATTTAATGTTATTGTCTATCACTCCATACAGGATATCCGTAGCCATTTTTTCAGTTTTTGGGGAAGTATTGCGGGTTATTTGATAGGGGGAATTTGCATCATGAATCACCAAATTTGGGTATTTATAAGGCTAAAATTTTGAATTATTTTACTGACGGGGATTTTCTTTCTCAATAGGGGAAAATATATATTCTTTGGGGACCAATATGGGCCCAAAATTTGCCATAAAAAAGGACTGATCCTTCTCCTTCCGAAGTCCAAGATGTTGAATCCTTCACCAGAATTCATGCGGGTTTGATGTTTTCTATATCATTGGCATGTTTTCTATATCTGTTGCTAGCATTTTTTCATGTTCATGTTCACATTGCCTTCATCATTGTCAAACATAATGCTGTTACATTTTCAAAACATAAACCAGGATGTAGATTGACTGTTCATTCTGCAGTTTAGATATTCAAGCTCTTTCTTGCACATATAGTCCCATATAGCCATTGCAGCTCATCATTCCAGTATGTTTTTTTGTGGTTTGAGTAGATTGTTATAGCAGATACTTGTATACTTTTCAGAGACACATTCAACAAGAATGCTTGAATGTACAACTTACCTGTCCGTACAGTTGTAGTACCCAAGTTTACCAGAGAGAAGAGGTATTGTTACGATATACAGTCTAACCTGTTTTAAGGGAAGTGCGGGAAATTGCTGAATATGCCACATATGACAGGGAGTCGCTTAATACAGGAACAACAATGTACATGCTGACCCGGCGCAGATATTAGGCTCCGAAAAATGGCAAATTACGATTTTTTTTTAATTGCACAAAATTGTGAAAATTAATATCATAACTTTTGTCTGAATGAAGAAATAATAAATAATTAATGACATTGCAAACCGTTTTGAGATATCCAGATGTGCTCATTACAGTGACTCACATTTCCAGGTTAGATTGTACATGTGCAAGTTTAATTGGCTATCAAATGATTTTAATTTAACTTTCGTTATGATATTAGGAAAAGGTAGAAAAAAATTGACAATATTTCTCCTTTTTTAATCAAATTTTGATAAATAACTTTAAGACTCATAATAGATATTTTAGAATTTACTCAAGTATATGTTTCTCTATCGCTTGTTTGCCTGTAGATACTGGTGATTATTTTATATTAACAAAACATATACCTTTTTTCTTGCACTAAGGTCGGAACTTCCAAACCTTTCGATTGCACATGCTGAAACAATTGATACATGTAAATATATTTAAGACAGTTACTGATTTCATACTTAAGTATTTTCATGAAATCTGGACCACGTAAATTATTTAAATCATAGTGAAAATATCTTGTATTTGGAAGATTTAAATTGATGTTCAATTTGTTTCTAATATTTTTGCAATTCCATTGTATATACCTGTCGTTTTTTCTGTTTCGTTATACAGTTAAACAACCACAAGGAATTTTGTCTAAATAAACCCACTACGTGTAAATTCAAGAGTGTTGGTTGCACGTACGAGGTAAGTTCTGTTTTGTTGGTGCAATAGAGTAGGGGCATTCCTTTAACATCTCTGCAACATCAGTTCTCTTCCTACACCACTGAAGGGATTTTGCGACCAAACTTCACAGGAATGATCCTTAGTTGGTCCTCTTCCAAAGGTATATAAATGGTTCAGGTCTGTTACATAAGTAGGTCATAGGAGCTAAAGATAGATTTTAAAAGTGAAATCTTCTTGTCCAAAACCATAAGGCATTTAGGTTTGGTATTTGGCGTGTAGTATTGTCTACTAGTGCTTTTATTTAGTAAGTTCTGTCAAAAAACATGGTCGCCAGGAGGCGAGGCCTTGTTAAAATGAAATTTCTAAAGTTTTTTGTCCAAAACTATAAGGTGTAAAAACATGGCTGCCAGGGGGGCATTGCCAACAATTGTTGCCTATATGAATACAGTAGACACTGCTCGAGTGACCACCTGTAATAAGCGACTTTTTTATTAAACGACCACTTAAATTCCAGCCCGAGCGTTTTTACTATATAAATTGTATCTATTAAACGACTTTTCTATAACGCGACCAGCGACCGCATTAAACCAGTTCCAACAGTACAATGTCCCGAGAAGAAATATGCGAGATGTAATTTGAGTGCCGTCTCGGCCACTTTTATCTTTACTTGAAAGATCGTCGTGCCGACAAACTTCTTTATACTCACTGAGAGAATGAACAATGTCAGACAAAAACACATTGCATAATTTAACTCTGGGATTAAATGTGTAAACACTCACTTTGTTTAGTATGTAATCCATTTTAAAGACCCCGTAAAATCACTGCCTTATGGAAAACGTTTAGAATTATGCCAGTTAATAGCTGTCAAAACTTCGTCACTGAATTCATGACGTCACACCATGCGCAGATTCGTGTTACTGTGATGAGTACACTGTACAGTTATTTATTTATAGACTGAAACTTATTATGTATCCATGTAAATGTGTTTGTCTGTGTTTCGCCTATAACTTTTGCGTTAGTTAGAAAATTTCGCGAGGGTGAAAAGAAAATTCTTGAATTTTAAGCACGAGGCAACTACACTATTCAAAGTACATGAACCTCGTCATATTGGATAACTTACGTGGAATTTAAGAATTAGGCACTTGTCCAGTGTTCTATTGCCTAGTGAGCTGATAGAGTGGTTTAAATTTACGAGCTTTGTTTAACACCATAGATACATATAAATGGAAAGAGGATGGTATTTATACGTTTTGATTGTTCAGTTCAACATTCATTTGTACTTAATTTTCGTTAAATTTGTTGATATCTATTAAGAGACCACTTTATTAAGCGACCACTTTTTGGCCGTCCCTTGGGTGGTCTCTTAATACAATGTACTGTATAGTGGAAACTATACTAATTTATTGACACATTAGTCTAATTCTGTCAGAATATAGGGTCATCATGGCCCTCTTGTTTAATATTATTCATACTTTAACATGATGTTTTTTCAATCAGGGGCGAGGTGAAGATGTGGCTCAACATTTGCTGAATGATATGAATCATCATCTTGAATTAGTTACATTAGTTGGTTCCCGAGCTGAAGTGCAGAGTCTTGAACTACGAAGAGAACTTCAGGTCTGTATGGTGTCTCACACATAGCAGTACATGTACTCACTATCGAAATTGTTATGTCATGTTAATCTGCATATTGAGCACTTGGTTGAATATGTTTTATGTTTGAATATGTTTTAAGGTTGAATATGTTTCATGGTTGAATATGTTTTATGGTTGAATATGTTTTATGTTTGAATATGTTTTATGGTTGAATATGTTTTATGGTTGAATATGTTTTATTGTTGAATATGGTTGAATATGTTTTAACGTTGAATATGTTTCATGGTGGAATATGTTTTATGGTTGAATATGTTTTATGTTTGAATATGTTTTATGGTTGAATATGTTTTATGTTTGAATATGTTTTATGGTTGAATATGTTTTATGGTTGAATATGTTTTAAGGTGGAATATGTTTTATGTTTGAATATGTTTTATGGTTGAATATGTATTGACCTGTGGGTTGCTACTTGGCTGGTGTTCTCAGTACATGTAGTGTTATACTTGCTTGTTTTTAATATTGGTAGTTTTAGTTTTTTTGCTTTTTCTTGAAAATGTCAAAACCATAACCTTTCATTTTGACACACTTGTTGAATGTGAGTTGAGTTGGTTGGCTAAGGGCAATAAATCTGCTTTTTGTTTCAATATAGTTATGTCCCTTATGTATAGAAATATGCACTTTTGTTTATTTCATACTAAGGTTCACTTTTCCGTATGATTATGAAAACAATTGATTTAAAACATAGTGCATATTTAAAACATGGTGCATTTGTCCATTATTGGATGAATGTGTGCGCTAAGAACCATGATTACTGTGTGTATTTTGCATAAAAGATGATAAGATGAGCAGTGGCTCCGACTGGCATATGAGCGCCGCTGTACGATTTCACCATGAACTGACAGTAAGCAATAGTTGCCCTCATATGGTAATATGAAAAAGAAGTGACCATATAGAGTTAATATTGTTTCCTGATTGCTAATAACGTGTTGCATTTTCTGGAAATGACGTCACGTAAAGAAGAGGTTGTAAATCCCATAGCAGTGCCCATATCTAATTATATAGGTATAGAATTTTTTTTACAGTAATGTGATAGTTGATTAATTCTTATCTGAGCGTATTTTCTCTGATGGTGTAGTGCTGCATATTGCCCTTGTTTACTTCCACATATAGTAAAATTTCTACCTTGTTGTAGACTGTTAAGTCAGAAAGGGATTCTTTTCAAGTACAAGTGCTGAAGTTATCAAAGGAAGTTGAGGTGTTGAAAAGCAATATGGAGAAGCAAATCAAATCAAACCGGGAAATGACGGTAAAGTTATTTATGGCTTATTATACAGTATACTTTATTCCAGATCTGTTTTATTCAGTATTTATTATGAACAAATAGTGTCTATTGTATTCCTTAACTTCGGATGTTACTTGTCTTGTTAATTTTCTTGTTAAATTCATTTATTTGTTTATATTACATACTCTGCTAAAATACATTCATTTGATTGAGTCCACTATAAATGATTATGACTAAAATATTGCTATTAAACCACTTTTCTGACATGACAGTATAAAACTGAAACGACAAACCTAAAATCGCCTCCTTACGTTTCACACCAACATTTGTATGTAAGATCTAGAGTTAGAAACTGAATAAAAATGTAAATAAAAAAACAACATAAGTCATGCATTGTAGGCGTATAGTAAAGCAGTTATTGACTTATGTTTTGGTCAATATGTAGTTACATTATACCTAAGTCACAAAGCGTTGCCCGGCAACGTGTGCGATTTCTAGGCATCGGTCGGCGTGTAGAGGTCGGCGAAAAATCGCGTGATACGGTGGTCACAGTCACATTTAAAAGTGCCCCAAGGGGCTGCCATGACAACCTTCCAGAAAATGGAGTCGAATCCTTGGCCCGTTTATCAGCGGGTGTCCGAAAGGCACTCGTCCGAAGTCCTGTCTACCGATTTATTGATGAGCAGTTTGCGATGCGAAACGCCGCACCAGGTTTTAAGTCCGAGTTGAAAGTAACTCGATGCGATGCCCGCCCGATTCCCAAAAATGACCCGGCCGAAAATGCCTAGGAATATGTAGCAAACCCATCGCAAGCTAATTGTGACTGGGGTATTACCTGCCTGGAACTATGACTTGGGTCGATATTTCTTTCAGGCAGGTCAACACAGATACATATTGACCACCATGTAAGTCTATGATTGAATTATGTAATTCTAAAATATGGAAGAAGAATTTGTCATACTGGCTTATAAATACTTCATTGAAATATTTGGTTTGAAATAATCTTTGAAAATGGGTTTCACATGTACATGTATGTATTATTATCATGATAATGTGTATCGGGAGACGTACTGTAACGTAAATCATTATGTTTGTCCAATCAAGGGTGACAGTGAAACTAGACTGCCTGCTTACAAATAAATTATTAGATAGAGTTGTTTTGCTGTCACCCCTATACGTACAGTCAGCAGGTACACGTGTGTGTTGTGTATCTGTTCCGTCATTCCGTATATAATTTATTCACTAGTATCTAATATCTGATCCAGGAGATAGATTTTTGTGTCATGCATACATGTGAACTCTCCCGATTGTGGATGCATGTTTCCATGGTCATACTTACGAAAGAAATGTACAGCCGAAATACTGAGCACATACTGATCTACAAGATGAGACGTTTATTATCCTTTATATGCAACGTCCTCATAGATAGCCAGATGAATATTTATTGTCAAGGATTCCAACCTCTAGCGTTTTTCTTACCAGAGATGTTGCCAAGTCTGGCAGTCAGCAATCTGTACACAAATGAATCTACATGTCACATTTGATTGTGTTACTGTGTACTGTTGCTGGGGATAGTTTCTAGTCATTTTTCCCCTGATAAACGTTTATATGTGTTGGGCACATACCCTGTAGCTGATATTGATCCCCCAGTAGATCATTTTGTTTTCAATGAATGACTTAAAACAATTGAGTTTAGAGCTATCTAACTTCATAGGATGTCTGTATGTGGTCATGAAATGACATGTATTGTTAGTGGAGCCAGATGGTCATCAGGTGAGGTCATAGTGACATTGAAACGGAAAACAGGGGTTTGATTCACAAATGGAGAAAGATCACATATGGGCACCTAACACCACTTGGTGGTCACCAGTGGACAGTGGATAACCTGTTCTCATTTCTTGATCATTAGTTCGAATAACACAAGTAATTGTTTGGTCAATAAGCTATTTTAACAGATCTCCAACAGGCTATCATGATAGATGACACCAGGTTTGTTTTTATTTCTGTCAATTTTGCTCACATAGGCACAAAGTGCTTACATATGAACTGTTGTGATCAGTCTTTTTCTGCCCTTTGCTTTTCTCAATTGCTTGTAACAACATTTCCTCCAGAACAATGTAACCAATTATGATCACCTTTACCAAAATGATCAGTGGATGGTCTTAATTAGGTCAAATGAACTTGTTCAGTGCAAAACTCTTGTTGTCATGACAATGGGAAGCAAATCTGCAAATATCTGAGATTGAAATAATATGTCACATATGGTCATTTTGTAACTCTCAACCAAAATAATAGCTACAGTACAGATTATCACCTAAAAAGTGAGGCCCCTTTGATAAAACAAAACATGGCCTCTAGAGGTTGTTACAGGTCCATTAATCAGGTTTACTCAGGTGTGTGATATTTGAGCATTATTGTCTTGTTATTTACCAATGGCTGTAATAATAAATAAGAACATTAGGACATTTTTGCCTCTTACAGCTGAAAATGGTGTCTCTTACTGAAAGGGTAATCCACTTAGAGAAGCAAACAGAGACATACGCCAAGAAAGACCAGGTTGAACGACACGATCGTGATGTGAGAACGATGCAGACGTCACTGACACAAGTCCGTGCACAAGTAGTTCAGTTAGAGCGTGCCAGTTCCACTGAAAATCGTGGTGCATCAGCGGAACCAGCTGACAGTAACTTCTTTCTTTAATCTATGATCAGAATTTTTTATTCGTATTAAAAGTGTAATGATTCCTAATGTTGCCAAGCTGAATTGGTTCATATATTTCACTTTCACCATCACAGAATGAATACTTGAATAGAGAATATAAAATCTATAAAATATTATATATAACTACTGATCCAAAAATACATAACACAATATGATGCTGCTATAGGTAACCGTGGTTTTTATATCGGGCTGCATGTTAGTTTGTCTGTAACGAACTTTGTGTAACAGCTATACCTTATAATTAATTTTACTGCAACTTAATTCAAAGGTTAATCTTGATAACATGTGTTGTGCCCTAGACGCAGGTCGGTACCTTTAAGGTCACAGACAAGGTCACTGACAAAATCACAAACAAGGGCACAGATAGTATTTTTGCTCAGTCAAGTTTTTAGAATTTATCCGGAATCAAGATCATATGTGTCATGCTCTAGACGCAGGTCTGTAGCTTCAAGGTTACAGACAAGGTTACTGACAGTATGTTTGCTCATTCATGTACAAAGGTTTTAGAATTTAGTGTGTATGACTTAAATTTGAAACACTTAATGGGATTTCAGTGAAAGTTTAACTCAGAGGCTAAGCAGTTTATATGGCATGTGACATGCCAGGGTCAAGTCTGTAACCTCAAGGGCATAAGCATCTGCATTCATTTTCTAGGCTACCATCCTCTATAAGTGAAAGCCCTTGTCTTGATTTAATCATATTTTCTGAGCATAATCAGTCTGTGTGAATTATTGCTGACCTAGCAAGATATGAATAGAATGTGATTCTTCAGTATGGTTTTATTCAACACTAGTGTAGGTATTGTGCAGCCCGCCCAGCTACCTCAGTTGCTAGAGTGCTAGACTGTCACCTAGCAGATCTGAGTTTGATTCCTAAGTTGGGTAGATTATGCTCCTACGTTGCATTGGCTACAATCATGTCCTCCACATGCAGAGAAGTTTCAGTTTCTTGCCAAAGAGCAAGTTAGTACTGGTTGATGATTCCAGGATAACTGGTTAGGTAAACTGGCCACCGTATCTGACTGTAAAATTGCTGAAAACTGGCGTAAAAACAACCATGTATAATGTTTTTGCCCCTCTTGTATACTCTAGATAAATATATATGCATGGGATGTCATGTGTGGTATTGGTTGTACAGGTAATAATGACTTAAGAAACCAAGAAAGAAATACTACATACACAGTGCACAGCCGCTCCAAATGCAGGAGTGGACATGAAAATGCACATACATATTGGTGATACAGCTTACACTGCATAATTATGTTTTTTGAAAGTACATCTTATAGTTTATAAAATGAACTTTGTTCTTGTGTATTACTGAAATCCACTGTACTGGTATTTATCATGATGCTTAGTTAAAGTTGGTTATTTTCCTGTTCTTTTTATTGTAGCTCGAGAATTGAAACGCAAGTTGGACAATCATGATACGCAGATAGGACAGTTTGATGTACAGTTGGCAGAGCTTGATATGAGATTTCAGATTATGGAAACTGCCAGTTACGACGGCACGTTGATGTGGAAAGTTCGGGACTATTCACGCAGGAAGTTGGAAGCTGTTCAAGGGAAAACGTTATCTCTGTACAGTCAGCCATTCTACACCCACAGATATGGCTACAAAATGTGTGCCAGGGTAAATTTATTACTACTTAGTGTTTCACGAATATTCACAGCATCAAATGTGTTACTCTGCTGTAGGTACACACATTCCAAATACATACACATTGTCTTTATGAACACAACACAAAATCGAGCTAAAATAAACGACCAATTCTTGCATGATGAACAACTGTTGACTGTTTAATCAGACAGGTTTGATGCTGTATGGCTGACATAAGTTCTTCATCTAGCTTCGGAAACATTGCTAGTTGATGCCTCTTAGTTGATGTTTTATTGCCTCACACTGCAACTTCCTTTTCTGTCAAGGGATGAAGGAACTTGAAAATTATGAAAGACAGTTGAAGAGGAGTATTTTTGCGTAAAACCAGCATCTACGTTAATATGATTTTCAGCTAAATACATAAATGCAAGCGTTTCTACAGGACATGTTACATACATTTAACAATTCTATAAATAACCTGATAGTGAGGTAGATAACAGAGATAACACTCACTTTCCCTCGAAATTGAGAACAGAGTAAGCAAAGCGATCAAGTTTTCCAATATGCAGGGCAAGATGAGTTTTCATTAGTAAGAGGTGAGTGGTGTCTTTTTTTTCGAGCCTGCTTGCGGTAAGTGTGACATAGTCGCCACAATGGCAGTTCAGTGTATGTAACTGCATGCATGTATCCGGATTTGTTTTCTCCAGACTACACTCTGTCATTTATTGGGGGATTTTCAATTGACTTGCCACAAATGTTCACCATGATGAGACGGAGGTCAAGGTCACACTTTGAGGTCAAACATCAAAAATAGGTCTAGCACATCTTGTCCGAACCATTACTCTGTCACTTATTGGGGGATTTTTCAAATTACCTGGCACAAATGTTCACCATAATGTGACAGATTGTCGCGCACAAGACCCATGTCCAAAGGTCATGGTCACACTTAGAGGTCAAATGTCAAAATGGGTCTAAAACATTTTGTCCGGATGTTAACACTGTCATTTATAGAGGGATTTTCAAATAACTTTACACAGATATTCACCATGATTGGACTGAGTGTTGCGCACATGTCTTGTGTCTGTAGCTCTAAGGTCAAGGTCAAACGTCAAAAAAGGGGTCTATAACATCTTTTCCGGAATATTAGTGTCATTTAATGGGGGGGGGGGGGGGGGGGGGTTCAAATTACTTGGCATATATGTTCACCATGATGACCTGGTGTGACTTCTGGAAGACCCGTGTCTGTAGCAAAGAGGTCGCGGTCACGCATCCTAAAAGGGATCTAAAACATCTTGTCTGAAATATTAAAGGCATACATGTTCAACATTAATAGGCAATGTGTGGCACACAAGACCCATGTATGTAGCACAAAGGTCAAGGTCTTACTTAGAGGTAAAAGGTTAAAAAGGGTGTAGCAGATATGCACTGTACAGCATTACAAAACTATATATTCTCTTCATCTCTTGACAATTAGCGGGCTTGACATGTATCCCTTGGGCATTTAGTCTTTTCACTAAAAACAGTAATTGTTTTTCAAAAAAACGGGAAAAGAAGTTCCATTTTTAAATGCTTGTTCTTGATGCAGAACCCAGTCTCAGTTTGTAAGTTGATTCCTGGGTGGCGCTAGGACTTTTGTAACTTCACAGGTCAGTACCAGAAATATAGAAAATGACATTCAAGTCATATTTAATAAAATTGCATCAAAAAGACTAAGATAGGGTGCTTATAACTCAACCCATGACCGTCCGTACTCTCACTCATTGTGTTGGATACGTTGATAAAAGAAAGGAGTCGAATATTGTTACGTGAAAAAGCTCGAGGACAGGAGAAAAAGCGAATGGTATGAGGTGAAGCGTGTGCGTTAAATCCTTGATCCATCATAATATTTTTTCACATTTCTGAAACCATTAATGTAGTAGTTGTTACATACTGAAACCTGTAGTTCTTCAGTATACAACTCACAAAAATACCTTGGTGTTAAAGTCAGTAAATTTGGTTATAGTTCTACCAGTGGGAGGCGGTCTTTACCAGACGTCATTGTAGCAAACTGTATAATCAAATCATAATGTTTTATTGAGGAAACCTCAATCAGTGCTGGTTTGGTTCTATGGTGGTAGTTAACGTTGCTGTGATTGTTCATGTAGGTAACATACATAAAATAATATTAAACTGGTTATTTCTGTAATGCAAGCAGAATCTAACAATTGGATTCTGAAGGGGGATTGTTTTTAAGAAATTAGAAAAATACATGTATTTGACCTGCTTATTTGCAGAATAATTGACAAGGTAGATTTCAGGTGTGTATAGATTTGTCACTCAAATGAAATATAGGCTATCTCCTCATCTAAAGGACGCATCATCAATTATTCTTAAATAAAACGTAATTCAAATATTTATTTTTCAACTCTAATATGACAAAAATTGTAAATGGCGATTGAACCAGATAACTTTCTATCTTCATGTAAACATTGAATAATACTTCTGTAGTAGCCCTTAACATATATTATTGATTTTTACATAAATAACAGGTAACCGGGGTGAAACTGGCTGTGTTAAACCTGAGAACCAATTAAGGCACAAAAATCTGTTTACACCAAAGGACTGCAGACATTTTACTAAATTTAATGATCCTCAATTGTAAGGATATTTTGAGAAGTTATACTTTTTGGTCTAAATTGATTGTACACTTCGCTGCATTGGCCTATGATAAAAACTGCCTAATTGTCAGAAATACATGTATACCCAAACTTACCAATTCTAACACCAAGATGTTTGTGTTAGGTATATACTAACAAATTACGGGTTTAAGTATGTAACAACTAAAGTTTATGATGGATCAAGGATTTAACGTCTGCGCTTCACCTCTTACCGTTTGATATTTCTCCTGTCCTCCAGCTTTTTCACGTAACTAATTTTGACCAAAACTCATTTCTTTGATTGACATTTCCAACAAATTGAGTTTAAGAGTACCGAACGAATGTGGGTGGAGTTATAGGCACTATATCTCCGACTATTTTAGCGCCTCCCAAGAATCATCTTACAAACTTGAACGGATATATATAAATGGTACTACATTGCCGATTTTTGAAAAAAGAATACCGCTTTTAGTACAAAGAAATATAAACGACTCCACACACCTTTTACTAATAAAAACTTTTTGCACGCTGCATTTCCGGAAATTTCAAGGAAAAGTGAATGTTTGTAAGCTGTGTATGAGAATGAGTGAATGTAAATGCTCATTTTGTTGTATCCGAAATTACACATACAAAAGTAAAGTTTTAGAGCAGTATAAATGTATTACTTAAATTGCCACTAGGTGTTTCATTCATGCAGTGAGTTGCCATAACTACAACTGGTCATGCAACACGACTGTATTGTCTTCTATATAAAGCCGACTTCATTCAAGTGTTGCTAATTGTGTATATAACCAGGGCTCTAGAAATACACTCGCCGGACGTCCCACACTGGTCTAATGCTGAATCGGGCTACCAATAGTTGAGTTGAAGTTGGTCCCGTACAAGTCTTCTTTTAAAGCTAACAAACAGTTGTAAGTCAAACCTTAGAATCCCACAAACACATACATGTGAATATAAATATTAGATTGTGGAGCTATCTTTGTATATGTATATTTGTTATTAAATTGACCAATATTCACGACAACTAGCTTCCAATGTCGGACAAGTCAATTATTATATTTCCATTTGAACTGTAAGTTTAGAAGTCGGCATGTTGGTGATATATCTGCATTAGTGATGTTACAATGTTTCTCTTCACACCAGTATTTAAGGATATTGTAACTCAGTAATTCTATTGCGATCACCCTGTGTCCACATCAACCGTTGTCAACATTTGCTTCAAACAACATCAGTTTCAACAAAACATCACAGGAATGTTCATTGGGTCGTCCTCTTTCAGATTTGTTGACAGAATTCCATTCCATGTGTTATATCCAACAGTTATTTTTTGGTGATTGAGGTGAGCGATTTTAGGCCATCTTGTTGTTACAGGAGCAGTAACATTACAGGTCAAACATCAAAGCGCTGCGTGGAACCTCACTTATAATGATAAACATGATATTCTGTATAATATTTTAGGTGTATCTCAATGGTGATGGAATGGGTAAGGGAAGTCATATGAGTCTTTTCTTTGTTGTAATGCGTGGCGAGTATGACAACCTCCTCCAGTGGCCATTTCAACCAAAGGTCTCTATGACTTTGCTTGACCAGGATAACGGTCAGACCAATCTCTCGGACACTTTCAGACCGGATCCAACTAGCAGTAGCTTCAAAAAGCCAACAACGGATATGAACATTGCATCTGGGTGTCCGCTGTTTGTGTCACATGCGATACTAGAGACACCTAAATATGTCAAAGATGATATTGTCATTCTTAAGTTTGAAGTGGACTCGACGAATATTCGACATCCCTAATTGTGACAATGTATCATTCATATACATGAGGTATATGAATTGCAAACATTACAATTGTATGAACTTTTATATGCTAGCACTATTTGATACTTTGACATTGAATTTTGTGCAAATGTGTATTCTTTATAATGAACATTTATTTGTTTTAAGGCAGACAACGGGTGTTCAGGCTACAAGTGCACTATGTTACTATGTTGGCAACGTGCCAATGTTATGTTACTATGATGGCAATTTGCCAATGATATGTTACCATATTGGCATTTTGCCATTTTGTATTCACCAGGTCATTATGTCATTGTTGAATGTTTATGTCGGTAAGACGTTATGGACTGTTAGATGTGATCATTTTACCCAATTTTGCCAGAAAATTCATGATGCTTTACCTCAATATGCTTCAAATTATCTCAAGATACTTCTGTTGTTGCAACATTTTTGTCAACCTGTTGGGTTTCTTGATCATTTAAAGCTCATTCTCATGCTTATGTTTTTTCTGTTGGCAATTGATGTGAAAATTATTAAGTACATTTTTTTCCAAGGGTTTAGTGTAACACTATTGAAGTCAGTTTTGATTATGATGTACTATAGTAACAGTATTTATGCTACTAAGGTAATATTTTGGCTAGTAAGAATTGAACTTATATTGCTTAGGCCATAATGTCTGTTGAGCATAACTACCTAGGCATGAAAATGGTCCCTTTTCAAAAAAATGTAGAGGGTGTCTTGGTGGGCAAATATTTTCAGTGAATTTACTTTAATGCTAGTATAACCATGAAAAACAAATAAATAATTACCTACCCACCTAATTTTGCTAGGTAGGGTTATGCCAAAACACATTTTTAAAAATTGTCATATTTGCAGACAATATCCTGCAGCACAGACTTGTGCATTTATTTATGGCAGTTGTTTTATATCCAATTGATGAACTCAGTTGACTCCTTTTTCACCCTTCCAGTCCACCTAAATTCTCCTTATCTATTCTTTATGGTCGGCCAGGCCATTCCTTGCACCCATATTCCCATATATGTTAACCCTTGCTCATCCTCGGTATATATATATACATGTATACAATGGCTTAATCTGTTTCCCTTAATCATCTTCCTATTTCTCTCTTTGTGCTTTTGTTATACAAAAACCTGGTTTAAAGACCACCTCAATATACAGACCACCTTGAAAGTAAGAACACAATGTTCAAGTCCATTTTCACTGTTTTGTTTTCTCATTCAACCTCAATATACAGACCAGTTTTCAAGAGAAGTCTTATTATTAAGGTTTAACTGTATTATATTTGAGATACTGTAGTCTTTTTTTATTTTGGTAATACCGTAATTGCTGTTTATTATTGTTTTAGACAATTTGAACTATCTTTGTTGCTTATCAGTAAAGTCAAGTTCATAACTTGCAATGGTTTCGAACATATGGTTGCTTTTGAACAGATACGGTATAATTGTTGTTTACCTGGGTGGTTTCGGTATAATTGTTGTTTACCTGGGTGGTTTCGGTATAATTGTTGTTTACCTGGGTGGTTTCGGTATAATTGTTGTTTACCTGGGTGGTTTCGGAACATTTATGGTACAATTGCTTTTGAGCATCGGGTTTTCGAGCAAGTATGGTTGCTTTTGAATAGATAAGGTATAATTGCTGTTTGTCAGTGAAGTTTAATGTTGAATAGATAAGGTATAATTGCTGTTTGTCAGTGATGTTTAATGTTTTAGTCATAATTGCTGGTAATTATGGTATAATATATGGTACAGTTCATCAGTACTGTGGGACATATATGGCATAAATGTATGGTATAATTGTTATCTGTGAATACAAACATAATTTGTTTAATTATCAGAATTTTAAAATATTAAGTACGATTGATGTTTATCGGGGAATTTTGAACATAATTATGAGGTATAATTGATGTAAGACTAGTGTATGACAGTTTGAATTTACCAGAATATGTTTGTCTTATTATATTGTATGTTATATAATGTCTCAGCTGACGAATCCTTTAGGAAGAAACAAGGAATAATATTCAATACTTCCATTGTAATAAAAAGGTTCAATGGGGTCTGAAATGTTAAGGCTACATAGATAAACAGTGATCAGTTACTAACCTGAACAAAAGAAGTTCAGGTTATCATACCATAATACACGTATTGTACACAGTGTATTTTATTCCTTGTCCTGAGATACTGATAATGCTTGTAGTGCTTCACAATGCTGATTGTTGGGGTGCAAACTTTTTGGGCAATGATATCAGTAACTTCTCATCTTTTTGTTAAATTTTATTTTTTTGGATTTTTTTTTATCACTGGAATGTAGTTTTTTTTTTTAAATACACAAAGAATATTTGAATACTTGCAAAACTGTTTTGCCTCGTTTATTTCATCAACATCTGGAAATATTGATACAAAATTACATCCTTAGTCTGGTCCCTAGACTGTCATAGGATTGTTTATCATACAAGGCAATCTTTATTGACAAAGCAGTGATTGCTGAATTCGTAATGCTAAAATCAAATGCAGTGCTTATACCCATTTTGTCTCTTGATAAAACATTCATGTTTCATTTTGTTAAAGGCATCAGTCTTCTGTCATATCAACGTTGATCATAGTTGAATCTCATTTCCACTAGCACATACTGGACCTGTGTTACTTTAGGCTTTACGTAATGCTTGAACAGTAACAGTAGTGACAGTAGGAAGCACACCATTTGATACGTAAGTTACGGTGAATGATTTGTCATTGTTAGATCTACCTAACAAGGGACTATATATGTGACTGACATTTTGATAATAATATTGCATTCAATACAGTTTGAACATTGTTAATGGTTCAGATATAATTATTGTACAGTTTTGTGGAAAAGGTAATAACTTTTGACTCTAATTAAAGAAAAAAATGCAGAGAGTAAGATGAGGGGGGGGGGAAGTACAGTAAATATTTCACATCATTAGTTGTTTTTAATGAAGTCTATAACCTGGGTGGGACAACCAATTAAAATTACATTAGTGGGAGGTCAAAACCAATCAAAAAACTTCTGTTTGTAGTTCCCTTATTTTCGACTGTCATTCCTACCGCCTGGGAGATTTTTCTGACATAGCCCTGAAGAAAATATTGTCTTTGTTACATAATTCCTTGGGTGAAATATAACATCAATGTTAATATTTCGTACTTCTGTCAGGTGATACAATCAGCATTGTGCAAGTACTAAGCATACATGCCATATCTCACGCCGTGAGATCTTTCCTCACGTATTTTCCTTACGGTCTAACGCCGTTAGATTAAAACCTCACGTAAATTTGAACCTCCAAGAAAAAATCACTGATCGTGCGAAATTTTGTATCTCGGACATGCTATGATTCTTCGATACTACCCGAAAATGCCAATTAAAGGTGACACTTTGTCGATTGGCTTTTGATCAGCTGTTGATTTGCGTGTTGCGTGTTTTTAATCACCTCAGGCAGTACGTTAATTGTTTGGTTAAAGCGGTGATTTAACTTTAATCATCTTTTTGCCAGGAAAGGTGTTAATCTGCTTGTTTTAATGCAGGGTTTTCCCTGACGCACAAATTTATGCATTTTGACGTACTTTTTGGCTAAATAAAATGCTCTAGTTTCAAATTCTTACTTTTTGTAACTTTTAAGTGAAGGATCCAAAAAGTATGAAGAATTGTATTTAGATATGAGCATATTTTAGAACTCAAACCTGTGGTTGTAAATCCATAGTTTCTAGACTACTTTACCAAATCAACATAAAAACTGAGTAATGATTTGATTTATTCGTCTAAACAATAAACCTATGGTCTGACAAGACAATGTAATGATTTACAGTATACAATTCTATAAACACTCCTTCACAATACTGAAAGTTAATAGAATTTTCTACTGAATAGATTTCCTCTGTGAATACATCACAAGGTACATCGCAACAGTTTCATTGTGTTTTTGTTAGATGGCATTTTCTTAGTTGATGTAATGATTGGGATATTTTATAAGTAATGAAACATGGATTTACACACACACTCAGCACCGATATAAACCTCCCTAGTCCTTATTATAACCTGTGTGGTGTAGTACTCGTATATGTGTAGATAGTATATCCTGTGTGTTGTGTCAATGTGTTAAATCCATGTTAGGTGTAAGGACTGCGTTGGTTTTATATTGATGCCAGGTTCACCTGGTTAGCTGAGGTGAGAGACTACTTGATTACCAATTCGGAGGTCTGAAGTTTGGAACTTGGGTGAGGCGTAGGTTCTTCCATGACAGTTTAACTGAACAATTATCCTCCTCCGTTGTATGTGGAGAAGCTGTCAGTTGCTTGCGGAAGAACATGTTAGTACTGGTTAGTAACCCAGGAAAGCTGGTTAAATTATGATATTAATAGTAAAATGCAAAAAATATTGATGCCAAGATTTATAGTATCTTGCGTTGTTGAGTATATGTATATATTGTAAATGCTTATAATTCTTTCAATCCATCATATCTCTGTTTGTTTATTATTTAGTTGTCAACTAAAACGTAAAATACATTTCTAACATTTTTTACTAATTTTTGATATTTTGGCATATCGTGATGTCCGTCACTTAATGTGATACTTATACTAACCAATCACTCAAAGATTTCTTTCGAAAATAAATGCCAAACAGTGACATTTGTGTAAAACAAACTGTTTTATATATATTCAAGTTCAACTTGAACTTGTCTATATATTGTGCACACTGATTAAATTTTGCAAATTAGCAACAAAAATTAATTATAACAATATAATCTCTATGGAAACTTTCTTGAAGCTTTTCCACCTTGGTTGGTAATTAGGGTTCAGCAATTTACGATCATCTGTCATTTATTTTAATTGGGCACCTTAAATGCACATACACTGCCATCCAAAAGTTTCTTCACACTTGAATATTTTGAATTTCATTACTTTTTCTTACAGAATTTCAAATCAAACATGTATGACCATAAAGTAAAATTATTCATCCCACTTCTGTGATGGATAGTTAAGAATCAACAATTTGCACATCTCGGCAGCAGCATCAATAGGCCTGCATCCGAACCCAACGTATGTGTGTAACTGATCGATCTGACAAAAAAAAAAAAGATAATTTGTTTCAGTACATTTATAAACCCTTCTACAGAAAATTGTTGGTGTGTATAAAAGTATTTTCGATTTATTGCATGTGAAACAAATATGAAAACACATTAATTGCTATGGGAAATTGTCAAAGTGTGAAGGAACTTTTGGAGGACAGTGTATGGTTTTAGATATCTTTTTGGTCATCAGCAGAAGTATCTTGAAATAATCGCTGCGATGCAATTCAAAGTGTGAAAGTAAAACTTGTCTATCTTCTTCTGCATTTTTATGTAGATAGATTAGTATCTCTTTTACCCCATTAAATGTTCTGTAAAATCATTGTCAGTATAATTATGCTATTGTCAATATTTGCTACATTTTGCTCCTTAATATAAAATGCTATTATATATTGTTTCTCTGTGTATCGTAAGCAGTGACATTATGACCTGTGTTTAATAAATATGTTACCTTATATTATTATGTTTTATCCTGTCACTTGCTGTAATTTCGACCCGACTCACGTCACATGACCACTTGACTAGCCGGACTATTTTTAGTTAAGTATCATGATGTTATATTTTTCCGGACTTTCTAAAACAATGGGTTTGCAATTGAATCCTACCGCAAATTTCAACTTTTTTTTGTATAATGTATACCATAAAATGTTCATTTCCCCAAAATGGTTCTGTTTTCATTCAATCATTGCTTAATCTTATCCGTTACTCGGTCTGCATTTTGACCCGAATTTAAGTGCTTAATGGAACACGTAGTAAACAACGTAGTCAAACAAATTATCAGCTGTTTACAACATTGGAACAAAATCATATCGGAAATTTGAGCCTGTCTGCGTTTGAACTCATCAGGGATGACCGTGCGGTCGAGTTTCTCACGAAAATAACGTCTAGGGGTCATTCTACAACTACCGTGAATTTTCACTGATCTTAATACGCAAAACTAAATTGGCTACAACATTTCTTTTTTGAACTTCATAGGTTCAAACATATATTCGAGTCATCATAACTGGGTTGGCCAAGGAAACGTCTGCTGTTTCGACCTTCATTTGACCTTGAAAAATAGCTACCCAATGTACGTATGTCCACTCCGTGACGCATTTTAAATGCTCGAAAAAATTAAATGTGTTATGCAATTTCACAAAGAATTTTAACTGGATGAAAACACTTTGTGATGCCAAAATCTTATCTCAAAATCTATTCCTTAAGTTATTAGTTGTAAAATGTTGAACAAGATTTAAGTTCTGTAGTTTAAAGTCTGTTAGTGATTTAAAACTTCCGTTTCATCATAACGCACCTATTTATTACTATAATTTATTCAAATTTTCAAACATAAATCCAATACTCAGTAACTAGTTATCTGTGGACAGAACTTTGCATAATTCCAACATTTAATGATTAAAAATCATATAATATGTGTCGTCGCGGTAATGAAAATACGTTCTGGAATGGACGGTATCGTTTCGGTAACAATATTTTTGTTTCGGAATGGACATTTCGTTCGTGTTAAATAATGTTTTGCTTAAATATAGTCAAATCGTTTTAACTGTTTTCAATGTGTGGTGGAATTTCATGTTTGTATTATTCAATGGATATATAAACTTGAGAATTACCAATATATAGTGTGCAAGTACCTTGAAGGCACGTCAATATTACTTCAAGTATACTACTGAGACTTTAAATATCATCAATAAAACTTTATTTCGTTTACTTGAACAACAAACCATACATAATAATATCATAACGTCATAGTCTATAGTTTAACACTATTGGACATGTACTCTAGCTGAATACGTGTATTATTAACTAACAAGACAATACAACAATGCAAGTAACTTTATACTTCAAACATAGTAATCTCGCTCAATGCAGTTAACTAGAACAACATAAATTGATACATGCTGCACCATTTAATAGTCAAAAACACTTAACTGAACTAATCACACACAATCCATATTCGTACATGTCACTTCTAACATTATAATTTCGCTCAATGCAGTAAACTAGTACAACATACATTGATACCTGCTGCACCATTTAATAGTCAAAAACACTTTTAACTGAACTATTAAATCACACACAATGCATATACGTACATGTCACTTCAAACATTATAACTTCGCACCATGTAGCAACATATAAATGCAATTACATCTTGTACCAATGAAAAGCCAAAATTCTTTGAACTAACAGGACAATAAATCAAACAATTCAAACATCGTAACCTTGTCCCATGTAGTGACTTTATAAATACTTCTCAAAATTTGATAAGGGTGAACAAACTAAAATTTCTGTCCATCGTAAATTAACTGAGCATTAAGATAACGCGGTAGCAAATATTAAGATTGGTGATATAGGGAAGTCAGTCAGTGAATAAAATCCTATTTTATATTAACAACAGTGGTCATTTTTGGAAAATAATACCACTTATGCCACCAGATATGCATAAAATAAGTATAATATTTGATTGTACTGATTGAAAATAGTAATGATAAAATTCAATTATTATATTCGTTTACACTATTTTACATGTACCATAATGGTTTCTGACAATCAATATATTATTAATTAAATTTGCATAATACCTGCTAGGAAAATGGGTTGACCCTCATCATGTTTTGAGTAGTACAACAGAAAAACAATTATAAGTCAAGTTTATTTGAAATGAAATCCCAGGTTGAAGTGTCTATCTGAAAATGACGAGTTCCGATTTTATTTGGTGTGGGAATAATGGCGATGAAATGGTCTTTGGAATACCATAACACATCCTGTATCATTGGCCAGAAAAACCTATTTACACCAACGGAATGCATCACATTCACTTCAATTTCTTGGTCATCTATGTCAGTGATGATGCCAGGATACGGCTTGTTATCATAAGATACTACACAGTATTGCCCACGGAATGAATCCTCAAATTCAACGCTGCCTGTAAATATATATAATATAAATGTGTTTCAAGATATTTGCTCTTTGTTGATGGCTGTTGTTAACTCAGTGCAAAAAGCCGGATAGTTTTGTAATACGCGTCATCTGCAATTGATATAATTAAAGAATTTTAAAACGTCTAAATGAAGGCTGTGTTACCTGCCGACTCAGTCATTTTTGGTTGGAGATATGGTGTACAGGGGATCTGCTGATCTTCAGCCTGTTGGACTTGTTGTGTTGGCACTGAAAAAACAAAGGCAGAGGTTGAAGCATCGGCCTCTCAATCGCATAGGAATTTGGATGTTAAGCTCTAAATCCGATGTAGCATTACATTTTGACATAACCGAAAGATTTAAAACAAATAAACAAATTAAAGCGTTTACGGATTTAGGTTATACAGTTAACTCCCCAAACCCGATAAAGGTTTGAGTTAAGTAAAAGGCATTTTTATTTTCTAACATATGAATTTGGAAAGGATAAACACATCATTCATTATTTGCCTTTTAAAACCGAAATATGATAAATTACCGTCTGAAACATCTGTAGATTGAACACTCATGATTCCCGAAACAGGCTCTGGTAATGGCTGATTAAAGTGGTAGGACGTTGGTGAAAAGCATATACATGTTCCCGGTGTTTGACAAAAACAACTGACATCTCGGAAGGAAATACTGCCTCTGGTTGTTGTAAACACCTGAATTAGAATTTTTTGTATCAAAAACCAAATTGTAAAGACACCCATCTTTAAACGTGGAGGTAACAAACTTGAATCATACGTATGTGTGTCATATCAAATGGAACATTACGACCAGGACATGCTGTACCTGGTCAGTTAGCGTCTGTGTATACCCACTGAAATGCTTATGTAAATGTTTGAAATGAAAATAGCAATTGATCATTGCAAAGGAATAGTTCGAGACTGTTCGTTAATTGGTCGACGAGAAATTGGTTTTGAATTCACTGTAATTAGTCAATTAAAAATACCCATCAACGTAAATTTCCTCAGATAATGCATTTTTAGTCAAATGAATGTCAGTCTGGATGCTCAGAAAATCAACTAGAACATGTAAGCAAGGACAAAACTGGGTATTGTCATCGTTCATAAAATACAATTAAGATTACACACCTGATGGATTTTCATTGTCCCTTTGATCGTTTGAAGGGTCCTAATGGACGATGTATACATGGAGAAATCTTCTTCATTGATGTTAAACATCTTGACTTGTAGTTTATCGCGAATGGAGTTGTACAGTGTATCTGCACTAGTTATATCTTCACCATGACTGACAAGCCGGTCTGCCTCTCTCTTTATTACAGCACCCACACCATCTGGTGCACCCTTACCGTGTCCAGCTTCTGTAAAGCTCCAGTTAACTGATTTGAATTGAAAATCAAATGGAACTGAAGCCATCATGAAAAAGTTTTCCTTATTTTTGTACTGGGTGGTAGGCCCGTCACTCAGGAAATTCAAGTTTTCAATATCTGGAAATGTGTCTTTTATCATCAAAAGAACTGGACGCAAATGAGCCCATATGCCAACAGGGTTGTGTGAAAGGTTGTCTGAGACAGTGCAAAACGGAAGTGTTTTTGATGATGTATACATTACTCCAGTGTGCAGAGAGACCTGTTTCTGGGATGCGCCAAAATGGACTGACTGGATCTCAGACTGGTACTTACATATCAAATTCTCAGAGAAATCAATATGAATTAAAACGTCTCTCTTTGTCAACTTCTCTTTTAAGTGTCGGATTGCTTTAAATTGATGTTCTATGTTATATATATGTGAACAACACTTCTTCATTTCTTGTTCAAATTCTTCACATAATACTTTAAGCGTAAGGGTTTCCTTTTCTTTTACAGTTATAGATGTCATCTTTGTGTCACCATTTGATAGTTGAATTTCCTGTCGCTTTGTCTTCCACTCGTAGTAGTTTACCATCTTACCTTCTTCTGATACTTGGTTAATTTCTAATGTCTTAGTTTTGCATTTGATGCAAGTACCATACATGCATTCTTTTCTAGTTGTATCGCACACAATTTGCTTTGCTATCTCGACAATGTTGGCAGTCTGGATAAGTTTCTCTTCTTTAAGTCTATAAGCTTTGAACTGCAAGTTCTCGTGCCGCTTACATAAACACGTCTCTCGATCTTTTTCTGTTGGGGACCTAACATAGAATGGTCGTAATCGGCAGAACATAGCGTAAGACATTTTACTATCTTTAAACTCTGATAAAAACTTCATGTGTAAATTTTTCATGGTATCATTCAAAAGTTGTACTTGTTTTTTTTGTTTGAATTTAGTTTTTGTAGACTTTTTTCCAGCCTTTACTCGGCTATTGTCATCTCTGATAAGAAAATCTTCTACCTGCTTTTTCATGTTAGAAACAAGAGCATTCTTTTGGATCTTTCGCGTATATTTCATGTGTGAAACATTAGTCTCACATAACGATGTTCTTCGATGCGTAATTTCAAGACAGTCCCTAGCCAACTTTTGAAGGCGGTACCTCTTCAATAACTGAGAACAAATGACCCCCTTTGTTATTAGTTGCTTATGCTTTTCAGATTTTGTCATTTTGTACTTCTGCTTTATTCCCTCAATCAGAACATTATGAAACAGAAGCATTCGCTTCGCTTGTTTAACAACATGTTTTCCTTTAAACATCATTTTTACTTTCGTTCTTGGTGAATTAGGATCAGCTGCTTTTACTTTGGCTCTGTAAAGCCTCTTCCTTAGTTTTTCGTTCATCCTTTTTTGAGTTTTTAACTCATTTTCAAGTTTTTCTAATCGTCTGTATATAACGGATCTTTCTTTCTTTGTTCGCTTTCTTCCCCGTTTTTTCTTTTCAGATGACTCAATTGGTGATAACATCGCATTTGTTAACGTTGATGGACTTTCTTGCCCTTCAGAAGTTTTTGTCCGCTCTACTCTCTTAATATGTCTCCAATATTTCCTTCTCTTTCGCTTGTCACGCTCTGACAGATCACCAACGAGCTGTACCTGCCCGGTTTCCTTTTTATAGTTATATCGTTCTCTCTCTTTCAACAGGTATGCTTGGTGCCTTATTGTATCCGTCTTCATCCGTTGGCGATACTGCCTTGACCGTTCGGCCCCCGAGAGTGGCATTCTTTTTTAGAAGAACTTCTTTATAAAAAAGACTAAGTGTGTCTTTTTGCGATACTATTTCGCTTGTTAGTGTGTCTACTTCATCGCGCCAGTCAGCAAGCTCATCTGGAGTGGGATTATAATTCAAAATGTTATCTAATATATTTTCAAGAACGCCAATATTTTTTTCTAGCACATCTTGCTCATAACAAAGCTCTTGTACTGTCCGTTGTGGCACTGAAGCAAAAATAAATCACCGTTTACTTAGAGTACTTAGAGCGATGCTCTGAAAATATACATGAATGACTGCAACTGTATGCCATCCCCATTCAGAATGCACAATCAACATTTAATAGAATGTAACAACATGATGTATTCTAGACGGACGGACAGACAGACGGACTTATCTTAAGTTTTTTATCTTCATTTTAGGATCTCAACGTTAATAATATGTAAAAAACATTTAGGTCTACCAAGAAAGAGGGAGATAACATCACCAAAGGATAATTTGCTTTGCTTGTGTCCACTCCGTGACGTATGTGTCAATACCGCTACTA
Source organism: Mactromeris polynyma (assembly GCA_032209605.1). Lineage (NCBI taxonomy): Eukaryota > Metazoa > Mollusca > Bivalvia > Venerida > Mactridae > Mactromeris > Mactromeris polynyma. Next base: position 57,967,049 of record JASFXZ010000002.1, on the reverse strand, counting down.
AACAGTTCGTCACGGAGTGGACCGTCACGGAACTGACGTTTTAAGATTAAAATTAACGCTGACATATTTTATGACTCAACTTTAAGTTGCAAATTTCGAAATACAGTGGTTTCACTGATTTCTGATTTGACTGCAGAAAACCCAGGATTAAATATACTACAGTTTTCAAGAAAATCTCCAGTGCGGAGTGGACGTAATAAAAAGGTACGCATAAAAACTTACCTCTTTGGTCTCGATTTCTTTCTTTTGGCATTGTTTACATGGCGGCAAAGAACGCGCAATTCAAATTTTGTGACGTAAGCAATAATGACGTCACGGATAGTCTCAAACCGGTGTAAGGTCGATTTGTAACATATCAATACTTCTTTCGTCGCGGTAATAAATCGTAATATGGGGGACACTTTGATTTTTATTATTTTTTTGAGGATTTTATTCTCTACGATAATTACATTAATTATATTCAAACGAATATGTTAATTAATTAATGAAACTGTTTTTGTTTCATTTTTTTGACAAATAGGTACCTTTTTACCGCATTTCAAAGTCTTCAGGTTTGGTTATGGGACATGCGGTTTTATGGTACTACACGGCTAAGTTATTTAAATAACACTAAAATATGAGCAAATAAAGCAAATTGTTAACTGCATATTGCCTAATCGGGGTTTATATATCATTAATAATTATAAAAAATAGTAAAATTTAACTGCCCATTTTGGTAAAATTAATGAACAGTATCGGGACACAAATTTAACGGTAGTTGTAGAATGACCCCTAGATCAGTAGCAACAGCAGTACGTACCCCACCCATCTCAATTTTAGAATCCCAGTCCGGTTTCATTCATTTGTGCCGAAAATTCTTTTGCAATTTTCAATGACACTGATAGGCTGTATCCACAGATTTATTCCTTGTTTCTAGTGCAGTTTTAAATGTCCAAATATTCATGAAATAAATGTAAATATCACATTTTCTTCACGTGTTCTGTGGCACTTGACATTTCTCTCATCATTTGTAAACAAACCATGGGAAATTGCGTATGAACTAATTGTAATGTTTAATTTTGGACTCTTATTAAATTGTTGCAAATTCTTAGATTTGTTATTGATTTATGCTCATCAGATGTTCGCAAACGCAGATACATTCATATTGCCACTGAAAATGTGTCAAACTCATGGGAACTATTCCTCTCGGCGTAAGGTGCTAACCACACTTTATTCAATTCGTCACAAGAGATTCAATACGTCACACAATTAATTACGTCACAATTTAGGGGATGTAACTCAGAATTATTTAAAATTAAAGGTATTTCCCTTACTTAACACAGGAAGTGACAGGATAAATACAATAATAGGTTACTGACGTGGAATGAGAAAGTTTCTCATTCCACGTCACTAACCTATTATTCTCTATACCTTATTATATAGTATTGTAGAATAATACTTGTGTATGTTTCCTCTATGTTTATATAGAAAAGCTTGCGTTTTCTTTAAGAATTGTCTTTGTGTGTATTGTTCATTAAAAGAACTTTTCTGATGTTTTATAAACTTGATAAATTAACATTCATTATTGCTTTGAATATGTACTATGATACCATATTATGATTACAATGTATTCTAGATGGTGACTATGTTGACTTACTGTGAACAATGGTCTATTGTTTATCTGTTACTGGAGTGATTTTGTTTATTTTTTTCTGTAATAGACATGTTTTTAGATTGACTTGGTAAAATATTTTCAATGCGCAACTGATACTTTTTTATACTTGTTATGATATAACATTCTGCCATTACATTCATATACAATCTTCGTGTATATACAGAACTACATGCATACTGGAACACACTATATAACGGATAACGGTTCATATACGGTCCATGATGCATATGTATTGTTTATTGTCATATATCATGTGTAAACTGTTGTGCGGCCTGTCAAGATGTAGGTTTCAATAAATATCTACCTTTTCCATATTGATGGAGATATTTTTTGAATGGTTACATCCATTATATCTTGTGCTGTTTGTGTTTTATGTATACATCATCTCCTTATGTTACCATAGTTATAGTTTGTTTTGTAACTTAACTTTCTGACCTGTTTGTATCTTGTTATTACGTAAGTTTTAATGTATTCTCAAGATGTTGTATATCTTGTTTATATAATTGCATTTTGTTGTTCCTTGAATGTAAATTTAGTTATGTAATTTTTGTATTGGAAATATATTGACATTGAATGCACACATGCCACTATACCGACAATGTTGAATGTCTGTACCAAATTGTATGACAACTCAAAATTGCCATTACATTTATGGGGACATTTTAAGTACCTTTTCCATAAAAGCAAGGTTTATTTTTAGAAATTTGGTTCAAAGCGATGTTTAGTAATTAAATTTTGAAATTATAATACATTTTCTGAATAGAAAATCTACTATTACACAACAAGAGTACTTGATGATGATATCATCAGAAACATTATTGGTCTGATATGTTCGTCATATTAAAGCATGCCATTGGTTTCCATTACACGAGCTGTGGTGTTCATTGAAGCGTAATCAGATCTAAATTTATATCAAAATATATGTTAATATTATGGTACAGAAAGGTAGCCTAATTACAGAATATTTGTACACTTGTCACCTCTGTTGCAACCACGCCCACAGCCCAATCATCCTTTCATGTTGTTTTCTTGTGTTAATGTCTGAAATATTTAGACAGTCTATTTAGACAGATGTGTTGGTGAATGGTTGTTGACAGAGAGATGGCACTGTAAGGATATCCATACTGTAATTGTGTTCTTTTTTGGTTTCAGGCAATTCCTGGGGCTAGTCAGTACTTACTTGGGAGACCAGTGAAGAAGTCTAGCCTTGCTATGGAAGCATCTGGAAGACATCTAATAATAGTCCACTGTCTTTTTTATAAACTACATCCTATGTTTACATAGTTGTAGGTGCAGTTCTACAGTCAAGAAATATGGTAAGTATTGTGACTACACCTGTGTTTCTGTCAGCGGTCAATAGCCGACTTGTGTTCTTGGTATAGCAGTCAGTAGCAGGTCTGTGTTTCTGAAAGTGGTCGTAACCAACCAGCTGCAGTGTGTGTCTGGATTATACGCCAGTGCTGATCATCTCTACACGTTACAGACAATTTAATGTAAATCAACTGCACAAATTAAATTTTGGACTAAAATATGCGTTTTCTTAACAAATATTAAACATAATTCGAACATCAACCTGTACATTATGAGATATTTATTATTTGTATATCTGACCAGTAATATATGCTACATTTCTGTTCCATAATTACTATACATACTTTTTATACAAATTTGTCGTATAAGATTACACTCGAGTATGGAAACACTTTGGTATGTACCTGTGGCTAAAGGTAACATACCAACATCCACCTTGATAGTAAAGTAATACTTTACCACAGGCTGATACCTTTGAATATTTAAAGCAAATATTGTGTCATTTTTATTACATTGTATAATAATCATTTTATAATTTATATGTCTATTCAAGTCTGCATTACCTTTTTGTCAGAAACTCCTTGTTGTCTTGTGTGATGAGTGTTGCCTTTAACCTAATGGTGAATTGTTAAGAATAATATACATGTATAGATCAATAATCAGATAAACGTGCTTTGCTTTCACCAATCACTTTGTAAATTGCTTTATTGGGAATAAAAATGTATTAGTTATTTGTGGTCTGATTATAATATATATGACATGACGAATACAGCCCAACCGTATCTGGTAAGAAACAAATACAACATACATGCCTGTAAGCATTTGCACTGACTAACGTAACATGAATTATATACTGCCTCAATAGCTCAATTGGCAGTGTGTCTGCTTTGATCGTGGCATGTGGGTTTGATCCTAGACCGTGTCATGAATACCAAAGACATGAAACAAAGTGTACATGTAGTTCCCTTACTAGACATCAGTATGTAAAAGGCAGTACTAGAAGATATATAAGTCCAGTTGATATTTTGTTGGTCACACAAGAGCTTTGTAGGTCTAGTTACTTGTTGATCATATATAATGATACGACATTAATGAAAGCTGCTCAATATACATGTAGTATCTATAACATACAACAGGTGTACCAGGGACAGTGAATACATTTACAGGAATAGTGTTGAATATTTTTTTATCTATATACACATTAAGCCCAACTTCGACTAATATTAGACAAACATATAACTGAAATAATGGTGAAAGAAAGAATAATGCTCATTCATTACGTATATTGTTTACAGCGTCCATAGTAACATCATAACCACCAACCCGGCGCACCTACGTAAATCTAAATTCATATTTCCAATGCACTAAAATCTAGGTGCAATTGGCTCAATAAAATCACTAAATGTAGTTGAAATGTACGGATCATTAATTGCTCTTTTTCAAAATATCGTTTTAATGAAGCCTAACCCAAGATCGAAATGCGCCGCAAAATTCATATTCCACAAACACGCTCTGAACCCCGGTGCACAATTCTGATATAGGCCTACTGTCGTAATGAACACCTCGTGCTTTTTAACTGCGGAAACAGAACAGTCCGCCGGGACTAAACCCAGAGAGTATGGCGCATGTTCCAAAATACACCCCTTTTGTACAAAATAACTTCTATAGCAGTGGGCGTTGTCCATATGAAGTGACGGGCAAAGAAATGTTTTGGGAGCCCCTCGATCCCTTATATCATCGAGTGTGTCATTTCGACCGTCATTAAAGAGTTTGCACCATTCATATACATGCAATTTTTGGACATGCAATCGTCGCCTAAACAATTCATCGTTCCATTTGTCTAGTTGACAGTTTTTCTTTTTAAAGCACAACAAATAATATACTTTTTAGACTTTAACTCGTCGTGTTTTCTTTTTAAATGGCGGAGACTACGGTGCAGGCCTATTTCAATGACTTCATAAAATGACCGACATGTCATTCTAACGCATACAAACGTCTACTTCAATAATTTCATGCATCGTTTAATGGAACAGCCTGACAAGAAACTGCTCGAATTTAATGTGACGTCAAAGTGCGTCGGGTTACGAAATATTTCAAGATTTATCTGTTGGGCAGTGTTGTGAGTCAACCCCTCGGGAAATTGCCCGGCGTTGGAATTAAGAAGATTCTAGGTTTTATGTACCAGACACGAACATTTGTAATGTTATAATCAGATAACACGATATGAAACAAGTTTATTAACATGAATGTTTGATTTCACGACTGAAGCGTAAGGTGGGGCAAAGCGCCCATATTAAGCAATATTTTACGATACAATTATAACCAAGAGTTCAATTAAGTACTGGCTATGCGGCACGAGACTTATACATTTATAACATACAAAACGAGATAAAGCACAATAAATTGAACAAAACTTATAAAGCTCAATAAATTGAATAAAACTTATAAAGCTCAATAAATTGACAAAACTTTATTGATTTTTGCCTTTTTGTCCCATGTATGAAAGCATATTTTGGTAAGGGGCAATAACCTCTAAACATTATTTTTCTATAAATTACTTCTGGTAAAATGTTGTACAATTTCGCGATCATGTAAGCACTGCATAAATACCGTCAAACAAACGCATGAATGGCAAAAATCGAAAATACAATGTGTACGGGGAAATTCTAAAATATTAATTAATCAGCGTTAACACAAAAAACTTGAAAATAGTGAAAATAGACAGATAAAAAAGTTACCACCCTATTGACCCTTATATTTTAAAAATCATATTGCACGGTGTTAAAAGCATAACACGACGATGTTTTTTACCCAACTGTAAAGCGTTGTCCAATTCGATGAACTCCATTTGAGTCACGGACTGCACGTGCAAAATGCTTTCTCACCTGATCTGAACCCCATAGAGCATTTTTGGGACCAGCTTGGATGAGTGGGAGGCCATTCCCCAGCGTCTGATTCAGAGTATGAGACGCAGATGCCACGCTGTACTCAACGCAGAGGGAGATCATACCCGCTACTAAGGTCTGTGACTTTTGTTTTTCGACTGACCTTCATTAATGAAAGACTTCAGACGTTTATGCGTGAAATCTGTTCTAAACATCAGCTATCCCATTTCACACTACTCAAATGTACACACTATAAAACATTTGTACCGATACGTCATATTGTATAAAAAATACAGAGGTATATATATTCTTGTCATTAAGTTGAAAATGAATATCATTTCATTCTCGAATGTATAAAATACAACGAACTACGTGAAATATATATAAGTAGATTTTATCGGATAAGACCTAATGTGTTTAAACTGAAATTACTTTTTGAAAACAGAAATGCAAATGTTCTTCAAAACCTAAGCGTTTTCATATTCAAAGCATTTAAAATCAAACAAAATGAAATGTAGTCGAGTATGTTTGATTATTCTCAATTTATATGTTTATAAATGCGTAATAATTTTATTATTAAATCTATCTTTCATGGAACACTGTACTTATACATGTAATCACTTGTTATCAAAATAATTATTTTGTCTTCTTATATCATTTTTTGTGAATGTTCAATGTTCTCATATCTTCATTTTGAAATACTGTTGTATTAACATTCAAATGTCAACTTCTCTTGCATATGTTTGTATTTATATTGCACTGTTATGTATATAACTATATGTAAACTGAGATAGGATCTGTTCCCTTAATATATTGTTTTTATCTTACAATGTCCAAATATTTAATTTCCCGCCACAGATGGCATCGTATTTCTATATGCATATAATTGCCTGGGATATGAAGATGTTTTTTGTTTTCTTCAGACATTTTGTTTTCCTTACGATGGTCGAACATTTCATTTCATTGCGTTTAGAATACAAGTAAAACTATTATTTATCACCTGCTAAGGTATATAGCCCTTAAAACAATTATATATATAATCATTAACCCCACCTTCTCCGTTTAAACTAGCCCCATCCAACCGTCCTACCCTAGTTTTAGAGTATTGGCCTCTCCGTATATTTACAAACTAAATATACAAAACTAAAACGAAGCTTCAATCATATTCTATTCATTTAATTTGAGAAGTATTGCCTGCTGTATGATATGTAACATTGTATTGATATTGCTGTTTTCACATTTTGCCACTATGCTGTGTATTGATATGTGTCAATCTCACGGGCCAACGGCCTACAGATATATTGAAAATATAACGTACAGCAACATATATAAGTGGTAACTTTTTAGTGACGCCCATTATATATGGTTTATATGTCCGTGAAAATAATGACTTTCCTCAATAAACCCTAATGTCTGTGTCTATAGTACTTAGTCTTGATGCAGTAGTCTTGAGACTTCGTCTCGGTTGTGTCTATAACCGGTCCTACTAAACACTATAAAGTCTAGCAAAGTCAGGCTATTTTTAACAAAGTCAGTTTAATAGTACTTAAAAGTAATATTTGATTAATAAAACATATCTTTGTTATATTTACAGCTTATTGTAACCGAAATTATGGCGTATTTGCACGACCAATCTTTATAGTCGTATGATGCAGTCAGGCAAAATGTAGCAAAGTAAGCCTAATTTTGAACAAAGTCAGTTTAAGAATACGTATAAGTGATATTTAATGAATAAAAACATATCTTTGTTATATTTACGGCTTTTTCTGACAGAAATTATGGCATATGTGTACGACAAATCTGTATAGTCGTGTGATGCAAAGTCTAGCAAAGTCAGGCAAAATGAAGCAAAGTCAGCCTAACTATAACAAAGTCAGTTGATACGTGGATTAATTAATAAGCCTTGAATTTAATATAGTATGGCCTGACTTTTCTATACTTTTTTTAGACCATGTGTATATAATGGTATTACTTCTTCCTTGATTTTGCTATTGTTTTTCATCTAGAACTTATAAAATAAATCACAATCATAAGATAAAACATTATTTAGATTTCATATAATAGTTCATGCTTATGACTCATTCGCACGTAGGGGTGACAAATGCAGCATTTCAAAAACGATATTTTGACTTTTTATAATGATAAAGGGTAATTCAAATTTCAAAATATCAATAGCTCATGAATGTTTTTCCAATGTTTTATGAGTACAAGTTATCTTGTTTCAGAAATCTGACGTTTTTCGTCATTTTGGAGAAGGATTCTGTATTAAACATCCAAATTCAATTATCCCCATATACATTCAAGCAAGAATTCAATGATAAATGTTGAAAATCCTGGGGTTCAACAGCAGTCAAATGGACATAGCTGTGGACTCTGCAATTGCCATTGTATAATTCTGCTACGAGAACGGCAATTACTGCTAAATTTTATAATTAATGAAATGCACGAACACTTTGTTTATTGTCTTAAATGAAAATAAAGACTTACTTTATAGCTTGATACTCATTCATTATCTGAGCTCTTGTTTTGGCTCTCTTTAAATACAAATCATTTTTTTTTAAATCAAGCCCAACTTAAAATTGACTTGTTTAAAACTATGTGTATGTATTTGTTTATGAACGTATTATTGTCCTTATTTTATTATAATTAAACACATTAAAATGCTTTATAAGCTTTTAATGATAGAAAGTATATTACATATATAGTTGTCAGATGTTATTGTTTCATTTCTTTAAGTGAATTTAATTCAGAAATGCATTTCTCTGCTTAGCAACCCTATAATCATTTACGGGACGAACCATAATCATTTACGGGACACAGAATATAACCAGCATTTTTGAGATGCTATCATTCTGTAAAACAGGTCTAATGCCATGCCATTCATGGAAATATGACAATTTGAAGAATCGGTTCTTATTTCCCACATGTTATAAAATATATTTGATCGATCAGTCGCTTGAGTTAACCCTTCGGTGCATAATCATTTTCAACGGTGTTATGACATGTGTACGTGTATGTTTTACTATTGTTTACATGTATATATTATTGTGTACACATTGTAATGTAACGTAATAGGTAATAGACCCATGTGCTCTATCTCGCATATCTTCTCCACAAAATAATGAACATGCTCTTTATTGTGTTATTATATGCACATGTGCTGTACCACTGTTCTGTCAGTATGCTTTGTATTGTCATTTTCGAGTCCAGTCCATCCATTACGGGACGACTTTTTAACCTAATATTGCGATTCCTGTGAAGGCTTATCCTGTTTGAATACCATACAAACAAAAAATACAACTATTTTCTAATACTATCGAAGTAAAACACTAACCTAATTTTAAAATGTCTTCTACTCCTCAATATCTGAAATGTTCACAAATGTCCCCTTATTTTCTTGGATTGTATTTTAAAAAGAAAACCGGTGAAACGTTTGCTTAACATGGGTTATTCAACCTCAAAGTGCTTCATGGTCCAAGAGATGCACACTACAAGAGAATAAGCGAACCTATACCAGAACAGTTAAGTTGAGCATAACATTACATACATAAAAAGATTTTATGCATTCCCATGTTTTTTGAAAGACTCGTAAATAATTTGTTAAAAATTACGCCTGAAACTTAAAAATAATTTGTTTAAAATATTCGTGCCCTTCAATCACAGGAAAAAAGACTGTTGTTAATGAAAAGCAGCATATATTGCAATAACATATGTGCATTCAAAATACCCACTTACGTCTCAATATGATGATCCTAGATTGGATTTAATAGCTGGACTCGTAAATGATTTGGATTCTTATGACACAAAGACATCAAGGATTTCGACCGTACAAATAATTTTTCTTAACCCTTTATTAATTTTGATACTAGAAAATATGAATAGCTTCGTCAACCACACGTTTTCACAACATTTGATCTTAACAATGCATAATTTCTGCTTAAAATCTGGAACATACTATTCGTTCATAACTCATATACGGTCCCTGTTAAAGTCAATGTCAACAATCAGTTATTTATTCTGATGACAAGCATTTTAGTATACCCTGCGTTCATAAAAAGGGTTAGTAGTTTATTTGTGTTCATTTTGTATTCATACAACCGTATCAATATTTTTCCACACATATTTACAAGACGAAAAAATAATATTTATATGATTTTAATAGCAAATGCATCTCCCTTGCTGCCAACATGCCCTGGAACATACTATAACTATCATATACGGTCCCTGACATGCCCAATGAAAGCATTTATCACCACTACGTGAGAATGCGTCTTATATATCATACTATCAAATTTTAATGTAATCCTAAAGTGTTCGTGGCAAGTGTTAATTACAAACTGACTTTGCGGTAATTAGTCTGATCTAGTTTTCTACCGTTTGCTGTACTTTGCTACACTATTTTCACCTATTTTTACGCTAGATTTAGTTAATATATTAAATTTGTTCAATAAAAGTTAAAATAAATATATAATTAACTGACTTTGCTTGACTTTGCTAGACTTTGCAGTGTTTAGTAGGATCCATATATAACGGATCACCTCGAGCTTAGTTCCGGTCTATGTATATAGGCCTATATTGATTCCAGCCTTCAGTAAAGAGCTTAAACATACCACTTAATCACCACAATATATTGTACAACATATAATCTGAATTGCTATAATCATGAAATCCACGCGAAACAATTTACCTCCAATATGTAAGTGATGAATTTTAAGAAGAAAAATAAGAAGATCATGGCCTCCTGTATCCGCTAAAAGGAGGGGGATGTCACTAAAATAGGGGGAGATCACTATGTAAATGCACAAGTATCGAGATATTCCGATTAAACTGACACGACGAGTTTTACATTTCCGGTTTCATTTTCTTAAAATATATAGGTCAGATGTAAAGCATGGAACTGCATAATTTTCGGTGTTGCGACCCTTCCTTTGACAAAAAATGTCGAAATAAGGACGATGGTTTACCCACTTTCTCCTCTGAAGAACAGGTATTATTCAACAATCCCTCCTGAAAGGCATTTTGTAATGGTCATTAGTTTTCGCGACACATTCCCTTTCATTTTAAAATTTAATATGCTAAGACACTCCATTCATCACTAATCATAATGATGCGCTTAATATGCATACATGCTGATAATGTATGACTTATTGGTACAACAATTTAGTCATCGACTTTTAATGAACGTTTGTTATTGAATCTTAATTCTTATCAGTTCTCTGATTAATTAATTATGTTGTATCAGCATAATAAAAGGCATAATATTTAACATAGTATTCATGCGTGTGAAAAATTCACGATAAGTAAATCTCAGAAAACCTGAACAATGTTCATTGATATCAAAGATTAAATATATGTCAAACATGTTGCGTCAACATAATGACAGAATGATGCAATTTGAGATATTTGTATACTAAAGCAACTGAAGCTACATCAATAAATATCCCATAGTTTGTGTAATTTCTCAAAGAAATGCCTGGCACTTACATTGCTAGATTTTTGCTCATTATTTTGCAACTATAGCTCACAGTCGGCATATACTTCTAATATATAGCATCTAATAAAAAAAATTCAAATGTAATCAATTACATTTCAGAAGTAATTGTAATTTAATAAATTACATAAAAACATAAAGTAATCATAAGGCACTGTAATTTAATCATTGACATTCAAAGTAATCATGCCCAGGTCTGGTGTACATCCTATGGATGCCATTTTATACTTGGTTTTAATAGGTCAAGGATTAATATCATCAAACACAGTTGTGCAGAAGTTTCATTTTGTATCGAGTGCAATTAATCATCATTTCATTGTTTGGTAAATATTACTTGATATACAGTTTTATATGTGAAAGAAACTTCATATAATCTCTGCTTTGAAGGTTTAAATTGAAAAATCAATTATTACAAAGATAACTGCATTTATTTGGTAGTTAAAATTATTCTATTCCAAAGTTAACAGAATTTATATGTCAAAGATGATACAAATGTACAGCTGTGTTATTTTCCAGTCTTCACAGTTTTGTTATTTCAAAATCTTTACTGTATTTTTAATCAAAGTGAACTGTTAATTTTGTTTGAGAAAATGTTAATAAAAGAAATGTATACTGTTTTCTTTGTAGGATGACGTAGAAGAGGCTGTGAAGAAACAGTTCATGAATTTCAAACATAGACTGGAAGTAGATACTGAGTAAGTTGATGCATTGTTGGGAAGCTTTTAATGCTGTCAACCATTTTTAAATTGAAGTTATCATTCATGTGTGACATTTACTGGTTCTGATCTAATTTCTAAATCATCATTTATGTGTGACATTTACTGGTTCTGATCTTACTTCTAAATCATCATTTATGTTTGACATTTACTGGTTCTGATCTTACTTCTTTATCCTCATTTATGTGTGACATTTACTGGTTCTGATCTTACTTCTAAATCATCATTTATGTTTGACATTTACTGGTTCTGATCTTACTTCTTAATCCTCATTTATGTGTGACATTTACTGGTTCTGATCTTACTTCTAAATCATCATTTATGTTTGACATTTACTGGTTCTGATCTTACTTCTTAATCCTCATTTATGTTTGACATTTACTGGTTCTGATCTTGCTTCTAAATCATCATTTATGTTTGACATTTACTGGTTCTTATCTTACTTCTAAATCATCATTTATGTTTGACATTTACTGGTTCTGATCTTACTTCTTAATCCTCATTTATGTTTGACATTTACTGGTTTTGATCTTACTTCTAAATCATCATTTATGTTTGACATTTACTGGTTCTGAACTGACTTCTAAATCATCATTTATGTTTGACATTTACTGGTTTTGATCTTACTTCTAAATCATCATTTATGTTTGACATTTACTGGTTCTGATCTAACTTCTAAATCATCATTCATGCGTGACATTTACTGATCATGGATGCTGTAATACAGAACATATTGTCAGTTTCAGTTTTTTTGCTCACCTTATGAGTTAAGACTAAGCTATGTTTCTACTAATTATATTTGTTATCAACATATCTATGTGTTTATCAATATAACAGTTGGTCTGGCTCCATTCTGCAAAAAAGCCTCCTGGTAATATTGATAATGAAGTTTGTATACAGTCTGAGTTCTCTTTAGGATCTCAAAATACAAGTGTGCAGTACAAAAGTAGGTCAGAACCCTATTCCATATAATGTTTATCTTGTTGTCTGTATGTCTTAATTCAGTGGTGAATTCACTTATATGGGACTGATAAGCCTTAATACTTAGACACTGAGGACATAAAATGGTAAAGATTTGGTATATACATGTATATTATTTATGTATTTTCCATTCTATGTGAAGTGTCATAAACCTGCTGTCTTATTTTACCAGGTGTATTTTACCAATTTTAACACGAGAAGATCACATGACCTTCTTGAAGAAAGGATTGGTACATTTATCAAGTTCATACGAGGTAAGTGGGATTGGTGATAAGTATATTGGTAAAATTATTTGAACGTAGGATATTACGTGAGTGGTTATTATACTATGGAATTATATAACCAGTTTTCTGAACAAGAATTTTGAGAATTTGGAATGTTCTCTGGGGATTAGGGTTTAACAAATTCTGTTATTCAAGTTCTGTAATTACTTGTATGTATGATATATTACAGTGTCTGGATGCTAGTCAACTCTGGTTGTAATTACTTGTATGTATGATATAATACAGTGTCTGGATGCTAGTCAACTCTAGTTGTAATTACTTGTATGTATGATATATTACAGTGTCTGGATGCTAGTCAACTCTGGTTGTAATTACTTGTATGTATGGTATATTACAGTGTCTGGATGCTAGTCAACTCTAGTTGTAATTACTTGTATGTATGATATATTACAGTGTCTGGATGCTAGTCAACTCTAGTTGTAATTACTTGTATGTATGGTATATTACAGTGTCTGGATGCTAGTCAACTCTGGTTGTAATTACTTGTATGTATGGTATATTATAGTGTTTGTATGCTAGTCAACTCTGGTTGTAATTACTTGTATGTATGGTATATTACAGTGTCTGGATGCTAGTCAACTCTGGTTGTAATTACTTGTATGTATGGTATATTACAGTGTCTGGATGCTAGTCAACTCTGGTTGTAATTACTTGTATGTATGGTATATTATAGTGTTTGTATGTGTGATATATTACAGGGTTTGTATGTGTGGTATATTACAGTGTTTGTATGTGTGGTATATTGCAGTGTTTGTATGTGTGGTATATTACAGTGTTTGTATGTGTGCTATATTACAGTGTTTGTATGTGTGCTATATTACAGTGTTTGTATGTGTGGTATATTGCAGTGTTTGTATGTGTGGTATATTACAGTGTTTGTATGTGTGCTATATTACAGTGTTTGTATGTGTGCTATATTACAGTGTTTGTATGTGTGATATATTACAGTGTTTGTGTGTGTGGTATATTGCAGTGTCTGTATGTGTGCTATATTACAATGTGTGTATGTGTGCTATATTACAGTGTTTGTATGTGTGGTATATTGCAGTGTCTGTATGTGTGGTATATTACAGTGTTCGTATGTATGGTATATAACAATGTTTGTATGTGTGGTATATTACAGTGTTTGTATGTGTGCTATATTACAGTGTTTGTATGTGTGGTATATTAAAATGTTTGTATGTGTGGTATATTACAGTGTTTGTATGTGTGGTATATTACAGTGTTTGTATGTGTGGTGTATAACAGTGTTTGTATGTGTGGTATATTGCAGTGTTTGTATGTATGGTATATTACAATGTTTGTATGTGTGGTATATTACAATGTTTGTATGTGTGGTATATTACAGTGTTCGTATGTATGGTATATAACAATGTTTGTATGTGTGGTATATTACAGTGTTTGTATGTGTGCTATATTACAGTGTTTGTATGTGTGGTATATTAAAATGTTTGTATGTGTGGTATATTACAGTGTTTATATGTGTGGTATATTACAGTGTTTGTATGTGTGGTGTATAACAGTGTTTGTATGTGTGGTATATTGCAGTGTTTGTATGTATGGTATATTACAATGTTTGTATGTATGGTATATTACAATGTTTGTATGTGTGGTATATTACAGTGTTTGTATGAATGGTATATTACAATGTATGTATGTGTGCATATTACAGTGTTTGTATGTGTGGTATATTACAATGTTTGTATGTGTGGTATATTACAATGTTTGTATGTGTGGTATATTACAATGTTTGTATGTGTGCTATATTACAGTGTTTGTATGTGTGCTATATTACAGTGTTTGTATGTGTGATATATTACAGTGTTTGTATGTATGGTATATTGCAGTGTCTGTATGTGTGCTATATTACGATGTATGTATGTGTGCTATATTACAGTGTTTGTATGTGTGGTATATTGAAGTGTCTGTATGTGTGGTATATTACAGTGTTCGTATGTATGGTATATAACAATGTTTGTATGTGTTATATTACAGTGTTAGTATGTGTGGTATATTAAAATGTTTGTATGTGTGGTATATTACAGTGTTTGTATGTGTGGTATATTACAGTGTTTGTATGTGTGGTATAATACAGTGTTTGTGTGTGTGGTATAATATAGTGTATGTATGTGTGCTATATTACAGTGTTTGTATGTGTGGTATAATACAATGTTTGTATGTATGGTATATTACAGTGTCTGGATGTATGGTATAATACAATGTTTGTGTGTGAGGTATAATATAGTGTATGTATGTGTGCTATATTACAGTGTTTGTATGTGTGGTATAATACAATGTTTGTATGTATGGTATATTACAGTGTCTGGATGCTAGTCGACCTTGGATATGTTACTGGATCTTACATGCTCTGGAGTTGCTGGATGAACCTATGAATGATGAAACTATCTCACAGTAAGTAGAAACCTTTGAAACAACAAGAAGAAATACTTATGATTTAGTTTTTACTCTGAATATAATTCTCACCACAGTGAGATAATTCACCTATAGGAATATCATGGTCCACCTAGTGTTCGTGGTTATAAAAATATTGGCTGATATTCTGAGTTATCAAAGCGAGACGCATATGAAATCATACAAAATTGCCTGTAATAATCATTCTACATGCTAAAGCCAGTTTTGATGTGACATTTTTAATTCTATGGGGTCGCTTGTTTAAAACTAGGTCACCGGTGCATGTGTATAAAAAGACACTAACAAGTTTTCATGGGGGTTGTTTCAAACCTATAAAAATGCGGGGCATTTTGTGTTGATATTTCAAAATAATCAATTAATTTTGGAAACAGTCCCTCCTGTGACAAAGGATTATAGCTCCACCTACCTAAGGAATACACGGCAGCAGATTTCTTTTTATACCACATAAACTCTAGTGGACCATATATACTATTTGGGAAGAAGAAGATCATGTTTTAGCTTTCAACTGTATTACTGCATTCTGAAATGCCTGAAATGTGCATTATGAAAAATGTACGCAGTGAGTGTTGACCTCATAAACACAGTAATTTCCTTAATTTTAGAGTTGCACAGTTCCTAGGTAAATGTCAGTGTAAGGGCGGTGGGTTTGGTGGAGGACCCGGACAGTATGCTCACCTTGCACCAACATACGCTGCTGTCAATGCTTTATGTATACTGGGTACAGAAGAAGCTTTCAGGGTCATTGATAGGTAAACAACATCTTATATTCAAGGCTGTCATTGATTCAAAATTTTGCACATTGACGATATTGGAATATCGAAAGACAAATATCAACTATATTTCAATAGTAATTTTATATTCCTATAATAGACTGTTAACTCCTATGTTTCTGTATGGTTATGGGTGTATACCCTACATATTTAAATGTTTAAATTGTATTTTTATGATAATAAGATACCATTTAAGTAAGTACTGTAGTATCACTTAAATTCGCGGGGGTGAAATTTCGCGCAAACAGCAAAAAAGGCAGTTTCGCGCGGGTCAAAATTCGCGCATTTTAAATTTTTGAAGAAAAAAAATCAGACAAAAATGACGGTATCGCAGCGCGTGTTATTATTTCGTACATCCGTGTCATAAGCTGTAAATAGCAATATTCTGCGTATTAACTCGTAAGTTGGGGGTTATCTCTGTAATAGAGTCGCCAATTAACAATTTTATTGCCAATTGTCATATCTGAATACAATAGAAACGTGTGAAACTTGAATAAACAACATGACTAGCGAGGTTCGCGTCATAGTTTGATCAGTGTCACCAAGCGCTTGATTCCCTGGTTATTTCAGCGAAACAGTCGGGAACGAATTAAAACATACCCCATAACAATACCACAAACAATATGACACATCCAACGATTAATTGGCGTTAATTGACACGACTGTACGAATTGTTCAAGAATTAAAGTATGAAGAAAAAAGTTGCAGTGCGTGCAATCCGGATGACAACGATTTTATGCAGTCGTGTATTCTTTATACATGTATAAACATCGTAAACAAAGAAAAATCAATTTATGAATTAATGTTCCATTTAAACCACTCTTACGTACTAGTCATCAAACTGTGTCAAAATTTTCCATGTTCCTAATTATTCCACACAGATTATCAGAAAAAACAGCGACAAATTATGAAAAGAAAAAACGTAAGTGCATATACACACATTTTCGGACAGTCAAAAATTCGGATAGCCATGTTAGTTTCGGAAGTTTAATAATCGCGCGGACTTAAATTCGCGCTTCGTCTCTAGCGCGAAATACGCGAAAATTAGACCTGCGCGAATTCAAATGATACTACAGTAATCTATATAATTTTATTTACTTCACAGTATTATATAATACTGCCAACATTTGGAATGCAGTAAGCGGCCGACTACAAAGCAACATTACACCATTTTGACACATTTATAGACTGTACCCATTCTCCTGTATTTTCCCGCCATAATGTCGATATTTTTGTGTATCGAATATCAATTGGCCGAAAAAATTGTTGAGATATCGATAATTGATTGTATTAATGACAGCCCTACTTATATTCACTGAGTTCACTGTAAGAGTAGATGGATCTTGTACTCAGATTTTCATGTTATAATTACGTCTTCTTCTGTGTTTGTATTGTTTAGATATGAGGACAAAAATTTAAAAAATGGATCCTTACTTAATGGTGGACAAAATGGAAGATACAAATCAGGAATTTTAAATCTGTTGTATTACTCTATAAGATATACATTGTAGTAGTAATAAGATGCATATATATCAGGGATTCCATTTAATCCTGTAGTTGACCCTTTGATCCCTGGAATTTAATTACTACTGTAAGATTTTAATTTTCATGCTTTCAAGTATACATGAACTGAGCTTAGTTAAATAAAATTGATATACTTATATACAGAGAGACATTGTATGACTTCCTGATGAGAATGAGGACCACTCACGGTTCATTCAAGATGCATGAAGGCGGCGAGGAAGATATCAGGGGAGCTTACTGTGCAGCTAGTGTGGCAAGACTTACCAATATTATAACACCTCAATTATTTGACGGTACACCTGAATGGATTGTCAGGTAAATGTTGTTGCATTGTGATGTTTATGCCCCTCGACCCCTCTCCACCGGAAGAAATCATGTAGAAATCATGCTCTCTGAGCTAGAACTAGGGATTTCAATGAAACTTTACACAAATGTTGAACATGATGTGTAGAAATAATTTTGGACAAATGTTCCATAGTGGTGCATGGTTACTCTCCCTATTTATCAAACTTTGGTGTGTTAATGAGGGTGATCGTGGCCCTCTATGTTTCATTCTTATTACTATAGACTATGTGGTTTTCAAATGTATGAGATACCACTCAAATGATAGTCTATCATTTTTTCAATGTTGAAAGTTATGAGGTTCCACAGTAATGATAATTGACCCAAGTATAACATGTTTAACATGTCGGGCAGGCAGTTCCTTGCATCCCTGTTCCCGTACATATTTGCCCTTGCATCCCTGTTCCCATACATTTTGCCCTTATATCCCTGTTCCTGTACATATTTGCCCTTGCATCCCTGTTCCCATACATTTTGCCCTTATATCCCTGTTCCTGTACATATTTGCCCTTGCATCCCTGTTCCCATACATGTTTGCCCTTGCATCCCTGTTCCCATACATTTTGCCCTTGCATCCCTGTTCCCATACATTTTGCCCTTGCATCCCTTTTCCCATACATGTTTGCCCTTGCATCCCTGTTCCCATACATTTTGCCCTTGCATCCCTGTTCCCGTACATGTTTGCCCTTGCATCCCTGTTCCCATACATGTTTGCCCTTGCATCCCTGTTCCCGTACATGTTTGCCCTTGCATCACTGTTCCCGTACATGTTTGCCCTTGCAACCCTGTTCCCATACATATTTGCCCTTGCATCCCTGTTCCCGTACATGTTTGCCCTTGCATCCCTGTTCCCGTACATGTTTGCCCTTGCATCCTTGTTCCTGTACATGTTTGCCCTTGCATCCCTTTTCCCATACATGTTTGCCCTTGCAACCCTGTTCCCATACATATTTGCCCTTGCATCCTTGTTCCTGTACATGTTTGCCCTTGCATCCCTGTTCCCATACATGTTTGCCCTTGCATCCTTGTTCCCGTACATGTTTGCCCTTGCATCCTTGTTCCTGTACATGTTTGCCCTTGCATCCCTTTTCCCATACATGTTTGCCCTTGCAACCCTGTTCCCATACATATTTGCCCTTGCATCCTTGTTCCTGTACATGTTTGCCCTTGCATCCCTGTTCCCATACATGTTTGCCCTTGCAACCCTGTTCCCATACATATTTGCCCTTGCATCCTTGTTCCTGTACATGTTTGCCCTTGCATCCCTGTTCCCATACATGTTTGCCCTTGCATCCTTGTTCCCGTACATGTTTGCCCTTGCATCCTTGTTCCTGTACATGTTTGCCCTTGCATCCCTTTTCCCATACATGTTTGCCCTTGCAACCCTGTTCCCATACATATTTGCCCTTGCATCCTTGTTCCTGTACATGTTTGCCCTTGCATCCCTGTTCCCATACATGTTTGCCCTTGCATCCTTGTTCCTGTACATGTTTGCCCTTGCATCCCTGTTCCCATACATGTTTGCCCTTGCAACCCTGTTCCCATACATATTTGCCCTTGCATCCCTGTTCCCGTACATGTTTGCCCTTGCATCCCTGTTCCTGTACATGTTTGCCCTTGCATCCCTGTTCCCGGACATATTTGCCCTAGCGCCTCCTCGGTTCCTGGTGTTTTGTGGATTGTTGTTTCTCTGTGATCTGTGTGTGGGAGGGGAGGCATTGCCTTGTGTATGTGGCATTCCCTGTAACAACTTAATTTCTCTTACATGATAAGATGTCAGACGTATGAGGGTGGCTTTGCTGGATGTCCCGGTATGGAAGCACATGGTGGATATTCATTCTGTGGTATAGCTGCACTTACACTTCTAAACAAGACAAACCTCTGTGATATCAAAAATTTACTGGTAAGCAATTTCACCCGGTTTGTTGGAGCTAAATAATAAGTTTCAACATGTTTATTTTACATGGATTGTGAAACAGGTTCTTACAACTTATACTTATCACTCTCGATGACTTTCCTGAGTTACTAACCGGTACTCTTTCCGAATTCATAGATTGTGATGTTTGTGATCACTCAACACAGAGTTTGAACTCGTGACCCTTTGGAATCAGGGGTCCGATTATCTATCCCTGGACCGTTTTGTTTCCTAACAGAATGTAGCATTCATTTGTATTTTAGATGTTACTTAATTTGACAAAACCTTATTTCATATGATTGTGAACAACTTGTTTAATTAAGTCAATAGCTCATGAACTTTTCTATTAGATCCCCATTGTTAAAGTTGTATTGCTAGTAATTAAGTAAATTGTTTATTATGGTGGTATGTGTGCACACAATTTACAAATACATAAAATAAAAATTGTCAGAACTCATTTATGTGACAAACTTCTTTCAGAATACTTGGTATCACACTATGTATCTTCTTGTGCAGATGGAATTGAAATGGGCTCTTAGAAACCATGTGTTATTCGAAATATAATTTTTTTGAACCTGATGAAATCGAAGTAACAAGGTCTGATTGTATAATATATATTTACTTTAGCGTTGGACAGTGAATAGACAGATGAGTTATGAAGGAGGTTTTCAAGGTAGAACAAACAAGCTTGTGGATGGTTGTTACTCATTCTGGCAAGGTGGAGCATTCCCTCTGATACATATGGTCCTCACAATGCAAGGTACGTATGTACTTGGTTCTATCATTTTATATTACACTGCAACCTTCAGAGCGGCCTTCTCTTGAGCAACAACCTCTCTTCAACAATGATTTTGCTGTAAGAATTTACTATCAATTTAACCTCTGTAGAGCACCAACCTGTCAACAACAGTCAAAGGACGTTACACTGGAGAGATTACTCAGTAACGTTCTTATCATATAAACTTCTGTAATTATTTCCTGAGCAGTTTTGGTTCACAGTTTACATCAGTTTTACTATTCTGCATTATACTCGTGTAATTTTTTATTGATTACTTTTTGATAATAGCAAAACGTGTTGATCAAAATGTTTTTATATAGACAAAATTGGCTATAACACCTGGAAAAGTATAGTCGTCACTATTCACGGGTATTTGCTGTCCTCCACCAACCGGTGATTACGAAAAAACGTGGTTGACCTACTTTTTTTTCTCAAGCAAAAAACAGTCTTACCTATCAATATGCACCGTATTTTGGTAAGCATTTGTGACAAAATGTTAATAAAATCATTTTCTATCAAAACAGCATACAATCCCCTATAAAAAATTGTGTCAATTAAAAAAAATCACGAGTTTCATATTTGTCTGCTTTTCACCGCCACACGGATTTTAGGTTTTAGACCCACTCAATTATTTCTCGTTGAAGATAATTAGTCGTGCACAAAACAGATCAATTTAGTTATCTGAGTACAATACTTTGTCTATATTGAGATTATAATTGAAATACTGCAAGAATGGTGATGACGTCATCCTGTAAAGATGTTCATTTGTTTACTTTTGTAACAAACTTTTAACATCATGACATTAATTATATGCTGTTAGGAATTAGGATAGGATTGAAATTTATGCTTAAGTGTTGGTATTTGATTTTAAGTTAACTATTATTTATTCATTATTCAGTAAATACAGCGAGAATTCAGATATATGCGGTGTACTTGAATTTCGCGTAAATTTAGTTTACATATATGAACTAGTTATTATGATTGTTGATGCATACGAAATTCAGAATGTATGTCTTTGACATATTGAGTTTGATAAATGCCTAAGCTGAGATATTTTATGAAATTTGGGCCTGGAGTCTTGTTGCTCTGGGCCCATGTTCATAAAGCTCCTAAGATTTTAAGTAAGGAAATTCCTTATCTTTATAAAATCTCCTTAAAATAACACATAAGAATGTTTCCAGTATTTAAGGAAAATACTAATAAAGTTAATGAAAATTTAAAAAACTATGGGAAATTTTCTCCTTCGGAGTTTAATGAATACGGGCCTTGGTGTACAGTGTATGAAATCAGGTCAAGGAGTCTTGTTGTTCTGCTATCCATATACATCTAAGTTATAAGATGGAAGTACAATATTGTATTGTATAACATGTTGAATATTTCAGATGATGTTGCATTAAGTGCTGAAAATTGGTTGTTTCATCAGAAAGCTTTACAGGAATACGTTCTTGTATGTTGTCAGTTCCCTGGAGGTGGTTTGATAGACAAACCAGGGAGGTAGGTTGTCAACATATACAGTTAAACCTCAATGATAAGACCACCATTTGGGATCCTGGAAAACTGGTCTTCTTATTGAGGTGGTCATTATATCGAGGTTGAATATAGAGCAAAAATGTACTTGAAAATCGGTTCTTAGTATTGTGGTGGTCATATTATTGAGGTTTTGAGATTTTACTGTACTTTGTTTATGTACTGCAGCTTGATAAAGACACAGGAGCATATAGCATCAGTCCACCAACATACATGTTTATTTACCCTGGGCATATTAAATTTATGGAGGTATGCCTGATATACTTAGTACTAAGTAAGGGAGCTTTCAGTACCATTTATCACATATGTGGTATGACACAGCCAGGTATGAAACACACTGACTTGCTACATACAAAGAATACCTATTGAGCCAGATTGTTATGTCTATTGCTTTGAAAGTTTTATTTACCGTATATGAAATTTTGGAAGTTTCCTGTAGCGTGGCGGATGTGAGGAGGGTGGAGTATTACATCCTGTAATGTCATTGTTCTTATAAAAAGGTATTTCATAATTGTGATATTTTGTGCCATGTGTAGTGCGGATTATTAACCACAAACATATGAATATATTACCAGGACCATTACATTTCAAAATAGGTGTATTGAAATCTTCGTGTTTGTCCGTAAGCTTATCAGAGAAAAAGGCTGCGGTTCTGTTTTGATAGAAAAATAATCCAAACAGCAGTTATAGCTTTACGCAAGAGTGCATTTCCATACCTAAACTGGCATGGATCGTTCCTTCAAGTTTGTACACCTGCTCGTGGTCAATCTAACAGTACTATATATCAGGATGTTAGTTATATTCTACTATGCCTAATCTTCATTCTTGGATATCTAACCAGCTCTAACCAGTTCATCCCCGTCCAACTGATAGAGAGGAGGCCCCTCATAAAACGTTTAAAACTTGTCATAACCTTTAATTTTGGAAAATCGTTAAAGACACTTATTTTTCTGAATGACCTGTAAAAACCTGTAATTCACTCAGTTTACTGTATCTCTTGTCAGCAATGAATATTTTATCTATATTGTACTATTCACTTGTGAGAACTGCAGCCTTATGGTACATACTATTTGCATATATCATCTTGAGTATTTGTGAAATGCAGTCTATGACTGTCCAGCCAGGATCCTGTCATCCTCACGGCAGCAAGCCCACTGCCAGCCTGAATCATCCGCATAGATCCATCAAATTAGATTATCATAATAAGCCTTTATTTGCTATTTATTTTTACAGAAATCACCCTAAAAAACCTGTATTTTGCTAAATTGCAACCTTGATAAAAATCTTTATTTTCATTAGGCAAGTAGGAGGCATGTACTGACCATTTCCCACACAGTCTAGTAGCAGAGGGGATTATGGAAAAAGTAGAAATTTGTATTGTATCATTATGAATATTTGGCAAACTAACAACATGTATGTTATATTATATTCTGCAGAGTACGGGATTATTACCATACATCATACTGTCTGAGTGGATTGTCAGTAGCCCAGCACTTTGCTGGGGGTAAGCTGAGTCACGTGTACAATATAGGACATGAGAACAATATGTTGGTATGTGTGAAGTTTGCCACTTACTTTCTTTGTCATTCCTTAACAGGCTTAGTTCAAACCACATGAGATTGTCATGAGTTATCTCCCTTTATCCCTTCTAATAGTACAAGGAGTCTAATGCTTTTTACACATTACCTCTTTCCGCGGCCGAAATCGTGGTTCAAACTTCAAAATATATCCATAAAATACAACAAATTCTAAGCATGAATAATTTATCTATTATACAACACCTACTTTATGCAGATCTGCCAAGATTCGCCAAGTTCTCTTCAAAAATGCACCAAAATGCGCACATGTCAAAATCCTCAATAAAGGGAGAGCACTTGTGACATTTTCCTGTGGTTTAAACTTTTTTATATTACATTGAATGTGAAGCAAGTTGTGACAACATACATTTATCACTCTCGAACCTGTTTCCTGTCAACCAGTATGTGCATTTAAATCAGTGATAATGAAGACCACTGATAAATTTCGCATATTTTGGGATTCAAATCCATATGATTGTATGTATAAAATTATGTTAAGTCCGAGATTGATGATAAAAATCTTATGAAAATAATAAGAAAGGTGTGTTAAGTGTACAAATTTCTTGCATTCAGTGTGTGTTTATTGTTTGAATGAATGTTTGTAAAATACATAAAAGTGAGACTTTTTTGACAAAAGCCAGCCTTTTACGATGACAATTAATTTATGACAAATAATCTGTATAGGCTTTATGTAAAAAGTTTCAGCTGTGTGTATGAACTGTGTCCCCTGTAAAAATATATAAAGTACATCTGTTACTGATGGATGAACAAATACATAACCACTGGTTGTGAAGACAAACAATCTTCATGCAGATGAACTTTAATAGAGCTGAAATTACAGTGAAACTTCAATAAGTAGACCACCACTTGTTGTGGAGAAAGTCAGACTTCCGAGGAGGTAGACCACCACTTGTTGTGGAGAAAGTCAGACTTCCGAGGAGGTAGACCACCACTTGTTGTGGAGAAAGTCAGACTTCCGAGGAGGTAGACCACCACTTGTTGTGGAGAAAGTCAGACTTCCGAGGAGGTAGACCACCACTTGTTGTGGAGAAAGTCAGACTTCCGAGGAGGTAGACCGCCACTTGTTGTGGAGAAAGTCAGACTTCCGAGGAGGTAGACCACCACTTGTTGTGGAGAAAGTCAGACTTCCGAGGAGGTAGACCACCACCTGTTGTGGAGAAAGTCAGACTCCCGAGGAGGTAGACCACCACTTGTTGTGGAGAAAGTCAGACTTCCCAGGAGGTAGACCACCACTTGTTGTGGAGAAAGTCAGACTTCCGAGGAGGTCTTCACCTGAGGTTTTGCTGTAGTTTGCTTACATCTTGTAATAAACTATTGTTGAAAAAAACATATTTATATTTTTCAGAGACCAACACACCCAGTATATAATGTGTGCGTGGATAAAGTCGTACATGCAGATCTGTATTTCAGACAACTTGATCATCCAAAAACTGAAACTGTTAATGATAAAAGTTAATCAATTATTACTTAATTAATGATAATACACAATTAGTGCTAACATGCATAATATGCATTCATATATTGGTTACATTGTGAATCCCTTTTAGAGATAAGCACACAATATGTATATATGGTAAACTTGGATTTCCAATCACACTTCTGACATTAGTACCTTAATGTAATGTGTTGTATTCATGATAATTATGTCACTCTCTCCAAGGGAGGCAAATTGTTTTTGTCTTCGGCGTCTGTCTGTCAGCCCGTCCACTTTTAGCTTGTCCACACTTCATCTCCAATACTGCTGGTTGGATTTCAGCCAAACTTCATGGGATTGATCAACATCAAGTGTAGTTGTGCGTCTTCGTTGTTTTGTTCCGCTCAGATAATTTTTCACTGAGTTATGGCCTTTTGATGTTTTTATACATATACAGTGCATGGTGAACTGATCAAAGACTATATATCTGGTTTGCTCGATATTTTGTTGTAACAATCTGTATCAGTATTTCAATTACTGACAAATTGCCATGGGGAAGACATATGTTTTTATTTAAAAAACAACCATCTAGATATGTTATAAGCTAATTTTTGGGCTGAATTCCTGATAGTTTGTCCCAGTTTATACTATTAGTTATACAGGTTGTTGACAGGGTATATGGGGGACTATAACCTGTCTGTGTGCCATATAACCTGAGGCGTTAGCCGAGGGTTATATGAATCGCAGACAGGTTATATTCCCCCATATACCCTGTCAACAACCAGTATAACAAATTTATAATACTGCAAATCCGTGTTTTCATAAGAATTTAGTTAAACAGGCAATGTTTAGATGCCTAGCTCTAGATCTAAGAATTAGATATGTGCATGTTTGCTGTTTTGGGTTCATAAAATTGTTTAGAGTGTTTTAGTAATGTATAATTTCAGTAATTAAAACATATTCCTTTTAATTTATATCGGGAATTACTTGCTGTAGATCAAATTTACTTTATTTCACTCACACGTTATATTGCCTGAAAATTAATTGCATTACCCCATAAGGTACCTCAATACACATGTTTAAGTGCGCGCTTGCACTCTATTTTTTTTCTTTCTAACGTCTGATCACATGGACTTATCGAGCTGAATTTGGCTCAAACCTTAAAAAATCTATCGTTTTAAAATTAATACTAGCATCATGTATGATGGTCAATGGTCAATTTCTGGTAACTTGCGGACATCAAGAGATAAAAGTTTTCGAGTCGAGCCGTCAGCGAAAAATGGTCACGAGGCGCATGAAGGCGAAATTAGTTTACACGTTATATACCCTGTCAGCGCCGTGTATATAGAATACAATACGCGAGCCTTTAACCAATGAAATTACTGGATTTTTATTTGCAGTATTATAATGACGTATATAAAACGTTTCAATTGATATTACCCATATTTTATTGATTAACATGTGCACTATGTATTATATGTATAACATGTCGCTAATATTCTTGTTTGAATAATTGTTTTATTGAGACTCATTGAGCTGGCGATGTGCTGAATAAAGTCAAGAAAATGGCAATATGCATGCATTGATACAAGAGTTCTATGTTTCTTGACTGTGAGTTTGACATGCATCAAGCAATTTCCTAAATAATTGTAGGAATGTTCTACTGAATGAGACGGCCTGTCCCACTCTGGACACAAGTCTCTATCTTGAAGGACAAGGTCACACTTGGGGGGTCAGGGGTCATCATTCATCTTGTCTGGACAGTAGCTTTTACATGCGTTAAGCAATCATAGTAGCAGTTATCAGAAACATTTGCCAGACTGAAACTTGACATGGCTCACAAAGAGCACAGGCCCCTATCTCTGTGGTCTTTCAGGCCCCTATCTCTGTGGTATTTCATGTGGGTAAAGTATTTGGCATGTGTAGACTATTGAGCAGTCTGTGTAGTAATCAACATTAATTCATGCCTTGATATGGCCATGGTTACTAGCTAGACTTAGCTACCGTCCTTGCTGAAACTTGTTGGGCTTCAAAATTCTAGTCCAAATTATATACGAGTAGTATAGGAAAACATCATTTACCACATTATACTATAGACATGTGCGGATATATGAAATTCTGTGAAATACTCTGTGAAATACAAACATTTTGTTCAGCTTGAGCCTTCTTTTGATTATGATAATCCTTTCAACAGAGTCTTGTGATCAAGCATTGTGCTGGAAATACGGTGCAACCCCTCCAGAGTGGCCCTCTCTTGAGCAACAACTTCTGTTTAACAACCGTTGTATGAATTTGTCCTGTAGAAAGAATTTACTATCAATTTAACCTCTCTAGAGCAACAACCTCTCAACAACAGCCAAAATGTGCCTCCCAAAGGATGTTGCTCCTGAGAGGTTCTACTGTACAAATAAGTCGGGCCCCAATCTCCCATAGCATCTCTATAGAAATCTCAGCTCAGTGTTGAGATTTTGCTCAAATCAGAGCCTGAGTTTGAGACAATCTCACTTGGAACTCTTGAAAATGTTTTTGTTTCGTACTACCGATTTTCGAGTATGGTCTCGTATGAGAAATATCTCAACAGTTTGAGACAATATTTGAGCTCAGATTGAGATGCTTCGAGGTCGGGGCCAGGATAAGGTTTCAGTATTGTGATGTTCATTTGTGACATTTCCTTGTTGACTGCAATGTTCCTGATTGATATTATATGTTATTGTTTGTAGCTGATATTGCAATATAAGTGTACATGTATATACATTGTTGTGAGTAAACTTGATTGTGACAATACTGTAAATCACTTGTATTATGTGTGACTTTTATGTAGAGAATTACTGTGTCATGGAATTAGGTTTGAGATCTCAAATGTGCAAGTTGGTGGGTGTTAGTATGTTCTGATTCATTATGTAAGCAAAATTTGCAATACATTATGAATTAGTGAGCTAGTACATACACAATTATTAGCCAAAATAAAACCCTATAATATTACTTGATTAACAGTATTTTTGCCATAACTCCTGTGTATATATGAGAAATTATTGATTGTGCAAGTTTTATCATGTATACACTGAGCTTTGTAAATCCATATAAACTAAATTCTGTTCTGTAATATTACCTTTTCATGTTCTATATTGTTTCAGGGTCCATTTTCTCTTTACTATACTGCTGTTAGATTGACCGTGAACAGGTGTATGAACTGTCAGGACCAATCCATGTCAATTTAGCTACTTAAATGGTCTTGTGCGTAAAACTATAACTGCTGTTTGGTTTACTTTTCTATCAAAACACAACCACATGTTTTTCTCTGTTCAAGCTTTGTACTGAATTGTACAAACAAGCACGGAATTAATTTGTCGTATTTTTTTTTAAATCACAATGGCACAGGAGATTTCACAAGTTCTCTCCCTTTATCCCTTCTGAAAGTATGATTATGTATATATGTATACTATAAAAGGGATAAGGGAGAAAACTCTAGAAGGGATAGAAAATCTTGTGAAGAATTGTAATATAGAGATATGGGTGTGTGTGATGTACGACTAACAGTTATTTCTCTTTGTTATTTTGGAAAATACAACAATATAAAAAGTGACCAGTTAGACTGATATTTCAGTTGATACATTTTTAATTTTTTCCCATATAGCATAGCAATTTCCAGTGTGT
Organism: Mactromeris polynyma; assembly: GCA_032209605.1. Taxonomy (NCBI): domain Eukaryota; kingdom Metazoa; phylum Mollusca; class Bivalvia; order Venerida; family Mactridae; genus Mactromeris; species Mactromeris polynyma. The sequence continues at coordinate 57,937,772 of JASFXZ010000002.1, read as the reverse complement.
CTATATTGTTTATCAGCTTGTGTTATGGTCCAAACTTTGATATCAAACATTCCTTTAGGCCAGTCACTGTAGGTTCAATGTGTAATTCAGTCATTGAATATTTGTCCATGAATTATAAGCATTCTTGGAGATAATGTACTTTTTCAATGTTAATGTATGTGCTCACATCACCAAGATAATTTCCTTGTAACTTTTTGATGTAAAATACCCTGCTTTGGTTCAAGTACTGGTTATTAACCCAGAAATGTGAAAGAAATAAGTTTAAACTTTTACCCTGTATTTCAAAAATCATGTTGAAGATTTAATGCTGTGTTTACCCTGTACTTTCAAACTGTGTGATTTTGTTATGAATGATTTTGAAAATGATTGGAAATCGTTTTGTTATTGACACAAGTGTTGTAACTTGTATATTGTATCAGTAGTACACTGCTTTCAATGTTGTATGCAAGTACAATAAATCGTGAAAACTGGCAGAAATCTGTTATCATACATTATTGTGTTCAATCAGAAAATCATGCTTAGACTCATGACTTGTTGAATCTACATCATGCTTAGACTCATGACTTGTTGAATCTACATCATGCTTAGACTCACGACTTGTTGAATCTACATCATGCTTAGACTCATGACTTGTTGAATCTACATCATGCTTAGACTCATGACTTGTTGAATCTACATCATGCTTAGACTCATGACTTGTTGAATCTACATCATGCTTAGACTCATGACTTGTTGAATCTACATCATGCTTAGACTCATGACTTGTTGAATCTACATCATGCTTAGACTCATGACTTGTTGAATCTACATCATGCTTAGACTCATGACTTGTTGAATCTACATCATGCTTAGACTCATGACTTGTTGAATCTACATCATGCTTAGACTCATGACTTGTTGAATCTACATCATGCTTAGACTCATGACTTGTTGAATCTACATCATGCTTAGACTCATGACTTGTTGAATCTACATTTTGAAAATCCTTCTCATTCTCCGTATATGCAGTTGTCAACAGCAGTTGACAGGGGTGTGAGACGACCCTATAAGCGGAAACAAATTGTTCAAGACCAGGGGTTTGAGGGCTACTCTAGGCCCCCAATGGGGTCAAGGGCCAACACCATTGTAGGGAGTAGTTGGGACATATTAACCCGACACCAAACAATTCTTACTCTCTTGTAATTTATAAATTAAATAACAAAACTTTGTTCAAGGCAAGGGATTTGGGAGGGCCACTCTAGGCCCCTCTGTTGTAAATGTAATAGGAATGGATCCACTGATGGGTGTATTCAGGATATTTTTACCATTTGCTGTAAATCTAGAGTGAGATCAGGTGCTGCATTGCTGGTATCTATCTATCATGATACTGTCTGAGTAAACTTGAAAGAAAGGATTATGCAGTTTAACCTTGATAATAAGACCACCCTTGGTTCTGAAGAAAGGTGGTGTTAGATGCGAGGTGGTCGCATTGAGTTGAAATATGGAAGAACAATTGAAAACTGGTCAATGGAAATGTTGTATAAGTGAGGTGGTTGTCATTTTGAGGTGGTCTAAGTGTATATGTATATACAAGTTGCTTAAAGCAAGGCATATCAACTTATGTTCTGTTGATCAGTCATTTTCAGAATCAACTTTAGATATGTCCAAGATTTAAAAGTCATGTTTTAATGTAAATCTGCACACTACAAAATATTCTAAATAAAAAACTTGCAAACCCACACAAGTAGATTTATTTTACAATTTATTAAAATCTATACATCAATATAACATAAACAACTAGATCAAAGACAAATGTTTATAAAAAAAATCATGGCAGTTGTAAACACTAATGAATTGGTAAAAAACAGACCTCAGACGTTTTGTCCGACAGTCGCTTCAAACAGACGGGGAAACCACAAGTTACTGTTACTGGATTTCATTTTTGTTATGATGGTTTAAATCTAAATGATGTTTATGTATGGACATATACCAAGGGTATACATCTTGACATAACTGCAAGCTTATCAGTCGTATGTGATGGCAAATAACAATGGAATGTTCAACTTTCAAATTTAAGTTGCAATTTGTCTGAGAATCAAACAGAAAATGTCCAGCCATTTAGTGGTGAACTTGACTATCACACAAATAATAATTACACATTTAAACTAACAATACAAATTTCAGATCAAACATGAATTCATCATGAAATGTCAACATTTGGAGACTTATTCATAACAGAGCGATGATTGTACTTCAAAAAGTTCCCTAACTAGTATCTTCAAAAAAAGTACAGAACGAATAAACAGCAAAGATGGCACAATTCTGCATTTTAAAACAAACTACAATATACAATTGCAATGTATTGTGTATTATTGCATATAAAACTTACAATGAGCAGAACTAAACAGTCACCAAGTTACAGAGAAGTCGTTCATTTCAAACTTTGGTTTTTCCAGTACACATGTTCGTTAAAATACAACAGAACGTCACAAATTAATGACCATATAAGGTGTTACTCTTTCCATAATTAGGTTACAAAAACTGCCAGATCTTCATCGAGAGAAATGAAGTGTGAATCGAAATAGGTCGCAAGTTTATCGTAGTTTCCCACTTAAAATGAGCAAAATTTGTTGATTAGATAAAGCAACAATAAGGGTTTAAAATTATATGCTGCTTCCTGAACATCCTCGCTATGATGCAACAAAAATCAGTCCACACACAGTACACACTTAATGTCTTAACAACTTCATAAAAATATGGAAGATTTTTTATAGTCAATTAGATTTTGTTATCTTCCCAATGGAAGGATCTCATCATCAACTTAAAATATCTGCATATTCAGGGGTTCAATTTTACCCTTTGACCCCTAGAATATTCAAAAAGAAACATTTTAACCCCGAGGATTCTGGCTGAAGAGTCAATTTTTCTCTAAATTACTGGAAATTAAGCTATAAAATGGTAGAATCTGGTCAAAAATTATAAAAATGACCCTTGAGATTCAGCACTTCATGGAACCCCCTGATAAAAAAGTTGGCAACTGTCACATGTTGTAAACATACTGAAATAATGATGGAACCAAAAACTTAAATCTGGACAGCCAATATTAAATCATTAAACAAATCAAGAGATAAAACGACAATGAAAGTGATTCCACTGACTTCCAGCCTAGTCCTCATTGGACTGAATTGCATAATGCATAAAAGATTCCACACTTTCATTTCAGAGTTCCAACAAAGAATGAAAGACAATTTCTAGAAGGAAAGCAAAAGTAAACTTTCACATAGGAATATACGTTTTTAAACTTACTAACTTCATTATATTGAATACAATCTGATTTTTTCTCATTCTGAACCTGTATATAACTAATAGATGAATTTTCCTAAATGAAATAGCATAAGTCATTGATATTTGAGGCATATTTCAATCATAGAAATGTTTTATTTTAGAGACATCAAAATAACAATGTAGCACAACGTATCATCCGGAACGTTTTTCACATATATTTACTTTCTAGCATTAACTTACTCCACCCCCAATTCCAGACTGGAGGTATTACTCCATATCTCCTAAGCATAATTGATTCTGACTATGCAGTTTTACTCCCTACTGATCAGAGTACTAAAAAAAATTTCAGATAGCAAATATGTGGCAAAAATGACAACACAACTGATTTTTAATCTTAATCACATTCGAACAACCACATTTCTAGAATCAATTATGGGGCAGTTATTGTGCAGACAGACCAAACAGTTCCTTGCAGCAACAGCAACATTTTTTGAACAAAAATTCAAATAACATTTCTTATGAAGAAAATACTTTGGATGTTGAGAAGTAACAATTAAAATAATTTCTGGTTACACAAAAATCTCATTTTATATAAATCACAATTGAGAAAGTTTGTTTTTTCCAAGAAACACCCTCTAGATTATTAGCGGTATACGAATCTTGCTAAGAATTGAGATGATATGAGTCGTTGGGAGTTTTATGTACAACTTATCTACAGCAGTTTTCTACGTTCAACATTCAGATGATGTCCATAGATAGACCATCTAAATCGGCTTCTTGCACTCGCGAGTCCATATTAATGAATGCCATCATGACGTAATAATCAAATCTTCCAAAATTAACTGCTGAACAGAAGAGAATGCACCATATCCGCAGCTTCATAGAACATAATCTGTAACATAACACTAAATCCCTCGAGTGTTCATGTCACTATAAGGTGAACTTGTAGAATTGTAAAGTAACATATCATTTATCTGTACAAAGTTTAGGTAAATATCATTCCACAGAGAGTTTGATTTTTTTAGCTACAGGTATTTGTCCATGACTCTCTTCCGAATCAGATCCTGATACATCAAAAGACAATGTTCCTCCGTGTGAATTCATAGACCCCGACACAGCAAACTGCCCCGTACTTTTAGCCTTTTCTAGGGATTTTACTGAAATGTATAAGTTATAATGATGCATTATGTTTGAAGTAGTCATCAATGAGTTCAGGATCATCCCTAGTAAAATGTTCAAGCGTTACAATAAGAGTTTGACAAAGTGGGTATTGCTGCCCTCCTTTAGAAGATTAAACTTTTAGCCTCATAACGGTGGTTCCTGGACACAATTTAAATCTTGTATGTGAAGGAAAAAAACCCATATTTCTTAACTTCATATTGGTGTAAGGGACACCATACGCTTATTTTGCAGGACACAATGGTTATAAATTTTAGCGCCCACGAAATATTCAAGTGCTGTGATATCTTTTTTCATAATGAAATTAGTGTGCTTTGGCATCACAATGCTTAACAGGCATGTGGACACCAATGTGGTTAAATCCATCATGTAAGTACAACATTAAATCTACCCTTAAAGCAAAATGAAATCACACTTAAACAAACAGTAAATCACGCCCAGTATCTCTTTTATGGTTTTGTAAAATAACAAGATGAAAATTTCACACATAACAGACCGAGCCAGTAATTTATTAAAAATAAGACCCATTGTAAAGTTCATTAAAATTTGGTCAAGATTTCTACAATTCTAATGCACAATAAATATAAAATTAATAAATTTAAAGTAAATTAAAAGCAGAATTGTTCAAGTACATTTGAAAATCAAATTAATTTCAGTGATTGTTTGATTGTTAAACTTACTTTGTTGTTCTAAAACATTATTGTGTTTTTTCAAATCTTCAATATCTTGTTGATGACTATGATTTTTGCGCCGCATGTATGTTATATAATCAGCTGCCTTTTTAAGTATCTGTGCCCTTGATACCTGGTATAAACAAATATGTACGTATTTAGACAGGCTATATACAGATTACACAATCAATAACACAACAATGTACTGATAGGTTACCAATAAAACATCCACATAAATAGTCGACCAGTCTGTTATCTTTCAATGCAATGTTAATGCACAGCATGAATACATGCAATGCGAGTGCACAGCATGAATACAAACATTATTACTGTAGATAATCATTACATGTATAATTTTACAGTATGACCTTACTTCAAGACCATCTTATTAATAAGACAATAGACCGATTTTAATTTTTCTTCCATATTTTAACTTGATGATCAAGAACACCTCACAGCTAAGACTGACTATCTTCAGATCTAGGGATAAGACGATACAGTCATCTCACGATACGTATAGATGCAACTACACGCTGATACGATATTTTCCAATACCATACATAGTTATTTAAATACATAAAAAAAACACAGAAGAAACCAGAATATTTATGATTTTTATAGCCATTTTGTTTCCAAAATTTATCAATAATTATTGAAATATTCCCTGACAAATTTACGTACACTGGGTTTCCAAAGAAATCCCAGATTCAAGAAGTCACGTTTTTGGGTCTGAACACAGCAACAAAGTTTTCTTCGTCAGCATTGATTTTTATCAAACTGAACACTGTTCCAATACAATATATACTATTGGTTAACCAAAACAAATTGACCAATGAAACGTCGTTTAAAAATGATAAGGGATGTGTATAAAGTTTCGTATTGAATAATTGACCTGTTTAAATCTAAATCATCGCGATGTTCAACTGACTTGTATCAATACATCGGGCTCGAGTATCGATGTGACCATATATACTGGTGCATAAAGTTTCGTACTGAATAATTGACCTGTTTAAACCTAAATCATCGCGACGTTCAACAGACTTGTATCAATACATCAGGCTTGAGTATCGATGTGACCATATATACTGGTACAGGTTCGCTATTAGCTGAATTGTCTCATCTCTTTTCAGAACCAATAGTGGTCTCATTATTTATATTTCACGACAACAAAACACAACCTCTATTAATACATAAAGACATCTTTAAATAATCAATTGTAATAAAAAAGAATAATAAAAAGTGGTACTAACTTTAACTTTTTCCCCTTGTAGCTGCGGCACTGAATCTCGTAAACTGGTAAAACTCTCTTTTATATGATCTCTTCGTTTTCTTTCTAAGGCATTATGGTGTGCCCGCCTTTCAGCCTATCAAACAAATATATACCAAAATTTACACTATATAATTCTCCATTAGTGATTACAGTATGTATGTCTCCAATTACACCATTCATCTCAACTAGTGGAGAAACATTACAAAACCAAAAACCACCAGCAATTTAAGTAAATATACACAATGTATAATTAATACTGTCGGTACTTTGTATAGTTTCACTCTTGAAAAAGTGGTGAAATGCCTGCATATTTCACATATTATATCTTTTGTTTTATAAGAATCAAATAGAAAGTTCCCTCTTAAGGAAATATACATTAAATATTAGGGTAAAGTTTGCAAAAACAAATACACAATTTTAAGAAACCTAAAGTTTTCACACATTTGATTTTGATCAACCACTGCTAAGTGATTTTTCACCAATAAATCAATGTTCAGTATCAATTAATTAACAAGAGAACCACACAGCAGTAACCTACAAAACTTACTTCCGTAGATGCTGGACATTAGAGAGTTTTGGGGACAGATACCTATACCCACATATGCGAGAATTTGTGTCTATTTAAGATGAAACTTATTAGCCAAACTTATTTGATTGACTTTTACTTCTATATAGTATAAAGTTTATTACTGCGTTTATCAATTATACCATATTTTCAGGCAAATGTCTATGTATGTTTATAGCAAACTGTTAACAACCCCACATAAACTTACACAATTTCTTTTATTTTTTTGTGAGAAAATGTTCAATGGAAGAAGATCCTGTTTCCATAGATGATAGATGAATGATACCCATAAACAGCCAAAAAAATGCCATAGTGTAATTTAATTCAACATTCAAAGTAAATTAAGGTGACAAGTGTGAGAATTGAACCCATATAACTCCCTCAAGGGTAACCAGTCAACTCGTACGTCGGTCAACTCGTATGTCGGTCAACTCGTACGTCGGTCAACTCGTACCGTTTTTGGTCAACTCGTACCTTTGTCAACTCGTACCGTTTTTGGTCAACTCGTACCTTTGTCAATTTGTACCTGTTTTGGTCAACTCGTACTAATATTTGGTCAACTCGTACCTTTCCATTTTTGTACTCTTATATAACTTTAATCTGTATACTAATGCATATGTTTTAGTTTAGTGCTTTTTTCAGATATCATTTATGATTGACATCAGTTATTGTGAACATTTTGCCAGAGGAAGCCTAGGAAAATGATAATCATCAATACATCAATTGGTGCATTTGGTTGTATACTTTATCGTTATGAAGATCGTTTGTTCCCAGAAATGTGTACATTATACATTAATATAAAAAGAGATATGTTTACACTGGTCACAATTGAGTCACACAATACAGGAAAGGCTTACTTTAAATCATATTAACGCTATTAAAAGTGTTTGTATGAATTGAATATGACTTGTTTTACCGAAGGTACGAGTTGACCAACTGGTATATATTAGCTGCCACATAATAAGTACTGACAAACATTACCAGAATAGTGATGCGCCAGTCAATTGTAACCACGGCCCCCCCAGGTCCGGGGGTATACCGGGGATACCGGGGGAAATGGGCCGTGTTTTTACCTTCCAGGTGGCCCCGCAGTGCCGAGTGAATGCGGTGGTTTTGTTTTTGCACTGAAAATAGTGGGGAAAGGGCCTTACCTAGGATGTCCCCGGGTGCGGGGCATTTGGCGGGGATTTTACCAACAGTTTGTCCCCGCAGGGCGGAGATTTGACCTGGGATTGGCTGGACCGAAAGTCAAAGTCCCCGCTATTCCCCGGACCTGAGGGGGCCGTGGTTACAATTGACTGGTGCATTATACTGTTCAAAATGTTCACTGAATACAGGAAAATACAGTAACACTTAATTTTATAAATGAAGGCACGAGTTAACTACGGTACCCCCTGGAAACCCCCTCAAGAGGCTCAACACTGAAATGAGGCCCTCTATGGACTGAGCTAGCAGAGCGGCCATCTAAGTTCTAACCACACACCACAGCATTAACCTGTGTCCTGTAGGACATACATATTATTTGTCTTTGCAAGTGAGTAGAACTAGAAGGTAAAACATTACAAGAATATTAACTACAGAAGCGTAGCTCAATATCTAAATACAGAGTCTTAGCAATATCATTGTTTATACTTGACTTAGGTGTAAAAATAAAGAACTTTGTAGTTTAATAAGCAAACTTTCATGATATCATAATATAAAATCTATATTAAGAGGCCTATGTCATGCTATATCCCACGCGTACACATCACATGTTATGTGTTTACTATGTGTCAAAACATGGCGCATGCGCAGTGTCCTACTTCGTGTAAGAAAACATAATAATAAAACATGTTTCGCACCAAAAGCAAAAGTAGGCATAAATATGAGTTGTACTTACCGGTGTCATAAAATGTGTTGCACTCTGCGAGCCAAGACCGAAGCCGTCCTCGTCATCTTCCTAAAAAATAAACGGACACGATTGAATGACTACACGGATACACTTCACAAAAGAAGTCACTGACACTTTAAAGATACAACAAAATTGCAAAATCAGAGCGAAAAACATGATAACTAACAGCAGGAACATAATTTTCGAACGTTAAGAAATATACTCACATCACTTTCAATGTCAACATCGCGGTCTTCATCGCTCATTTCGACTGTATTTTTACTTGTTTTCCCACAACTAACCGAGTAAAATGGCGACCAAACAACGCCACGAGGTCATTAACCACGTGCTGACTTGTCAAATAAACAAAACAACAAAATCTGGTTCAGAGTACACTGTGTTGAGTAAATACTCCGGAAATCTTTAACTATTGAAAGTTTATGCTAGTGCAGAGATGTTTTCTGGAAACAGTAAGATATTAACCGCTATTATTTTACACTCTCTGAGAACTATTTTGTTGTACTAAATAGCTACGCGTGTCTAATTTTGGTACGTTTACCGAATCACCCGCTCATAAATCGACAAACTATATCTAGTTTCCATTCTAAAAAAACGATGCGAATAAGAACAGAATTCATACAAAAACCTTTAAAATAGAATAGTCTGTGCAAACGAATAATTCATGTTAACGTTTAACGGACTTATTCCAATGTATATAATAAGATCTCAGTCAAGACACGGTAGGCTAATTTAGATTCTGGATTCTATCTGGCACCAATTAACTTTTATATTCACGAACATAGTTACAAAGTAATAGATATATCTATACACTTATGTGCGATATTGTAGACATATTTGCATTGATATTCAAGTCAAGTCAAACTTTATTTATAGTCGGATGGTTTACAAAAAATTATATTGAAGAATTGCCAACTATCCACTTTTGGCGTGCATTGTAATTTTTTAACATTGACCTATAGGCCTAGCTACTGCTATGACATGTTTTTGTCCGGCCAAAATTTCAAGACAAATAGATATTCTACATCATACATGTATAGAGATCTACAGCATTTATATTCCAAATAAAACAAATGAAGGACGCTGTAAAAACCACGAAAGCTGCACAATGCCGTACGTTTTACCCAAATGCCGTGTACATTCCATACCCTATAAAACTTATGCAGTTTCTGAAGATACATTTGAGAAAGTAGTGCACGAAAACGGCATTCATGAATAGGCCTACTATTGGAAGCTGTTTCTTTAATTAATTGGTGGGGGTTATTCACACTTTAGCATTGTATATTAAGAAATTCCGTCCCGTACCGAAAAGTTCATAGTAAAACACCATCATGATCGAATAAATGCATTTTTCGCGCGCTGTTTCAGAAAAGTCACGTGGTTATTTATATCGTCATTTGCAAGGTCCCTCAAGATCTATTAAAAAGACGTCACGCGTACGTAATTGATATATGTCTTATTTTTACTCTTTCAGTTTGACTGTCTTGAGCTCATGGACAAATCGTACATGTAAGCGGAGTTTTACGTGATCCGCGGATATGAAAATCATGCTGAGTACCCATGCAACAGATTAATACTGTTATATAGAAACTATAAGTTACGTCACGGTATAGCCGCCTAATGAATGACGTCTATAGGTACTTGCAGTATATGTGCCTTAAACTCTCTCAATTGCTCAACTGGTTGGAATATCTTATTAAAAGTTTAAGCGCGGGAGTTCGTAGACCTGTTTTCTCCGTGACCGCGTCATACCAAAGTCACGAAAGGTAGAGCTCTCCATTGCTAGGCACTATATAGGTATGTGAAATGTAGTATACAACAAATATGCCTAGGTTATTATTTGTTAGTGGATACATTGTTGATCACACAAGAGCTTTGTAGTGTTTTATCACAGACATATAGAGTATCTTAAAATTAACGAGAAGGAGACTGGATTTACAGGACCGTACGCATTTCTAACGAGTTTTGCCTTACATTGGCAAGTTGCAACTTATCAGGTCTCTCGTCGCATGTATTATGCAATGAAAATTGAGACTTTTCTTTCATCATACGTTTTCATTGTTTTGTATAATTTGACATAATTATGTTGCTGCCTGCCAACAATGACAGCGAAGCTATTAATTGTTCTGTTGTTAACACCTCGTTACTAAAATCTTTGACAAAATATATTTCCTCTGATTAGTTGTCATCACACATCTATTGTTATATTTGAACTGTTTATTTATGATCTAAGCCCTTAATGTCTGGCTTCCTAAATATCTTTGTTTTAGGTTTGTTTGAATACATGCAAGTCAAAATGCTAGGCAGAAATAAGAATACATTCTAATGGGTACCTAACATTTACGTTTAAATGGAGCACCAGAAATTGCTATCAGGTTATTTTAATTAACATTCACTGGAATACCAGCTTAATGAAGAAAACGACATCCTTCTTGCGTGCTGCTTACAGTGGTAGTAGAAATATGCAAACAATTAACGGCGAAGAAACACGCCCCTCCAAACGCTTCGTATTGGAACCGGTCTCCCGTATACGTGCATAAAATATAGCAGATATGCCCGGGTGGCAAGGTGCCATCTAGTTAAATGGTTACTGTGTGCCTACTTGCCTAGCACTCAAATGTGGTCAGAAAGTATGTGTCTCATAAGTCAGAAATGGCTGGAGATGTAAGTAGGGGTGAAAATATGATAAACACTTTACTTTAGGCCTACTTACTTAGATCTACTTTTACAATCTTCAGACCAAACAATTTTAAACCAGAAAGGGAAAGATTGTACAACTATACCGCCGTACATTATACCAGAAAGGGAAAGATTGTACAACATACCGCCGTACATTATACAAGTATTTACAGTAGTGCACAAATATGGATGAACTAGTCAAATACCTTTCTAATAGGACACTGTTTACAGTGGCATACTTTTCAGAACAAATACATAGCAGTATAAACGTACCAACTTTGCTGCTATTTCAAATTGATCTATACTTAAACTTTTTAAAACCCCTAATTCATGAAGGATACAAGTATTCGCTTATATAAGAGCATAGTCAAAATGCATAATCAACTAAGAAGGGTGACCTATTGCAACTGCGAGTGTATACAACAAAAACAGCAAAACTATTTTTTATGTATTTATTTATAAACATCTTTGAAGGGTTCAATGACATTTTACATTTAGAATGTAAGAGCAGACCATAGCTCTGTGTTACCAACATAACATCATCAAGATACATCTGGTAATTCACAACTCATATATCCCAAACCAACTTCATGTTGCAGTCACACTAATGTGAACGTTCAATACTGTAAAATCAGACATTTTCAAGAGGTCAATATTTCGTCCATACATTTCTGCTTTCAGTTTCGTCATAAAATTAAAACACAACAATATTTAGCAAGCTTTCAGTTTCGCAAATATACCAAATCATGCAATAACAGTGAAAGTTAATCCCTCATGAAAATTTTCTGATCTGACAGTAATACACCCAATTGTAAAGAAACGATTCATACACAATTATCGAGAGAAATAAAATGAGAAATATAACCACAACAACAACAACCTTCCTTGCATATTAATGTACATGTACCTATATGAAAATGTTCAAATTAGCAAGAACAACTCACTTTAACTTGACAACACAAAAACATGCGATCGTAGACTAGAAAAAACAACAGGCACAATGTTCACCCATCCAGATTTGATACAAGAAGCGTACACGTAATAATTGCCAAGTGAATACAATACAAAACTGCATCAATTAAATTTTACGCGAAGCAACCAATTCTTTTATTTAGTAAAATACGTCATTGAAATTTGAATTTATGAAATGCACCAATTATACTCGATAGGCATTTAAGATTTTCACAGTGCTTGTCTCATTAGCAAAACCGTGGAACATGTTCATACTGGAGTTTAATATAAGCAAAGTTTTCAGCAATAATATTGTAAGCACAATAGTAAAACATTACTATACCACAACAACGTATGATATGATTCATACAGAACTTTGTAGGGAGCAAAACATACATAAATACTACTACTAATCAATAAGGTATTCTTTGTGCTTGCATGCAACATAAACAGTTTCTGGAAGTTGACTTTTCACATTGTGAAGGTTGGATAAGATGTTTATATTTAATACATTTGTCCAACATTCGGCTATTCTAAAGTGGGCATTATTTTGCAAATGAAAGAAACGTCACACTCTGTGAGTACATTCATTCCATTATAATATTCCAGCAAGTTACTTGACAGATATCACAATGTGGCTTTAAGTCACATTAACAGCCAGGGTCATGAAGCGACTATTCCAGCTATAAGAGTGGCAGGAGGGATAGTAGGGAAGATTCCTAACTTTTAGAATATCAAAAATTCACTGCAATGTACATTCTCCATAATAGACCTCTGTGTTTCATGCAGGTGAAAAAAATATTTGAGTTAAAGCCTCAGATTTAAAAAAAGGAGGGTTAGTACGGCTCTTTCAAGAAAAAGTAGGGATAAAGTAGGAAATATAGGAAAAGTAGGGCCCACTTGACAACCTGATTCTATACTCAGGCAGGGTTCGATCTCACAGCTGTGAGTGGCGAGAGATTTGAAGTCAGCAACGATAATCACAAGACAATGAAGGCCCCCAACAGACAAAGTAACGTCTGTCAATACTGCTCTATGTATGTGAGTAAATGATACATAAAACATGATGAGATATTGTACAAACAACACAAAATAAGTTCTAAAATACTCTTCTATTGGAAATAATTTTACAATTAAAATACCCGAGAAGAAATTGAAAATGCTTCAAAAAATTAGTACAACATAGGACATCATGACGACAATCTAGACATGGAAATTGTGTATTATCTTTCCCATATGCGCACACCATTGTCTGTCGTAATAAAACAATAATATGAAATGGAATGCAGGCAATTTCAAAAAATGACATTAAAAGCGAACAAAAGGAACATATACTCGGAAGTAATCTGAAACTGATGTTTATACATCTTCCTAAGGAGCCCAAAAAAGCATAATTCACTAATGGAAAACATTATTACAGTCAGACCTCGTTCATTCAAATTCATCGGGTCCAAAATTTTATTTCGAATAATACATGGTTTCGAATTGCCCATTTCAACTGATGTGCCTAAGAAGATGCATCAGGACCTGATACTTATTTCAGATTATACCAAGCCTTCGGATAGAAGGTTGTCAAATAAACAAGGTCCAAATGTACATGTGTATATAATAGAATCACACACAACATTTTCTGATGATTGTCTGCATCAAGACATGTTTATATATGATAAGACTGTATATCTACAAGAACCAGTCATTCTATAGTGTGCGACATTGACAGGCACACGTCTTTCACATGAAAGCCAAGAATAACACTCCGTAAAATGAACGCTGTAATTCGATCTTCATTTTGCATAATTTCTAGCATTCTATCTAGTTTCTTAGTCCATGATGTACAAACACACAAAAAATATGAAACACTTGTGTAACAACATTTTCTCCTACTCTTAAATATTTTGTAAGAAAAATATCCAATAATGAACATGATGGGATTTAAAAACGTTGGTAAATATCTACAGTTAAATATCATAGAACTTTCTCTGTAATGAGAAAATGTATTAAATACACAGAGAGTAAGCAAAACTTGTAACTATTTGAACTATACAGTAAATTCACATATTTTGAAATTATTATGTTGTTTCCAAAGGTTTAATGTTCACGAGTTTCTACTTTCAGTTTTGTCCATAAAATTACCAGAACAATGGTTAGGCAGCAATTACTTCACAAATAAAATGACCTCACAAAAAATAATCCCATGTGAAGATTTCTTAACTAACAGTAAGACAAGTTGATTACACATTTATCAAAATTTTGTTACAAATGTAGTACAAAACTCTACTAAGATATAAAGGCCATAATCAAATTTCAACTTACAATGGTGTATGGCCCAGAGCTATCGCATACAACACAAAATTACATTCACAAATCTCGATGGAGATATTTTTAACTGACAATCAATATACTTGTACCAGGATTCCACAAGGTGCTGAATCTCAAGGATCATTTTGATAAATTTTGACCAGATTTTACCATTTTATATCCAAATACCTGTAATTTAGAGAAAAATTGACCCTTCAGACATAATCCTTGGATCAAAATATGGCTTTTTGGATATTCCAGGGGTGAAACGTTAAACTCCAGGGTCAAATGGAACCCCTGTTCGAACATTTGACCAACAATAAATGTATAGGCATTAAATCATGTGTTCATTTGAAAATAAGATTAGTTACGAGAAGGCCCATAAATTTACACACTGATTGGAAGACGCAAACACTTCCCATAGTTCATAATTTACGACCGGTGCACTGGATAATATGGTGTACACAATGTTATGAAAACAGGTCTACATATGCTGGTTACAGTTGTGCACCTTAATCAAAGCAAACAGTATACAAATTCTTGATTTCTTGTCAGTTGAATTTATAAATCAACGATGTTCCTACAAAAACTTAACCGAAAACTAGTCATCTTAATACTGACAAAAATAAAAGGAAAACATTTAACAATTTCACTCAAAATATTTCACTTAATATATGTATACAATCATTCAATCTAACACAACAGAACAATTATACACAAACCTTCAATTATTTTTAGAACGGTGAACAAGACAAGACCCCAACACAAGCACGCAGTTACACTGAAAACAATCATTCTTGATAATAATATCAATGCACCACTGGAAAGTACTTTCCGACAGAATTAACAATAACAAAAGCTTGAAGAATCAGCAATACATCATCTGGCAACGTTTGACAGGAGACAACGTCTGGCAACAATTGTCAGGAGACGATGTCTGGCAACATTTGACAGGACTGCAGTACACGTCACAGTTCAGACAAGCACTATGTCACACATTGTTCTCCTACCACTCAGCTTCACCAATACCTTTCTGAAATACATGGTCTTTACCATCTAGATTCATGATTCCATCCTTCAAAATAAATTTCCATCTACTTTTATGCCGAGTTATCTGTAACAGATAAAACATTAGATTATATACAAATAACTTTGTTTGTTATACAATAGCAGAGTTCATTTAATCTTTTACACTGAGTATTGGTATCGATGTCTTAAATATTTTGATATATGAAAATACAACACAACACAATTTAGATGCTTACACAATAAAACCTGTATTAGTGACGTTGGTTATGACGACAAATATTTCCTATTGAAATTTTTATTATAAACTAAGTGCTTTCTCAGCATGTCTTTGGTTGCTGAATTTTGATATATACAAAAAAATAAGCATGTAAATGTTTATCGTGTTGCATAATTTATTTTTTCCATTTGAAAAAAACAACAGAATATATTTTAAGAACTGGTAACCATGTCAGATGTAACCACAATCTTATGTACAGTAGTTTCTTAACCAAGTCAGATGTAACCACAAGCACATGAAGTGGGTAGGTAATGCCCTTCTTTTTTTAAATCTAATGCTATAATGATGGTCTATGGATGAATTTTGGAAAGAAAAACGATCCATTTTTTGTTATTTTACATAAATAGAAAACACCATACCAGATAAATCCATTTAACATACAAACAGAGGAACACCACTGGTTAATTCTGCTAACGCTATGGTTAAACATTTAAGCGCTCACAGAATATTCAAGCACTGTGGTATCTTTCGTAATAGAATACTGGCGCAGTGGGATCACTACACTAAAATGTCTGGGAAGTGTTGTGTACTTACCTTTTCAAACTGGCAAACAATCACATTGTCTGTATCAAACAGTTCATTAGGATCTTCTTCACTTACATCATCACCTGAATTCAATGGCTCCTGCAATATGATCAAATATATACCATAAATACAATATGATCAAATGTATACCATAAATACAATATGATCAAATGTATACCATAAATACAATATGATCAAATGTATACCATAAATACAATATGATCAAATGTATACCATAAATACAATATGATCAAATGTATACCATAAATACAATATGATCAAATGTATACCATAAATACAATATGATCAGATGTATACCATAAATACAATATGATCAGATGTATACCATAAATACAATATGATCAAATGTATACCATAAATACAATATGATCAAATGTATACCATAAATACAATATGATCAAATGTATACCATAAATACAATATGATCAAATGTATACCATAAATACAATATGATCAGATGTATACCATAAATACAATATGATCAAATGTATACCATAAATACAATATGATCAAATGTATACTATAAATACAATACGATCAAATTTATACCATAAATACAATAGTCATATTTATACCACATTTACAATATCGTCATATTTATACCATATTTACAATGTCGTCATATTTATACCATATTTACAATATCGTCATATTTATACCATAAATACAATAGTCATATTTATAACATAAATACAATATTGTCATAGTTACACAATAAATATCAAAGTGTAGGGCCACATTTAAAGAAATCTTTGCTTACTGTCACTCGGCCCTAGGTAAAAAAATGTTTGCCCAAATTATTTCATAATTTGGGCAAAAACAATTGCCAGTTAAATAGAAATATCCACAGCAGCAAATATGGGAGATAAAAATCTGAATACTATTTAATTGAACTGATTCTAATCACATTGTTTCTACTAAGCTATTAACAATCAATACTATGCAATTACAAGTTGCATAGCAGAATGACATAGTTAAATAAATACAGCTGGTTCTAAGTTAATATGCTCTATATTACTTAAAATATCAAATATATTTTTATTTCACAAGATTGTACTCGTATATGGAACATAAAGCCAACCTCTTCTTCCCCTTCGTCATCACCCTCTTCTTTGTCTTCATCATCATCGTTACCATCGTCATCATCATCATAATCATCCTCTGATGAGCTTGTATCATGATTACCATCCAGTTGTGGTACTCGGCCTCTCCGTCTCAGATCCAATAACAGTTTCTTTGATAATGCTTTTGAAGCTTCAAATTCAATCTCAATACAATCCTCACTAGAACCACAAGCACCTGAACAGGCTGGTTCCTCGTGCGACTCATTTAATTGCTGTTCTTTTTCTGATGACCAATTATGTTCTACCTTTGTAGTATCCAAGGTGTTGTCGTCATGGGTACCATCAAACTGTGGAAGTGTTTGACCCTGAATATAAAGTACAATTTAGAAACCAGTTATTGCGTAATTTGACACTGTATTCAGCTATTAAATTTCCAACACAGGCCATGTCAAGTACATCAAATTGTAATTATAATAAATTATATAAATACAGCAAGCATGTGGCCATAGGCTGACCTCCTTCTTATATTAATGTGAATTCTTAAACTGCAATAAAACTGATATTTTGACTAAACTTTTGTCATTAGTATAGCACAGTTTTTGAAAATATTTTTTTACGAGTTCCATCAGAAGCTTACCAATACGGACTTCATGCCTATACCAATGCATAAATGATCAATAATTCCCCCATTCAAGTTAAAAATTTGTCACATATCTCCTTTGACCAGTCCATCATGGCACGCATGACGAGGCTGCATGCTCAAGAGTAATGATCCAAAATTTTGGCACATTACTTCAGAAATTACAGAACTACCGTTTAAAGGTACAAAGTCTTACATATTTAACAAAATAAGCTTAGTTATAACCAAGACAAAATCGGTGGTAAATGCCTCCGCACACATGTACTCTACAACAAGGCATTCTCACTTTCTTACATGTCTCTCAAAACCAGAAATACAAGAGGCTGACAGCACCTTATTGATTAATACAAAGATGTATCTGGCCCATCAGAGCGTAAAATATTTGATTGGGCTTCATTCAGTGTTGTTGCTACATTGGCTAAGACTTGTTTAATACTGCTATTGCTATGTATTACCAATTTTAAAAAAAAAATTGCAAAAAAGCACACGCTAAAAACTGTAAGCTTTTTACATTTTGAAAAAAAATACAATCTTCTTTCTTCGACAAAGGAAAACAGCATTAGTGTATTCATTGATAATGTATACTTACTGATGTTTTAACAATATATAACATATCTTTTATGTTTGTTGAGGTAAAAAATGGCCAAACCTAGAATGCGTTCATAGGACACAGATGCCCCCTATTGCAGCCTTTTGTCACAAAAGCAAGTGCTATTATTCTGCTCATAGTTTGTGAATGGATATCAAAATTATCAAGTGAACAACTGTACTGATTATGGTGAAAAGTCAAGGGCCATAACTTTGCACTTACTGGGCGTAACCATACATGAAACCCCAGGTGCACAACTATACAGGTTGGTGAACATTCCTGTAAAGCCTTATGACTCTGGCTCCTATCTTTTTGGAGATATGAGTGACACAAGATTGCATACTCTGTAGGCTATGTTTTAACTAAGTCAAGGACCATTACTGTGCATTTACAGGGCACAGCCAAACATGAAACCCCAGGTGCACAACTACACATGCTGTTGAACATTCCTGTAAAGTTTTATGACTCTGGCTCATATACTTTTTGAGATATGAGTGACACAAGATTTTGTGACGGCTGGAAAGACGGACAGACAAGGGCAAATCTATATGCCCCCCCCCCCCTTTCAGAGTGGGGGCATAGAAATGAGCACAGTATTACTTTAATTATAATACATTAAAGGATATGATAATACTCTCATTTACCTGAATTTGCTGTACTTGACCAGGCTGAGATTGTATGATAGCTTGCTGTGGTATGTTCACCATTTGACCTTGATTTCCAGGGGTCATTGCCTGCAGAATATACTGACCATTTGCTGAAAGAGCAATACAGTGTAAATTCAGTTCATGTTAAAATGGACATCAGACAAATATGATAAACAACACATACATTCATGATCTTATGCCAAAACTTTCTCAAGCACCAGAAAATGTAAATGATAATTTTTACTGCATATGACTACAAAATAAGTCGCAAAAAATACATTTGTTTCTGGTTACATGCTGAAAGATGGGTTGGTTGATACAAATTGTTTTCAAATTTATGTTCAAGTCAGGTATAAGTTGAAAATTAATTAAACTTCATATGAACCTCATCTTATATGAGTAGAACCCACAGGTTTTCCCCTAATTGATTTAACTGATATCTTTTATGTTTGAGCAATGGTTTGGGCCATCTTTTTTCAGATAAAACATTATTTTAAAGCCATGCAACATGATATTTGGGGTGGGGGTAAAATATGAGGGACAATCAAGTAACCCGCAATAAACCTTCTTTAGTCCTAAAGGAGGAATCTACCATACATGTATGTATTTCAACAACTTATCCAGGCATGTCTGAACTTTATCACAAATTAACAAATGTAGGTGAGGTCAATTTCAGGTTTCTTCAAAAGATGAAAACAGCAAATGTGCATGAATTGAGATATTGGTGCAAAAATATCTTTCTATTTAGGATGAGAAGAGATTACCTGTTTGTTGTAGAGTTAAGTGAGCACCTGGGTTAACATTGACTAGAGCTTGTAATTGTTGGGGCAACATTCCACCGGGTGCAGAGAATGCCATACTTGCATTACCCTGAAATAACACATTTTTACATAATGATATTATACAATACAGTCCAACCTCTCCAGAGAGACCCTCTCTTTATAAGTCATTAATTTGTCCTGAAGAAAAAAATCACAATTAATTTATCCTCTGTAGAGCAACAACCTCTCCACAACAGTCAAACATTCTATGTCTCCCATAGAGTGATAATCTGACCTGGGTGCACAGTATTATATGATATTTACAGATAAAATTACAGAATTGCCATGAGCATTCCATTAATATTTCATTATATTTGTATGTATTTATAGTCCATAATTAGGACTTATTGTATGTATTTAGTAAAACAGAGGCATTTTTCTTATAATAAAACGGGAGAAAATGAAAGCACTCTACATGTTGAGGGTTTGGTGTTCAATTATTGAAGCAATTTCTTACTCAGTACTGAGATACAGTAGCTTTGCACCAAATTTGTTAACATTTACCCAACTTTCAGAACCTTCTGAAACACATGTTACATGATAATAATGTCTAGAACTGAAGTAAGGAGATCAAAACTAAACACAGAAAATTGGGAACTACGATTAGATTATGCATTGCAAGTCACTGTTCAAACAAAGGAGTAAATATAACTAGTGTTTCTTTATTTAATCAAACAGTTAAACACATCCAGCACAGTGTGATATTTGTTCAGCATTCTTATTTTGCATATTATGACAGTTGTCTTGTTTACTGTTGGAATAGTAAACCAACTTGTTTCTGATCAGTTTTACAAGACACACACAGTTGATTGATATTAAGTACTTAAGTAACCATCCTGTATACAATAAAGTAGTACCAATATTTCCCTGTACTTACAAGCTGAGCACCGTCCGTGTTGATCTGCACTGGCATGGGAATTTGTTGTTGTATATTGGGACCAGCAGTCACCACTAAATATCAAATAGAACAATAATTTTCTTAAACTGTCGGACCTTGTTTATTCGAGAACGTATCTGAATACTTGGTATCATCCAAAATAAATATCAGGTCCCGGTGCATCTTCTTATGCGTGTCGACTTGAAATGGGCTATTGGGCTATTAGAAACCATGCATTATTTGAAATAAAATTTCGGACCCAAAGAATTTGAATGAACAAGGTCCGACTGTATTTGTCAGTCCATAATTATGTAACAAATGAGTAAAACAAACTTAACAATCAGAACATTTGACAAAATGCTCAGACAATCTCGTCATCCTGGATATTACAAAAACCATTAATATCAATATTCTGTGTTAGATGAGAGTAAGTTACCTTGTTAGCATTTCAAAAACATTCATTAACATTACGTACTTAACTATCTGTTCAATATAACTAAAGCATGATGTTTTACAAATATATAACATTAAATGAAGGACAAATGTTTCAACAATTTATTCATAAATACGACAAGAAAAGGTAAAAATAAATGTGGATTAATAAAATGTGTAAACTTACATCAATCTTCCCACTGATATGTCAAGAGTAAAAATAAATGTTTTTTTAAGCACTGAACTTAATGGACAAAGGGAGATCAATGGGTACTAAGAATATAGATATATAAGAGATAGTACCTAATGGACAAAGGGAGATTATCAGATGTAAGGGACAGTACTTAATCGAAAAAGGAAGATTATCCAATGTAAGGGACATAACCTTATGGACAAAGGGAGACAAACAGATGTAAGGGGCAGTACTTAATGGACAGGGAGATAATCAGATGTAATGGGCAGTACTTAATGGACAGGGAGATAATCAGATGTAATGGGCAGTACTTAATGGTCAGGGAGACAAACAGATGTAAGGGGCAGTACTTAATGGACAGGGAGATAATCAGATGTAATGGGCAGTACTTAATGGACAAAGGGAGATAATCAGATGTAAGGGACAGTACCTAATGGACAAAGGGAGATTATCAGATGTAAGGGACAGTCCCTAATGGACAAAGGGAGACAAACAGATGTAAGGGACATTCCATAATGGACAAAGGGAGACAAACAGATGTAAGGGACAGTATTTTTGGATAAAGGGAGATAATTAGATATATGAGACACTACTTTATGGACAAAGGGAGACAGAAGGTAAATATTACCATTACGTTGTGTAGATTGCTGTTGTATAAGAGTATATGGAATGCTACTTGATACTGTTGGCTCTGGTTCTGCGGGATCTAAGGCTCGAGATGCAGTCAGTTTGGACTCCCATAACTGTAAATAACATGTCAGTACAGACCAATCATTTCAATGTAATAAATCTAAAACTTACATGACAAACATTTTTGGTAAGCAAGCTGGGTTGGATATCAAACAATTGTTGCTGTGTTCTCATATTCATTTTCAATTAATTAAAAATATTTTACTAACAATATAATCACCATTCATTACCAAATAAACTGAGCACTGGAACATGCCAAGCAAACTGTGTCTATCTTTAGATTTATCAATTTCTAGTGAATGCAAAACAAGTCTATATGCTTCATATTTATATGAGATAGACTTGTTTTGCTTTCATTCCTTAAAAGTCCTATAATGTTGCATTTTCAATCAACAGTTTAATGGTTATTTAACAAAGCAAACTCTGGACATGATTCATCAAGAGTTTCTGACCACATCACAAGTCAGGAAACAATCATGAAGCCTGGTTAAATAATCGGAAAATAAAAACTTGAATGAAGTAAAAGGGAGACTTACATCACATATGTACATGGATATGACTTCCTGTCACTTACAGAGGGCATTTAATTATCCCAAATCAATTAGACGGATGATGTGAATTTTATGTCATGGTTTTGTAAAATCACAATACCTGCTTTAATTCCTGGAGTACTTGTTCGTCTACACCTTCATCTAGAAATGATTCTCGTACGTTAGACAGAACATCCTCAACTACAGAAAAATATACTTTACGCTGAAAGTACAAAAACATTGAATGCTAATTACTCAAGTTCATTTGTATTATCATTATTCAAGTTGCAAGTTTGGCTAAGAAAATTGAATTCATTAACTTTGTAATCATTCCTGCAATCATTTCTATTAGACCTAAAATATGTTGTTTCAGGTTTCATGCCCAAAAAAAATAGGGTAGGTAATTTTTTTTGGATATTTTTTTGATTTTCAAATGAAGCAGATTAAACATAGATTTAAATGGATAATGTATAAAAAACTTTCCTTTTTAACATGGATAATTTATATAATGTAATGCTCTAGAAGAAATTTAAAAAAAAATAATGATCTTAAGGTCGGGCAAAAATAGGGTAGGTTGAGAAACCTGAAACAAACAGGGTTTTTAAACCTTACTGTCACAACAGTTCTGTGACACTAAAAAAAGTATCAACGAGCTCAGAACACAAGCTTTCCTGCCAAAAATTACGCAAGGCTGCACTCACACAAAAATAAGTAAAATAACAAGTAGACATCAGCAAACTATCTACAAATTTTTACAATGATGTAGACGAACTGACGGTGAACAAAACATTGGTCAAAGAGGCAGGAAGAAAAAGACGGATGACAGGCAACTTTCGCTTTATAAAAAATAAATGAAGACAAACACTTGATGACTTAACCTGTCTGTATAATGAACATCAAGGTCAGAATGTATCATCCAGGACAGTAAGAAGATTGTTTGATGAGAGATTTAAACACAGAAGAGTTTCAGAGCAAACCACCATTTCAAAAGTGAACATGGGGAAAAGAATGAAGCCTCGTCAAGAGAAATCTAGGTGGACAATTGATGGAAAGTGGAAATTTTTTAGTGATAAAACAGGTTGTTGTTTTCATGTGGAGGAAAAACAACAAGGAGTTTTTACCCCAGTGCACAGGCCAATATGGAGACAAATTCACAATGTGCGAGGTGCAGTGGCGAGTGTCGTGTTTTGGGGATGTTTGTGTTAATATGATGGTATGGGTACATAAGTTCCCATTGATGGTACAATGGACAATCATTTATGGCCAGTTGTCGCCAGACATTTTCGGAACAGGCACTGGATTTTCCAGGACAATGCAGCCTGTCATGTTTCTAGGGTCTCGAATACCTGGATAACGAATAACACTATTGTAACCCTTGATTGGCCCCACAAAGCCCAGACCTTAATATAATTGAAAATATGTGGAGAACCATGAAACTTTCCCTGGAAAAAAGACTAAATGAAATAAACTCTAAAGATGACTTTATAAGAGTTGTTAATGTATTATGAACATCTATCACTGTGGCGTATATACAAGAGCTGTACAACAGCCTACCTAGAATAATTTCTCCTGTTAGGAAGGCAAAGGGTTATAATAAAAAACTTATAATACAAAGTTCTGATGTTTCAAGGCGAGTGCTTATCGCTAGGGTTAACATGTGTTTTACACTTCGAAAGTATAATGACTGATAACTTAGACGTCGGCATAACTATTTGACGTTGGGAACTCAATTTCGGACACCGAGTTTGTTTCCTCAAGACTTCTTGGCAAATTTGTAAAGTTACGTTCCTTTGTGTTCATTAAGGCGTTATCAAATAATCTGTAGCTAGATTGAATTGTACAACAAACATGAAAAATACAACAAATTTTATACATATATTTTTATAAAACACGAGCGGCAACACTTCAACCTAAAAATTGCACCTGTAAATATCAGACGTGGCATGATTTCGTGGAACAATAATTGTTTTATAATGCCCTTTAATTCCATCACATCATGTCATTTTCGGTACACCGTACGGACGTTTGATAAACGAGTCCAGTGACATTCTAAGTATAACTTTTAACATTACGAGCCGAAAAAATATTGAAATTAAACATCAAAACTAACAATACACGTGATTTTATACATAATGCCGAAATCACACGTTGCAAAACGCACGTTTCAAGAACAACAATCGATGGATATTAACGATTGTCAGCCAAAATGGCCACCTTGCACGAATAGTAGAAATAAATTCATTTTAATACCACAAAAAAATTAACAGTTTCATTTTAAACATTTAAAACACTTACAGCATAGTTTGGAGCAGTCATTCTTGCAATTTTCTACTAATTTTATCGAGGAGTCTACCGACACTCCCGATGTGGACTTCAGGGAAGCCAAATGCAAATGCGTCTACAATGGCTTATATAGCCGATATAAACTCAATCTATGTGAGAGGGATTCACTTATTGCTCAATACACATGTGTTACTCGGGATATTGAAAATCGCAGGTGCGAGTTGAAGATAATTGATCCACGTGACAGATCATGTGACCAATATCACAGTACTGAATATGATATTCGTATTTTCCAAATGCGATTACTAATTAATATGGGACTCAGATATGGGCTGAGACTGATGGGTCCAAGGTATTTGGTTATTGTCAACTTTATATTGAACCATAGAAACTTAGGCACAATTCAGATCCGGGAGGACTGAGAATATTACAAATTTGAGGCTATCCGTTTCTTTATTTATCACTATATATGAGCGTGACAGAAATAGACTCTATGGTCATTCAATATGACTGTTATCAGGCCCGGATCCACCGGGGGGCAAGGGGGCCCTGACCCCCCAGTCGGCTGTGGAGTGACCTTTTTCTATTCCCAATTTGAAATTCCAGAAGGGAGGGGGGCAAACATGAGGCCAAATGCCTCTCACTTGAAGCGCTCAGCACCGAGTGGGGGTAGGTACCCATTGTCGTAAAGGGGCTCCAGGGGATCTCTCCCGGAAATTTTAATAATATACATGTGTATGTATGAAATGGTGACTTCTGGTGCAATATGGGGTCTTAATTTTGAGGACCCATTCCTGAAATTTGCACAAGTATAATCTTGATAAAAATACGGAAAAAACAATTCATATGTCAACATGTAAACAAAAAATCCGGGTACAGCCCCTCCTGTACCTACATACAGTCAGCATTAATTAAGTAAGAACCCTTCTCACCATTGAATTAGAAGCCAGTTGATTAGGTTTCGATGAAATAAGAGTAGATATTAAGACTTTCATTCTGATCTGGCAGCTTTTTAATGCCCAAAATGAACCTGATCAGAAAGCATACGTATATATTGTTAATTAACCGCCTATATATACTTAACAAGAAATATCTTGAAAAAAGATGGTCGGCGCAATTTGAAGGTTAAGATTTGTTGTGCAACCTACACAAATGCCGAGATGTTACAATTGCTGGTCATTCCAGATCCAAAATGGATTTGGGTAAATTCACGAAAATTCAGTGGATTTCGGTAAGGTAACGTCCAGGTTACAAACGTTGTTTGATTGAAGAGAAATTGCCTTGGTGGTTAACGTAAGATTTGATTGGTTTACACAACACTAATCAATATGCAAATAGCAAAACCATGTTAGTACGGCTGTGCCGAAAAAATTAACATGTTTAAAAATAAAATATATGCTCCCTGAATTACAATAGATGTGTTGATCATCTCCAAAATAATATTGTCAACGACAATAACTGAAGTGGTAGAGCATCGGTCTTCAAAACAGGAGGTCATGGTGCGAGCCCTGCCAAAGCCAAACGCATGTTTTTTTCATGACTGTACTTTACGGTATTGCGACCTCTTTTGCATGTAGGGAAAGTTGACAGAAGAACATTCTAGTACTGGTTAGTAACCCGAGAAATGTAGGAGACTGCACAATCACCATATGGGTATCCGGTGTCGAAGTCAACGAAGGCTGAAGTAACTAGGAATGAAATAGTTTTATCTTTAATTATTTCTTTATTATTATCTGATAACAAAACATTTACATATCATAACCACTTCAATTTAGTTAGATAATAAACTTTTAGCATTAAGTTTTAGTTACCATCGTCACATGGCAGTCAGACCAACTGCTGTATGCCTATGGATACGTCTTTATATGCCTCTATTTCGGACAATAATACACAAAATAACCCTAATTGTTATAGATCATAAAGAAATGTTCCATTACATCACAGAGGTGCCCCATCATAATCGTCAAATGTCTATTTACGAAAATATCATCAGCATGTAATGAACATGTTATTCAGGGTTTGTCCGAATCGGCAGTAATTCACTGCATGAAACAGCTCTAACGACCGAAGCCAGTAAAACTAATATTGGTAATGTTACGCACGCACTCGGAATGAGAAATGACCGATTCCAACACATAGTTTTTGGACACGCTCGTGTAAACGTTAAGCAATGTCAACAGGATCAAATTGTACAAGTGAAATAACCAATGAAGACTCCGATTTTCATATAACACGCCCCTGACGTCAATACAGCACGTGGAATGTCTTTGAAGTCGCAGTCGAAACTAACTGGCGTTATTATAGGGCAATAAAATCGCACAAACTTACAGTTATGATGCACGCTTATTTAGCGATGATCAATGGTTACAACGAATGAGAATCAGATTATGGATTTAGATGTGCTGCCAAATTGTGTGTGTGAATTACGCACGGGGTTTATTAGTAGATCTGTTCAGGGATTAGCTATATGATCACATGTTTTAAGTCGAGGGTAACAATGCATAAACGTTATATTTTTACTGTAATGTAAACATTTTCGTGGAACATGTATAACTAAAATTCGATATTTCTTTCCTTATTGTGTTTACCTAAATATCGATTATAGGGGTGTTGTATAAAACATATTCAACCGTTCATAATTGAAAATATGATTTAAACAATATTGCCATCCTATACCCAATATAAGGGATACATCGATAATGAAAGCCTTTTCGAAGTGGGTTTATATGCATTAGAAGTTGTTTGGAACCCATTTCGATTGTTTTTGTTATGTAAAACTTCGCTTTTGAAATGCTATAACATCATTTAAACAATAATAATGGACAAAATGAGAAGGGAACCAGACGGTGACACGGCCAAGGGGCACAACATGTGGGGCGAATGTTATTGCACTTGCCTCCGGAAACTGGTACTATACAAGAGGAAATCGACCATGAATCAATGTATTGCATTGAAAGTGCTGAAAGAATAGCAATCTTGAGACCTAATCAGTGGAAATAATTTTACTTTAGGAATAGAAAAATGTCACTCCACAGCTGGTAGTGGAACCGGGCCTGGTTATAATCGGTTCAACAGCTCACATGGGCTTATATTGTACTGTTTGTTGTTGCCGACTTAAATATAAATATTAATTAAGCTTATCTTACCTAAAACGACCCAGCTGGTATATATCCAAATGGTTGTGCATGATTCATACATGTACGGCGCTAGACTAAGATCGATGGCTTCAAAGGGTTTCAGGAACTGGTTATACAATAACAAGCCGCACAAAAATGTTCACTCGTCATTATAAGTTTGTTACATTTTAATTAAAGGTTCCTTTCTGTCATGGTAACGCAAATAATACTGTTCACATGGGCTGTTCCAGGATTTGAGCTTAGTGGGCGTAACTGTTTGGTAATTTTGGGGCTTTGGTCAAGATTTATAAAACAGTAGTGACTGTTTTGACTTGACAATTACTAGGGTTTTAAACGAGATCATATTACCTACCGTATGTTTAACATCATCATTATAGAATACATAATGCTACAATCAATTTGAATCACTTAGTTGAAAAGCTTATAATTATAGATCTATACTAAGGCATACATGTATAAGAATATGGAATTTTAAGGGGACGTGGCGCTGGGTGCATCCCCGGACCCGCTAGTGTTTTATTACACCGGCTATCGAGGACTGGTATTAAAGATCATTTATTAGAAACAGCTAAATGTTTATAAATGTTGCATTTTTTAATGTCTATGCTGATATTTCTCTTGTTGAAGAGTTTATTTTAGTTGTTGTCTCACTATAAAGATAGGAACGTTTTAGATCTTGTAGCTTCCAAATGCCAAAATCTTATATGTCTGTTTTTATTTAATACTTTTCCTTACATTTGTTTTATTATTCATCGTGTCGCGCCCCATTGGAAATAAGCTTTCGGGCTTTTAGACCTATCTTAGACAAAATATATACTTAACCTCTTTTTTTCTAGTTTTGAACGAGTACTCAATTTCTATGAAATTTGAAAGTTTCTTTATTTAATGATACATGAAAATTATGTGATATTAAATTGACAGTGATATGAATTTGTATTACATGTATTGTGCAATTGTGTTATGCATGTAATATGTTTCAATGTGTCTATATAATTATGTCTAAAATAAAATCAACCAATCAATGGAATATCATCCTTATTACAAAGTCAGCCTCGTATAGACAAACGTCAAATATACGAGTATTAAATGAGCATTTAAATTTTCCAGTCTCTGACAGTTTTAATACGGTCGCTTTTATTGCTGCTAATATAAATATGCAAAGACGTGTATGTCAGCCAATGTTCAGATGCATCTGTCTGTGCGACAGGACAACTTTATACATTGCTCAACATCATTTAATGCACTGGTTTCTTACATCAGAATCGAGGTTTTGGTAAACCTAGAGAGGACACTCACGGGGAGTAGAAACACAATCAGAAATCATGGAATATTATACCCGCGTCTGTATCGTGGATTGGGTACCGAAAACACGTCATTGTATCCAATGCATCCATGTGCAGTAGGGGTTATGGTATGACATCTGTAAACCACTCTTTTAAATCGGAAGGAGGCATATAGGCGGTTTTCTGTATTCTACCATTGTTTTCAAGTTACAGCAGTCACATTGATAATACACGTTCACATAGGACAGCTGCAGCGTGAACTATCTTCACTGTCATGCAATTGATGTTATCCCATGGCAAGCTAACTCACCGGATTATAATCGGATTAAACACATACAGAATTTCATTGACGTCACCCACAAATTGCCACGTTTAGTAACTTAGAGATGAGTGGACATGCTTCACAACTTCTGTGGTTGAATACGTCGACAGCCAGTCTCAGTTTCTGCTAGCAATGGAGGACATACGTTGTTGACATGTTCGTCTCGTGTGTTCCCTTTACGCTTTCATTTTTAAGAAATTTTAAAATAGTATTAAATATAGTTAGTGAAGATTTCTTTCTTTTTTCAAGTAGACCGCAAGTCATCCGTTGTCTTTATGCGTGTATATACATGTAGAATCAATTAGAATGATAATGAGCAACATTCCTGCTCATTATGTCGTCATGTCGTTTTGAAGTAGACCTATAGTCACCTGTTGTAAACGTCTTTATATACGTGTGTATGTATTGTATTCACATGGGCATTTGAAGGCCCGTAGCCAGAGGAAAAAATAAACTGAGGCGATAATTATGAAACATTTTATAATAGTTTCATGCAAATCTTTCTGCATTCTATTTATTCATATTATTTTTTAGATTTGGAAATTAAAACAGAGGCAGTTTCCTCCGAGTGCCTCAGCATAGCTACGAGCCTGCTTTGGCATATTGAATTACAGCAAGATATGAAAAAAAGGCAGACACAAGATGTAAATAAACTTTGAAAAGTTATCAACAAATGATCACGAAACTTGATTCACCAAGGAATTTATACACTCTACATTATAAGTAGACACAAACATCAACACAAAATTATTAACTTTTATTTCTGAATCATACATAAACGTACAAACAATGAGAATAACAGTCAATTAAAACATTGAAGTAATGTATCATTGTAAATGTACATTAAAGACAACATACATGTATAGAACACAAACACACTCACGCAGGGTACATGGCATACAGTGTATCAAGCCCTGAAGACAAAAACATTCATGCAGTCTTCAAGGAATCATTTTCACAAATCTCTTAACAGTTGCAAAACACTGTAAGCACTGAGAGCGGGTAGAAAACATTATAGTCAGGTCGCAGGTTGGATCACATAGCTAAACCAGAGATACATTGTAATTGTGAATCCAGTTGAAATTACACCTGGAATTTGTATTCACCTTAGAATTATATTTCACAAGAGCTGTGCCTGTAAACTCATGTGTAGACATGTCTTTCTTAAATTTAGTACAAATTATGTAACATTATGATGAAATAAATACATACATGTATACAAATATCGTGAACATGGATCCACTTGCACATCATCTCAGTAAAACTACACTGCTACCAATATTGTTTCACAAAACTGTGCGAATCGTCTATCGTTACATAGCTAATGAGTGGTTGCATGTTTGTATCCCTATAATGACATAAGCTTAATGACCAGTCTAATTGTTTATTATTTAAATTGTTCACTGACCGGTCTTAGTGTTTGTTGAGTGAACTGCTTACCGACTGGTATTTTTTGGCGCAGCCCTACTAACATAGTTTTGCTATTTGCATATCAGTGTTGTGTACACCAATCAAATCTTACATTAACCACCAAGGCAATTTCTTATCAACCGAACAACGTTTGTAACCTGGATGCAGATTGGACGCAGATTGGTTAACCTTTCCATAAAGGGTACGTTACCTTACCGAAATCCATTGAATTTCTGTGAATCCTTTTTCAAGATATTTCTTGTTTAAAATGTCACTGGTTCATACATTACACAGTAAGTGCATTACCATAAATCTTATTATTGGTCAATGGTACAGGTTTTCTGATAGAAAAATCTACAAGTCATGAGAGTAATCAATAGTTCCCTGACTGTGTTATTGTGCACCGTGACAGTTTGAAGAACACACATATTGTTAAAGTGTATCGCTACTTTGTATATGCATCTTAACTGGTTAACAGTACAAACACTTTAATCAACATGATACCTTATCTGTAACTAACCATGTATTGAACACACAGACAAATCAACTCGATTATACTATATTATACAAATGTAATTGTCAAATAATTCACCTTATATTTATTATCATATCTGGTAAATCATACACAGATTTTAAGTAATTTTTAAATAATGATACAATACTACACTAACAATCTGTTTTCAAACCAACAACAATACAGCTACTATTCATGATTGTTCAAAAAACATCAATAAACATTTAATTGATAATAAATCAACTTATTATATATTAATTAAATACAACCCATACATTAATACATGATAGGTTAGTATTGAGTTGTATGCTGTGTTTCAACAGTATTACAGCGGTCAGTTGACCCGGTCAGTGTTCCTGGAATCCAACCCAGTCCAGACATATTCTACCTCGAGCATCTCAGAGTTGGAGAACAAATGACTTTGCATACATCATCTTCTGCCAAATAATCACAGGGAACATACACCTAGATTGCAATTTGAACCCATAATTAAAATACAATAATTTCAATTGCTTTCTATTACTAAACACAGTAAATTTACAAGAATAATTCACAGTTACAGAATCATGATAGTAAAACATTAGATGAAGGCAATGATGGAGATACTTATGTCATTCAACTTCCCTACTACAAGCTGCAAGAACGTTGTCATCATGAGACACGATTATGAAAACTAGCATCACTACAGAACAAATCATACTATACAGTGCACTGACACTGTTGAGCTTTTGTTTTCAGTGAAATCAGAGAGAACATAATAGTGCAGGTCAAGCTTCATGACTTTCTAATGTATCTGTGTCCTCGTATGATTTACATTATACATTAAATTCACTAATAAATTTAAACAACATCATCATCTTTCCTACAAGGTAAAGAGTATCATTTGTTACTGTCTGTACTTTCTTCATTATTAACCACTGTTGCCTTGGTTGTACTGTCTTCATCATTAACCACTGTTGCCTTGTCTTGCATACCTATATCGGCTTCATTCTCCACATTTATATCTACGGCTGTATCATTTATCACTTCAGAAGAATTATCCATTACAACACTATCAGTGTTTGTGTCTATACTTTCCGACGAGGCAGTCGTAGTTGGTTCTTTCTCTGCAATACTATCTGTGGTCTTCTTTTCGGTTAATGACGGAATACTCCAAGTCGAGGTTGGTTCCTAGAAAGATGCAAAATATCTTCTTTATATAAAATCATGTATAACTTTGTAGCTGTAAATAGACTTATGTAAACTTGCAAAGGAAAGATTTACCAATTTTTCCAATAATCAATGTCAAGTATTTCATCATCAAATATAAGATCAAAGAAATATAAATAAACCCAATGCATTTTCTGGGAAAAAACAACCCTGTGGTTTCCATAACGAGAAAAATGTTGTATCCTATGCATACAAACTGTGATGGCAAAACCCAGTCTATTCTATACAATTAACAACATAAAAAAGGGGGATAATTAGCAGAAGGCGATGCAGATACTGGGGCTATTACAATAGACCCCCAATTCTTCGAATAGTCAACCTAAAATTAGCACATAATCACTTCCCTAGATCTGCCCTGATTAAATACGCCTTTAAATCAGATATTTTCCTTGATCCCTAGCTTGTCCA
Organism: Mactromeris polynyma; assembly: GCA_032209605.1. Lineage (NCBI taxonomy): Eukaryota > Metazoa > Mollusca > Bivalvia > Venerida > Mactridae > Mactromeris > Mactromeris polynyma. Next base: position 57,904,106 of record JASFXZ010000002.1, on the reverse strand, counting down.
GTTTAAAGTGTACATGTAAATTTCCATGTTTCACCCCATATCAGTTACCAACATCATTCCGCCTGATAATGTTTAAGTCAGGATACTATGAGATATATTTCATACACATTTTCACTGCAGCTTGCTGCCATCTCATCACTAATTGTATTTGTTATCAGGAATGGATGTCAGTTTTACACCTAACAACAACTACAATCAGTCATAAACACCCATTTTTGAGCAACTATGGAAACCGAAAAACAGACATATGCCAAACAAAACATGTTCCATAATAAATATTCTTTAATTCACCGAACAAAACATTAACAGTGTAACAGAAAAAACAACAATAAACATCCAAAATACACTTTTACATCATTAATATATTACGCTTAGAAGAGCACATTAACTTTTCCAAAGTGAGGTCATCGATATGCAATTACATGTACAAATAATTGCACGGATTTACCTTCACGCATTGTGTGAAGTACATAGGACTTGCGTAGTCATCTGCTGCCCAATTTAGGGCAAATGGCAGTGAGTTAATGTTTTATATGGGGTTACATACACAGGTTACATGTTTATCATTGCGAAATGCAATAGAAATATGAATACATAAAGTTATAATTGTTGATTTATTAGAACATCACATAATTATTATGACGTTTCATTACTGACAATCCACAAACATTGAATACAAACTATCAACAAACACCTACCCATGTCAACTGTCTTTCCTTCTGTTCGTAGTCGTTTTCAAATCTTGTAATGAATTCTATAAACTTTGATCTTTGTTCACTTCTTTTGAGACTTGCAGCGATTCCCTCCATATTTAAACCTTGTTCTTTGGCCATTTCATACAACTTCTCCATGGTATCATGTTGAGAAACTACAAGAAACAAATATAACACTTTTATAATGACTAAAGATTGATAGATTAAAAGTGGTATGCCATATGATGTGTATTGAACTGTGCTGGTTGTAATATCTTAACTAGTATCTATCAAACATAATTTCAAATAATGTACTCTGATAGGCTCCATGCCGAGTACCAGGTTCTCTATGGAGTACCAGGCTCTATTCTGAGTACCAGGTTCTACCCCAAGTTCCAGGTTCTATGCAGAGTACCAGAGATCAGATAAAAAAATCAATTGATTCAGAGCATGAACTGTTGTATTGTCAAGTGAAAAATTATGTAACATCAGCGCTGAAGAATGTCACACTGGCACAGATGAACAAACTACTCTGTCACACTGGCACAGATGAACAAGCTACTCTGTCACATTGGCCCTAATGAACAAGCTACTCTGTCACACTGGCACAGATGAACAAACTACTCTGTCACACTGGCACAGATGAACAAGCTACTCTGTCACATTGGCACAGATGAACAAGCTACTCTGTCACATTGGCACAGATGAACAAGCTACTCTGTCACATTGGCACAGATGAACAAGCTACTCTGTCACATTGGCCCTAATGAACAAGCTACTCTGTCACACTGGCACAGATGAACAAGCTACTCTGTCACACTGGCACAGATGAACAAGCTACTCTGTCACACTGGCACAGATGAACAAGCTACTCTGTCACACTGGCACAGATGAAAAAGCTACTCTGTCACACTGGCACAGATGAACAAGCTACTCTGTCACACTGGCACAGATGAACAAGCTACTCTGTCACATTGGCCCTAATGAACAAGCTACTCTGTCACATTGGCACAGATGAACAAACTACTCTGTCACATTGGCACAGATGAACAAGCTACTCTGTCACATTGGCACAGATGAACAAACTACTCTGTCACACTGGCACAGATGAACAAGCTACTCTGTCACATTGGCACAGATGAACAAGCTACTCTGTCACACTGGCACAGATGAACAAACTACTCTGTCACATTGGCACAGATGAACAAGCTACTCTGTCACATTGGCACAGATGAACAAGCTACTCTGTCACATTGGTACAGATGAACAAACTACTCTGTCACATTGGCCCTAATGAACAAGCTACTCTGTCACATTGGCACAGATGAACAAGCTACTCTGTCACATTGGCACAGATGGACAAACTACTCTGTCACACTGGCACAGATGAACAAGCTACTCTGTCACATCGGCCCTAATGAACAAGCTACTCTGTCACACTGGCACAGATGAACAAACTACTCTGTCACATTGGCCCTAATGAACAAGCTACTCTGTCACACTGGCACAGATGAACAAGCTACTCTGTCACACTGGCACAGATGAACAAGCTACTCTGTCACACTGGCACAGATGAACAAACTACTCTGTCACATCGGCCCTAATGAACAAGCTACTCTGTCACACTGGCACAGATGAACAAGCTACTCTGTCACATTGGCCCTAATGAACAAGCTACTCTGTCACACTGGCACAGATGGACAAGCTACTCTGTCACACTGGCACAGATGGACAAACTACTCTGTCACATTGGCACAGATAAACAAGCTACTCTGTCACATTGGCACAGATGGACAAACTACTCTGTCACATTGGCACAGATAAACAAACTACTCTGTCACACTGGCACAGATGGACAAGCTACTCTGTCACACTGGCACAGATGGACAAACTACTCTGTCACATTGGCACAGATGGACAAGCTACTCTGTCACACTGGCACAGATGAACAAACTACTCTGTCACATTGGCACAGATAAACAAGCTACTCTGTCACACTGGCACAGATGAACAAACTACTCTGTCACATTGGCACAGATAAACAAGCTACTCTGTCACATTGGCACAGATGGACAAACTACTCTGTCACATTGGCACAACTTACAAGTACAGTAAACTCCACTTATAACGATATCGCTTACTGCAGTATAACGCTTATTATGATACAAATCTCACAGTCCCAGCCAGTTTGCTCTGTATTTTTATTGATTTTACTCTGGATAAGATGATGTCACGTATTGTGATATTTCGAATACAACACAGTTTTTTTACTGTACCAAACACTTGACACTTTTAACAATAATTGTGACATCTATTGGACATGTAAACCAATTAACACCGATAGTACAATTGGCCCCATTATGTAAAAGCGATGTCAACTTGCTCCTGAAAGCTGTGAAATGCTAGTATTTTATAAACAACTGTTTTTGCAGTGACACAGATTCTAGTAGTGTTATGTGTACAGCTCTTGAGAAAAACAAGTTGGGCCAGTGTTTAATATTAACACCTACACATAGTATTTCTTACTTTCAGTATCTCGCAAGTTGACAGTGGACAAAAACAATGAATCAGTCTAGGACAGAAGACACCAAACTACTTCTGTTTTGAAAAAAGGAAAGTAAGACAGAAGCTGACTTTGTCCCAAATTAAAAAACTGATGAGATTTCTTGTGATCAGATGACATTCAAACAATGAACAAAAGTCAACCTTGGATGATATTCCCATACAACGATATAAATCTAACAGTCATCTGAATATTGTTATAAGCGGAGTTTACTGTACTTCTAACAGGTAAATAATCGTTTTCCTCAGGTAAACAATTTTATTTATTGACCAATGAAAAAGTAGGTAGTTGTTTACTGTTAAACACTAAAAAGTGTGATTACATAACTGATCAAGCCAGTTCAGAGGTGGAGGACAAATGACTTTGGATGTCTTATCTGCTGTCAAATTGTCAGACTCTACCGTGTGTGCCAACTGGCAGGCCTAATTAGAAACAGTACAAGAGATGTGTGTAAAACATTATGCCACCCTGTGACCTTGATCTTTGAACCCAAAATCAATAGGGTCCCTCTGCTACCCAAGATGAATGTGTGGACACAGTTTGAGGATGATAGGTCAAGGGGTTCTCGAGTTATATTGATCAGAAACGAAAAGGTTACGGACCGACATGTGCAAACCAATATGCCCTCTATAAAAATATGAACACATAGTTTAGACTGAAGACACTTACCTGTACCTGTGGATACAATTCCAACACGAAGAGCTGATGTTTTATCGTCCATTATTTTAACAAAATTAATCCAAGGATCAACCTGTAAGGATATTATAAGAAGTGAATGAAGTATTGTCATGCAATACAAAGTCCCCTACCAGACACCATACATATATATGTAAACAAGGCAGATTGAAGGACAGTTGTATCCCAACTGTACAATGAAAACCATATAAGTTCTGCAGATCAAAAACAGTTATGCCCTGGACTAACTCTGTGACGCACACATGTAATACTGGACTAACTCTGTGACGCACACATGTAATACTGGACTAACTCTGTGATGCACACAAGTAATACTGGACTAACTCTGTGATGCACACATGTAATACTGGACTAACTCTGTGACGCACACATGTAATACTGGACTAACTCTGTGAAGCACACATGTAATACTGGACTAACTCTGTGACGCACACATGTAATACTGGACTAACTCTGTGACGCACACATGTAATACTGGACTAACTCTGTGAAGCACACATGTAATACTGGACTAACTCTGTGACGCACACATGTAATACTGGACTAACTCTGTGACGCACACATGTAATACTGGACTAACTCTGTGAGGCACACATGTAATACTGGACTAACTCTGTGATGCACACATGTAATACTGGACTAACTCTGTAACGCACACATGTAATACTGGACTAACTCTGTGAGGCACACATGTAATACTGGACTAACTCTGTGACGCACACATGTAATACTGGACTAACTCTGTGCCGCACACATGTAATACTGGACTAACTCTGTGAAGCACACATGTAATACTGGACTAACTCTGTAACGCACACATGTAATACATTTTTGGAGAAATGAAATATCTTCACACTGGCAGTGGATCAGTAAATCAAGTTTTCACACGAGTTTTAACAACAAGTCATGCTAGGCATCTCTGAAAAAAATGCTTTAAACTTAAATCCTGTATCTGTAGATCATTCCTCTTAATGAGGCAAAATGTCTCAATTCTAGATTTGCATACAAGTTCAAATAATCTGCACAAGAAAAGCATAAGGTAGATAAAATCATGAATACTTACCATAGACCTATATTTCTTGTCTTTCAACCTTTTAGCAGCATTGTGCATGTGTGTAACTCTTTCCTCTGGATACATTGCCTGCAATAAAACTCCACATTAATCAAAGAGTCAACTAGATTTTGTGTAAGTTATACGCAGGTGATATATGGTGCAGAATCTGATAGAGCTGGGACTGTATAATAATCCCTGATCCCTGATGCAATATAATAATCTATATTTCCTCCCAGCACTAGACTGCTACAACTTGGCTTGGTACAAATCATTTGTGTGAACTTTCATGGATTTAGGAGAACAGGTCAGACCATGAAATGTTCAATTATTTCTGTAATTAAAGGGTTATAACTCCGACAAAACCGGAACGTGCAGACCATATGCAGGCTTGGTACAAATGATTTGAGTGAAATTTCATAGAAATCTTCCCATTGGTCAAGGAGAGTAATTGATAGGTCAAGGAGAGTAATTGATACGTCAGACATTCCACTCACCCGAGTACATTGCCACTTTGGCCTCAAGAGAGTCCAAGAGGATTTTCAATGATTTGACCGTGTGACCTACTTTTTGACCCCACAAGACCCAGTACCACACTGGACTTGCATTTTACTAAGACAGACATTCTGATCAAGTTTTATTTAGTTCTCCGAGAATCCACAAGGATTTTCCATCCTATGATCCTGTGACCTTATTTTTACCACAGATGACCCAGATTTTATTAAGGCAAACATTTTGACCATGCCTCATATATATAAAGTAAAAAATGTGACCTCATGAGTGTTAGCAAGGTTTTTCAATAATAGGACCTATTGACCTTGTTTTTGACCCCAGATGACTCAGTTTCAAACCTGACCTTGATTTTATTTAGGCAAACATTTTGACCTCTGGAGTGTTAACAATATTTTACTATAATTGGACCAAATGACCTTGTTTTTTATCCTAGATGACCAAGGTTCACACAGATCAGAGAAAAAGATGTTACCTCTAGAGTGTTAATAAGCTAAATTGTGCGATGGAGACATGGCCATCATGTGAGCTAAACATATTAAGTAAACTAGAATGCGTCCATAGGACACAGATGCCCCCACTTGCAGCTTTTGTCACAAAAGCAAATGCTATTATTCTGCTCATAGTTTGTGAATGGATAACAAAATTACCAAGTGAACAACTGTACTGATTATGGTGATAAGTCAAGGGTCATAACTTTGCACTAACTGGACACAGGCAAACAGGAAACCCCAGGTGCACAACTATACAGGTTGGTGAACATTCCTGTACAGTTTGGTGAGTGAAGCTGATGTACTGTGGGAGATATGCGTGACACAAAATTGCACGCTCGGTATGCTATATTTTAACTAAGTCAAGGACCATAACTCTGCACTCACTGGGCACAGTCAAACATGAAACCCCAGGTGCACAACTTCACATGCTGGTGAACAATCCTGTAAAGTTTAATGACTCTGGCTCATACTGTTTTAGAGATATGAGTGACACAAGGTTTTGTGACGGACGGAAGGATGGACAGACAGACGGACGGACGGACAAGGGCAAATCTATATGCCCCCCCTTTCCAGAGTGGGGGCATAAACATGTAATTCACAACTTCAGATGACCAGTCAGCAAATATCACTCAAAGATTAAAAGCAAACTCACCTTTTTTATTTTAAGGGCTAGTTCAGTATCACCATTTAATAGTCCAGCAACTAACAGACGTGTCTTAGATTTCAAATTCATTTCATCACTGGAGTTCAGAATTTCTGGAATACATGAAGTAAGTAGAACGATTATACAGTATGTATAGGGAAAGTATTTGTGTGGAACTTTTTTTAAGAATTTACATACAGTCCGACCTCGTTCATTCGACAACCTTCGATCTGAATACTTGGTATCATCAGAAATAATAATCAGGTCCCAATGTATCTTCTTAATGCATGTCGCAATGCAATGAGCTATACAAAACCAATCATTATTCGAAATCAATGTTTGGACCCAATGAGTTCAAATGAACAAGGTCCAACTGTAAATGGTAAAACTTTGTTATCTCAACATGGAAAATGCATTATATAATTTTTTTTGTATTTGAAATCGTGTAACTGAGCGGGCTGTGAAATGTAAAACTAACTATAAGTGAAACTATAAACAATACGTTGTACATATAACATGACGAACATTAAAAACTTCAATTTTATAAATGTTTTCACATCTGCTATTGTAATGATAAGTTGCGCATGTGCGAATATGGTGGCCATTTTTCGCTCTCAGTTCAAGACTTATTTATAAAAAGGATACTTTCCTAATTAATAGGAACATTTTCTATGCATTAATAACAACAAACTTTAATACTTTATATGAATAAGCGTTTGTTCCAGAAAATTTACATTTTCTTGTAAGAAGCATTGAATATAACCCCAAAGTAGACATCTATTTATTTATCAGCAATTGTGGTGATTTGTTTGTTTACTATAAACAACTTACCATCCAGACTGTCTGGTTGTTCTTTCAGCATTGTTTGCCATTGTTCTATAGATCGATTTGGTAACATGCTGAAGAAAATGTGTTGTACAAATTTACATCAAATTATTATGCTTCGAAAATATCAAAGAATTTACTCAAAAATATAATTTATTTTCAGATGTAAGAAGTTTTACTGTCTTGTCATTAATCTACACAAGTACGAAGTATTCCCCAATATCTACCAAACATTGGTTTCTATTTTCAGTGGCCACCTGGTAAGCTCAGTCAATAGAGCTCTCGGGGTCACAGCTTCAACACTTGGCGAGGGCAATTTGCCCTCCAATTCTGATTCATGTGGGAAACTTGTATATTGCTTGCAGAACAACAGGTTAGTACGGGATAGTAACATACAAACTGGTTAGGTCAACTGACCACTTGGGATAACTGCAATACTTTTGAAAGTCAGCACAAAACTTTGAATAAAATACAAAAACACAGTAAGTCCAAACATACTCCGGATATTGATCAGAAACCAAGAGGTTTACGTATTAAAAGACTAACAAAACATTTATAAGTGAAACAATACACCTCTGTTGATGGACAGGAGGAGCACAACGTGTCCGAGATATCTACATACCCATCAGATGTCGATACATTTGCTTCGGTTGTTGTTGTTTCCTCAACAGTCTTTTTGGTGACTTTGGGAGTCTTGGTGACCCTGGGGGTTTTGGTGCCCATGGGGTTGCTGACATCCTAAAAGTATGCATAAAATATACATCATCAACTGTAGGTAACAGTTTTCTCTACAGATATAAGCAGTTAACCGATTTCAACATCAAATGTTCAGTTAGTAAAATCTTCACCTATTAACTGAAATACAATAAATCAAGTACACATTTGTCCATTGTAACAGCAAATCAAAGACCTGATTTGCAATTTGCTACATACTTTGTAATGTGTATTTAGTGCTTATGGCAAGTACTTGCTTTCTAGTTTGTAATGTGTATTTTGTATTTAGTAACAAACCCTTACACCCTAATTCTCTTCAATTTATGAATTTTCATTGATTTTGTGGGTAATTGAACCACTTTTAAGTCCTACTTGTGGAAATGTAAACAAATCAATTCCATAACACATAACAAATATCATTTTCTTAAAATCAAAGTTAATAGGGTAAACTCATTTGATGACCTGTAGATAACTCCCAACTGAGTTTTTGCCAACAAAAGATATGTCTCTCGTGTTTAATTATTTATTCCTATCAGATGAAGTATAACAAAATATCTGCAAGCAATTATCAACCTTTCAATCCCAAGCTATGTGATTTTATGACAACTCATTTAATAATTTTTGATTGATTTAACCAAATTATTTACCGTCTCATCATCAATAGGCCGGATGCTTAATGGCAACGGTCTGTGTTGTCTATTCAAGAAGGTGGCAAAATAATTCACTTGATTCTGACGCGGAGTAACGCCCTCTTCATCAAATTTGGTTTCAAAAAACTGAATACATGCATCAACATCTGGATTTGTTTGGCTGCCTGCAAATACATGAGAAAGTGAAAGTAAGTGAATATAGACCAAATGTGTGCATAAGTCTGTAGCCTTTACATTTCTATTCATAGAGCATTCGATCAGAATGCGTTTATTAAAAGAATATATGGTTTTATGCTGTTTCTCAGAAGTATTGCATTTATATATTGCCAGTTGACCTAACCAGTGCTCCTTGGTTACCAGCCAGTACTAACCTGTAACTGCTTCAAGCAACTGACAACTTCTCCATATTTATCAGAGTTCAAAGGTGGAGGACAAATGACTTTGTCTTTATCTTCAGGCAAAGTGTCAAGGAAGAACATACACCTCACCCGGGTTTCGAACCCATTACCTCTAGATTTGCAGTTGATTGCTTTACCAACTGAGCTAACCCAGCAGGCTCTTCAACGTGGAACCATAATATAAATTTATGCATTCCCGATTTATCAGTCAAGGGAAATTAAAAATAATCTGCTAAATATACATAGCCAAAATCATGAAACACTTTTGAACAGCAAATACCAACTTTACAAGGGAAATATTTTGTTTTGGGCAATAATGTTGAACTACTATATCACATACAGTAGCCGTTGACATTATGTATTGATAGTTGAAAAGTATGACTCACATATATACTTACACATTACTTTGAGTTTTATAAACAATGTATCAGCTCTGGTAAATGTCCCAGGTAAATATTCTATAAGTTTACAGAATTCTTCACTCAAATCATACTGAAACAATACAACATATGAATGCATTAATGCAAGGGACCTCTATGGCCTCTATGGCATCGCAAACTTCAAATCGCTTGCCCCTCCCATCATGATGTAGTTCGAACCCCAACCGTGATGAAGAATAAAAAGTAAAAAAAAACCAAGAGATGTTTGAAAAACATTATGGCCCCCCGCCTAAATAGGCATTGTCAGTGAGAGGATTTTAATAAATATGACGACATAGAAATGAGTAAGGTTGTAATCAGACTTTGTATATGTTGGTCTAAAATTTTAACAATTCTTATGTTATCGTGTGGACAACAATTTCCACCAAATTGTCAGTTTGACCTTTGACCCAATGACTCCAAAACCACTAGTTATTGGCCAGAAATGATTCATATACAAATGACCCCTGTGACCCATTGAACCCAAAAGCAATAGCGTTTCTCTACTACCCACGATCCATGTGTGGACCAAATTTGAGTAGAGTAGGTCATGGCATTCTCAAGCTCTTGGCCAGAAACGTTTTATGTACAATTGACCCCTGTGACCTTGATCTTTGACCAGTGACCCCAATATCGAGAGTTCCTCCACTATCTGCCATCATTGTGTGGACCAAGTTCGAGGAGGGTAGGTCAAGGCGTTCTCGAGTGATTGGCCGAAATGGTTCATGTACCATTAACCCCTGTGACCATGACCTTTGACTCAGAGACTCAAAAATCAATAAGGTTCCTCTACTACCCACGGTCAATTTGTGGACGAAATTTAAGGAGGGAAGATCAAGGTAATGTTAAGTTATTGGCTACAAACGTTTCATGTACAATTGACCCTTGTGACCTTGCCCTTTGACATAGTGACCCCAAAGGCATTCTTGAGTTATTAATCGGAAATGAAAAGGCTACCAACAGACCGACTAAATAAACAACACTTGACATGAGACAAAAAGTAAAAATTGCCAAGTTTCACTTATTCAAGGCCCATAACTCTGATTTTCTTGGTAGGAGAGTAGTTCTAAACATGGAGCATAAGAAATGTACCAAAGGACAAACAGACAGATGGACAAGGGTAAATCTAAGTGCCTCCCTACACAACTGTATGGACACAAATAACTTGTATCACATATTTGGTCAAAAGTCTACAATATTTAATCACTGACATACATGTATCTAATAAAACATGGACCATTACCTTACATCACTATCAGCTGAAGCCAAATTACAATTAATTGTACAATCAGAGAGCTGAATAAATCTAAAATCATTACATACAGTTATCCATTGCTATTTCGATACATACCTTGCGGTCATTCACCCACATGTTAATGACACTGTCAGCAGTATTTGCTTGAATCCTAAGTCCTGGAGTCTGATATAGAAAGTATAAAATACGTCACTGCAGGATGAATGCATTTCATCTTTTTTGCTGTAGCAATAATATATAGTGTAACTGCTGAAGAGCAACAAACTTCGTGTGTGTGGAAATGTTGGCCGTTTTTTAGGTGTTGTTGCTCTAGAGAGGTTAAATTGGAAGACAAATCTTACTATGGGAAATTGATACTGTTGTTGAGAGGTTGTTGCTTAAGAGATGGCCCTCTAGAGAGGTAAACCCAGGCCTAGGTAGCTCCACAAGAGAGGGCCACTCACTCTGGAGAGGTTGTTGCTCAAGAGAGGGCCACTCTGGAGAGGTAAATCCAGGCCTAGGTAGTACCTCAAGAGAGGGCCACTCTGGAGAGGTTGTTGCTCCCTTACATTCAAAATAATGTTACTAATTCATTTACACAATTATCACAGTACAAAAAATGTACTCGGCTAAAATCTCAAAGTTATCATTACTATGGATGGGAATGATTACTAAAATCCTTTGGATGGAGTGTTCGAGTACTCAAAACACAATGAAATGTGTATAATTTGGGTAAAGGCTACATCACGTTTGTCTTATTACACAAATCATCCAGTATTGTCATTATGCAGCATTGTGTAAATGACCAACAGCGCGTGTTTGTCAAATAAATCATAAAGTTTGTTGAAATAACTATCGTGTTATACAACAAAACAAAACATTCCTCGTAAACTTATGCAAATTATAATAAACCAATTAGAACAAAAAATGAGTCTTTAAAATAAGACTTCCTGGTCGAAATGGAACAAGTTAAAAGGAATTCATAATATTTTCTCATTGTGATTCAATCAATTGCATTATGTTGACACACAAAGCCAGTATTAAAGTCCCATTTTCCTACGCTAAGTCTTTATCCTTAATTGCTAAGATAAATGAGCATGAAAGGACCATAGACATGTGTCTCAAACAATAGACGGGTGATATTTAATGAGCAAGGCCAAGTATGCATCAGATACCTATAAAAAGCAAACAGTGAGTCGTTGTTAGGATAATGAAATGTTTTCAATTCCAATTGAGCTGTGTTTTGTTCACATTTCCAATGATGAGGTAAATATCGATCAATTTTAGTACTCGAATACCAATTTTACTTTTTGATAATCTGTCAAATTACCAAGTACTTAAATATTAATTCCCATTCCTACTCATTTTACATCAAAATGAATATTTACTAAAAGCACAATGTAACTTCAACTATAAATTGTGTTCATTTATCAGTTAAAATGTTTGCCGACAATTTATTTAAGACAAGCCAGTTTCGAAAGTATTTAGTTTCTTCTCAACCATAAATACAAAATACAACTATAAATATATATACAGTCGGACCTTGTGTATTTGACAACCTTCGATCCGAATACTTGGTATCATCTGAAATAAATATCAGGTCCCGATGTTTCTTTGTAAGCAATTTGAATTGAAATGGGCTATTTGAAACCATGCATTATTGGGAATAAAATTTCGGACCCGATGAATTCAAATGAACAAGGTCCGACTGTATATAAGAAATCAGTAATCCTATATACTTACAGCTAGTACTTTCTTTGCCTTATCTTTGAATCCACACTCCAAGAAAGCTGCGGCCAAGTGTAACAATAAGCGCTGTTCTATTATCACCTCAGCTAACTTGTCATATGCTACAATTAGAACATAGATGACACATAATACCAAACAATGGTAGGTGCATGTAAATTGTTGCAGTCTGTAGTTTTGCAGTGGAAGTTAGGGCAACAATTATAACATGAACATGTGAATGCTAATTTATCCAAACTTTGCAAATTTGCAACTTATTTAAATTTGTCCCTGTATGACCTTGAATCTCACATGGCTTCAAGTTGCATTCTGCATGTAGCCTCATTATGGTAAACATTTGTTTCAAGTCATTTAAAAAACTTTCCAGGGGGTAGAGATCAGGAGCAGAATGTACAACTGGACCAAAAACAATGGGTCTTTCCATTACTTTGTACAGATATAAGAATTATACTGTCCACATGGATGTCTCTGCTACTGGCCTTTTAGTAGAATGAAAATATTTTGTTGGTAAAGGCTACATAATTTTGAAGCAATATGAATTGAATCCATTCATCATGCTCAACTAACAAGTACAAGTTACTGGTCAGCATTTCCTTACCTGCTTGTAGTTCCGCTCTATCATTGGTTTCTATGACATTACAGAAGACAGAAACCAGACTTTGATTTGTGAAATTAAATCTGTTTCGTAACATTTCAAATTCATCAAACACAGTAGTCATATTACCCCTGTAAAAAGAACAAAGAAAACAATGTATTTAATCATAAATCAAAGATCGCCAGGTAACACATTACACTTAGGGATTTTCTGGACCCATGATTTCTGCAGGTTCGAATCTTGGTAGCGTCCGTTCTTACAAGTGAATAGTACAATATAAATAAAATATTAATTGCTCCCAAAAGACGTGGCAAACTGAGTGGTCTCAAATCTAGATAGTGAGTTACAGGTTTTTACAGTTGTAAGAAAAAATAAAGGTTTTAAAGGATTTTCCAAAAATAAAAGGTTAATGCAGGATTTGAAGGTTTCACTAGGTGTCTTGTACATATCTAACAGACTTTGTCTAAAATCTGTATGGCACAGAGGTAGGATATGTTCTGTCTAGAATCTGTATGGCAGAGAGGTAGGATATGTTCTGTCTAGAATCTGTATGGCACAGAAGTAGGATATGTTCTGTCTAGAATCTGTATGGCACAGAAGTAGAATATGTTCTGTCCAGAATCTGTTTGGTACAGAGGTAGAATATGTTCTGTCTAGAATCTGTATGGCACATAGGTAGGATATGTTCTGTCTAGAATCTGTATGGCACAGAGGTAGGATATGTTCTGTCTAGAATATGTATGGCACAGAGGTAGGATATGTTCTGTCTAGAATCTGTATTGCACAGAAGTAGGATATGTTCTGTCTAGAATCTGTATGGCACAGAGGTAGGATATGTTCTGTCTAGAATCTGTATTGCACAGAAGTAGGATATGTTCTGTCTAGAATCTGTATTGCATAGAGGTAGGATATGTTCTGTCTAGAATCTGTATTGCACAGAGGTAGGATATGTTCTGTCTAGAATCTGTATTGCACAGAGGTAGGATATGTTCTGTCTAGAATCTGTATGGCACAGAGGTAGGATATGTTGTCTAGAATCTGTATGGCAAAGAGGTAGGATATGTTCTGTCTAGAATCTGTATTGCACAGAGGTAGGATATGTTCTGTCTAGAATCTGTATTGCACAGAAGTAGGATATGTTCTGTCCAGAATCTGTATGGCACAGAGATAGGATATGTTCTGTCTAGAATCTGTATTGCACAGAAGTAGGATATGTTCTGTCCAGAATCTGTATGGCACAGAGGTAGGATATGTTCTGTCCAGAATCTGTATGGCACAGAGGTAGGATATGTTCTGTCTAGAATCTGTATTGCACAGAGGTAGGATATGTTCTGTCTAGAATCTGTATGGCACAGAGGTAGGATATGTTCTGTCTAGAATCTGTATTGCACAGAGGTAGGATATGTTCTGTCTAGAATCTGTATGGCACAGAGGTAGGACATGTTCTGTCTAGAATCTGTATTGCACAGAAGTAGGATATGTTCTGTCCAGAATCTGTATTGCACAGAAGTAGGATATTTTCTGTCCAGAATCTGTATGGCACAGAGGTAGGATATGTTCTGTCTAGAATCTGTATTGCACAGAGGTAGGATATGTTCTGTCTAGAATCTGTATTGCACAGAAGTAGGATATGTTCTGTCCAGAATCTGTATGGCACAGAGGTAGGATATGTTCTGTCTAGAATCTGTATTGCACAGAGGTAGGATATGTTCTGTCTAGAATCTGTATGGCACAGAGTAGGATATGTTCTGTCTAGAATCTGTATTGCACAGAGGTAGGATATGTTCTGTCTAGAATCTGTATTGCACAGAAGTAGGATATGTTCTGTCCAGAATCTGTATGGCACAGAGGTAGGATATGTTCTGTCTAGAATCTGTATGGCACAGAGGTAGAATATGTTCTGTCTAGAATATGTATTGCACAGAGGTAGGATATGTTCTGTCTAGAATATGTTTGGCACAGAGGTAGGATATGTTCTGTCTAGAATATGTTTGGCACAGAGGTAGAATATGTTCTGTCTAGAATCTGTATTGCACAGAGGTAGGATATGTTCTGTCTAGAATCTGTATTGCACAGAGGTAAGACATGTTCTGTCTAGAATCTGTATGGCACAGAGGTATGATATGTTCTGTCCAGAATCTGTTTGGCACAGAGGTAGAATATGTTCTGTCTAGAATCAGTATGGCACAGAGGTATGATATGTTCTGTCCAGAATCTGTATTGCACAGAGGTAGAATATGTTCTGTCTAGAATCTGTATGGCACAGAGGTAGGATATGTTCTGTCTAGAATCTGTATGGCACAGAGGTAGGATATGTTCTGTCTAGAATCTGTATGGCACAGAGGTAGGATATGTTCTGTCTAGAATCTGTATGGCACAGAGGTAGAATATGTTCTTCCATACAAGATTTAGCTGTACTACCAGATAACAAGACTATTGTATAATGACGCTAACTAGTTAGTAAATAGAAATGTCTACAAACTCCCCTTTGGACACACCTTATTTTTGACAGGAGGTAGAAAATACTTACGACTTCACAACAAATTGCCAGTAATCTTGAAATACTTTTTGTTTATTCAAACAATTTAAACATCCACTATTGCTTAAACCATACAATAATTCTCTAGCCTGAAAACAGAAACACACAAGTAACAAGAGGCTCCACTGCCTTGAAGATTTCCACATAGGACATATATTTTTCTATGAACCAATGTGACTTGAAGCAATTTGGTAGAGGGTCATCAAAGAGATTTCAGCTAAATAATTCTGAATTCGGCTCAGCAGTTTCTGAGATTTTCATAGTTTTTCTTTTCGGTTGCTATGGACCCACTTTATCTGAAGGAATGTGGAAGAGGAACAAGGAACATTTCTGTTAAGTTTGGTTGAAATTGGCCCATTAGTTTAAGAAAAGATGGTGTTTTAATAAATTGCTTAGGACATATGACAATGTACACAGGGCGATCACAATAGCTCACCTGTGAACATTTCAAGCTCAGGTGAGAAAAATTAACTGATTGTAATGCTATAGGTTACCAAATTCAAGTTTTCCTCAGTTTGTTTCATATCAAATAAACCGCTGTCAAGACCATATTTGTAATCTCCTCTCTCATCACACTGCACTTCTTTCAGTAGTTGATTTGCCTCTGAAATGTAATACAGAAAAATCTCGTTATCTCAGGTACCATCATTACGAGCAAACGCTTTATCTCAACAATTCTTAACAGTCCCAGCAATTTTGTTCCAAGTTGTATATTTAGTGGTTGCAACAGTGACTGTAACAGTTACTTAGACCAAACATGTTGCTGAATTTCCCAATTCAGTCCTACCAAATTCAGTCCTACAGGGTTTAATGTATTATCCATTGTCATAACTCACAAAGAATGTTTTTTGTAAATATAAATGTTAAAATGTTCAATGCTTCTTGCATAATAGATGAAATTATAATGAATAAAAGTACACGTGTAACTTGTTGATTCCATGTATATTAAGTATTGCATGAAAAATAATTAGTTGCATCAAACCCAAATCACAACTTTCTTGTAAATTTGGGCTGAGAAGCTGACCATCTGAGTTTGTAACTTGATACTGCCAGTTAGGCTTCAGCTGTATAAATTAACTGTTCCTTGGGGTGAGGAGTGTAATTGAGATGTTATGATAATGATCAGCTAGCAGATAAGAAAACTAGGAGAAAATGGGAAAGATTAGACCATTTTGTAGGACTGAATTCAACAGGTACCTTTCTTAAAATGGTGAAAACATTCAACTAAATATCGATGATGCTAAAACAATGTTATAATGCAATTTTCAATTTGTTCAAACAATATGCATTAAACATAGGGCGGTCATTGATTCAAATTTTTGCCTATCAACAATATTGATACAGTGGTCCCTCTCTTGAGCGACATTTTATGGAGACAGTGCTTGTTGTAGAGAGGGAGTTGTGGTAGGGAGGGAACAAATCTCTAACTGACCGTTGCATAATATGTATGCTTTAGGTCTCAGATGTGTACATATATTCACACAGCATATCATTTGATGTTTGTGTCATATAAACATATTCATCCATTGATAACTCCTGCCCAGATATTATTATTAAAACAATGAAAGTAAATAATTTGGCCAAAATCGCTGTGAAAATTGGTTGTTACATGCATTCATGTAAATCACAAAGTGTTTCATATGCCACTTATGAATATACAACAGTTCACATTTAACTGGATTTTAACCACACTGCATTCCGCCTTCTCGTCTTCGACAAGTCGTCGTTTATTTTTATGCATGTCTGACTTTTAATTATGCATTTTACTACTCATTGTTTTGAAATAATTCGAATTTGAAGATTTTCTTATCTAGCCCTGACAAACTTTACTGCACCGGCATTAACAACTGACATAAGAACAAACAGTTGTCATTATTAGAGTCAATAGGAAGCAGTCAGAGAATGCCAAATTCATTAAATAAGTCATAAAACTTCGACCAAGAGAGGTGATATGTTGGTATGCAGTTTTGAGTGCCTTTTGTCGTTGAAGAGAGTTGTTCCTGGGAGGGAATTTTACATTTAAACTGCATGGGAGGAATTTCAAAGATTAATCAAAGGAGAGTTGCTCAAGAGAGGTGACATTCCGGAAGGGAATACTGTATATTGAAATTGTTGATACATCTATAATAATTGTATCAATGACAGGCCTTCTTTTAATGAGCACTCAATGCCAACCTGGAAACTTCCCAGGTCTGTTGATGAAGTTATAACAGATAAGAAAGTGTTAATGCTTACCAGCATGACGATCGTATCGACACAAATTTTGTACTAATTTCACATAATTGAAACTAGGCATTGATAATTTTGTTCTCTTTATCCTACAATTAGAGTAAGACAATATATAAATACAGTAATACAATGAACTATTACAGTAACACAATGTATAATTACGGTAATACAATGTACTATTACAGTAACACAATGTATAATTACGGTAATACAATGTACTATTACAGTAACACAATGTATAATTACGGTAATACAATGAACTATTACAGTAACACAATGTATAATTACGGTAATACAATGTACCATTACAGTAACACATTGTATAATTACGGTAAAACAATGAACTATTACAGTAACACAATGTATAATTACGGTAATAAAATGTACTATTACAGTAACACAATGTATAATTACGGTAATACAATGTACTATTACAGTAACACAATGTCTAATTACGGTAATACAATGAACTGTTACAGTAACACAATGTAGCAGGTAATAACGTAACTACAGTTAACACAGAATGTGATTAATACCCCCCCCACCCTGACAGAAAATAGCCCATTTCACATGCCTATGAAGATACATCCGGATCTGATGTTTATTTCGTATGATACCAAGTATTCAGATAGAAGGTTGATGAAATAAAAGAGGTCCGACTGCATATCTTGAGTGACCTTAAATTTTCAACTTGATAGAACAAGAGCAATCAAGAATGAATACAGTACCAACCTTTTCAGTTGTTCCAGTGTTTCGAGGCAATTGTCTATTGTTTGTTTTTCAGAGGAGTAAAACACAGCAATTTGCGACAATACAAACGGATTGGTGATTTTGCTCACATCTATTGAGCCAAGGGTTTTTTCAAATGCTGGCCAGTCCTATAAATAAATATATAATCAAATACACAGCCATTTACTGCAATGTTCCAGAACATTGTCATTTATATATTATTAACAGTAAATCTATTCGTCAGATCCAAAACCCAGTAATAAACATTAACTAACAATCTTCTCTACATACTTTTATGGTACCGTATTTACTCGCCCATAAGTCTATCTCGACCATAAGTCGACGGGTATACTTTGCTGCTTAAAACTCGGTATTTTGCTTGCACCCGCCTATAAGTCGAGGCCAGATTTTCAAAGAATGAAAAGTTGGTTACAGTCTAGTCATTTATTACATCAGAATTCCCACTCACTTAAAATATTGCGTACCAGTTTAAATCTAAAAACATTATGAGAATTTACGGTAAAAACACCGGCTGGTGTGACGTCATTCCCAGACACAACAATCCCACGTGTTCTGTGCTAAAGTTTAACCAGCAGTCGTATTGTGACAGTTTGTTTATAACACCTGCTTGGGCCATGGACATTTTCACCTCATTAACACGTGTAAGATATTGTCCTATTATTTAACACTTCTGAGGCTTTCGAAAACTGTGAAAAACTTAACCAACGAACACATTTATTTTAAAGAATAAAACAAAACATTTTGTTCATAATTGTCGTTTATTGTCAAAAAGCTTAATTGTAAAAAATACTTTACAGGGCAAGTTAAGAATCATTTTTTACTCCGAATATAAATGCGTATGTTATTACTTACGATAGTCAGACACAACAATCGACGATTTTGAACTTCCAGGGCACACACTCCTCCCTTTTTTTTTTTTTTTTTTTTTTAATATCGCGCCCATAAGTTGAGTTGACTTTTTAGAGCATTTTCAAAAGCCGTTTTTGGTCGACTTATGGGCGAGTAAATACGGTATATACTTTCTTGATAATAATCATGATCAATATTTCTAATAACTGTAAAATCATTATCTAAAGACAAAACAATTTTTTGTGGATTTTATGGTTATATCGAGCGCTGAATACAAATCCATATAAAACCATGTAAGCATTCAACAAACCATGTAAGCATTCAACCCTTCTTTCCATGTTATGTATCCATTTATGAAATATGATATTGATTATAATCCAGTGTCATGATATTGATTATAAATGTTGGAAACTCTGGACTGGTATAAAGAAAATATGAGCGCTGCTATGGGATCTACAACCACTTCTGTAAGTATCGTCACTTCAAGAAAATTCAACATGAGATGTCACTATTTGCAAGCAGGAAACAATATTAACTCCATATGGTCACTTCGTTTTCTTATTGCCGTGTGGGGCAAATATTGCTTACTGTCATTACATGGTGACATTTTCTGGAAATGACGTGACTTAAAGAAGAGGTTGGAAACATTACAGTGGCGCTCATTTATTTCTTGTCCTCATACATACTTTTTTGGCAAAAGCCTTATGAAGAAAAACAACTTTGTAAAAAAATTGATGTCCAAACACACTTTCCAATGTCTTCAATGTCTTGTATGGCATATTTTTTAACATCTCCTGAAAGTACATCAAATTATTACTATATGGTATACAATATTTGTCCACACTCAATCTACTGTGATATTTCATCAGTACATGGATACAAGCTCTGGCAAGAATAATGTAAACATGAGCAAAATAAAGAACAAATTTTACTTGACTTTTGTTCTTACACATTCAACACATCATGAGCAGACCTAGTAGTTCAATGGTCGGGCTCAGGTTTGAGCCCCTTGTGATCATGAACATCATAATCCCTGAATTTAGCACCAATACAGTAAGAAACCTAGGAAGGAGTCATTGAGAGTAAAGAACTTGTTTCAAAAATCAAGGTACAATGTATAAGTTTAAACTAAACATACACATACACCAAGACGAATGGGATGTTATATCAATTTTCTGCTTTGTTCCTGTAAATATTGACTGATATCAAAACAATCAAGATTTCTTTGTTAAGACAAGTTTTTGTTGTTAAGGAAGACAGCACATTTATTTTGAATCATGGAACTTTTCAGCTAAATATCTAAGCAGATTTATTTCTAAGCATATGAACACTTACCAAGGAGTAAAAAGGTCTGACAATCTGCTTCAGCTCCTAAAACGACAAAATAGTTTTGTAAACAAGTTGGCCATGCCGTCCCGTACATCTCTTCTAACCTATGCTGATACATTACATGGATATATTCCTCATTTCATTCAACAGCTGTTCATGTTTTAGTTTTTATGCTCACTTTATGAACTATATATTTGAAGAACACACTAGTG
Organism: Mactromeris polynyma; assembly: GCA_032209605.1. Classification (NCBI taxonomy): domain Eukaryota; kingdom Metazoa; phylum Mollusca; class Bivalvia; order Venerida; family Mactridae; genus Mactromeris; species Mactromeris polynyma. The sequence continues at coordinate 57,882,968 of JASFXZ010000002.1, read as the reverse complement.
CCATGTGATCGTCGTACAATATTAATGAATTACTAATAAACAAGATTCTTTAATATGGCACAAATCATTTATGATTTTATCATGAAGTGTATCACATCGCTCACAGATGCATCGAGTTATATAACAAAACTAGACATGTCCATAGCACATGGATGTGCCCGCTATGGGGACATATTATATATTATTTGACAAAAAATAAACTTGGACTTAAGAAATCAACTTGGGTAAGTCTAAGACAAAGTCCAAGTCTAAAAAAATTATTTGTGAATAAGGGCCCAGTATTATATTATCCTATGCTTATATGTGCCCAATATGAATAGAATACATCCAACGTTTTGAGAGTTATTGATCAGAAACCAAATGTTTGCATGGACAGGGGATACAGTTTATGGTCCTTTGCTATTCTTCATGGCATAAAAACAGCTCCAGTCCCTAGCAGCCATGTTTTTTGACACATAAGAAATACTCGTATTTTGACAATTTGGGTGGAGGATCATATCATTACCACCTTTACAAAATTATTGCAAGTGAAGATTCGTTAAAATTGCTGAAAACCTTAAATAAATATCGATATAAAAGATACACAATCCTTTAACGCTGACATATTAATAAACAAATAATTCATATCAGACATTGAGTGATATGAAAGATGTTTTGTTGTACAACAAAATGTACAGTTTTGTTGGACAACAAAATGTACATTTACATTCACTTGATAGAATATTAAATCCATACTTTACCTGCTCAGACAAAATCTCTTTCAGTACAGAGGGAATTGAATCTTCTCTCATCATCACACCCTGTCGAAATATTTACGGAGTTAGTCTCAATGTACAAACAACAACAACAAGAATCATAACACTAAATTTATCCTCAATGTTAGAATCTTTACACAAATTCAATTCATTGTTTTTTAAAATAACAACAAATACACAAGGAAATTTACCCATTTTTCCAATGTATCCACATGGGAACACCAGTTGTAAGGTTCTATTATTTAGATAAGTGGTTCTGCAGGTATTTTACAACGATATTTCAGCTATGTAGGCAGGTCCGTTGACCTAACAAGTATTCCTGGTTTACCAACCAGTACTAACCTCTTTTTTTGCAAACAACTGACAACTTACTCACACTAGTCAGAGGTAGAGGACAACAGACTGGGGATCTATTATCATTGATATCGATATATGAATTTTTTTTGGTCTATCGTTATTCGATATCATACACACAATTATATGGATATTATCATAGGAAAATACAGGAGAATGGGTACAGTCTAAAAATGAGCCAAAATAGCGTAACGTTACTCGGAAGTTGGCTGCTTGTTAAACAGTGCTCTAGTGGATAGTGCATTCCATATGTCGGCAGTATAATACTGTGAAGTTAAAAATATGGTTTAATTACTTAAATGGTAATGTATTGTTATCATAAAAATACTAGTTGAACATTTAATTGTGTATGGCATACACACATAAACATACAGAAAAATAGGGTTTAACAGTCTGTAAAAGGAATTCAAAAATTTAATTGATATATTGTCGATATTTTTCTTTCGATAAATCAGTAACTTCAATATGCAAAAATTTGAATTAATGACAGCCCTAACTATCTTCAGTTAAAATTGTCATGGAGAACATACATCCCGCCCAGGGTTCGAACCAACATCCTCCTAGTGGACAGTAAAAAGGTCTAACAACAATTTAACACATAGTAACTTCTTCTATTTAGCAGACAATACTGTACAAGGCTACAACCTTCTACTAATGGTGTCTACAGTATTTTAATTGTTTGAAACTGGTAACATTCCACTGTACCTTTTCTAGTAATAGACTTTTAAGTTTCTCCACTTCAGCACCGAAATCAATCACTCTCCTTACGAAACGTTCTACTTCATTAACTGGCAAATTTACAGCACTAAACAGAATCTGGAAATTTTAAAGTGAGAATATAGTACATTTTTATATCAGTACACTGCTCTCATAAGAATACAGAATACTAACTCCCAGAAATTCTGAGAATTCAAACAAACTAATTTGTAATTTCATATACGTCCGTGGTAACTTTGAATCACAATATTTCAAAACTCTTCTGCTTTTCCATGGTGAACAGAATTAACCAATTTCCCTGCATCTATAAGCTAACAGGTAAAATGTCCCTCAAGTGTTATATGTATACGCTACAATTTAAGAAGGGAATTATACTGATCAATTATTAGTAACTTAAGAACAACATACCTCTCCGACCATTTCCCAGTTTTGATCATTCAGAGTCCTCAAAAGATACCCTGCGTTCAAAGGCCAAATGTCATTAATATCTTCTAATGTATTAAATGTTTTTACTGAAAGGAAGTCAGATATATATATATTAAACCATACAAACGTGTAAATATAAGTGATTGAAAAAAGAATGTTATGAATAGTATTAGACATAAATTTGTCCAATGTTTCCTAATACACCAAACAAATCAACCATCACAGTTTTATCTAGTAACTTTCTGTTTTATTGCAAATGCCAAATATAGTAGAACTTTGAAACCTCAAACTGCAGTCGGATCTAGCTAATAGTTTGAGCCATTTATTGTTCGAGGCATTGATGGTATACATGTCTATGTGTAAACTGACAGTGAAGTAATTAACACCATGTGCGAATAAAATTTGTCATCAATCTCACCTGTCAACAAACAAAAGGTTTTCAAATGGCTAACAAAATATGTATAAGGACTGTACTGTTCAACCTATATATATGGTAAAAAATGAATTAAGTGGTAGCCCTTGGATAATTTGAAAAAAAGAAGGAAGTTTGCCTGAACTTAAGAACCTGTTTGAGGTATCTACTGTGTTTGAGTGGATACTGTTTGAGGTATCTACTGTGTTTGAGTGGATACTGTTTGAGGTATCTACTGTGTCCGAGTGGATACTGTTTAAGGTATTTACTGTGTTCGAGTGGATACTGTTTGAGGTATCTACTGTGTTTGAGTGGATACTGTTTGAGGTATCTACTGTGTTTGAGTGGATACTGTTTGAGGTATCTACTGTGTTCGAGTGGATACTGTTTGAGGTATCTACTGTGTTCGAGTGGATACTGTTTGAGGTATCTACTGTGTTTGAGTGGATACTGTTTGAGGTATCTACTGTATTTGAGTGGATACTGTTTGAGGTATCTACTGTGTTCGAGTGGATACTGTTTGAGGTATCTACTGTGTTCGAGTGGATACTGTTTGAGGTATCTACTGTGTTCGAGTGGATACTGTTTGAGGTATCTACTGTGTTCGAGTTGATACTGTTTGAGGTATCTACTGTGTCTGAGTGGATACTGTTTGAGGTATCTACTGTGTCCGAGTGGATACTGTTTAAGGTATCTACTGTGTCCGAGTGGATACTGTTTGAGGTATCTACTCTGTTTGAGTGGGTACTGTTTAAGGTATCTACTGTGTTTGAGTGGATACTGTTTGAGGTATCTACTGTGTTTGAGTGGATACTGTTTGAGGTATCTACTGTGTTTGAGTGGATACTGTTTGAGGTATCTACTGTGTCCGAGTGGGTACTGTTTGAGGTATCTACTGTGTTCGAGTGGATACTGTTTGAGGTATCTACTGTGTTCGAGTGGATACTGTTTGAGGTTTCAAAGCTCTACTGTATGCTCTAATCTTCCAAATTTCAAGAAAAATCTGAGTCTGATTGATCTTGTGGGGGAAAAAGTATAATAACAACCAATTAACCCAAGAGTTAAGCATGTTGTTTACAATAAACTTTCTTTTTGGTGAAATTTACCCAAACCCTAGAAAAAGCCCTGATGATACAGCAAATGTTCACAAGTCAAGCAATCAATTCCACTTTTGAATGAAACATGGTTTTATACTGGCATACAGTTTGCTTTCTCTCTATAAAAATATGAACAGAGATTACTTACACATTAATTTATATCATACAAATTGTCGCATTATTTCCAGAACCCCAGAACTTGTTTTTCGTCTTTGAAGTTTTACCCTCCTGTAGTTTTGTTACATACAGGGTTATGGAATTGCATTTTATTTAAGTTATATGCATTCCAGAACAATATTGGTAGTTCGTATAGATAGAAAGAGCTTGGAAAGACGGTTTCAACGATACCAAATACTCAAAACCGCCAAAAATTGAATTACAGGGTTCTGTAAATAAGGAAATATAGGATGCACAATAACAGACAAAATCCTACCTAGTTCACTGGCAGCCTCGAGTCCTTTTGTTTTCAGGCAATAATGCAGCAAACAAGCATTTACCTGGCCTTCTGTGAACTTGCAATGCTCCTGTGTATATAAAAAATTAAATGATAACCCTCAACCAATTATAACTGTAAAGTGTAAAATCGTTTCTTATACTAGCATATGTAACAATGTTTGTGGTAAAGTTTAGATGAAGGATAATTTCATTTATTCAGCCTACAGGATGATGGTACAGAAAATATTACTGTCAACTTTTTTCTGCTGAAAAGCAATTCTACCATTTAGGTTGCTAGGACAACTGTTGCTAGGATAACTGGTGCTAGGACAACTGTTGCTAGGATGACTGTTCCTAGAACAACTGTTACTAGGGAATACAGACACTTGCATTACACAACTGTACATGAAACAGTACAAGCTAATTTTTGACCATTTATATCATATTGCTGACATTTGGAATGCACTATTCACTAGAGCACTGATTAACAAGCAGACTACTTCAAAGCTATGTTGATATAATTATGGATATCGATTGTATCAATGAGAGCCCTAATATTTACCTCAATATGCTGGAAAACATCATCAGGTCAATGACTGCCATGTTCTACATCATCATGTCAATGACTGCCATGTTCTATGCAATGACTGCCATGTTCTAGGCAATGACTGCCATGTTCTATGCAATGACTGCCATGTTCTAGGCAATGACTGCCATGTTCTAGGCAATGACTGCCATGTTCTAGGCAATGACTGCCATGTTCTAGGCAATGACTGCCATGTTCTAGGCAATGACTGCCATGTTCTAGGCAATGACTGCCATGTTCTAGGCAATGACTGCCATGTTCTATGCAATGACTGCCATGTTCTAGGCAATGACTGCCATGTTCTAGGCAACTTATAGTCAAACCTGGTAAAAATAGACGTAGCAATCTAACTGCAAGGAAGAATATTCTAACAGAAAACCAACCTTCATTATCTGTTCATATTGTGTCATCTCCACGCCAAATGACTGCATTGCTTCCCGAAGATATCTTGAAATTGTTACCGATTCAGGTACAAGGTAGGGTATAACTGTCTTCAAACCTGAAAAACAACACAGTATATTAAAATATGATTTTCGTAAAAACAGGTGTGTCTCCCCCTGCTAACGTGACATACAATATGACACACACACCAGGAGTCTTTTTATTCAATTTGTCAGATAGCATGGATGAAAAGCAACAACTTTGCCAAATTTGTCCATTTTTTATCATTAAAGGACATAACTCTGCCAAAAACAACTGATAACAATATCATATGCACAAGCACAATTACTTCCATAAAATTTCACTGAAATCCAAAAAGCAGGGAAATCCCTAAATTTATCCAATTTTCTTCACTTTAGGGACATAACTCTGCAAAAAACAATCCAACTAAAGTGTTAACAATATGCAGAACTAGGCGTGGCACTAATAATTCATGAGAAGTTTCACTGACATCCAATCAATGTTCAGGAGAAGAAGCGTACACAAACTTTGTGGCATTTAGACAAACAGATAGCACAACATCAACATATCTCCCCCTACACAGACGGGAGGGTGGGGGTGGGGGAGACAATTAATAGCTGAATATGGAAATGGATAAAAAGAGTTGTCAGTAATTTTTGCAGTAAAGAATTAAAAAGGTCAACCTACCAATTCATCGAATATATATAGGAGATTTAAAGAGTACAATTAATTTTTCCTGTTATAAAATCAGAACAAATCCTTAGGGACAAGTAAAGAATCACTAAGTTATGTGAGAAATATATATGACTATATCATATGTTTTCATTTTGTCTTACCATCAAGATCTTTCGTAATTGAGAAGTATTGAATCAAGGGCCACACTTCCTGCGGTCGCCAATTAGTCCCCTGTAAAGATAAAATTGAGATACTGAAATGCAGATGAACTAAATTACTTACATTGAATTTTGTGAAAACGATGTATACCTACTGCAATTGGGAATATGACTAAATAACTGTTTTAAGTGTCTGAAAAGAACTAGTGATCTTGGTTTATATTGGATTACAATATAAGCACACCTGTCAAGCTCTTCAGAATCATAATACTAAGACGTTTTGTGACTGGAAGACAGCATCAATTAAGTCATATTCCCAACAGTAATTGGCATACATCTTTTTCACAAAATCCAAAATCAAATTTCCAAAGTCATTCTGAATAAATCCAAACAAATTCTGTCTAGAATAAGCCAATATATATAGCACCTACTTTTCACTCACATACAAAAGTCAAAATTGACCTGGATACCAGGATGTGTATTAGACGCCTACAATTAGCTAGTTGTAGTGTATATGTTTGGATCAAGTCTCAATTATTTTTCCCAATTTTCACTATTTTTGCACTAAACTCTCTGAATTTTCTTTTTTCCTCGATTGTTACAACAGTACAGACAGATTTTAATAAAAAAATGGCAAATATGTAAAGTGGGTATCGACAATTATTCAGACAAAATTACATTCATTTCAATGAAAGGACAGCAAAATGCTGGTAAATTTAACTTTAGCAATTTTAAAGTCCAAGTTTCAGTCTTAAAATGTTTGTGAATAAGGCCCCTGCTCCCAATAGAGAGAAAGAAAACAAGGGACACTATTTCCAATTTCTGCTAAGATAAATGGCTTAATGGTAGAAAATTACCTGATCTAGACGCAGGCAAAACCCGTTCTTACCAAACCGATAATAAATGCAATATAAATGATTATACAACAATTTTTTTCAGGCCAAGATGTGTGTTAAATGACATTTATAACTGTATTTATAATGTATTAGCATGTTTATTTTCAATGCCAGAGGGAGGGACTTTTTTCCTACACTCATCCAACACATGTGCAGAGAATACGAAGGGAGAGAACTCCAGACAATCTCATGTGGTTTCAGTCAGTGACAGCAAATTATGTAAAATTATAAAATTTATAGGTAAATTATAATTAAATAAATCCGTCTAAAAAACAACACACAAACAGCAAGTAATCTTACCTCAGCAGCCATATGTGGAAGTATTTCAAGAGCTTTATCTGAAAATGGAACATTAAATAGATTAAAATTTGCAAGACCAGCTCTTCATTTAGTAAAGGTGTTTGCGGCTAACGTTTCGTAACGTTTGCAATTTGGTTCCCTATGTGCAGTGAATGCGATACGGCGAGTCAGGGATACAAAACAAAACAATTTTGTAACACTCGCAACTGTCAGCCGTAACTGAACGAGGGTAGTATTATAGAAGAATCTTTCACTGGCTTCTGATGACGTCACATATAATGAAGTTGCATTGCATGGAATAATAACTAGCTATAATTTGTTAATTCATATGTTACTATCAATTTTGTTAAGGTAGTAGAATACTTTACAATCATGCAACCACCTTTCAACTGAATCATCCAGGCAGAACATGAAAGTTATTGTCAGACGCTTTTGCCCCCAGGCAGTACATGAAAGTTATCGTCAGACACTCTCGCCCCCAGGCAGTACATGAAAGTTATTGTCAGACACTCTAGCCCCCAGGCAGTACATGAAAGTTATTGTCAGACACTCTAGCCCCCAGGCAGTACATGAAAGTTATTGTCAGACACTCTAGCCCCCAGGCAGTACATGAAAGTTATCGTCAGACACTCTCGCCCCCAGGCAGTACATGAAAGTTATCGTCAGACACTCTCGCCCCCAGACAGTACATGAAAGTTATTGTCAGACACTCACGCCCCCAGGCAGTACATGAAAGTTATCGTCAGACACTCTCGCCACCAGGCAGTACATGAAAGTTATTGTCAGACACTCTAGCCCCCAGGCAGTACATGAAAGTTATTGTCAGACACTCTAGCCCCCAGGCAGTACATGAAAGTTATTGTCAGACACTCTAGCCACCAGGCAGTACATGAAAATTATTGTCAGACACTCTCGCCACCAGGCAGTACATGAAAGTTATTGTCAGACACTCTAGCCCCCAGGCAGTACATGAAAGTTATTGTCAGACACTCTAGCCCCCAGGCAGTACATGAAAGTTATCGTCAGACACTCTCGCCCCCAGACAGTACATGAAAGTTATCGTCAGACACTCTCGCCACCAGACAGTACATGAAAGTTATTGTCAGACACTCTAGCCCCCAGGCAGTACATGAAAGTTATCGTCAGACACTCTCGCCACCAGGCAGTACATGAAAGTTATCATCAGACACTCTTGCCCCCAGGCAGTACATGAAAGTTATCGTCAGACACTCTCGCCCCCAGGCAGTACATGAAAGTTATCGTCAGACACTCGCGCCCCCAGGCAGTAAAGGAAAGTTATCGTCAGACACTCTCGCCCCCAGGCAGTACAGGAAAGTTATCGTCAGACACTCTCGCCCCCAGGCAGTACAGGAAAGTTATCATCATCTCGCCCCTACGTCAAAGACAAGTCAAATGAATTTCAGACAACCGTTTTTTTTGTCGTTTCCAATTTATTTTAATACAAATGAAATGAAAGAATCACAATAAATTTAAACCATTCTCAAAGGTGCTCCAAGAAAAAATCTGGGTGACAAATGAAGTGACAATATGACCCTTGTAAGGTTCCCACCTGCTACCTTCGTGTCGAACCAACGATGGGCCAGTAACCTTATTTATCATCCATTTAAATTTGTCTCAAGTGATATACAGATTGACTCAGATTGTACAGGTCGAAGTGATGAAAGCTGAAGCATCAGAGGCTTCATAGCGAACATAGCATAGTTTCTCATAATAAATATAAAACAGTTATTCAAGTAGTCTTATTGATTTTACTTTAAAATACAAAAAGCAATTTTTTCCATTTTAAAGCAAGCAGATTTGGTATGTTTGATCATTTAAGCTGACAGGTGAATTCAGAAGTTTTATAGCACACATTGTTAGGTACCGATAAATGAAAGGAAATGTCGAACTGTTTGAATCGGTCTGCAAAAAAAATCCATTTTACCAGTTTAAAACTCAGAGGAACAGACAAACTTTCAACAAATCAATTTTGCCTACCATATCTGCCTTTTATTATTGCTACAGAATAATAGTTAAGCAAACTGGAGTTCCTGACTTTGTCTTGTTGCAATCGCTTTGCAAAATGCAGTGTTTGGTCTACAGGCTGTAACAATAAAACAAATAAATACAAGAAATGGGCAATGCCCACAAACCAGGTTTTAAACTTAATTATTTGTAACCAAGGCTCTATTTGTATAATGAATACATGATGCAAAGGTGCCAGAGGTGATACATGCATACAAACACTCACACTTTGATGTCAATACACCCACGAATAGCGAAGATATTAAGTGGAAACTGATTTTTAAATTTGAAGTGACCTTGACCTTGGACGGAACGAACCCAAAAGCAATCCCAAGCGAGATCTTCACATGTTCTTACTATACACCAAGTTTGATGTCAATATGACCAACAAATCTAAAGTTATTAGCCGGAGAGCAAATTGCAATTTTTAGTAAAAGTGACCTTGACCTTTGACAAAACGATTCTAAAAGCAATCCCAAGCGAGCTCTCCACATGTTCTTACTATACACCAAGTTTGATGTCAATATGACCAACAAATCTAAAGTTATTGGCCGGAAACCAAATTGCTACTTTAAGTAATGGTGACCTTGACCTTTGGCGGAACGAGTCCAAAAGCAACCCCAAGCAAGCTCTCCACATTTTCTTACTATAAACCAAGTTTGATGTCAATATGATCAACAAAACAAAAGTTATTCGCCGGAAACCAAATTTCTATTTTTAGTAATGGTGACCTTGACCTTTGATGGACCGAACCCAAAAGTAATCCCAAGCAAGCTCTCCACATGTTCTTACTGTACACCAAGTTTGATGGCAATATGTTCAACGAAACTCAAGTTATTCGCCGGAAACCAAACTGCTATCTTTAGTAATGGTGACCTTGACCTTCGTCAGAACGGGTCCAAAATCAATCCCAAGCAAGCTTTCCACATGTTCTTACTGTACATCAAGTTTGATGTCAATAGGATTAACGAAACTCAAGTTATTCGCCGGAAACCAAATTGCTAGTTTTAGTAACGGTGACCTTGACCTTTGTCGGACCGAACCCAAAAGCAATCCCAAGCGAGCTCTCCACATGTTCTTACTATACACCAAGTTTAATGTCAATAGGATTAACGAAACTCAAGTTATTCGCCGGAAACCAAATTGCTAGTTTTAGTAACGGTGACCTTGACCTTTGTTGGACCGAACCCAAAAGCAATCCCAAGCGAGCTCTCCACATGTTCTTACTATACACCAAGTTTGATGTCAATAGGATTAACGAAACTCAAGTTATTCGCCGGAAACCAAATTGCTAGTTTTAGTAACGGTGACCTTGACCTTTGTCAGACCGAACCCAAAAGCAATCCCAAGCGAGCTCTCCACATGTTCTTACTATTCACCAAGTTTGATGTCAATATGATCAATGTAACTCAAGTTATTCGCCGGAAACCAAATTTCTATTTTTAGTAACGGTGACCTTGACCTTTGTCGGACAGAACCCAAAAGCAATCCCAAGCGAGCTCTCCACATGTTCTTACTATACACCAAATTTGATGTCAATATGATCAATGTAACTCGAGTTATTCGCCGGAAACCAAATTTCTATTTTTAGTAACAGTGACCTTGACCTTTGTCGGACCGAACCCAAAAGCAATCCCAAGCGAGCTCTCCATATGTTCTTACTGTACACCAAGTTTGGTTACAATATGATCAACAGAACTCAAGTTATTCGCCGGAAACCACCCAGTTTGACGCCCGCCCGCCCGCCCGCCCGCCCGCCCAACGACATACACCATTCTAATAACCTGGTTTTTTTCAAAAACCTGGTTAATAAACATACATTAGTGGCACGACTATATAAATTATGACCATTCTACAAACCAGGTTTGTTGTACAAGAATGAGGTTGATAATGGATTTAATGCTAATCAAACATTCAAGTAAAATATGGTAATAAGGGGACCAAAACAAGATTTTCAACCAGTTAAAATTTTCAGGCAAGCTATCCTGCATTTTCCAACCGGCTCAATTTATCAGCAGACCAGACCAGTGTTTTTCACCAGTATGAATGCTTTCTTCCACAAACAATAGTACATCATACAAAAGGAATATTAAGAATAAATGACAATATATATAAATCAATATGTTTAATCATATACACTTTGATAGGGAATGGAAGTCTGGCCCTATGTGATTCCAATACTAATTTAAATTACACAACTATGCATCAATAAAGTATCACATATATGTGCCTTAAAATCATTGCTTGTAAAACAATACTAAATGAATGCTTACCATTTCAGCATTGATGATACCTTTGTAGAATAAAGTACCCATCGGGTCTGATAAGCCCATAAATAATTGATAGGCTAAATCACCATTACCTAAGAAACAAGAAATAAAAATGTCAATTAAATACAGTTCAACATGTGAGCAATGCCTGACCAAGGGAAATCCCAGAATGGATCCAAAGGAAGCATCAAACATGTCTGACATGTCATGCAGACAACTTAGTTAACCTCATTACACAGTAATTGTTATGAAAACATTTTATAATTATGGAAATCTACTAGTAGTCCACAGAAATAGGATAAAACCATTGGCATACGGACTGTACCTTTTTTCTTGGGATGCAAACAAAATAAATCAAAACGCAATTCAAGGTTAATTATAGGCGACTTAATTAAGTAGTTGTTGGTTAATACCTTCTTGGAACAAATCAATCAGACATTCAAACATAGCACTGAGGCAATGTTACAGAAACATCTTACGTAAAATTTCATCCTTATCCTTAAAATTACATTCACCATAACTGGTTTATTTATCATACAGGTTATTATATGGTCAAATCAAGAGTGCTAATTGAACAGTATTAATATGTTGTTATTATCATTACAAAGCCTAACAGTTTTAATGTGGTTTTGGAATTACATCTAGTTGAAGTTTTGAACTTAAGTGAAAATATTTAAGATTCACTTAAGATGCTTCTGTAATACGGGCCCATGTGATAATTGGCATGACCACACGCCATAATTAAATCCAAAAGGAGGCGAAAATGAGAGATCTTGGTATGCATTTGCTGTTTCTTGTTAAGCTGTCTATTTAACTGGTGGTTTAGAGCAAGAAAACAGCGACTTTTCATTTCTACAACTTATGACTTTACCAGAGATATAACTTACTGTTCCTATCTGAGAAATTGTCAGCAACATGTTTGTGTTGCTGAAATCTAGGGTTGTGGTGAATATGACAAAACCAAAAAAGGGTCCTATGTAATGTAATAGTATGTACTGTATGTGTAATTATGAAATAAAGGAGAAATTTAAAAATGGGCATCACAAAACAATTATAATTAAGTCAAGAGCTATAATTCACTCAAAGGACATCACACGAAGGACATGGGTAAATCCATTTTTATGGGCGGGGGGGGGGGGGGGGATCACAATCCCATATTGTCAAATCCTACACCACTTTCATGCATTCACAAGGTAATAAATATTCAATTTAAGCTACCTCAATATTACTCAGAGTAGTCAAAACTAAGTCATGTAATTTACAAACCTTGACGAAGAATTACAGGTAAAGCATTACTTGCTTCATTGTAATAATATCCCTTCTCTGTTGCGAGTAATTCCAGAAACTATAAATAAACAACATTATTTTGGGTCAAATTAGATTTCAAAGTATTTAAGGTATTTATAGGACAGTCAAGTGACATTTACATCAGTTTTACATCAAAGTAAATGCAGTAACAATAACATGCTCTCATGTTAAACAAGAGGGTCACGATGGTGCTGAATCACTCATCTGGGCACCTTAAATGTTTGGTATTATGGTCCTGTGTCAAAGGGTGCAACATTTTGTTGAAGAAAACACACATTTTGATCTCCAGCATGTTGAGAGCAATCACAACAATTATAATGTATACATAATGGAAAAGTGATCTGCCCCCTGGTCACTAATGGAACATTTGTGTCAAATTGTATCATAATTTGGTCAGTATTTTATGACAAAATCATACTGTAGTATCACTTAAATTCGCGGGGGTGAAATTTCGCGCAAAGAGCAAAAAAGGCAGTTTCGCGCGGGCCTAAATTCGCGCATTTTAAATTTTTGAAGAAAAAAAATCAGACAAAAATGACGGTTTCGCAGTGCGTTTTATTATTTCGTATATCCGTATCATAAGCTGTAAATAGCAATATTCTGCGTATTAACTCGTAAGTTGGGGGTTATCTCTGTAGTAGCGTTGCCAATTAACAATTTTATTGCCAATTGTCATATCTGAATACAATAGGAACGTGTGAAACTTGAATAAACAACATGACTAGCGAGGTTCGCGTCGTATTTTGATCAGTGTCACCAAGTGCTTGATTCCCTGGTTTAGAGCGTCCAAAAACGTGATTTTCGGACTGGTATCCCGATTTTACACTTTCGGTTATGAGTTTGACAAGTTATTTCAGCGAACAAGTCGGGAACGAACTAAAACATACCCCATAACAATACCACAAACAATATGATATGTCCAAAGGGTAATTGGCGTTAATTGACATGACTGTACGATGAAAAGAGTAGAAACAACAAAAGATCGATAAACAATATAAAGGTGTTGGAGATCTTTCATAAATGGCGCCCTGGCAAATACTCTAATACACGATGACAAGTGCGAATAATTCTTTCACACCTAATTATTTTTTTTTTGTAACTTCAAATCATTCTTGTCTTTTCAAGAATTAAAGTATGAAGAAAAAAGTTGCAGTGCGTGCACTCCGGATGACAACGATTTTATGCAGTCGTGTATTCTTTATATAAACATCGTAAACAAAGAAAAATCTATTTATGAATTAAAGTTCCATTTAAACCACTCTTACGTACTAGTAATCAAACTGTGTCAAAATATTCCATGTTCCTTATTATTCCACAAAGATTATCAGAAAAAACAGCGACATATTATGAAAAGAAAAAACGTAAGTGCATATACACACATTTTCGGACAGTCAAAAATTCGGATAGCCATGTTAGTTTCGGAAGTTTAATAATCGCGCGGACTTAATTTCGCGCTTCGTCTCTAGCGCGAAATACGCGAAAATTAGACCTGCGTGAATTCAAATGATACTACAGTATTTGAATATACTCTATATACATATATGAACAACAGCGCCAAACTGTCACAAAATACGCCCGTCATAAGTCAGAGCTCAGAGTTAAAACAAGACAAATTTTAGGTAATTTCTAAAATCAAAGGGTGGTAACTCCCGGGTGACATGAGCGACATGACTGGTTATCGAACTTGGCCGAGATATTATGCCCACAAACATTTTCACAAAGTTTGGTAAAGATCGGATGAAAACTCTTTGACTTAGAGACCGGAAACGGCTAATTTGGCCAATTTTGGATAATCCAAGGGCCATAATTCAGAAGTGCCTGGGGTGATGTGGCTGGTTAGCCGCGGGTGTTCCCATAATACATCCTGTTTTTCAAACGGGCGTATAGAAATGGCTCCACCTCCCAGTGGCAATGTTTCTCGACGCATCCAAAAAATAATAATCTTCATATTAAAAGGGACACCAAAGGAACATTTGTGTGAAGTTATAAAATACTTTTTGACAAGATTTTTTACCTTTTTGCTCTCCTTTGCCATGGCAACCAGAGTTCTGTGTGGGATGGAACACTTGTGAAAGGGGACCACATAAGGAAGTATTCCGTGAAATTTTGTCAAAGTTGGCCAAGCAGTTTAGGAGGAAAAGAAGTTTAAGATAAGTGTGGACGGACGAACAGAAACATGGACAGACGACAGGTGACAACAATAGCTCACCCTGAGCATCTACATAGGCATTTTTTCAAAGATGAAACAGAAATAACTGAAAACATGCCATAAGAAAGTATCAAACTGTTTCTTTTATCACTATATGTTACCATTTTTGCAGCATATATGGAAAAATAACCCTTATTCGACCTTAAGGTCTGATCACAAGACGGGATGGATGAGCATGTGAAATATTAAGATTTTAATTCTTCCACTTGGGAAATCAGATGTCTAATTCCTGAAGTATTACATCTAACAACATACTTACGTAGTCAAACATCTGCTTATTTTCTGTTCCCGCAATTCTTTGCAACAGGTAACAGAGGACGGCTTCCGACAACCCACCAAATTCGTTCTGGAATTCCTTCACCATCTGTATCAATCAAAAACAATTCTTACCAATAATACATGGACGCTTACATGACAAAACCTGTATTAGTGACAATGGAAGTGACGGTGAGTATTTCCTAATGAAATTTTGATGTCACAAACTAAATGCATTCTGTCTTCGGTGGCTTAATTGATTTGTTCGTTTCTTTCCATTTGAAAAATAAGATTTTAAGAATTCATGTGCATTTGAGTAGTGTTTCTGCATTGGTATTTATATATTGCATGTTAACGTTTGAATTGCTATAAGAAGGAAAGTAGACGCCTGTCTTAAATATTTTTGGCATGAAATGAAACTAGAAAATATGTCTATAACACAATGTAAAAAACCTGAAAATGGATTTTGGCTCACTAATATAGGTTACGCTGTGGAACAGGTCATATATATTCAATTATATCACACATAATTATATGAGCATGAAAGATTGTTATAGCCGTATTTTTACTGTTCACAGATAAGGTAAAACCATGACTTGTCAATCATCAATCTTTCAACAGCAATCGGTCTAAACTTATTTACTTTACACCGCTCGAAACAAGTTCTTTCAACTTATACAAATGTCGTTTGATGACAAACTAGTGTTTACATTAATTTTAGAGATTGTTAAGTTTCATAATAAAACACAACTTGAGATGGGGCTCAAACTTACACCGTTCCGATCACAAGTCTGATGCTCCACTTTACTATGCTATAATTATTACATTATCAACATTACCTCTTTAACACCTTCTAAGTCTCCCGTCATGGCAAGTCCATTAATAGCATGCGTATAAGGAAAAGCATCTAATTCAAATCCAACTTTACTGAAAATATAATACATAACAAATCTGAATTATGAGCTAAATATGCCACCGTAAACAGAAAACTTTTCCTGCAGTTCTCCAGGTTGCCATCTTTCAACAAATATTAAATTGCCAAGAAAATACGACTGTGCACAGTAACAGTAAGTGGCTATGCCACTCGTGAAAATATTGCGCCCACTGATCACTCAGTGAAATTACTTTCAATCTTACACCAAAACATACAAATATCCTCTATATATCTATTTATCATAAAGCCAGCCACAGGAATAATAATTTATATAGCCGATTGAACCAAAGTTATTTTTATAGATGTTTCGCGTTTGCTCTGTACAAGTAATACAGATTTGAGGACTTAGCATTTTCAACTAAAGATAAATTATCTCATTATGACAAAAAATATCAAATGATGCTTTATTAGAGAAAATCTTACACTGTATCTCGGAACAAAGTCATGGCAGTTTCTTTATCCCTGAAAGAAACACAGCATTTACATGATGTTATGTCTATTAAATAAACATGGTTTACAACTATTGCGAAACACAAATGAGCTGTTCCACGATAAAACCTGTATTAGTGACCCAAAAACCATTCAGTAAGGTACAAAATGATGTTGCTTCAAATACACTTTCCTCTTATGTACAGTGACTCTTATAAAATCTTCTATTTTGCAATTGGAAACAAGAGTGGCAAACTGTCACAAAATACGCCCGTCATAAGTCAGAGCTCAGGAGTTAAAACAAGACAAATTTTAGGTAATTTCTAAATCAAAGGGTGATAACTCTCGAGTGACTTGAGCGATATGGCTGGTTATTGAACTTGGCCGAGATATTATGCCTACAAATATTTTCACCAAGTTTGGTAAAGATCGGATGAAAACTCTTTGAATTAGAGAGGGGACAACATGTGGACGCCCCCCGCTCGCCCGCCACGGGTGTTCCCATAATACATCCCGTTTTTCAAACTGGCGTACGGGCGTATGAAAACAAATGATGTAATACATATAAACATTTCATGATTCTATAAATCAAGGTTAAGCGACAAAAAACACTTCTGAGAAGGCGCTTAGTTTGTGATGTCAAACATTTATTGGGAAATACACAACGTCATAACCAACATCACTAATACAGGTTTTAATACAGCATTGTTGTCATAGAGTTGTCATTCTGGGGAGGGAACCTTAAGTTGAAATTGTATGAAAGAAATTTAATTGCCGCTTGAAAGTCAAGAGAGGGATCATCAGGGGAGGGAATGATGTAGTCCAACAAAAGCATTTACACCAACAATTATACCTGAACAAAAACAAATATTCATTCTTACCCTGCAATAAAATTCCCATACACCAAAGCAGCATAGCTTCTGTGTGATATAGGATAATCACATGCTTTCATATGTTCCAATACTTGGCTGAAATCAATATATATTCAACATATTCAATCAAACAAATCTATCAATCTAATTATCTAAAACAGTTACTTTCTGTTAGGGATGGGAACAAATACTCAATTTGATACTCAGGCATCCTTCTGATAAGACTATTCGAGTACTCAAAAATTGTGAAAAACAAGAGATGTTTCTAAAACATAATGCCCCCCTGTGACCTTGACCTTAGACCCCAAAATCAATAGGGTTCCTCTGCTACCCATGGTGAATGTGTGGACCAAGTTTGTGGATGATAGGTCAAGGGGTTCTTCAGTTATTGATCATAAACGTAAAAAGGTTACGGACCAACAGACATACTGACCGACGGACATGTTAAAACCAATATGCCCTCTCTTCTTCAAAGGGGGGCATAATAATAATAAGGGGGCCATGATGGCCCTGAAATTGCTAATCTGAGCATCTGAAATATTTGGTATAATGTTCCTGTGTAACAGAGTGCAAAATTTCGTTGAAGTAAAGATTCTAACAAAATTGGTCCTGTAGTTTTTGGCAAGAATATTTTTAGTTTCCACTATATATACATCTAGGAAAAGTGGCTCTGCAACTTGATGATTCCAAATTATTTGAACAATCTTGGTAGAGGGTCACCCAAAGTCCCTCTGTATGAAGTTATATCAAAATTGGATCAGTACTTTTTGACAAGAAGATTTTGGAAGTTTCCACTATATACTAATATACATGTCGGTCATGTATCAACGGTGTGTATCTGCCAGATACATCATACAGTTTGTTGTTGATTAAATAATAACAATGCTTTATAATTATACAGATATCAAAACAACAAAACTTTTATTGTGAACTTACACAAATTATAAAAAAACAAAATAATCAAGTATGATTTTTTTTTTTAAGGAACTATTGCTGTAGTATTGAAAGACAATAAGTGTTCTTATTATCTAAATGTTGTGATTTAATTGACTGTAATAAGGTATAGGTTGTAACAGTCCTGAATCAACACAACACTAGTATCAATGGCACATTTTTCTGAACTAAAGTCTTAATTAACAATTTGTCAGATCAATGTCCACCAAATAGCCTCCTGCCTCAGTCCAATCTAATCAACAAATCTCTTGCTAGAAAAAATGATTTTGATTGATCTTGTTTCAAATACTGGAATTTTAATAAAACAAAAACCACAAATGTTGAGATACTATTTTTTACATTAGTACATACAACTCACCTGGCTGATTTGATGTCACCATTCCGGCAATATGCAACAACAAATCTATCAAGAGTAGACTGAAAAGTCATAAAATGTAAGTATTGTAAGTCAGCAGTAAGGAAAACTTCGATCAAAAGTAAATTACTCTACACTTTAGACATAACATGAACTGCCTGTATATCTCCCCCTGAAAACCTTCTCGAGGACCGTGTATGTCCGAGTACTGGGTATGTTTGGGAACAGGGGATGTTTAAAGACAGAATGTATTTCGAGGACAGGGTGTGTTTACTGGGTGTTTGAGGACAGGGTGTATATTAGGACAGGGAATGCTCAACGATTGCTGTGTTCAAGGACAGGGGGTGTTTAAAGACAGAATGTATTCGAGGACAGGGTGTGTTTTCTGGGTGTTTGAGGACAGGGTGTATATTAGGACAGGGAATGCTCAATGATTGCTGTGTTCAAGGACAGGGGGTGTTTAAAGACAGAATGTATTCGAGGACAGGGTGTGTTTTCTAGGTGCGTTTGAGGACAGGGTATTTTTTAGGACAGGGAATGAGAATTGGGTGGGTTTGAGCACAATGGATGTTTGTGGACAGGCCATGTTTGAAGACTGTATGTGTTTGGTGTGTCAAGCCTGAAATTTTATTTTGAATAATACTAGGTTTCGAATAGCCCATTTCCATTTGATGAGTCTATGAAGATACATATGATCCTGACATTAAATTCGGATGATTGCTAGTATTCGGACAGAAGGTTGATGAATAAAAAAGGTCCAACTGTATAAATATGGATGTTTACCCAAAGAACATAGGAGTTCATCTACAGAGCATACATAGGCATTCAAATATGTGAAAATACTCTGAACATAATTAAGAAATCGTTTCAAAAGTACCCTATTCAATTAGCACTTATGCATTAATCGAGCCAGTAACAGTCTTCACAATAATTTTTTTGAAGGACTTGCCCAATCGGGCAGACAGCTTGCAATTTCCACTCGCCGGAGTTCACTTTCACTTGCCCAAATAAAATTAAAATCAAAATAATGAAGAAACATGATGTTTTGATGGTTGTTTCTATTTGTTAAATCGGAAACGAAGACTGGTAACGATAGTTGATGAAAAAGTGCTGTTACACAAACAAAATAGACAAAGAATGATAACCAGTCGAGTCGAAGTATTGCGTACTACGTCATCAATGTTTGTGACAGCACGAGAAAAACTAGTCAGACCGGACAACGAACACGACTTGCCCGTTCGGCAGGTGAAATGGATATTTTACTTGACTGATGGTAATTTTACTTGTCCCGGGCTTCGGGCAAGTGGGTTATCGTGAAGAATGCAGTAAAGCCACCCTAAAATATTGTTGATTTGGCATAACCCTACCCAGCAAAATTTGTGGGATCAGTAGATAGGTAATAAATTTTTAATTTGTTTTTCATTTTCTATAGTCGTTAAAGTTACAAATATTTGACAAATACACAGCTCCAAAAACATTTCGCCACTAAGACACATCACATCAATAAACTGCTTGAGAAGAGGCCATTTCAGGAATAGGTAGGCTTACTAAACAATTTTTTCATATTAGCTTTTTTGATCAATGATCTAAGAAACTTACCCCATTAGGAGTGACTCCATGTTTCTCCATAGTTGACAGAAACTCGACAGGAGAGAACGGAATCCAATGTAGTAAGTAAGTGTTCAATATTTGGTTAAAGTAGACATCATCTAGACGTACACCTGTATATAATAATAACAATAATAATTCTTTATTTAAAGATGGATGGTCGATAAGTCTATAAGGCTTATCTCACTGGAGGCCATCTATCAAACAACATAAACAGCACAAACATAAAAGTAATGCATAAACAATACAAAACATGCATACAATGCCCGAGTATTATTAAGATAAAGATAATATTTGACATAACATAACAATGATCGGAAGTGTTTCTCAGAACTGATATTTTTTATATTAAATGGAATGATGTTCCATACTGACATGGCTTTGTATTGGAAATTCAATTTTGTATAGTAAGATTTACAAATTGGATGCAAGATATTTTTGCTAAAAACTGATCGAAGAGAATAACTTTCATTTTTCGACAACTGAAATATATCATTCATAAGTCAGTCCATTTAAAGGTTTATACACAAGAACAGCTATATGGTACTTACACCTATACACAAAATGCATCCATTTAAGTTCATCAAATAGAATATAAGCTTCAGAATTGAATGATTTGTCCAATATCATTCTTGCGAACATTTATCATTTTTTGATATTTTTTATCGAGGATGAATTCCACAAAACAGCACCATCATCAAAAACATACTGTTAATAAGCCATCCGTAAATATAAATTTTGTGATTTTACACGTTCATATCAATAAAAAAAGTAACTTATAAAATATTCTTGTATAATTTCCCTAAACATAAGTACTGGCCTTCTAACAGGTCTCAATGAAAATGAATGTTTTTATAAAGGTTGCAAATTAGGAAAATAAAGGTTTTTCTAGCGTGATTTCTGCAAAAATAAAGAGCAATTACAGGCTAATTTTGACCATCTAATTTGATGGATGGATGTGGCCCGCCCCACCCGCTGCCATGAGGATGACAAAATCCTGCTTGGGCAATTGGAGACTGCCTTCATAAATACTTGAGATGATAAATGCAATATTATCATAAGGCTGCAGTTTTCACAAGTGCATAGTTCAATATAAATGTAACACAGTGGAAACTCCCTAATCCAAACACCCTTCGGACAAACTAAATAGTTCAGATAAGAGGGGATTCCGGACTGGAGAAGATTCCTCCAACGAATGTCTGTAGGCAAGACATTTTACCCTACGCTGCAACATGTACTTGCACTTGTTGTTCCCAGACATAAATGTCTTAAGTATATTTTCAAGCACAAAAAGCAATGATGACATGAATGAGTATATGACAAATCATTCTAAAGTTCTTGTGCACAATAAAATAAGGTAAAATGGAGACAACTCAGTAATGACTGATGATAGGAGTGTGGTTCATGCACACTGCATTTCCTCTCATTGATATCTATCTATATTGCAGGTTTCATTGAAATTCTTGCAGCAGTTTTTGAGTTATGGTACAGACAAACAGTTTCCTTATTAATGAATACTGTAAATGTAACATGGGGAGATAACTCTGTAATGACTGATGTTAGGATTATTGTTCTTGCACACTGACTCTCATTGATAACTATATTCCTGGTTTCATCAGTAGTTTTTGAGTTATGGTTCTGACAAAAGTGTGACAGACGGACAAAAGAAAGGATAAACACAGAGGCAACTATATGCTCTCTCTTCAGGAAGCATAATCAAAACAAATGTACCAATTTTTGTTGATCTGTCCTCTCACACTTTGCAATGGTCTGAAACAATTGTAATGCACCTATATTTACCTGTCATGAGCTCAACTTCCTGGGGGAGATTCTCATTGTGGGGAATTATTAAAACAATGCTACTAAAACACCTTTGACAATATTCCCAGCAGGAATAGTAGATAAAAATATAAAATAATCAGACTGATGAAGAATGGAAAGAACAGTCATGGCAAATGACCTCCAAGACTTGGCAGCCATTCAGTCATAATACAAAATACTACAGAGAGTTTAACATAACACCATTATTGGCTCTAACAAGGACAACAACTTGTTTCTCATTAAATAGCCATCTACAAAATTAATGCAAGCAGATTACAACTTACCAAGAGAGGAAAATTTGTCTGTGAAATAGTTCATCCATTGAACTTTCTCATCATTGGTCAACGTCCTATTCCAGACGCCAACTGATCTTGTCACAAGTAAGACTTCTTCTGGCTTAAAGGATGCTGTAATATAAGCAAAGAATCAAGTAAACGCATTTATACCACATGAATGCACTCGCTATGGGCTTTTCAGCAGAATGTACATATTGTGTATGTTAAGGCTACATAATACTGAAGCAAAATGAATTGAATCCATCCAGCCCTTCAACAGTTATTGATTGGAAACACATTTTTTTAGTAAAAAAAGGGCCATTACTCCTCCAAAAATTGTAACTGAAGTTGAACTTGACCTGTATCTTTATTATCCTATGCATAGGTGCCCAATATGAATTAAATCCATCCATTCTTTCTTCTGAACACTAATGGATTGCAAACTTAATCAAACTTGACCTGTATCATATTGTATTATCCAATGCTTATACGTCCAATACGAATTGAATCCATTCATCCTTTCTAGAGTTATTTATTTAAAACCAATTTTTGCATGGATGCATCCATGGAAGGATGTATTTATACAATTTGTTAAGATCATAAAGTGTGAAGATGGAATTTCTACTAATTAAAGTAGTAATAGATTCTTATAATCTTACTTTTTTGATCCACTAGACTATAAAATGCAAATAATTTCCAAGGTTGAATATCCTCTCGACCAGCATAATGATAATACATTTTCTGGCACATTGATTCGAAGTTATAGTCTGGCCCCAGTTCTTGTCTAAAGTTATACATTTTCCAGAAAGGACTTGCAGGGAAATTCTCAGAATATTCAACATTATGATTCTGTTTACTTGATGAAGCATCTGGTACAGTTTTTTCAGCACTAACTGTGAAACATCGTGTCAATACTGGCTGATGTGAAATTGACCTATTGGAATAAAAGAACATGATTATAAATACTGTCGGACCTCATTCATTCGAATTCATCGGGTCCAAAATTTTATTTCGAATAATACATGGTTTCGAATAGCCCATTTCAATTTGATGTGCCTAAGAAGATATAAAGGGATCTGATATTTACTTGGATTATAACAAGTATTTGGATAGAAGGTTGTTGCATAAATAAGATACGAATGTATATCAAACAAAAGCTGTCCAGTGACTACACTATTTGGAATCATGATCACACCATTTCAATTCTAGCAAAAATCAAACCATACACTTGTTATCATAGGCTGCCTAGCTGTTTAGATAAAGCAAAGAGATATAACGTCATACTCATAATGAAAGATAAAACATTACCAGGATTTATTTTCAGCTGTTTTTATCTAGCCTTCCCAATTCCATAAGTATATATTTTCCCAATCAATTTGAAGAAAGTTTTGGTTCAATTAAGCCAAAAATTGACAAAGCTAGACGCTTTGCTCCCACAGGCCGTTTATATACATGCATAAAGGGCAAACAAAGACTTTTTTAATTTTGGCCTAACCTGTCAGACCAACTGCTGTACATATACGACTTTCTATAGCCTCTGTTTCAGACAATAATACAAAATATTATAACCCCAATTATTATATCTTAAAGAAATGCCTTGTTGAAACTTCACTGCCTAGAATTATCGGATTGCTTCTGAACTATAATTGAGGTTATTCAGTAGGAAGGTTTTGGATGGATCTAGGGTAGATCCCATCATCTCTGGATCGGGAGTCCTGGAATCCCACAATGAGAGAGATTCTCATGCAATATCACCATTGCCAAGTTTGACACAAGTACGAGTTAATAGCAATCAAATATCATAACTTGATTCATAATAGATGTAAAACAAATAATTTAAACACTACATTAAAGTAAGATTGACTGTTTGAGCAGGTAGGGGACAAGAACAATTAATGGTGACTGAACAGCAGAATTAGATAAATGTTTTTATACAAATAAATGAAGCTGAATGTTTGAAGATTATTAACTGAAACTGGAGTAAGAAAATTAAAAAAGATAACAAGATGGGTTTTTACTTAGCTATTTTTCGTACAGTAATTTGCAAATCGGAATAAACAAACTAAAAAATGATTGCTGTCATAATGAGATATTCTGCGCAGATGCAACAAGCCATAAACTTATATCAGAATTTCATATAACCTTAAATCTTTATTAGACAGCAGGACTCACACTATCGACATTGTCGCCATTGGAATATTCTTCAAATATTCTAAACCACTTGCCTTTCAGGCATAAGAGCATTATGATTTCGGAATTGTATGTGGTCAATACAAAAATATGGTCACCATATGCATAAAATCATCCCGACCAAATTTCGATCGGCCCCTGTATAAGAAGTGCTATGGGAAAATGATGATATCCCACGACTCCGCATTTGACAGAAAATGTAAAATATCATCAAAATGAAGGTAAAACGTGAAGAATACAAATGCTAGGACTAGGAGTTATATTTGTAGGACTAGAACATTACCTGCTAGTAATATTTTTGTAAATAGATATTTCAGGATTATAATACAGTACCAATATGATGTAATGGAGCATTTCTTAAGGATCTAACATTGGGGTTAGTCATACCACTTTATCATAGAGGGTTATGTAAGTTGACCTATCTGACTCCGAGCTGTAAATTTCGAAGTTTTTCACTTAGTATACACATGTGGGAAGAAGTACCATATTCATATGGCTTTCCAAGTTTCACATCTCATTAGAAAATGTCTATAGACAACCTTCAAACTGCCTGTTACAGGTTAACAACATGAAAACCTATGTCAATCACTCCATGACAATCGTCGCGAAATTAGATAACAATTTGTCTGACCTTGAAAGCATGGTATGCTGCTGAACATAAAACAACGTTTACCTCAATAATTTTGGAGGTTTTTGGACGTCTTTTACCACTGTATTCCAAGTTGAGCATGACACTACAACTGGTCTTCTCGAACAATAAATTGCTCGATGAAGAATACAAGAAAAACGTGAACATCGTGTGAGAGCAGACATCTTTAACAGGCTAATCTGCTTACTATATTGCACTTACAAACACATCGCTGTCGTCTTAATTTTGATTTACAGTGATCTCCCCTTAATTGTTAGCGAACTGAAGTAAGTCTATAAATGTATTGATTATTTTATTCAAGTTCTATTCAATGCCTGAAGGATGAAATATTTGAAAATATCTTTTTCAAGTGAACAAATCTGTAGTTTTGATGCCAAAGTCGAATGAACATGAACTGAAAAGGAAAATTGCATATTATTCAGGTATGAATCAAATAATTATGCTGACTGAATTTCAGAATTTTCAGCTGGCAATTATGTATGACAAAAATCATTGTCTTTTCCAAAATAAAGGATCCATACAATAGCGGACGTATGAAAAAGAACTTCATAAAAGTTTCATTTTAATTTCTAAATTATCAGGCTATGGTATAAAATAGTGTATTTTAACATAATGTTGACTCCTTGTTGAAACAATTTAACCACATCATGATTGATCCACAGCCCCTGAACCACCAGCAAAACATTAGTGGTTTAAATTGATTTAACAGTCAGCTAATCTCACATTTAACTGCTATATGGTAATTGCATCATATACACAAATAGACTTAGTATAAAGTAACTAATCATTAAAAGCAGTGAACAATTCAATTACAATAACAAATACAATGTATATAATCCAGTATGAAGAAACTAAATGCAAGAACAAGATCAGTGTAAGGCTGCTTGTTTCTTCATACTGGATTATATGCTGGGTATTTGTTATTGTATACGTAATGGTTAATTGTTTTAATGATTAGTTACTGCCTACTTAGTCAATTTATGTATATATATAGTGGAAATCAATGACCATAATGTAGCAGTTGTGAGGCTAACTAGCTGTTAAATGGATTAAACCCCCCAATATTTTTACTGACAGTTCCAAGGCTGTAAATCGCTGTGTGGTTACTATTTCTATTTATGTTTTTAGATGTAAGTTCCCCTTCCCCACGTGTGGTTCCATTACTTGATTATAATATCAATGTGGTTTCCCTGGCATCTGTGTGGGGAACAGAAATAGAAATTCAGAATTTGTGCAGTCTCAAGAATTCTCTCCATTGTAACAAGATGCTTTATCAAAGTTATCGAGATCAGAAGTAATCTAATTATAATTAAACGCTGCATTACATATTATTTTTTTGTATTTATAAGAAATACTAAGTTATATAGTTCTGAATTATTTAAGTATACGGGTATTACATATTTTCCAATGTCATGTCTAAATATGCTTTGTACTTACTGGCTTACTTATCGACCTGGCCATTCATTGCGCCCCTGTTTCCTTACTTATTTACCCTTGGGCCTCCTCAAATTCCTGTAGTTTTATGGACTGTTGTTTTCCCGGAGGTCGGTGTGTAGAGGCATTGTCTTATGTATGTGGCGTTCCGGCCTGTAGCAAATTTCTCTCTCTTAATCCTCATCAACCTGTTGGCACATAAGGCCCGCACCAAGGAATGCCAACAAAAAAATAAATGCCCTTATCAATAAAAGATAGTTTGAAATATGTCCTACATGATCTTTATCGTTATTTATATGTGGACGCACAAATGACGTTTTTGAGATCAAATTCAAGTTGCTGTGTTAAGATGGTGTGATCTTGTGAAAATCTCATCAGCAAAATCATCCAGTTTATTCAGTGAGGAAATAGGCAGTGTAACGAATATGTTATGCTTGTATGTCTCCCTGATTTTTTTAGAATTTAATTGAGATATCATGTGTTCTTTTCTGTTTAATACATGTATTTCCATTAATCCAAGTATCACCTGATCGTCTGCTGCGTGTTCGTGTCAGTGAAAATATCTATATTGAAGTTTTGAGAGACAATACCTTGTTAATAATTTATTATCATGCAGTTGACAGGGTATTTGTAACTTCTTTATCCACTCCCAACTGTTTTAAATGTCGTGTTCTGTTTCTTTGCGACACTGTTTCGTTGTCTTTGTATATTATTTGTTCCAGTAGTTGAAATGTAACATAGCTTACCGAGTGCCTACAGACTTCAAAATGTCTGTAGTGTAAATGAGGTTATTTTGGCAGCCAGTCTGACCTGCGTATTGATAACCACAGTAAGTAAATAAATCATTGCTTTCCTCGTGCATTTTTTACCAGTTTTAATATAAATATTAAAACTTCTACTTAATCTCTCTTTTTTTAGTATAGACATTTATTTGCTTTGTTTCTCCATATTGAAGTATGTTTTGTTTCTTTTTGTCTATCTAATGAATTTCTTTCAAAGAAAGTTACTTATTATCATTATTTTTAGGCGAATGGCCGATAGTTTTCATGGATTATAGTTACTACATGCACCAACTTAGTCAAACTATCTCGTAGATATATGACCATGTAACGATTAAGAGCGAGATAAGCTTGCTGTTGAATCGATTTAACACCGCAGTTTTTTTACTTACAGTTCCAAGGTAGTAAATTGGGCTTAATTGGTGTGTGGTTATTCTTTCTATTTATGTTTTTAGATGCATGTTAAGTTCCCCTTTCCCCATGTGGAGTTCCTTTACTTGATATACTATTCATTTTCTTCCCTTCTTTCCGCCTATTATAACCGACTATCGGGACTTGTTTCGTAATGCATTATATCCTTAAAACTTTCCCCCTTGTTGTCCCCTAAATTCTCATTAGTTGCCTTTATGGTCGGCTAGACCATTTCTTGCTCCCCTATTCCCATAAATCTTAACGCTTGAACCTCCTCAGCACCTAATATTTTGTCGACTGTTGTTTCCCTGGGGTCTGTGCCTTGTGTTACATTTCACTGCTGCATTGTACATTTTGTTATATTCCAACGGTGCATTGAACCTTTGTACCATTCCAATGTTGTATTCAGTTTTGTTACATAATCTTTAGCCTCTTGTTTCCACGAGTATTGTGTAGAATATATTGCATTTTTATATTGCATTTAGCTGTATGTTGCTATTTTCAAACTGAATTATTGCGTATAGTCCTATTAGATTGACCGCAATGAGGTGCATGAACTTCCAGGACTGATCCATGCCATTTTAGGTAAGGAAACGCTCTTGTGCATAAAGCTACAACTGCTGTTTAAGTGTTAGGTTTACTTATCTATCAAAAAACACCTACAGCTTTTCTCTGTCAAGCTTACGGACAAACATGAACATTTCAATACACCTGTTTTGAAATGTAATGGTCCAGGTAATATATTCCTACATTCGTGGTGAATAAAACCGCACTATACTGATCTATGTTCTAATCATAAGTACTCAGGGTACATAATTCTGATCTCTGTGTGTGACACATTTCATCATGTTCCCGATACATTCAGTTCTATAGTCAATATATACTTCAACCCAAATACTACATTGCTTATGCCATTCCACATTGTTTGTCTCAAGCTCTGGGATCTTCTATTGAACTGGGTAGGGGGTAAAACAGCTATGACTTTGACAAATAATGATATGAAAATGTTTGTACAAGACTTGTCAATGTCATGCTCAATGTTGCAGAACACTTTGGTCACAATGTGGTAAACATACCTCGATTACAAAGTATCATTTCGACTGGTCGACGAAAATATGTTGACATGTACAAGTCAAGACAACAACAGAATAGTGGAAAATCTCATTTTATTTGTCAATTCATTATCAAAATAAACAAAATACTGACCTTAGTACGGTTTTTAAACTTTTAAGCATTTTTTAGCATACATTTGTACTTTGTTTTCAAAATTACCAATATAAGTAGTTAAATACTTACTTTTTTTAAATCATCAGTACAGCAAAATTAAATCACACAAACTTACTTACAGGCAATACAGATTGTATTAACCACAATTTCTGCCATCAAATTTACTGATCATTATTTTCCACAGTATTGTGCTTTTTCTCTGGTATATAAAACATATAAATGTCTTGTACGTATATATTAGCATATATTATGTTAAAAGAAGCAAAATATACAAAAAAAATCATTCAAAAATGTCACCGTTACCATGGAAACAAGAAAACACGACAACACTTTACTGAAAACTGAAAGAAATATCACATTCAGAAGCACTAATAAAATAAAACAGAGACACAGTATAAGCTTCAATCAACCCTCGCATTAACTAGACAATCCCTGCTATGTAGGAACACTTGACTGTTTGAAATGATAGTATATTTTTTATTGAGCATTTATGGATTCCAGATTTTACATTCACTAGCTACAAAGTTGCACTTGGTTAGAAGACACTGGTAAAACATGATAATCATACAATGGTTATATGAAGTTCCAGTCAGAAACTTCTGCAATTCTGGTAAAAAATGCAGTATATGGGCAACAGTGGTAACTTTAACAAATGACTGAAATTGAAAACAGATATCAGCCAAAGATATTAAGCCCCAAATCAACAAAATATTTACCACAAGTGAATGGTTTCAAATGAGTATTAAAGCTTAAAAAAATTGGTGATAAAACTTTCATAATACCAATTTTCCAGAGATATGGAAAAAGTTAAGAGATGATAATTATGTCGTACTTTCATCATTCAACACCACTTACAATAACAACAGCAACACATTGCACACACCCAGATACAACAATCAAATCAACAAACTGAATATCAACATTACAGCCCTGACATACCACAAATACAATATCATAGACATGTGTAGCACTGTTCATGAAGACCTTGTGCTGAAAACAGGGTAATCAAATATCTCTCATTGTGGTCGAGTATTTGAAGGAAGTTATTGAAATTACTTTGCCAGACAAGGCAAGCAATGAGAGCTTATCTTAAACTTAAAACAGAAGCAGTACATTAAGAATTACACGACAATAGCAGTATAATAAATAAGGCAAGAATACATACATAAGAAAATTGTAATAAATTGAAAATTATCACAACCTTTATAAAATAATTCTCAGAAAAACAACAATTAATTTTATAAATATTCAAACAGTATTGGCTAAAACAACATTGTTTTTACAGGCTTAACTTCAATTCATAACAAAAATGTTATTCATGTGACAGGCTGAACATTAATTGTACATTCATACGTTCTGAGACAGATTCATTACATTACCCAATATTTCAGTACAATTTAACATATTTTGAAATCATGACTTAAATCATTTGTTTCTCACATTTGAAAAAAAAATTCTGGTTGAAGTTCTCTTATTGTTAATACATATGTATATACATTGTACCTACATTTTACTGGTAACAACACAACAGGTTTTGTGGAAATATGATGCATTTTCTTACAAAATTCCACAATAATAAAAAATGCAAGTTTACTTTTTGTTGCTTTTCTGATTTAATAAATTTAAATACATCTTGCTTGAAAATAAATTAAATGAAAACAATAGAGTATAATGTAAACAAAGCCACAACCATACTTGCTGCCTAATACATGAGAAATTTATACATGAACCTATGCCAAAAACAAGGTATGGCACAAGTTATCAACTTTTGCACCAGCAACAGTAAAAAAACACAAATTAATAATAAAAAATCAATTAACAACCAAAATAAATAGCAGACAACCATATACACAAACAGTATCTCAAATATTATGTGATGTAAATAAATGCTGATGTAGTACCAACAGTACATGTAAATCAAGACATGATTGAAAAAAACATGGATGAAAAATGTAAATGCATAGGCCATAGTTGTAATTGGTACATGATTACAGACAACCTGGACGTTCTTTGCAGAAAATAAATGCATTTAATCAGTGTACCGTCAATGATAATGCTATGATTTCAGGAATATTTCTAACATAGATGCCTGATCTATCTATTCTACATCTTGTTAATATGTATGGTTCTCCATAAATTTTGGCATTCAATGTTTATACAATCTTTGATTTATTTAGTTCTCCATTTCCCTTTGATAGTCATCCAGTAAAATACTTTTGTATTTATTGTTCATTCTTCCTAACACCAGTACATAATACAGATATATTACAACCAATTCATTTCATTTTGAGTGAAAGGGTTCAGATTAAATTCCCTTACTTTAGAGCTGTCAATTTGTAACAGTGATCGTAATATTAAACAAATGTTTTTACACAATATGCATATCATGAACTTTAGGCACTTTAGAACATATATTTACCACTCTAACTGTTAATATTATATACAGACTGACATGTACAGACCGACATATTATACAGACTGACATATACAGACCGACATATACATACCGACATGTTCAGACCGACATATACAGACTGACATATACATACTGACATGTTTAGATCGACATGTACAGACCAACAGATACAGACTGACATGAAATATTAAGTTTAATGCTCGCATGATTTTATAGTAATCAAAAACTTCTTTCAGAAATCTCACATTCTCGAAAGTACGCATCCTTCGAACACACCATTGGTGTTTCTCATTCCATTTTTTTTTTCATTTTTAGTAATATTGTGGAATGTTTCACACCCCTGTTATGATCAAACCAGTCACATCTTTCTTAACTCCAATAAAACAATAATGATTTTATATGCCAAACCTTGTTGAAAATGGAAATACCTTTACCGAGATAATTTATTTCATTAATATCTTCCGACACATAATTGTCAACTTTGTAAAGTATGCCCCTATAAAAAAAAATTCAATTATTTTTAAAATTCAATTTATTTCTTTTTTATTTCCATTTTCAACTATATTTAAATGACCATACAGATTTTGCTGAAAGCTGATTAAATAGTTTGATACATGCCTTTGATATTCAAAGGTCGACTGCCTAAAGTGTTCATTTAACTAATCTGTATGCTCATTTTCTTTTTTATATTTTTTTCTACACTTATATTACTTTTTTAATCACAGCCAATTTTACACTATTCACAAGTAAACTTTATCATACCAAATTTCTTTCATCTAGTTCACCTCTAAAAAGGCTTTTCTCCCAGCCTACAGAGGGCTGTTCATTGAGTTTTGCACTCTCACATTCAGCCGTTCAAGGGCTGTTCATTATGTTTCGCACTCTCATATTCAGCCGTTCAAGGGCTGTTCATTAAGTTTTGCACTCTCATATTCAGCCGGCAAAGGGCTGTTCATAGAGTTAGGCACTCTCACAATCAGCCAACTAAGGGCTGTTCATAATGCACTCTCACAGTATAAACATATACTGCATGTGCAGCTATTAAGTAGAGGAAATCATAGTCCCAACTCAAAGTCTCACTATGTCACTAACATGGTATACTAATTAACTTGACACTTCACAATTCAGATCAAGCTCTTCAGCATGGAAATAATACAACACCAACAGGTTATGTTTCCTGTGTGTTTGACTATTACATTCAGTCTGAATCTACTGCAATGTATTATCAGAACTTTCTTGTCCTTTATATCCTATAAGCCAAAGCCTAACAACGGCATATTGGCAGGCATCATACAATTAAGTATATGCACACATTGGGGCACACTCTAGTCATTCCTGACTAATTTCAATCTATATTTGGATTATCAACAATCCTAGCAGGGAGATACATCAGTACACATGTATGTATGATGGAGCAATACGCTCTAACTCACCTACATCATTTTATCCATATAATAATAATATGTTTTACGGTGCATTTTGCCAAATTCTTTGGCATGTCTCACTTTGACAACACAAGTGATTTACACCAATTTCCACAACACAAGTTCTGTGTTTATAAACTACACACATAATATATATAAAGCCAACCGGCTTCATGTACACATTGTTACACGAGCTTATCGTGCAGTGTGCAAGAGTGCTGCTGCACTACCATATAGAACTCTGATGAACTCAAAGTGTATATACAGTTTATGCTATACATTTGAATTATTTACAATGAATTAATCCCATCATAACAACATCATCTACATACACAGTGAATATGATATGTTTACTTCCTATTTACTATGTATTAATATACAAATCAATTTTGTAAAAACCAAGAAATCCAATATTTCACGGCAGAATGAGTCTAGTGTTACAAGTTTGAGCATTTATTTATGTTTTAAGCTCTGTAGGTACCTATTAATAAAACAGGCTGTGCATTTTTTGAAAGATATACCAAAGGCTAAATTTGCAATTAATACAGCTTTTATTATATTTGAATATATAAATGTTTGGTAGAGATTTCAGCACAGTGAAAGTAGATGATGCTATATGATTGGATTTTAATTATACAAACTACTGATGAGTTCTACATATTATTACTAAAAGCCAACTTCAATAGTTCGGCATTGTGACTATTTCTTGTCACATTTTGAGTGGCCCCTTTTTCCATGCTGGCTCACACAATCAGTTCCCTAATTTTTAAGTATTGTCACAGCACATGTGATTGTCCTATCCGAGTTTGTCATGTCCGGTGTAATATAATCCCGTAGGAAGTAGGAGAACAGTACTTATGTTCTCTCACTACTTGAAGCACTCAGGAGGTGAGGTCATGACCTTGCTGGGTTTGAACCCATAACCTCCTGGTTGAGTGGCCGCAGCCAACCCTTTATTCACTTCATCGTTGCTCCACTTAAACAATGCTATATATGATATGTGTTATATATTTCAGCACATTTATCTACATAATGCACAAATACTGATGACATCATCATTGTACGTCATCATCAATGTCACAACACTATACAGCAGTGTGTTTGTTATAATTTAAATATAATGAGGTATTTACAGTGCCTATATTCAACGTGTCCCCATGTACAGTACATCCTGTACACATCTATAACAGTATCTACCCAAAGCCTGTCCAACTCTCATACTCGTTGCAAGAACTGACAGTCAATTATTTATCATTACATCTAATATTCAACATTTCCTTCAAACCTGATAACAGTCACCATAGCAACTGAACATAAACATCAGTTCTACTTCACAGCCAGTCACATACAAATATACAAGTCCATTTCACAATACATTCCTCTCACCAACATACATAATGCTCACTACAGGGCCAACACAAGCTGTCCTGTTATTTATATGCCCCAACCAGGGCCTATACAACCTAGATTTACATCTTTCTACACAGCAGGCGCCCCATTAACATAATCCAGCTCTGGGGAGATTCTTACAGTAAAATCTAATAATTTATGCAAGGATTGTGGAGCAAACAGGTACATAAGCCCTAAGAACACAGCAAATGCAAGCGCTTGCATGGGGAATGATTTCAACCAATCAGGTATTAGCGAGGTCTTCCTCTTGACAACTAGTGCAGCAAGCTTTGGCTTTACAACTTCTACCATTCTGCAAAAAACAACAAATCCATGTTTTCACAGCGAAACATACAGAACTGATGATACCAACTATTTTAAAGAAACAAAATTCGAGTATTAGCTAATGTTTCATCATGTAAAATATATACAGTAACTCAAGGCAATATTTTCAATTAGAAAGAATACATTTTGACCAACTAAAAACACAAAATATATTTGTCAGCAAAATGATAAAATATAAATCAACTACACTTCTATATTGATACCATCTGTCAGTAAAGTCCACTGATTCACACAATGTATTAGTTTAAACTTCTTCATTTTACACTAATTGTGAAACAAGTTTTAACTTATAATAATAACTCTCAACGACTGCTACCTGGGTTACTCACCAGTACTTGTGTCTAAATCATGGATTGCGAAATCAGTGCTATAACCTTGCCCGAGACAGTACCAATGACTTTGGGATCAGATAACAGGCACTCTATCCAGCTACCAATAAGCATTAGAAGCGATATGTTCACTAACCTTGGTTTCTCTATGTGTAAAGGCACAGTTTCCATCTTCTGGTACACAACATCTTCATCTATCTCCATTCTGTCTTCAACTTCCATACCAGAATCCTATAATATAATATAAGTTTCAAAGAAAATATCCCCCAGTTATCTCCCTTCCATTGCCTGGGTTATCGATTAACTGTTATGATTTATGATTTTTGGAGGTCTTCCGAACAGTGGATTTAATAAGTATGGTTATTCTTTCTGGGGATTTTAGGGGTCTTCATTAACACAGTGTAATTACAGTCGCTATCAACCATCCACCAACAAAAACATTTTCCAAATAAAATAATATTGCTCTGTATAGCTCAATGAAATCTTTGGCACATAAATGAGCAGAGCAATAAATGTACACGTAATAAATGGTATAACTTGATAACTATGTAAAACTGTCATAGAATTCATTACTTAAGCATCAAACAAACCTGTTCAGCATCTTTTTCATGCAATTCTTTCATGAACACCTCCGTATCGACAATATCCTGGTACTGTCTCTGAGCCATATACAGCTGGTTACGTATATCGGCGATGCTAGCTGTAAGATGTCCGTCTGTCTCCTCGTCCATCACATCCACCAGCTGTCCACGTAACTGTTGTAACACAATAAGCTTCTCCTCATATACACCAAGACTGTTCAACAACTTCTACAATGTTCGAATTTTTTCATATATAATTCCAACTGAGAAATGCCTCAAAAGTTTGAGATTTGTAGAGAACTTGTTATTTCTTAGACCGTTGTCCTTGCCACAATGATCATAATTATAATATCAGCTAAAAATAAGTAACAACTATTAACAGTTTCGACTCTGCACAATGCATATATCAGTTCTAATAAGTGTATGGAGTGAAACTAAGTGTTATATAACCTGAATTGTAAGTAAAGCTGATGTACTACGCTAACAATTTATAGAAAATGTTCTTTTAAACTGTCTGTATGACATGGTTTCTTGTTCGATTTTCTATAGTCCAGCCACGGACGTTACGTCTCTATACTGTCGCTGTACAATGCTGTTACGAACGACGCGTGTAAAAGTCGGAGTACAGAGACACATATGCGGGGCTAGATTTTCTAAAACAATATAACATTGGAAAGCTTACAATCTAAATGTTCCAAAAATATACAATTTAAAATATTAAATGTAACCACAAACATTGAATACATTTTTAAACCAGACCACAAACTGGAAATTTTCCATACATGTTATATGAAGAGGTAAGCAGTCAGTAATATTTACTTACTAAAAATTGATAACTATGGGGGAATGTAGGGCCTTTTGAAGCTGTTAATCGGTGTGCTAGGAAACAAGAAGTTTGACCAAACAGTCTCTTCATTACCTTCAAATCGGCCTCTACCCCAACTCGACAACCATTTTCATCAATTTCCCGAGAGAACGCTAATCTTTCAAGTAATTCACGTTCTTGTGTGAGCAGAAATTCAAGTTCTTTTCTTGTCTCAGTATATTCAAACCATATACAAGATATATGCTGCAGTTCCAATACACGCCCATTGCATCTATAAAATAAAGTCATGGCTTCTAAAGTATTAGATAAAAACAAGAGATGTTGGAAAAACATCATGCCCCATATAGATGCATTGTCAGTGAGAGGATTTTATTATGATGACCTAGAAGTGTGTGCAGATGATATACAAGGGTTTTATCTTGATGGTCTATAAAGATAAAAAATTCTTAAATTGTTCAGCGGAAAAGGATTTCCACCCAACAGTAAGTTTGACCTTGACCTTTGACCCCAAAATCAATAGGGTGACAAAACATTAATATTCAAGAATGTACTTCAAAGACATGTGACAAATTTTACATACTTCTGAATTAAGGAATCAATGTTGTCTTCTGTTTCCTGAATCCGTGACAGGAAGCCATCCATGTTGACTGAGGCATTCTGGGTAGAAAACATCTGTACAGCATGTCTAAGGTCAGACAAAATCTGCTTCTGACATTGCAGGAACTTCTGTCTATCCTATAGTTGAAATAGAAAGGAATTGGTAACCTTTCAATGCTTGAATTTAGCACTCTACATCATCAATACTTCAAAAGTCTGTCAGGCCATCTACCCCTACGTATGTACATCAGGATGCATAACAGCAGTCAGACACCATGATTGTATGTTAGATGTGAACTGTATTTTATTCTATCAGTTGATTACTGGTACTATTAGAGCAGACAGTACAGCAATGCACCTAAAGATCAGACACTGACTGCACTTGGTAAAAGTTCAGATTTCCACACCCTGACTGGACCTTGTAAAAGTTCAGATTTCCAGACCCTGACTGGACCTGGTAAAAGTTTGGATTTCCAGACACTAACTGGACCTGGTAAAAGTTCAGATTTCGAGACCCTGACTGGACCTGGTAAAAGTTTGGATTTCCAGACCCTGACTGGACCTGGTAAAAGTTTGGATTTCCAGACCCTAACTGGACCTGGTAAAAGTTTGGATTTCCAGACACTAACTGGACCAGGTAAAAGTTTGGATTTCCAGACACTAACTGGACCAGGTAAAAGTTTGGATTTCCAGACCCTAACTGGACCAGGTAAAATGTTGGATTTCCAGACCCTAACTTGACCTGGTAAAATGTTGGATTTCCAGACCCTAACTTGACCTGGTAAGTTTGGATTTCCAGACCCTAACTGGACCAGGTAAAATGTTGGATTTCCAGACCCTAACTTGACCTGGTAAAATGTTGGATTTCCAGACCCTAACTTGACCTGGTAAAATGTTGGATTTCCAGACCCTAACTGGACCAGGTAAAATGTTGGATTTCAGAGAGTACTGATTTTAGTCTGATTTCAGAGTGTTTACTGTATTTGACATTACAATTATAGAAGCATGTTGTCACGGTGCACTTGAACTTCATGTTGGATGGAGGTCACATAAAATGAGAGACATCTAAAGCAATGATTCAACAACACATTTCAGACACCAACCTGTACATCCAGCACATTAGCTTCCAGGTCAGTCATGGATTTAAATTTCTTCTGTTCAGCTTGTGGTACACCCTCAGCTGCAGCTCCCTCTATTGCCAGGAACGTAGCGTACATTGTCTTCACTTCCTGAGATTGGTTCCTCCTGTCCGAGGCTAATGCATGTAACTTCTCCCATTGATACAACACTTCTACAATACAACAGAAATACAGGTAACATTTCATTTGTAAACTAAGATCTTTCTAAAAATATAACATGGTATTATACATGCAAGCTTTGCGAAAGTTACAGGGCTGTCTGACATGTCGGACAAATTTCAAACAAGTCTTGTAGCTTTTTGCAAGGTCCCCGACCAAATGTTCAGGTAACAGGCAGTAATGCACTCAAAACCAGCCAATGTCCAACAAAATTTTCAGTCAGATAGTAATTGTAAATTTCTTTGCTTGAATGTCATGCAAGTTGAGAAGTCAGTACATGTCCAGAAGAATTCAAAATTTGCTGAATCTATCATCATGCATCAAATAAAGGATACAAATTATTAACAAATGGTTGGTATGAAATGGTAGACCAACCAGTCCCCTAGACAAGTCACACAATGTTCAATGTGCCAGCTGACAGTTAATCAATGTGAGAGCTGGGTGTTTATGGAATACAATATAGGTGTCCCCTGTAGGTGTTGGTTTGACCAGGTAGCTATGTTGCTGTGACAGTAGAGTATTAGATTAGAACTGAAGTGGTTCGAGGTTAAAGAGAAATAAACTTTTTAAAGGTACAGGGAATGTCACATGCATAAGACAATGCCTCCCCATACAGACCCCCGGGAAACAACAGTCTACAAAACATTAAGGACTGAGTGGGTGTAAGGGTAAACATATACTTGGGGACAGGTGAGCAAGGAATGGTCTGGCCAACCATTCCAAACAACCAATGAGAATTTAGCCTAGCTCTGCATGAAGTACGTCACATGTATAGTATGGCCATAATTACATTGGATAAAATAAAACAAGATTGTTACCTTGTATAGTTTGTTTGTCGTCCTCGGTAACATCTGCCTGATCTAAATGTTGATTAATGGTTTCCAGACATTTGATGTTGGTTTCTATTGTTGCCAACAGCTCACCCTGTGAATTATAAAACATCAAATCTGACTCATAATATTGTGAATACATAATTCAGAATGATAGAAATAACCATAACTTACATTAATCAGTCATGCAATGATCTTTCATACTACAACATTTTACAAAAGCTACCTTTATTGGTTAAGTATTAATACACAACGCAAATGTTTGGACACTCAAAATGACTACAATAATGCAAGATATGGAATAAATATGACAAAAACTTACATATTTTCTTGGGTTCAAGTAGAGACCAGTTTTGAGAGGGTCCTTTCTCTTCTTCTTGAGAGACCTGTCAGCAACTTTAAGTTGCATTCTGGATTCTTCCAATACATGGTGAAGATCTTCTATATCAGAATCACTGTCTTCAAAGTTACCTTTATTGGATGGAACCTGGTCAAGTAAAAGAACATGTTCCCTTATGATATCTACCATATCCTCAAACAATCATGACAAACATAACAAAGATCAAGCACATCCTGTTCATAGTATGAGTACTACAGTAAATAATATCCATGTCTTCCCCAGTCTCCTATATTTACTGTGTCCAATTGAAGACAAAGTCATCTAGGATTTCCGTGTGTCAAAAAACTAGGACTAAACGTACTGAACATTTCAGCAAACATCAATTCACAATATCACACTACACTTGTGAATCAAGTCTACTCAATATAATATCCCTCGGTAGCATGGTCAGGCAGACTGATGTACATAAATCAATACCAATATGAAACAACACCAGTCTAACATTTGTGTCAGAGTAATAATCCGAAATCAGACAATGCCAACTGTTTCAGCTATTCGCTGAGTCTACCATAATCATACAAAAAAAGA
This sequence comes from Mactromeris polynyma, assembly GCA_032209605.1. NCBI lineage: Eukaryota > Metazoa > Mollusca > Bivalvia > Venerida > Mactridae > Mactromeris > Mactromeris polynyma. The sequence continues at coordinate 57,842,787 of JASFXZ010000002.1, read as the reverse complement.
TAAATAAATTCTCAATGCAGTACCAGGAAACTAGCCATACCTTCAAAATGCTGACCATACTATCAAAACAAGAACCATACCTTATGGAAACTAGCCATACTTTATGAAAACTAGCCATACCTTATGAAAACTAGCCATACCTTATGAAAACTATCCATAAACTATCCATACCTTATGAAAACTATCCATACCTTATGAAAACTAGACATACCTTATGGAAACTAGCCATACCTTATGAAAACTATCCATACCTTATGAAAACTAGCCATTTCCATTTTATGAAAACTAGCCATATACTATGAAAACTAGCCATACCTTATGAAAACTAGCCATACCTTATGGAAACTAGCCATACCTTATGAAAACTAGCCATACCTTATGAAAACTAGCCATACCTTATGGAAACTAGCCATACCTTATGAAAACTAGCCATACCTTATGAAAACTAGCCATACCTTATGGAAACTAGCCATACCTTATGGAAACTATCCATACTTTATGGAAACTATCCATACTTTATAAAAACTAGCCATACCTTATGAAAACTAGCCATACTTTATGGAAACTATCCATACTTTATGAAATCTAGCCATACCTTATGAAAACTAGCCATACTTTATGGAAACTATCCATACTTTATGAAATCTAGCCATACCTTATGAAAACTAGCCATACCCCATGGAAACTAGCCATACCTTATGGAAACTATCCATACCTTATGGAAACTAGCCATACCTTATGGAAACTATCCATACCTTATGGAAACTAGCCATACTTTATGAAATCTAGCCATACCTTATGAAAACTAGCCATACTTTATGAAAACTAGCCATACCTTATGGAAACTAGCCATACCTTATGAAAACTAGGCATACCTTAAGAAAACTAGCCATACTTTATGAAAACTAGCCATACCTTATGGAGACTAGCCATACCTTATGAAATCTAGCCATACCTTATGGAGACTAGCCATACCTTATGAAATCTAGCCATGCCTTATTGAAACTAGCCATACCTTAAGAAAACTAATCATACCTTCTGATAATTCAGAAACATTTTCCTATCCATACATTATATAACACATGACCACACATATTCAAATTAGCTACAGGATACATACATGTACTTATCTGGTTACATATTACACTGTGAATAGGAACATTTGTCAAATTAGATCTGGTGAAAAAATATACCATTGTTTGACATCACCTATCTGTACCATTACTTCCCTCGTACAGTACTGTGTGTATAAACTAAACGTGATAAACTGAACATACGTTTCACCCAGGTTTCGAACCAATGACATCTAGATTAGCGGTCTAAATCTCTAACGACTGTGCTAACCGGGTGGACTATTAGCAAATCAAATTCCTCTAAACAGGACATTAAAATCAAACTTTATTTCTTTATTTAACCCATTGAAACAAATCATGTTCAACTTATGCATGAAATATTTAATATAGACAAAGCCATTACAGGTTATTGATTGTACAACTTAAAGACATAAAACGATCATGCAACTGTTATGTAATATTACATAAAACCAGAAAACACGGATACTAACAAGTTTTGGAGGAGCTCCAGTATACGATTCTTCCTCTGATCTATGGGAGATCAGTGTGGCTAAAATTGTAGATTGTGGCATACTGAATTCATCATCAAACTCCATCTCTCCGGGCTCCCAGGTCAGAGGGTCTTCAGGAGGGTCCTCACTTCCTGTGGGGTACAAGGCTGCCTGAAAATTTCAACAGTATCCCAGTAACAAAAGAATATGTTTATGGGATAGTTTACAAAATGTCATAATAATTATCAAATTAATGTGGTCAAACTGATTGAATAATTACTCAAAATATTAAAATGTCAGTAGCTATTGTTCAAGTAAGAAACAAATTATGGTCAGACAGGGCCACAGGAGATTGTCACAAGTTATCTCCTTTTATCTCTTCTATAGTACATGTATGTGTATTTACACAACAGAAGGGATAAAGGGAGACAACTCATGACAATCTCCTATCAGCTTTTATGGACCAGTATCCATACCCACTTATTGGGGAAGTTTGCATATTTATAAAAGGGAAAATTTGATTCAAGACTTGTGTCATCAATTGTTCACAAGTTTACACCATTTTCACTCAACTTAAACATTTCCTGATAAATAAACCGATGTCTTGATGAATTAAAATAAAAGAATTAACCTCATCTAATCTTATAAGAATTTTCATGGTAGATTTTGTCTTGTGAGGGAATTGTACATAGAACTAAGGCAAAATCGTCTACTAGTTCAAAAGGAAAATGACACCCCAAACACCCCCAAATACTCATATAGCCAAATGTGTGCCGGGTCATCACACAGGAACTCATACAAATTCAAGCATGCTGTATATTTCTTGCCTTCAGAAATGTTTTCCCAGCTTTCTAGCCATTACCCAGACAGAATGATTTCAATGGTAAAGCAGAATCTATGTCTGCGAAACATCAATAAAGATCTGTGATACTAAACATAGTAGTGTAAATTCCATTAGTTTTGTTACAAACTAGACAGTTGTAAAAGACCATATCTCTCAAAAACCTGTGCCTTGTCATTAGTAGTAGACTAGATCGAGTTCAACACAAGACGGAGGTATAAAAGAAGTACATTAACAATAGAATACCTGATAATTGTCCCATGCATTTTCTGAGAAGTTTCCATCATTATTGGCATCTTCTATCTCTGATACAGGGGTTGGATCGGCTAAAACAGAACAATCCAACACATTAACAATAGAATAGGTACCCACCCATAGACACAGTCATACAATCCTACACCAATACAGCATATATACAGCAACAAAATGGCTGACGACAGTTTGGTAGATTGTGTGAAGATCATTGATCAATCTGACACAAAACAAATCAATGTGCAGATATGGCCACAAGAGACTGTTACTAAAGGTCAATATATTTCTTGTTGTTCATTTTCAGAACTATGACAAAGACATAATTGTGCTTATATCGACTAAATTTACATATAATGTTTGGCAGAGAGTATAATGACCAGTTTGACATGAAACAAATGCCAAAAAGATGAATATAATCCCTCAAAGTTTCAAAGAGAGATGTTGTTACAGGGAAAGCTATGGCCCATACATAAGACAATGCCTCCCCACGCAGACCCCAGATGTTGTTACAGGGAAAGCTATGGCCCATACATAAGACAATGCCTCCCCACGCAGACCCCAGATGTTGTTACAGGGAAAGCTATGGCCCGTACATAAGACAATGCCTCCCCACGCAGACCCCAGATGTTGTTACAGGGAAAGCTATGGCCCGTACATAAGACAATGCCTCCCCACGCAGACCCCAGATGTTGTTACAGGGAAAGCTATGGCCCATACATAAGACAATGCCTCCCCACGCAGACCCCAGATGTTGTTACAGGGAAAGCTATGGCCCGTACATAAGACAATGCCTCCCCACGCAGACCCCAGATGTTGTTACAGGGAAAGCTATGGCCCGTACATAAGACAATGCCTCCCCACGCAGACCCCAGATGTTGTTACAGGGAAAGCTATGGCCCGTACATAAGACAATGCCTCCCCACGCAGACCCCAGATGTTGTTACAGGGAAAGCTATGGCCCATACATAAGACAATGCCTCCCCACACAGACCCCAGATGTTGTTACAGGGAAAGCTATGGCCCGTACATAAGACAATGCCTCCCCACGCAGACCCCAGATGTTGTTACAGGGAAAGCTATGGCCCATACATAAGACAATGCCTCCCCACGCAGACCCCAGATGTTGTTACAGGGAAAGCTATGGCCCATACATAAGACAATGCCTCCCCACGCAGACCCCAGATGTTGTTACAGGGAAAGCTATGGCCCATACATAAGACAATGCCTCCCCATGCAGACCCCAGGGAAACAAGTCTTCAAATCATTGGGTACTGAGGAGGTGCAAGGGTAAACATATTTGAGAATAGGGTAGCAAGGAATGGTCTGGCCGACCATCAAAAGCAATTATAGAGAATTTAGGAGGACAATCAGTTTTTTGAAACAAAGGAAACAAATATATTCCAGTTTGATCAAAGTACGAGCGCACGCATGTCTCTGCCAAGGTTATATACTCGCCTGACAAAATGTAATATGAAATCTTGTACAAATTCTAGCAACTGAAGGAATTAACCAGACTACATTAAGTACCAATTAGTCAGTAAATATTTCATGACTGGCCGGACAAAAGCAATTACAAGTATAGTGCATTTCCTTTCTAGGTTGATACATTCGGTCAGAGACTGCTGAGAAATAAATGATAGCCTGTAAGTGTTACTGTAACTTATCTCGGACTTAAAGCAATGACAAACCTTACATATCCTAGGTATATATATAATATATTATTCAAGATACAAAAGTTATTAAAACATATAACCTACTGTTTGTATTATACTTGAAAGTTTGCTAACAGGGGAGGTTTACTTAAAAGACCCAACAAAATATAAACAAAGTTCTAGAAATTTCCATTATTAAGGAAAAAGCAATGTTACAGACAAGTTTCTTAAGACTCTTAATGCGCACTCTTACTAGCGAAATTTATCCACAAAATTAAACATACTAAGACAATTTATGTCATGCTTTCCAGTGGTTTACTGCGGAATAATGATTTTTATTCGATAAGTTACAGTAAAATTATCCAAGCAATAATGACATCATACAAATGACGTCATGAAAAATATAAAGACATTCCACTAGGATATTTGATGGAATTAATGAGTAAAAAGTCAAAAAGACCAAAACGAAGCATGAAATAAATAATTCAGTGTAAGGACGAATTATTTCACCTTGTGACCATCTGACTTAAATTTTCAAAAATATGTTGTCTGCTTTTCACTGGATTACATTAAACTTTCGATTTTACACCGGAACACACAAATATCCTCTCAATTTCTATGATATTTATACTGTCTAAACACAAATGCAAACTAATTACACAAAGGATGTGAATATCCCCATAACAAAGACAAATCTGTAAATATTGCATTTTTATTATTGACCTAGTCTGGTTTCTTTTGTCAGCAGTAATCCTAGTGCATCACAAACAGTATCATATATATTGATTACTTAGCAACCAGCAAAATGTGAGAAAGACTGTAGACACTGAGAACGCTATTGTCTCAATTTTCAGTCAAAACTGCACAATTCAATGAGTAACATAATTAAAATCTCCAGAAAATAAAAGCTGTGATATTTCATCAAAGAACTTGACAAGTTTCAAATTTTACAAGATTCGAAGATGCACATAACTATGATAAAGTACAAACCTTGTGTGTCAGAATCACTGCTTCCACTTGATTTGAACCGAGCATTCTGTAAGGTGGATATGGATATTTTACCAGATAGTGGAGTCAAAGCCTCTTCATCAGACGTACACGACTCAATGAAAGGCACTGTTGTTGTGTTTCCTGAGGGAAGATGATCTAAGCTGCCCTCTTTCTTCTCTGAGTTTTCATTGTTTGGAGTTGACTCAATTTCCATATGAATAGTTTCACTATATACAGTGTTTGTGGGGGTGATGATACATGATGCACTATGGGAGGATTCGGTCCCTGATGTTTTGTCATGAGAGGTTACAGAAAGGTTGAGATTAAGTTTTCTTTTTGCCCCCAATTGAGATCGATTAGAATTGAAGTCCCGAGATACAGGGCGCTGGATACACTGAGCTTTGCGGATTCGATGTCGTGGGAATGTAGGTGAAAGTGATTGTGATGTCTGGCGGCATTTGTTTGATGGAATATCCGAGTCACTGTATGCTGTGTTCAGCATATCTATAGGATTTTCAGAATCTGACAATGTCTTCTGTTCTGACACATTTGGCAGCTCTACCACACTCCATGGACGTTCTTTTCTGCTGCCTTTCAATCTTGATTTCAGTGAACTTGTGTCACAAAGTTTTGGTAGTTTAGTATAATCCCTTGTATTGTATTTGGTTTCATCAGAGGTGTATTCACTACTTGCAATAACACTATCAATGGCTTCAGTACCGTCATCTTGTTGTCCATCTGATTCTCCGCTTTCTTCATCACTAGCATCACATGAACTCTCAATAGTGCCTATTCCTTTATCAACCATCACTCTAGCTACTCCAGACGATGATGAAGATGACAATGATTCTTGTTGAGATTCAGCAGCAACTTCTCCCACACCAGCAACACTGCGCTGTGGAGAGAACTTTGTCTTGTTGAATGAGTTTCCCTGTTGAACCATGATGTCAGCTTGATCAATCAAGTATCGGATGTCTTCCATCTCCGGCTCTTCCTGTTTAAGTACATGCTGAATCTGAGCGTTGATGTCAGAATCATCGCAAGTGTGTTCTGGATTTGTTGAAACCCATCCTTCAGTTTTGTCTGTTGTGGATTCTGTGTCCACAGCGACGGTAGCGTAGTAGTCACCACATTTCGTGGAAGTCTTCCTTACTCTACCACTGATCCCGGAGAATGTAATCCCTTGATAACGACATTCTAACTCATCGGACTGGCTTTCACTACCATACCCAATATCTCGACTGTCATGTTTCTTAATCTTGATCTGACGTTGATATTCTCTCTCTGAATCACTACCAGTTGATACTGACAAGTCTTGGTAATTCTCAGACATATCTGATGTAGTCTTCTGGTCTGATTCACTTGCTACCGCACTGTCCTTCCCGCTATACCTGTCAAAGGTTGGCGACAGAGACGTGCTGCTGTCTGACTTGATTGGTGACTGTATAAAATCACCACGGTAACCTAAACCCGGAAAGCTATCCTCGCCACCACTTGTTACATCATGAGAGTCGTAATCATCGCAATCGTCATCAGTGTAATCTCTCAAATTTTCGAAGGTGTCAAGGTAAGGTCCTGTGTTGAATATACCCTGAAAATACATTAATGAAATACGGTCAAAAACAATGTTTGTTGTCTTACCCCAAGGAAATACTCAGCTACCAATAGAGGGGTAAATGAGAAATAACTAATTTTTCCCTAGTTAATATCTTATTAAGACTAAGGCTAACAGAAAACCCCTATCTTATACATGTAGTACATTTCATCATTGTAACACCATACATCCAATGCATGAACATATAAATAAAGCCATGTTTCTGCACATGCATGGACACAAAACACAGGTGAAAAAAGCATAAATGGAAATGTTTTGTTCATCAAAAATACAAATGAATCTTTTAATAGTATGAAATGCTCGATATTAATTACTAAAAAAAATTACACCTAATTCCTTGTTTAACACATCCAGAAAATCATTGATGACAAAAAACAAGTTCCGGTTATTGACTCTAAAGACAATTAAAGCAATGAATATTAACACTCAAAAGTTGGATTTTAACCTTCATTCAACTGACAATAAAACAAAGATGTAATTCTCTTTGTTTTTTTTTAAATTTTATTGAATTAATACAAGTAAAATGTCATCCTATCTCAGATGTTGACATTTTTGCACTACGTTTGGTATTCATACACAAATGGAACAAGTTTTTGCAACAAAAACTGCAGATTTTTCTATAAGAAAAACGTGGCATTTTTGGTGAATAAAAAAGTTCCATTTTTGCCTTCATATGAATATAATTAGTCATTAATGGGACAAACTATCAAACAATTAAACTGATGTTGTGTACATTAATGTGACTACTATTTAGTAAAAGAATTAGCAAAAAAGTGAAACACTTTGTAAGTCAAAGTTGAGAGCACAGTTTTTACATGTCCGCAACCTTAATGTAGAAAGATTCAATTATTAAAACACAATAACATTCATCCATTTTCCAAGATTGTAAGAAAACAGTAACTTATATACACACATTTCATTAACAGAGCACTAATTTTACTGACTTAACAAAAAACATTGTCATTGGGTGTGTCCTTAATGTAAAGATAATTGACTAATGTAACAATGTACAGTATAATGCAGTAATCAGACTGTGTTACGTTCATTTCATTTGATACTTGAGTTAGAATAAATTAAAACTGTGCTAAATGTTTACGTGTACAAATTATTGTGACATATACTGATAACAGTGAGCCTAAGTCAGGTATAAATCATTATCAGTTTTTATGTTGTTCATGGCCAAGAGCGAATTGGAGACATTTCTTGTGATTTTAGGAGATAGCTCACACTCACGTACAGAAGATATTTAGCATACCAAAACAAGGACAATTCTGAAGTCTGACCAATTACCGGTACAGCACATCAAGATTTTTAATTTAAATATGCCTTTTCTCTAGCCTAGATCTGCCAGGGGAAGTTCTGATTTGTGAATTTGGCCTTCCTTGCTCTGCAGTATTTCACTTAAATTAATTCAAATCATTACTGTTTAATTACTTAACTTAATAAATGCCAAATAAATTTTCATCACACCAAAATAAACAAACTATTATCAAGTTGTCAAATCAATTACTAAGTGATTAAGTCCAATAAACGCTTCAGTAAACCAATCAATGTACTGTTAGTACCTCATGGTTAAATCAATATCAGAATATGATTAGAGACATTAAAGTTTGCCATTAACACTTCAAAGAGATACTTTGGCATCAGTAAAAGAACAAAGACAGATGGAGAGATTAATTGGTTATACAATTGCCTGACAGATATGGTGTGATGGTGTTACAGGCGACATATCACCGTCTGACAAGAGGGGAACCGATGTACTTTATCACCTGAAGGCCTGGTTCCCTCGGATTTTGATTCATGTCACATTATCACTGTCACAGATCTATGAGCTTTGTTTGAAGATTGCCTTCAAGCCAGTGATCACACATAAAATATTGATACAGAGGAAGTTGCTGGAGACAGTATTCCTGGAAATGTTTCATGGTCTAGCACTATAAGATCCAACCTGTCTGAAAACAACAGATGTCAATCTCAACATACGTGAAACAAGCCAGGAATCACACGGACTGGTGAGCCAAGTCAGAAATCACACGGACTGGTGAGCCAAGTCAGGAATCACACGGACTGGTGACCTAAGTCAGGAATCACACGGACTGGTGACCTAAGTCAGGAATCACACGGACTGGTGAGCCAAGTCAGGAATCACACGGACTGGTGAGCCAAGTCAGGAATCACACGGACTGGTGACCTAAGTCAGGAATCACACGGACTGGTGACCTTAGCCAGGAATCACACAGACTGGTGACCTAAGTCAGGAATCACATGGACTGGTGACCTAAGTCAGGAATCACACGAAGTGGTGACCTAAGTCAGGAATCACACGGACTGGTGACCTAAGTCAGGAATCACACGAAGTGGTGACCTAAGTCAGGAATCACACGGACTGGTGACCTAAGTCAGGAATCACACGAAGTGGTGACCTAAGTCAGGAATCACACGAAGTGGTGACCTAAGTCAGGAATCACACGGACTGGTGACCTAAGTCAGGAATCACACGGACTGGTGACCTAAGTCAGGAATCACATGGACAGGTGACTTAAGTCAGGAATCACAAAAAGTGGTGACCTAAGTCATGAATCACACGGACTGGTGACCTAAGTCAGGAATCACACGGACCTGTGAGCCATGTCAAGAATCACATGGCATGGTGAGCTAAATCAGGAATCTCATAGGTACTGAGTTCAAAGCCCCCCTCTGCAACGTTGAACCTCTAATTATACAATTCCTTAATCAGATGCAAGTACTGGAAGTAGAAATCTGGAGTAATTATTAGTTGTAACAGTTGATGCGAAAAAAGCACTGACAAGAAAGACATTGTACATATACCCAGTGTATATAGCCAAATACCAGATGTGGTGTTGGTCATAACTCTTAACAGACATACCATCTCAAAGTTTGTTTTTGTAAAAAATACCTGTGCTCTTTAATGTTAACTTGATGTTGAATTTAAATGTGTGAATCGTATGGTTCAAAGGAAGAGACAGTAGAAAGAATTGACTGAACAATACAGTGGAATTATAACCAGAAGCAAGATGCAGGTAATTGCAGCTGTTTGGGATTATAATGACACTCTGTGGTTGCCACGACGACTTCCAGTTACCTCCACACCAGTGTTGTCAAGTTTTACATAAACTGAAAACCCAGCTGACTCCTTAAACTGAGCAACAAAAATGAAATTTCCAGTTATTTTCTAGAAATGTTTTGTTATTTATAAAAAATATGATAGCCAAATTGTTTACACAATCTAACAATTGTCCAACAATGATCCATTCAGTTACAGATATGGGACATTATATTGAATACAATATGCATGTTTCCCAGACAATGTCATCAGAACTGAATGCATAACAAATATTACAAACTACTTCCAATCAATATAAAACAATGAGAGATTAAGTTGTCATAAAGTTTAAATGTCTGAGACATTTTGTAATATGAAAATATCAGAATATTGATATTCTAGCTGCGCAATTCCTTTATTGCTAAAAAAAATGTTATATTTTTCTTGAGCCAAGAATGTTTGAACTTGTGTGGTTAAAAAGCTTTTATGTGGATGCAGAAAATTTTGCAGAAATCTGAATTACATCAGACTTTGGGATCCTTTAAAACTGTTCTTATTATTGAGGTGGTCTTAATATTAAGACTGAATAAAGAGTTTTACTGTATATTATTGCTTTTAATTTGAGTGTACAATGAATAAATTAACAATTCTCAGCAAAACCAGCAATGTATTATACGCTATACAGGATTCTCACTAGGATTTCAAAGCAGGCGTCCAAAACCATGCTTTTGGAAAAATTGCAGTTTTTCAACACAATTGCAAAGAAATGTTGCCAGAACATGGAGTCCTGGCGAAAAACAGGAATCTAGGAGTCTAGTGAGAATCCTGGCTATACCACAAATTTTGATTTCACTGTTTTCAACAGTCATTCAACTTAGCAATTAATGAAACTTTCTAGGCCTTAGGCGTACAAAATTACACATGAATATTTATAGAAAACATTGGTGAATAATAATCTCACAGACAGAAAGATTTAACATCGGTATATTCAAACACGTCACTGAGACACTAGAAAATAAAATGTACAACTTTAAATAATCGACCAGCATCAGAAGTATCAGCTTGAGTAACAGAATGTTCATGTTAAAAGTATGCTCACGTTTATAGCATCAGAAAAAACATTCAGGGAGACTGAAACACAGTGCATTATACAATACAATAAACTTTACATAAAATCTCTGGAATAGCAACAAAATGACAGCATCCTTCTATCACCTAATATTGCTTTAGTCTTCCTGGTACCAAGTAAGGCTTCCAGGAAAATACAACATCGTGGGCTTAATTTCAATTAATATAGTTTTGATTACACACATTTGGCTGAATTTCCATCTAAGTAACGCAGAAATTTCAATTTCAAAAACGAGTTCCCTGGAGCTTAACATTGTCAGCAAAACGATATTCCATTAATCCATGTAATACAGACAGCACTCTACCTTAGGTAAATATACACAGCAGTTTCAGCTTTACACAATGCCTTTATTTTAATTGAACATTATTATTTATGCAAATATTATACTTGTATTTAATGTTTTTATATAAATAACCATCATATTTTACATGGTATAAACGCTTGAACTGTCTGAAGAAAAATTATCACCAATTTCATATTTACTTAATACATGTAACTATGAGTGAGCTAGCAAATAAACATGTCTAAATTGCCAGATTTTCATGATGCGATTCATTCAGTACAGTTATAATGTTAACAACTTTGCATAAATTATAAACTTCACGGAAGTGAGAAAAAATCACTAATAAATAGAAATCTAAATGATTGATGTAGATATTTTTTTAAATTTATTTCTGAATTCTAAACAGATGTTTATGCGTAAGTAGAATCATACCTGTGAAGATATCCCAACATTTCCTCCATATTTGATCACTCTAATGCATCATAATTACTCTTAAATCTTGATCACTCTCGTGTTATGAATTGATTTTGCCTCCAACTAATTTATCCCCGATATTTGGTCATATTTCACGCGATATGTGACAGTTGTGTATTGGAGGTCACATGACAGTTGCGTATTCAAGGACAGGTGACAAGTAGGAAAGAAATAAATGCTTGAGTAGACAGAGACCCCAACATTGAGTCACATGATGAGATGTCTACAGGCTTGTCAAGTTCAATGAACAAGACATAACTGATTATTGACACATGTATACATTTCAATTACATGTAATTAATGCAATATACACACACAATGTAATGTAGACAGCCTTACCAAACATTATATAACATCAAACAAGTATTGTGATGTGTAATGTCACAGTGTTTATTGAAAGGATTTTTGAGAATTGAAAATAATGTCTGCCTTACGTTTTTATATTTTACCAGACAAATATAAATTTCATCTATATGTTTTAATTTCACTATAATTCCCCAATGATGTGTTTTTTTTACAAATTTTACATGATTACAAATAGATTTTAGATAAGTCAATACCAAACTTAATGTATACAAGATTTCTTTTAAATAAGAATGTATCAATATAAACTAAACATTTATTTCTATATTTGTATTACTTTGTCAGTAATCATGCGGCAATGCTGAGCTATGTTGCTTTACCAGCTATCCTGTTTCACCATGTGTACTGGTAAAAGCAAACATGTGCCAACTACTGTTTCATCTATAGACATTCAATGGACACATCCCACTGTTAGTGCCAGAATCACAATATCGTAAGGAAACTATCATCCTATAGAGCATAAAAACAGCTTTTATCATTATAAATGTTTGCTGGACAAAGTCATTTTTTTCAAAAGACAATGTGAATATATAACAGCAGCCTATTTTCCTGTTTATATAGATGGTAATGGATGGTATATAATGGACTAATGGATACTGGTAGGAAAAACAGCAATGAATGAATTGAATGGTTGATGAAGGTACATGGTGAGCTATAGATAGTTGCCACATCTACAATATTTACCTCCCTTGTTCTTAACTGTCGGCCATTTTGATAGGCAAAACTGATAAGTCTTCATAGGAGTCATTTCCAAATATGTGAAAATACCAAGATAATTTGCATGTGACAACCACTTTTTCTTCAACTTACTGAGCCAAATGCCCACACGAGCATAATAAATAATTTATTTTTTATATATCAGATTAGTTTATCAGATTTACATTATATTCCCCATAAACTTTAAGGAAATTTGCTTATCAAAATGGCTGACAATTCAGAACAAGGGAGGTAAATATTGAAGTTGTGGGAACTATCTATAGCTCACCATGTACCTTCATCAACCATTCAATTCATTTTTGTTACCGTAAACCTAGAAATGTTCGGGAATATAAATTTTTGCATTTTCATATTGTCTACATTTAGGCTGCTATTAAAATTTGCAGAATTTCATGCATCAAAAAGGTCTATTTTTCTGCTATGATTTATTTTCACAGGAAGATTATACTATTAGCGAAAACTGCTTTCTACATTTACAGTATATGAAACCGATAATGCATTTTTATATATCTCGTACATTTTTTTCAAGATTGCATGTTACTTAATACAAAATAATAGGCCAAGCGGGGCAATTACATGAAAAACAAAATATCAAATCACTGTATTTTGTTTAAATCCATCATAAAATTATGTTTGTTGTCAATAATTTTCACTTCCAGCATTTAATAATGTTTTATTGTATTGTATGAACATAAATTTGGACAATATTTTGTTGTAAAAATGTCAATGGTTAATTAGTTTGACATTATATGGCAGACGTGTCACATACAGGATACATGTACCATCTACATGTACAACATTGAGAATGGAAGTTGAACACATTCCTGTCAGTACAAGGTAATATATATGTCACCCCACCCTACAGGCTGGCAGATTACTGAGAGATAAACATCCTCAGGGTAGGAAATCAATACCACTTGTATAGTCTCCAAATATGAAGTACTAAATATTGAATAACATAACAAACTATATATACACATTGTACACATACTATCAAATATTGTCTGTGCCCATTCAAATTTTGCTAAATTGCGACATCTCTATTCTTACTACAAAACAAATGACCAACCTAACTGTTGAACATTTAATACTGTGAAAAGTTCAATGCTTCTAAGTGCTGTCAATGTACTTACTCAATAAACAACACTTTTAAATGTTAAAACCAAAAATTACTGCATTAAAAGCAAATATGGCTATATTTTCTGGGGTATATATCGCATTAAATGTCATACAAGCCAGTATGCAAAAAGAAATAATTACTCATACTATTAAAACTAAATGAAAAACATCATATTTTATGATAAAAATCAAAACTTACTGACCTAAACAATGGACAAATATGGCAACAATCACCAAACAACAGTAGTTGTAATAAAATAGTACCTGATTCCATCATCATAACTGCCACATCCCGATCTTACGTAATAGTTTCAATATTACAATGTATATAAAATACATCTGTTACGACTAATAAACTTCATCCATGATAATAACGGAACATCAATAACTGTACATTTACTCCCGACCTCTATTTCCAACACTAACCCCACCGACATTAGCTCCCTACATTAACCGACCAATGTGTAACTCTACATAAATACATTCTAGTGGGATTTACTTTCTTAATAAAATGAGACAGATGTTACATGAATGAACAATAAAAACACATTATACACGGGGAATAGAAACAAGAAACTAATTCAAACTAATCACCAATCAATACACACACTCGCAGCAAAAGGTTTCCTAAGTCTAAAGATTGTAGTGTATGTTTCATGATTTCCAATCCAAGGAATAAATCAAGTCGTTATTGTAAGTCACATATTGAGGTTTTCATCCCAAATTATTGTAACTTCTATTTGGCAATTAAGAAACAGTTTATATGTTTATATACATCACATCAGTTCTAAATAAAATGTGTTTGGCATAACCTTATACCCAGCAATGTTAGACTGATAGGTATTAAAGAGAGGTAATTAATTTTAGTAATTACTTTTCATGGTCATTCAGGTTTCAAAAACAAATAAAAGGTCCCCCCCCCACACAAACATATCCTCACTCAGACATATCAATTTTCTTGTGAGTAGTCAGGGGTCGATTTCAGGAGAACCGGAAATAAGGGTCATGCCAAAAATACAATTTTCTAGTAGGATCCTATTTTATACTAAAACCCGCGATATGTAAGGAATTCTCCTTCCACTACAGAATGTTAAACTATTGTCGAGTTCTGAATAAAAATTGTTTAATCACGAATGTGAGAGTAAATTAAAACTACATTTGTATCAATTTCCTTTCAAAAATGTTCATAAAACAAGTCCAAAGCCGATTAAATTTAATTATATTTCTTTAAATTAGAAAATGACAAAAATGAACACCACGAATTTGGCTGAAATATATTGGTTGGTTTGAATTTATTTCTAGGACAATAAACTATGTGACAATTTGCAGGCACAACAAGAAGAGACACAGTCACTTTGACATAAATCTGTCTTTAACGAACAATACTCAATGCCATATTCACACCACACATAAAGTTAATGTTGTATATGACCCATTTAATGAATGGGAACAAAAAAACACATGAATGTACAAGAAAAAAAGATCCCCCAATATCTCAACAATAATATCCTTAATTGCCCATCATTTTCAGGATAACTGTATCTCGAGGGGAAACGCCGTGGGGAAAAACCACTAGAATGAAGCTGCAATGAGTAGAGAGGATTCCAGGGAATAAATGAGGCAATAGGAACATCGTATAGCCTGATACATGGTAATAGAAAGTGTTGAGTGAATGGCAAATTGCTGAGCACAGCTATATAATTGGAGTTATAACAGATAGTTTATTGATTTCGTACATGAAACTGACCAAAATATTAACAATAACAACAGTGCACATTGACCATTATGACGTTTTATTGTACAGCTAGCGTGATTCCTGGAAGAGACATGATTTCTGGGAGAAACACATTAACAATTCACAATACATGAAGACTGAAATATTGTGGACTTATTTCTGTGATTACAGACTGAATAACAATACAAAACATTGAGTGGTCTGAGACTGAATTAATGGCATTGAACTAAAAATTACATATCTTTATCTGATTCTGATAAATGGGTGTAACATAGGATTTTACTAACATATACATATATACTGTTTAACAACTTTTTGAAGGACTTATACACTGTATAAAACATAGACCTGAGTAACACTCATTTAACAACTTGATGAACCACAAATAAAATTATATATATTTCAATTATACTCAAATATTTATGTATAATTATCGCATTCCTTTTCATTTAACTGTATACAGGATTACATGACTTTATTTCACTGCTAGGTGATGTGTCACAGTGGTTGCATTCAAAACCAGCGTCATTGTTATACACATATCTCACATCTCATTATAGTCTGAATATATCCACAGTATTCAAAATTAGACACTGATGTAAATAATTCATAGAACAGTCTCGGTTCTTGAGAACAAACACCAGCAAGTAAACAAACACATTGATCACCATGGGAACCAATAATATGTACACAGTCATTATAAGTTCTGTAACAACCAAGCGGGAATGTTTTCCTTTAAAAGAATTAATCTTACTTCATACATTTCACACATTTCCCTGCTGTAAGTCACTGTGAGATATCAATGTTGTGAACAGTTTATAGGAAATGTCAATCAGAGATATTTTGCAATACTGGTATATTTGATGTAAACAAAGCCAATTTTGAACTTTTCGGAATCAGTTTTTCTTTATTCATGGATTCAGGCATGTAACTTATGTGAGGTTATTTCAGAGATAGATTTAGGTTATTCTAATCCATCCAACAGGAATAAAAATCAAGAATAAAAATGTGTCCATTAAATACTCCCCTGCACATTTCCAGACAGACCTTGCACTGAATATTTTATAACACTATATTTTGGTCTACTATTCCCATAAAGCAATCAGACAAATCAGTTTTTATTCCAATATTGATTCCAAATAGAAGCCAGTTCAATTAGTACAACTACAACATATAATTTTAATTCAATGTTTATTTCTACACAACAGGATATGATAAAGGCATACAATGCAGCTTTTCATCCCCCTGACATTTAACTTCTCTCATGAATCCTTTAATTTGATTCCAGTCACATATGCAATCCAAATGCTGATGACTGAATAGAGGAATACCTCAATGGTCTTCCAGGCAAGTTATAGGTGAATTTTGATTACAAGTACAGTCAGACCTCGTTCATTCAAATTCATCAGGTCAGAAATTCTATTTCCAATATTACATGGTTTCGAATAGCCCATTGCAATTCGACTTGCATAATAATTAGATGCATCAGACCCTGACATTTATTTCGGATGATACCTAGTATTCAGATAAAAGATTGTCGAATAAGTGAGGTCCGAGTACGTATAGTTGATTGGACACTCACGTGTAAGCTATAATGCAGGTTTCATGCAGTCTTTTGTAACACAGTGTTGACAAAGAGGTGGAGTTGCACTACTTTTGTGAGAAAACTTTGATATGTTCAATGTAAAAACTATTATACATATATTTTAAAGCCAAATTTTGAATCCATATATTTAAATATGATGTAAAACGTTCACCCACCTTTTGCCTGCTAATGGCATCCTCAAGTCTACATTGCCATTCTAGTGATTGCAACCAGATGCCATGCCAACGTCGTTCCAAGCTGTGAGCAGCTGTCTCCAAGGTTTCGTCAACAAGGTCATTGTCATGGAGATGGTCACTAAGTTTGAGAACAGCGGATATTACTCGGGAGTGTGATTCAATGTCACGTTGTTGAATCTGAAAATAAACGAAGCAATATAATATAAATACCAATATGAACAAATCCATCACACAAGTTGATATACATAACTATGACTTAAATATCCATTAAACAAATATATGTGAAAGGTATACACATTTCTGGCATGTACAAGGATGAGTATATTTACCTGTCAATAATTCATATATGACGATTAATTAAACTTTATATCAAAGACCATTCAATAGGTCAGACCTTTACATGAGAAACTATTAGTTGCTAGAATTTTTTTAAATCAACACATAACATGGAAATGATTCAACAGTCCACTTACATCCAGAAACTGTTGCGCACTACGTCCACTTTCAGCATTAAATATAAGTACCAATACACATACATTGTATATATAAACCTCAGTAAGATACTCAATGGACAAACATAAATCACACTGACCATAGGTTTACCATAAACAGCCAACAATTAATGACAAAACAAAGGTTAGATATGCAATACAAATGTTACATATAAATCAGTCTGTGTTGCTATTAGACCATAATCATGAAGAGAATGTCAAAACATGTCATGATACCCAAACTATTCAATTATCTAAAATCCCAGCAATTGAAATAATAGGTACATGTAACTGTCATTCATAGTACATGTACATGTATACAGAACATACAAACATCAACCATTGATAATACAATTATATCATTATTATCATAAATCTTTTCGCCACATCATAAATTCTTAACACAACACTTACATTCTACCACTCTACAAGTTTTTTGCTCAGTTCATGTGCAAGAGAAGTCTCTAGTGTATAATGAAACAAAGTCCACAGTCTGAGAACTTTAATTTTGAAACATGTTTTTTCCCAATACTTCCCACACATGTACAAGGGAATCTTTAAGTCATAATCAGTGTAGGATAAGCAGATATCTTCACTTAATTAGTCCCTGATATCAAACCACCCCAGCACATACAGCTTACTTACATAGAAAAACATATGTATACATTTTGTACAGTGAACAAAGATCAATCCTCTTCAGTAATACTTAGGATGTAACGTATCAGTAAACTGTTTAATCTGATAAGCAAGAAATTTGATGCATCATTGAGCTTTCCAAATTACTTAATAGAACAAGATAGCCTATAAACATGTATCCAAGGTAAACAAAGAAGCTGTATGACTGAATACCAGCAACATCCACGATGTATCTCTCAGTGAACACCAACAACAATCACCAGCAACTGTCAGTGAATACCAGCAACAATCACCAGTATCCCTCAGTGAACACCAGCAACAATCACCAGTATCCCTCAGTGAACACCAGCAACAATCACCAGTATCTCTCAGTGAACACCAGCAACAATCACCAGTATCCCTCAGTGAACACCAGCAACAATCACCAGTATCTCTCAGTGAACACCAGCAACAATCACCAGTATCCCTCAGTGAACACCATCAACAATCACCAGTATCCCTCAGTGAACACCAGCAACAATCACCAGTATCTCCCAGTGAACACCAGCAACAATCACCAGTATCTCTCAGTGAACACCAGCAACAATCACCAGTATCTCTCAGTGAACACCAGCAACAATCACCAGTATCTCTCAGTGAACACCAGCAACAATCACCAGTATCTCTCAGTGAACACCAGCAACAATCACCAGTATCTCTCAGTGAACACCAGCAACAATCACCACTATCTCTCAGTGAATACCAGCAACAATCACCAGTATCCCTCAGTGTGTCACCTACAGTATCTAACAACGATCAACAGGTAGGTGTGTCATCATGGTCACCAAATGAAGACAGATATCCTTTACAACAAGGGGAAATGCCAATATCCAAATTTATCTGAGAGAAAAATGGTGAGTTTATTCAAAGAAGTCTAGTATTGATCAGTGATGTTACAGCACCAAACAGTGGTATCATCAAATATGTGACACACATTTCATGTTGAGCTTTAAGATTTATCGTCATGGATTACATCAAGCACATCATTCTAACCCACATGCTACAACTGGTTGACAGGAATTGCCTGTCTAATGTCTAATATTATCTGAATAAACAACCTTGCAATGTCAATTCCTCTTCCTGCCTCGTTAGAGATTAACGCTGAAAAGTTCATTATCGCTGAAAACTTTCGCACCAAAAAGTAATTGACTTTTTCACCAAATTTCACAAGATCAACCACGCGAGCTTCAGCGAGTTTTGCGTTCCCGAAGCACAGAAAGCTAAGACAGTATCAAGTTAGTCGGTATCTCAATATTAGCATTCAGTATCGCAGCCAAGAGCAAGTATTTCAGTAGATTAATTAAAACCAATCCTACAGGCAATCCATACAGAATGACGCTCTGCTGCCAATAGTAGAAAAAAAACACCCACCATAACCAACCATTTTATTCCAAATAAAGCAACACACCATTTCAGATAATCACGCACATACAATCAGACATTCATCAGGTTATCAGAAATAATATTATTGATCCTAGTACTGAATGTCAAATAGATGACCACTTACATACCAATATAGAGCTACTTACAACGAAGATTTACTTATGATAATACGACACAATTCCTCTTCAGTAGCATTTATCATTTATCCGTACAAATCTTCTCCTAACAGACATTTCCCCTAATATTTCTAGAATCTGTAACATTATTATTTTTTCTCAGTAACTGTTGCCCTACAATATTGATTTGTGGTATTCTTAGCCATAAAATCTGACCCTAGTCTGTATATTTAACTAATTCACATATAAACTATATCCACCGAGTACATTACAGACCAGTCAGTCATAACCTGAACCTGGATATATCCCAATGAAAATGGTGTAGATACTTAGATTATAGATGCATACAATGTTGTTGCAGCATACATTGTGTATGGTCATCTGTAGACTTATGGTTATCAGACATACATCCATTGTCTTAAATCTTTAAAATGCCTGGTGCTCCATTAAGTTTTGTAGGTGGTAGGAATATTTTAAATATTCAGGTTCTAAATCAAATGTTAGCAAGAACTGAAAGAATAACCAATCACACGAGAGCTATGTGAAGTTACTATATGATGTAACCATACGTTACTGCACTTATATATGTACATAATCTGTTAAAGGTATATCAACCACCTACTGAGTCACAACAGTAATCCACATGATTTGGTCAATAAAGAAAACTTTGTAAATACCCTTGTTATAGAAGTCAATAACACAAATCCATAGCAGATTGAGCAGTTATCATTGTATGGCTCTGTGATGTTTTCAACAAGAGATTATAAGTCAAGGTATTTGCACCTATTGACACACAAAGAGTGAAAGCAGTAATGATGAAGCAAATTTGTCAACCATCATACGATTGGCTAATCTATCATACCAGCATCTCATACAGTATTGTTTCATGATGTGTTGATGATGTTGCTAATGGTATTAAGCATAATGACTGGCAAACAGATACAACAGATAATGTCATACAATGTAAGGTGTACTGAAAGTTCACAGCTTCTGTGCCCACTGTAAAACAATATTGTATGGTCAATGGAACCCAAAGAGACAAGGTAATTTTTATCAATTTAACCCAAAGTGACATGTTTTGATCAATGGAACACAAAGAAACTTAAAGTAACACAAACAATGAAGCATCATACAAGGAGTATAGACTTGACATCACAGGAGTCATGGCACCATGTGGAAAATTAATCAACACTTTGAATGAACTTAATCAGAAGGAGGTCCAATATCTAACAGGTGATGTCAATATTGTACATTACAAAGAACGGATATAGTGCAACTACTGTAACTAACTCAGGTTAAAAAACCATGAACAACAGCATATAGACGGTTGAAATAGAGGCTGCTGATTGGACGGATTGCAGTGAGCACAGTCTAATAATGATAACAAACCCAAAAGTTTGTACCAACTGTGACAAAATCACATCACAAAGCTTATTTGTATGACACTAAGCCTACAAATACTACTTAAGAAACAAACAGACACGTTACATAGCAGTGACTCTATGAGCAGGAGAGTGATTAGAACAAGTTATCAAGGTTTGGACTCCAGACCTTCCAGTTGAGTGGCTGAAACATCAACTACCCCTACCCTTAAAATTAGGGTATTAATTAGTGGTGTTGCAACAGTATAATACATACACGACCCCCAGGCTCACACGCAGAGTAACCAATGTTAAGGAGGATTGGACGTAATTGTTAATCTAGAAGTTCTCATTGTGCTCCACAAGCAATTTCTGACTTTAATTTAGAGACAAATTTATCACTATGACAAAAACTGGCAGGCAATTGGAACATTTGCCACTCATTCTCCTGGACGTAAAGCTTCCTGCTGTATAAAATTGTTAATCAATATAAAACAACTATCCTCCTGTGTCCAATATTCTAGCAAAATACGTCTTCATTTTGGTGACAAACAATAAAAATTATCAAAAAGTAAAAACTCTGAACAAGACATAAATCATGTTCTAAGCATGCTTTGAAAGTTACCAACCAAATTCAATTATAGTTTTGATTTGTATTGAGACCCATATGAAAGCTCATACAAAAAATACTCAAAATAATAAAAATCATAATCATTATCATCAGTTACTTTAGTACGTCAGTTCAATTTCTATGTCATTATACTTTTATGTCCAACACAAACCATTCTATAGATAATGCTTACATAGTAAAGTAACAGTGCACACTGTATTTTGTTAAAAAACACCAGGTCCCAATTTCACGAAGTAAATTCTCATCAGGATGCTTCAGTCTGTTCTTCGCTGATCATGGGTAAAAAAATGCAGTTCACAGACATACTTAACTCATAATTGTACTTAGTTTAAGAAAAATGACATGCTTATCCTTCAATCTATTTTTGTTACTTAATATTATCATCTTTAAAAGACATTTTCTGTGTATTTACTTTAATAAGATATACAAATATGACAAGCTGAATTCCCCAAGCACAAAACCTTACTTAAGGTATCATCATAAATGTTAAATATTGATGAGCCAGAAGCAGTTAATGTTTTTTTTTAATAGTTAAAAAAAATTGGACCAATTTAAATGAAGTATACATTTTAACAGTATAACTCATCATCAGCAAATAAAGCACTGATCTGATCATTTCCTCACAATTGTATAACTATAAGTCTTCATTTATGAGCCTTGCATGTTGTAAATAATATCATATCATTCAGTCACATGTCAGTATGCCAAGAGTACGAATCATACAATGAGAAAGTGATATCACTGAACTGCACTTAAAACAGACAATAATTATATAAACAAGCATATATAAGGACAAAGCATAATATAAGTACAATATAATTATATTACATTGCATAAACATCTAATTATAGTATACCACCTGCATTTTATTGCTGGTATTGATAGTATTTTACAATGACATCATCAGATAAACAACATTATGGACATGTCAGTCACAATACAATACCAATTAAGGTTAATACAAGCAATAGTAACACATCTGATAAATCCACTTGTCATTATTAATTCTTTTGAAGTTAGAGTACACAAAGAGACAAGGTAAACATTTATTGTTCCATTGGGACTAGACACTTAACTTCAAATAAAAAGGTGAAATATCACACAAACAATCCAATCTATGGTGACTTGATTAACTTCTTCAAGCTTGAAAATGTCCACAACAGAAATGTAAATCATGCCACATATCACATTAAACTTGTTCTATATAGCAAACAAATACACCAAATTGAAAGTTAATTAAATTAATTAACACAACAGATTGATACATAAGAGAGCAAGTAAGCCAAGGATCCGTGGTCCAGTGGTAAACTGCTGGACTTGTAATCCAGGGATCACTGGTTCGATTCTCTGCTCCATCACTGACCGTACTAACAACTGGTCTTTCAGGCGAGACTTTAAAAACCGAGGTCCCGTGTATGATGCTTTACATGGAGCACGTAAAAGAACCAGGGGTGCTTCTGGAACTGGGGCATTTATCATGCTCTTTCCTCCAAAAAAATAATATGCCTCACATTCTTCTGGAGGCGTCGCCCATATGGGAAACCGGTGGCGACGATAAATAAACGCAAATACAAACAAAAGGATCTCACCTGACATGAAACACGTAAACCATTCATGTAACAAGCTGATTATCAGTATACATGTAGTTATTTTTACTGATAGTTCTAAGCCTGTAAATTGCTGTGTGGTTATTATTTCTATTCATGTTCTTAGATATATATTAAGTTCTGCTTTCCCCATATGCGGTTCCCTTATTTGATATTATATTCATGTTCTTTTCTCCCCCCCCCCCCTTTGGGCCTACTATTACTGACCTCCTTGGCTTGTTCCATGATGTAATCCATCCAATAAACTGTCCCCCCCTTGTTGTACCCTAAATTCTCCGTAGTTGTTTTTGATGGTCAGCCAGACCTTCCTTGCACCCCATTACCATACATGTTTACCATTGCACCCCTCAGTCCCTTGATTTGTTGTGTCCATGGGATCTGTGTCGGGAGGCATTGTCTTATATATGTGGAGTTCCTTGTAACAACTTTATATATGTCCTGTGGTGCGAGTCAATTTGAATCAACTTTAGAAAAGTTGACCCAAAGATGCAAACATACCAAGTTCGGTGAATATCCACGAAGGAGTTCATGATAGGAAGGTGTTAGAAGAAATGTTAGCTGACAGACAGACAGACGATGGCTGCATGAACACTGGATGATCAGAAGAGCTCACCGTAAATTTTATAGGCATGTGAGCTAAAAATGAATTTTCAAAGAAGTGCACAAAATGTAAATGATTACCACACCCATTATTCACCAATGGTAGTGTTTACTACAATAGTCTGAAGGTTATGGTAAGGCAACAACAGGGCACTAATACTGATGTGACATGCAAGTAGTCATGTACGCACATATTGCGCATTCTGCAAACCCTGATAACACAGCAATTTATTTCCAGTGTTTAAACATTAATTTTTCATTTGTATTATTGATTTGTGGTTCATTGCACGAAGACATGTCCACAATTACGGTGAAATATTAACTATGAACTTAAAGCCACCCACGTTCTGTGTGTTGTTTTTCATCACAAATCAGCTAATCGAATATTTACCAACAACAGCCGTGAAATACAAACATATTGTTGAATAAAAATAAAAGTACATTATTACAGAACCCAAATACATCTACATTTTTATAATTACATGTAATTAACTCCCATCAAATAAACATTTAAACTGTCTACCTACTTAGAGTAAAATAATTTATTTTACATCAATTGTGGAACACATAATTACATCTAAATTAATCACATCCCAATTCATGCTTCCATGGAAACTGGCACATCAGTACTTAGTGCCTTATGCTCAGGCAATGTGTGTAGACCACTGATGAATCTAGCCCATACTGGCCATAGCTGGATTCGGTTCCTAGACCAGTGGATCAGGAGTCTGGATCTCTCCCCTTACCTATACAGCCTGCATACGAAGTCACTGTCAGGATAAGGTTTAATATAACAGCAAAAGTACTAGGCAAATCTTATGAATCCAAGTCCATGTAATACACATGTAACCCTTTCACTCAAAATATCTAAATGACCAAGGAACTGAAGTCCATGTAATACACATGTAACCCTTTCACTCAAAATATCTAAATGACCAAGGAACTGAAGTCCATGTAATACACATGTAACCCTTTCACTCAAAATATCTGAATGACCAAGGAACTGAAGTCCATGTAATACACATGTAACCCTTTCACTCAAAATATCTAAATGACCAAGGAACTGAAGTCCATGTAATACACATGTAACCCTTTCACTCAAAATATCTAAATGACCAAGGAACTGAAGTCCATGTAATACACATGTAACCCTTTCACTCAAAATATCTAAATGACCAAGGAAACTGAGTATCAATTTAAAAACTGGACCAGACACAGAATGGACCTTTTTAACCAAATCAGCAAGTCGTTAACTTAAATAAAGGTATTTTGATGTATTTAACAAGAGCGAGATAATGAGGACATCTAGTACGAGATTAATTACAGACACCAGAAACGCATGGCCGTAATTGTGATATTTATCATACCTTCACTGATATAAACTCCGATCAACAAAATTTACCAAACATGTCCAATAATTCACTAGCTCGTAAAATCACAATTACCTTAAAAGGTTTATAATAGAAAATTCCCTTCACAACTGTTCATCACCAAGTCACAAATGAAATTATTATATTCCAAGTCTCCACCCACTGAAGAAACGAACCATCAATACATTAGCCGGAGACTTTCATCCATCTGTTGTCAACACTGAGTACGAGTATTACATGGCTGGCCTTATAAACAGGCTAATACTGATACGGGTAAATTGATTGTTATATACATTTGAAATCTTACAATAGTCGCATTAGGAAAGCTAAGTCCATGAAGGAAAAGTACACATTGAACATGGTAACCATACAAATACTCAAAATTTTCTTCCAATATTGGGTTAACTTATAATAGGAAGGTTGTTTGAGAACTTAAAGAAATTCTTCAGAAATAAATCGACAATGATATGCAATTACGCAGCTTGACTTTCCATATATATACTTAAACTTTCACTGAATTTTTTTTAAACATCTTGTAACTCAAAGAACAATAAAACTGAAAAATAGACACATGTAAGCAATGAACAAATTGTATAGTTCTGCAAAATATTACTTAATGTGACAACATTTCTAAAATTTGTGTCACAAGCAATTTGTATTTGATCATTCCTTAAAGTGTAGACAGGGGCATAGGTAGCCTGAGCTGATAGAATGTGTACGCAAACAATCTAGGACATTCTAGAACATTCGTGATGCATATTTTCACAAGTAATATATAGTAAATTTTAAAGCGTTTTTATTCAGAAAATTTATATCCCAAGCTGCATACAAATGCTCAACTGTTGGTTATTGCAATTTTTTTTTCTATTTTTGATAACCTTTTTGTGTACAGGTAGCTATGCACCTGGTAAATGTCTACCTATGTAAATAAACTTCCTCTTGATCTAAAGAGAATAGGATAGACGCAAGTCATAGTGTGTTATAAGACTCAAGTTTACTGGCACTGATTGATCTTTGCCTCACACTTCCGATAAAATATCTTTGATTGTTGACAGGGCACCCTGATAACAATTCTACAATGTAAGTTGCTATTTATGTTAGCTGATGACAATTTGCAGATGTGCACCAATAATTTGTTGAGTGTCAGGTAAATATTATTGGACTAATTATACAATGGGTATATTGTATCAATATCATTCTGTATTCATACTTGTAAGTTATGAGTATTAAAATTGTACTTAAAAATGAATAGCGAAGATCAGATCAAAAGATCTCATTTTTTATGGTGAATCTATTAATATAATTTCTTTCAAGCCAAACAAAGGTCAAAATTAATAATTTATATAGAAATATAACAATGACTCATGCACAAAGTACAAAGACAAACAACAGACACAAGTATCATTCACTAATATTTCACCTGCAAAAACTTGTAAATTTATTTTTTATAATGCTTCAAGAAGGAAATTGTTTGTGTTTGACAAACACCAGAGAGCGAAAATAAACAAAAAATATTAAAGACTTAAAAAAAGTTCAAAATTTTAAAGAGATAAATAATATAATCGTTATACAATTAAACATTATGTAGACCAAATTATTTGAGCTTGATAGTACTGAGCTGATTTGAAACACCCTCGAGTCTGCTGTCTGGAATACCCATAACTGGAGTCAGCCATGTGGTCCTAAATTATGACCTTTGCTGGATTCAAACCCACAACCAGCGGGTTAAGCAGCCAACACCTTGATCATGACGCTATTATTTCTATTTATATTTTTGCATGCAGTGTGGCATTTTCAAATACCTGACAATTTATAAAATCTTACAAATTGTGCGTGATCTATTTTAATATTTTTCATACATCTTCAAAATCCACTTCTTTACCGAGATTATTTGTATAGACAGAATAGTTTCCCTGGCAATAATATATATTTTGTCACGATTGACAAGTGGTATCTGGTTTTGAAGATCTATCAATAATGACCCGTTTCCTTGGAGACACTTAACAAATAAGATAATCTGATCAAACCCTAGATGGTTCACATAGTCATCATGAATTGTTTATGAAGTAAACTACAACTTCAAAGGTGAAACTTTCAGCTGTTTCTACTACCACATATAGATATACATGTATGCTGAGGTGACGGGTAAAAGACAGTTCTGTACAGGTGCAGGTCAGGTCTTGCTTGTTCCAAAACTATGTATACATGTATACTTATTCACACAAACTAGTTCAAGATATCTGAATTTGTCCAGTCACTTGCAGTAATTTTGATCCGGTAACAGAGTGTCTGATATTTTTTGCTTTATCAGGTCACTTGGTCACATGGCTTTTATCTAACGGCACAAGACCATGTTCTAGCCAAACTTTTTTTAGTCAAGCATCGCAATTTTATCTTTTTTTCTGGAAATACTCAAACAATGGAGTTTTAAATTGAATACTTATCATACACTGACCGAAAATGAAAACTTTACACTTTATTTTTTGGAATATTTGTTTTGTTAGTATATAAGTTGTTGTAAGTGTTACACATGTTTATCACGATTTCATTGCGGATAACGATTATGCAATTGTTTTAAAAATCGCTGGTATATTCATGCATCAAACAGAAAAAACTTTTTCCTTACTTTGCACATGCGCAGCAACATTGGTTTCACTTACAGGTTTTACACTGACAAGTAATCATTTGCTGCTTAGCACAGATAAAAAATATTGAATTTGTTTTAAAAATCAATTGCATTTAGTGATGCCACGTCTTTCTGAAGATCAGAGAAACAAGGCTATTGGTATGCTCCGGGCGGGGGTCAATGGTAAATAACGTAGCGCGTCATTTTGGCTGCTCCAGACAGACTATTCATAATCTTGCGAACCGGTACATCACTACTGGATCTGTCAGAGATCGTGCAAGATCCGGGCGCTAACGTGCTACAACGTTACGTACTGATCGTGTTATCACGTTGACTCACCTACGTAATATTTTTTTACCAGCAACCATTACTGCTCGGCGTTATGGGGTTCATGCACAGACGATCATAAACCGTTTGAGACAGAACCGTGTTCCTATTCGTGCTCATCATCCATATACTGGACAGATTTTGACAGCTCGTCACCGAGCTGCCAGACTGTTATGGGCACGACGTCATTTACATTTCACGTGCAACCAGTGGCAATCGATACTTTTTAGCGATGAGTCACGGTTTACTGTCAGCCATGCAGATGGCAGAAAACGCATCTATCGACGTAGAAATGAAAGACTTGCAGATGGTTGTATTCAGGAGAGAGACAGATTTGGTGGTGGCAGCATTATGGTCTCGGGTGGGATAATGGGGAATCTGAAAACTGATCTGGTCATTATCCAAGGAAATCTCAATGCTCAAGGATATATCAATGTTTTAAACAATACAATGATACCATTCATGCTAAATAACGGACCTGGCACTTTCCAGCATGACAATGCAACGCCTCACAAGGCGCGTATAACTACACAATTCCTTGCTCAAAATAATGTTAACGTCTTGCCTTGGCCTGCTGTAGCCCCAGCCTTGAACCCAATAGAACACATATGGGATGAATTGGGTCAGAGAGCCAGGTCCGTGCATCAAATTGATACCATAAATGACCTCTGAAATGCGGTCATACGTTATGTTAATTCAATGAGGCGATGTATTCTCCAATGCATTCGTAAAAATGGCGGTCACACAGATTACTGATGCTTCTTGTAAAATCACTGTCAGTACTTTCTTTTCTCCAAATGTTGTGTGATAATTTACATTTTTCTGGAATTTTATTTTCGACCCCTCTCCACTTAATTGTTCATAAAAAAATATGCATTGTCTGATTTTTTCCCAGTAAATTATATAAACACATTGATATTGCATTGAAGCTTCAAAGAAAAAGAAAAATTAACCCTGAATATACATTTATCAACAAAATATATACTTTTGAAATTGATGTAAAGTTTTCATTTTGGGTCAGTGTACTTTAAATCTTTTTTGCATAATGCATATAAGCCTTTGGCACAACAGATACATTCCTATGCCTACTTTCTCCATCCCTGATGCCAACCTATTACATTCTCTATGTATTCAGGCGAATTGAAAGACTCTCAAGAAATGGCTCAATGATGCTTGTAAAAGGAATGTAGTTGACAGATTATTCCATACCACAACTTACTAGACACTAAAAGAGTCTTGTGCTAAGGTTATAAAATAAACAAAATACATTGTGTACCTTGATTTTACTGAAAATGGATGAGTATGATTGCATACAAACTCTGTAAAACAACATAGATGGAAGTGTTTTGAGGCCCAACTAAGTCTTGCAAACAGCAACATACAATAAATGTAATATTACACTAGATCTCAGAGAGGGAAGGATTATTCTTAATACTCACTAAAGTATGGTAAAAATACAATTCACACACAGATTAACATCAGTGACAGGTAACTTTTAAGTACTTGTACACTGATTTCAAAATGGTCTATTCAATTAACAAACTACAAAATTGAAAGGTAAACAAAATACGTCTAGTATGAACCCAATTCGATAAGGCTTTCATTATCGATTGATGCATTATATTGGGTATAGGGTGGGAAGGTTGTTTAAAACATATTTTCAATTATGAACGGATGAATCAGTTGTATACAACGCCCCTATAATCAATATTTAGGTAAACACGATAATGAAAGGAATAGGAAATTTGAGTTATACACTGATGTAACTATCTGACATAACTAAGATCAAAGCATTAGATTGACAGAGTAAGTAAGCTTTAGTGACCGGAACAAACACATTCTGTCCACAGTAACTATGGTCTAACTGAAGTGAAACTAATCGAGAACTTTTTTTAGCAACATTTACTTTATTATTATCCATTATTTTCTAATGTCATTCACCGAAATTGAAAAGAAAACTAAAGTACTGAGATATTACAAGTCATGTCACAGCCACCTGGGTAAGTGAGCGTTAGAAAAGTAAATAATATACAGTGAAACTCTGGTGTAACTGTCAGCTAGATACAGAAGCTAAGATAAGATCTGTTAAGGTATTACATTATTACCATAGCAACAGGTTATTTTATATTGTGTCCATACAGTAACAATTTAAGTGTCACTCATACAACCCACAAATGTCACAAGGTAGAATTTGATTAACCGCATAAATAGAGAAATGATGATAAATGAGTTAAAATTAATGTAACAGAACATGAACAGAATACACATAAACATATTATTATATTTGTATAAAGAACTACAATCTAAGGTAGCATGAGTCACCGAGGCTTGTTCCGTGATGTATTCCTTCCATTAAACATTTCCCCCTTGTTGTGCCCCTATATTCTCCATGGTTGTTTTTTGTTGGTTGGCCAGACCATTCCCTGCCCCCCTATTCCCATACATGTTTGCCTTGCACCGCCTCAATCCTTAATGATCTGTAAGCTTTTATTTCCCTAGGGTCTTTGTGGTGAGGCATTGTCTTATGTTACATAATGTGGCTTTCCCTGTAACAACTTAATCTCTCTTGCAGCAATATGACCAAGGCAGCAATATGACCATTACACCTATTATATAGACTTAATATATCTTATGTTCACTCAAATTTTGAGAGAAATGGATATCAAAGCATGACATGTTCAACATATTATGACATATTTTAAACACTAATCATACAAATATATGTAAATTTAAATAATTCAGTATTGAGCAATGTTTGTGCTAAAAATGAATATTGCAGATGGGCAGAAAATGTGAAATTTTTACTCTGAGCTCAAAATATTGGTCCTATGAATGTATAACAAAATCAAAACAGACTATTTAGCGCTTTAACTCTTTATCACTTTTCATAAATACTAATTTATTCTGTTATTCAAATACCAAGTAAAATACGTTAGTAAACAATTTAGTGAAACAGAGCCTGCAAAGTAACAAGATACAAGATGACAACATTTCAATACCAACGTTTGTAAACAATTTAGTGAAACAGAGCCTGCAAAGTAACAAGATACAAGATGCCAACATTTCAATACCAAACTTTAACATATCAAATAACCAAACATAACCCGACATATACGTATTATTTCTATCTAGGTCACTGAACAAATACACTTCTATAACAACAAAATATTTAAAATTTATAATTCCCCCAAACTACATCAGTATTTAATACCTTGCATGATAAAGTATTTAAAGAACACATACAATGTGACCACATAATGCGTTGTTCACCATAGCATGTAAAGTTATTCATACAACCCCGACTCACTCTCACAAACTTGAAACTCTTGTCACCTATATATCATGATAAAAATCTCAATATTGGAGAATTATCAAATTTTGTGACAAATCTAATTTTTGTGGACACTTTCCAATATCTTAATTCATATATAACCACTTTACCATCATAAGAAGGATGACATTGTATAAAAGAACTGAAGCACAAACCGTGCAAAGACGTACTATGTCAAAACACATTATGAAATAAGTTTTCTTCCTAGTGTAAATTATGATTCTCAAAATTCTCATAAGGGTAATAATCTCACAAACTATTTGAGAACAAAATCAGGTTACCATGGGAGCTGCAAATTTCTTTTCATCTTTTTTTTAACAAATTCAGATGAACATCATCAAAAGGCTCCCATATTATGTTTGCCATTGGGAAACTCATATGCAAGCACTTTGATTTTGTCATCTAAAAACAAACTGAGTTTTTCCCCATCTTTTTCTGTGGCTGTCACTTGTGCATATTCCAAACTAGCAAAAAGGTTAAATTGTTCCCAATTCATTGTGATATTTCCCTAAAGTTATATCCAACAAAAATCAGTGCTAAAATTGCCACAGTAGAAGCATTTGAATTCAAAGCCGCTATCCAGAGCTAAAATTGTTTCCCAAGGGTGGTGTGTTTAATTTATCAGTTGATACTGTGTATGTTTGCATCATGTGTCTAGCTGATACCTCTCCGAATTGTTACTATTTTCACACAGAAATTTCCTATAATAGCACAGACAAGTTTCATTTCCCAAAACTGCCAGAAAAGACCTGATATACTTACAAAAATATCGAATCATAGATACTCTCCCAGTTCCCAGTGTCACATGCTGGCACGACACTATACCAAACAATTACGACATTAACATGAACCTGGTAACCTATCTCACATCCAAGGAAGACTTTAGTAATACCATCTCCACATGTAACAGTATAAAATTGAAAACTTGATCTTAAAACAAGAAATCTAATCTAATTGAAATGAAGGATAATGTTTGATTTAAAGCTGAAAAGAAACTTCAACAAATTGAAATCACTATACTACAGTATCTCTCGTGGCCTCTAGGGAAATATTTCATTTTAACACTCAAGCAGCTGAAGAAAAACAAATGCCTCAAACCATTGACAAGATTGTCACAAACTTTTCTGTCTGTCATTTGAAAACAAAATGGTGAAACAGTGCAACTGCAGATACCATGTATGAAAATATGCAGACACTGGAGGTATCATCGACAATAAAGAACAGGTACAATGACTATTTTTGATGGAAAACAAACTTGATAACTTGGAAGACCATTCAGCAGTCAGATAACAGTCAAGAATACATACGGGATTTGAATCAATACAATTCAATGTAAACTGTAGATACATTGATTATTTAAAGCAATGATTTATATACTTGTACATGATCTAAGTACAGTGCAAACAGAACAGACATGTAGCAATATTAGCAATATATATAGATATGATGAGAAAGTCCACTGACAATTATAGCCAAACATTGAACAATCTGAATACAGCACTGTTTACTGAGACTGCCCAACTGCCAGAAAAGTCCAATTAAAACATGACAGTTGGTTCAAATTTATTGGACTTTAATATTTTGACAAACCCGAAAACAACATTCTACTTTGTAAAAAAAAATCCTACACTGATCGGATACCTCAGCCTGCAATTTACTATTCCTGAATCATTTTGTGTTTCTGTACTTTAATATACTATAATAATAACAGCCATTGCATGGACAAGTTATATTTCTGTTTCTGTTCATTCACAAACTACAAAATTCAAGCCCTGAATAACAGGAGAATCTTTGTCCAGATAACAACATAAAGAACATAGCCAAGAGCTGTATCTAAGTTTTGCTTCCATACAGGAAATGATCCACTAACTATTGCTGTCTCTTTATTCCCAAATGAACATAATTTCCCATTTTGTTCACAGTATATAAAAGCTTAGAGAGTATCAGAGGTCATTTATAATTTTGATTCACATTATATGCATGATTTCATTTAATTTTCCTTGCCAAAATGCATTATATGACCTGACAGCAATTATTATAGTACTTGTGAATCAAGAGAAATGAACCCCTGTTTGCTGTTGTTTTTTTTCAGGTTAATTTTTAATTGTCTGTATAACTATACCTACCTATAATTGTTTGTGTTACATAATGTTGTTATCATGTATATATCATAGAGGCTCACAGGGAAGACTGGGCTTGCAATATTATTTTTAATGGTTCCCTTGATTATGAACCAAACATTAATGTAAAGTACAACCTTTCCTCAGCAACATCCTTCAGGAGACACATAATTAGGCTGTTGTTGAAAGACTGCTGCTCAAGAGAGGTTGAATAGATAGTATTCTTACTAGAGGAAAACAATTGATGTTGTTGAAGAAAGATTGTAGCTTAAAAGAAGTTGAATTGATAGTATATTCTTACAATAGGAAATTATAATTGATGTTATTGAAGAGAGGTTGTTGCTCAGGAGAGGGCCACTCTGGAGAGGTTGTACTGTATAATACATTGTGAAATATTTGACAAAATGTTATGGACTGCATCACAGATAGGAATCAGTCAGATCCATACTAACCATGTTATTAGGAACAGTAAATCACAAACATCTGTAATTTGTATGTAATTTGTCAAAAATGACCAAGTACAGTAACTAGCTGGAGGGTGATCATTAAGATGTATCATTGACATGTCACTATCTATACCTACATGTAACATACTTATTACAACATATTTCAACTGTGATTCGATCAGGAAGAGGACATGTGTTGTTTAATGTTCAATTATTCAAAACTGGTATATTCTAAGCATTTCAGAAAAACAAGAAATACATATATAATAGGTATATACAAATTCTCAGCCATCAATTTCATTTATGTACATGTCCATGCAACAGGCAATTTATCATGAAAACAACACTAACATTTTTGGACACACATCAAATTGGTAAAAAGAACATTGACCCATATCGTTTGGTTGGTAACACTTGTCCACCTAATGAACCTTGAGGCAACTTACTATAATATAAACAAACATGTAGCAGGAATGCAAATTTGTCACTTACAGAATATGTGATACATCCGAGTGTTACCAAAAAGCTTAAAATATCAAACAAACTTGGGTGAAAATTATTCCTAAATCAATACAATACATTATTTTGGCAGCCAAACACAATTTTCTATCTACACTCATCAATGTGGTCGGTTGATCTCTGAGGATCAAACCATAGCAAAGGTATCATTAGCAGATATATGTGGTAATACCAAGCTTTCCTCGGAGTGTAGCAATTGCCATGTTTCTTTCATCAATCATATAATATTCACACAACAATTTAAACCATTTTATCAAGCAATGCCTATACAACTCGCAACCACTGCAATACGATGTACATGTATATAAGACTGCAGCGACCACAATAATAAAGACAATTTTCTCTCCTTCAGATATTAAGTTACCCAGTTAGCAGTGAGGCAAAATTAACAAAGTCTTTCTTTACTGTCTCCAGACTCTATTTTGAGATAGGTTATTTGAAAAACAAGAAAACACTGCATTGAAGTAATTGTATAACTCTATTTCTCTTGATTAAGACTGAAAATTCCTGCAGTGTTTGGATAGCAGCATTTTTGGGGACAAGCAGGAATACAGCACAAAAATAGTTTTTTTAAATTTTGGCAAAAAAAACAATTCCAAAAACGAAAATGTAAGAGTTCAATATCTGACCAAGTTGTAATAAGTTCATCACAAACAAAAGTCATGTGTTATACTTCTGTTGATTGAGTAAACTACATTAATAACATTGACCTAAGGCAAATAAATACATCACAAAATATACATACAAGAGAGCCACTGTCAGGAAATGGCGATACATAGCGGACAGGATTATTTATGGATTTATTCTCAGTAAACGCCACAAATCACCTTCTCGCTATGTATTATCCTATCGGCGAGATGTAAGTGATTTTCTAGCCAAGACAAATATAGACACTATGAGATGAAAAACAGCATGACACAAAAATCTACGACAATCAATAAAGCGGTATAAGTGTTTTCTCAGTAAATATAAGTGGAGATAATCACTATATTATATACATAATAAAACCATCATTTATGGTGAAAATAGCTCATTAAGTGTGACAACGAGAAAATCACATTGTGACAAGGTACCTAATACA
This sequence comes from Mactromeris polynyma, assembly GCA_032209605.1. Classification (NCBI taxonomy): domain Eukaryota; kingdom Metazoa; phylum Mollusca; class Bivalvia; order Venerida; family Mactridae; genus Mactromeris; species Mactromeris polynyma. The sequence goes on along the minus strand of JASFXZ010000002.1, from coordinate 57,806,523 downwards.
TGGTATATATAACAACACAAATGGAATGGAATAAAACATTGTAGGAGCGAACCTGATTTGGGTTTTGGGGGGGGGAGTAACTTTTTGGTCATGTTTTGGCTTTGCTCAAGCCTTAATTATAAAACAACAATGACTGTTTTTTAGTCTTTGTTTTTAAATAATTGAACATAATACTATCTAAGAAGGATTTCATTAAATACGTAAATATTATCTTAGTAGAATATAATGCTACAATTAATCAGAATCGCTTATTTGAAAATTTATAATGCTAATTAAAGATCTCCCGAATATTTTCGTATTTATATTCAGACAAGGCTGGCGAGATTAAGGGGGATGGGGGGAGGTTGGCATGCCGGGATCTGCTAGTGCATTATAGTGCGAGATGTTGTTGGGTGAGAGCTTAACGCAAGTATCTTACTTCTCTATCTATACACAGATAGATCAGTTTTGCTTTCACCTATCAATATATGCGCTATGTCATAACTATGACAGTTAAGAAAGCAAGATATTTTAATATTTACATATTTAATCAAGATATTATTAAGTCATTAATTACAGAAACAGCTGAACAGAAATTTTTAGAGATTAGACGAATGCAGGAAGTGCGAAATAATTCACGTAGAAATTGTAATTCCACAAAAAACACAGTTAATTCAGCCAGCAGAGGAGAACGAGATAAGCTGATTATTTTGTTTTTAATATTTCTGTCTATTAAAGTTAATCATTCAAGGATCAGTGATATAGCAGTATCAACGGCTTATAGACTGAACAATTAGGTTTGCCAGAGTCTACATTTGGAATTGGTGCATATTCACATCCAGGATTTTGCTTACAGAGGTGGATACAATTTTGTCACAAATTCCGTCCCTTCAATCCCCCATATTTTCTGTTTCTTGAGATCCGTCCACACATACTAAAGTCTGCATTCCTTGGCAGACCGGGGGCCATGTTCACAAACATTTTAACACTGAAACTCAGACTGACAGACATAAAATTTGCAAAAGTTAAATTTACCAGCCTTTCATTTTAAAAACCATCTAAACGGATGAAATATTGTCAGAATAATTCTGATTACCCACTCTACACTTTAGCCTGGTTTCATTAAAATCTAATCTGTTTTAAGAACATAGGAGCAAAATGAACATAGAACATTTTAAAGCCTATACATCTGAGTTTTAGTCTTTAAACAATGAATAAGGCCACAGAAACATGCCTTGACTGTAGTTGTGTTTTCATACATACCCATATACATTTTTATTTGTATGAAACATTATAGGTAGACATAATTGTTTACCATGTAAATACATGTATGACTATGACTTTATACATATTTTTGTGTATTTATTTATGTAATGGATGAGAAACATATTGATCAGTGACACACTCTGTACACTATGACATCAGACCTTCACAAATAATATGCTTACATATATATCAGTATGTGGGGTACTCTCCTTCATTATGATCATCTATACAAGAAAAGTAGCCAGGTGATGATGCTTAAGTTACTGGCTAATTTTACCGGCTCCCGGCTCTTATTAACATCCCTGCACCAATATATGAATATCATCAATTCTCAAGCAACAACAACATACATGTATATATATATATATATGATTGAACAACTCTACCATTAATCAACAGCTGGTATAACAATTCTATTAATGTCGTCTGCAATGTGTCACCTACGCATATTTGCGTGTGTATGAAGTATTGAATATGCTATATGGTTTTGAGCATAAATTTATGAATATTAAATGATAAACAAAATATAAATAAGTTTCATAAGTAATCATTTGAAGCACGGAGAGGAATGTAAGATACAGTAAGATATTGCGTATAAATAATTCAATCTATATAAGGAAATCATCACATGCCTCAATGCTCACATTAATTTTTTACATACTTGCAAGTCATTTTAAGTCATTTAGATCATAAACAACCAGTTACTGCTTTCATATGCAAGGTCACACCCCATGATTTTGTCACATATGATTTTCACGAGTCTGACGTGGTGTCGACATATATGCTAAATTGTTTTATAGTAGAATCTTACTTGTAGACCATCTCCAAATTAAGACATACACATAAGACAGTATTTTCATAGACCAATATTTTTTTCCATATATTAACTCAATAAGAAGACCATCTTACAATGAAGACTGACTTTCTTCAAAACCATTGCAACTGGTTAGTCTAATTATTGAAATTTCCTTTTACAAGTAACTTATGTTAGAGTTTATGATACGCTTTTACGAAAAAGTATGAAGTCAGTAACTGTCTATATCAATATATTAATCAATTGTTTCAGCATGTGCAGTTGAAAGGTTTGGAGGTTTTGACTTCTGGCAACAAGAAAAAAAAGTAATTTGTTCTGTACCCCTGTGAAATGAACTGTTACAGTTCATGAATTATTCATGAAATATTCATGCATAGTTCATGTTCACAATTCATGAACAATTCATGAAACTCCTTGAAGTTAAAATGAGACTAATTCATGAAATGTTCATGATATTATTAGTTCATGAATTGGATATGATTCATGAACAGTACATGAACAGTCCATGAAGTACAATCAAGAATCTTTAATGCACATTTCATTGCCAAACATTCTTGAACTGTTCATGAACTATTCAACAACCCAGTATTTTATGTTCAGTTCATTACCAGTTCATGAACACAGAATTCATGAACAGTTCATGAACTTTTTCCTATACAACTTCATAGTCTCATTTTAACTTCATGTTCTGGACATGAATCATTCAAGGTGCTTATTACTTGAACAGTTCATGAACTATTCAGGGTAAGCCATCATTGGTTTAAGTATTGTATGTTTGTATACAATACCATGGTTGAAGTATTCTGTCCTTTCCCTTCTATATATATGGTAACTAAACACAATTAAAATAGATTTCTAAATTGTATAATGTTTGTTAAATTTAATTTCACAGCAGTTGCAAGTTACTATATTCTAGGCAGGCTATCACTATATATTTTTTTAATGGTGTTTTTATTGGAAAAAATAATAAAAATATGTAATTATTGATAAAGGGAGGTAATTTACTAAAATAATTCAAAATATTAACAAAATGTTGGTTTAACTCTTGGAAGTGACATAATATTGCAACAGTGTCATTTTTTTATGTTTTGCAATGAACTTCATTTGCCATAAATAAATAATACTTTTGAAAGAAATAACAAAATTGCAAATTCCAATTTCATCATGAGTAAATAATGTAAAATTTATGCAGCATTCTTGAACTGTCCATGACAAGTTAACTCAACAGAAATCCACAAAATCTATCAGTGGCTGTGCAAGGAACATTTAACTCTATTTATAGCTATCAAGTACACCATACATTGCTAAATACCGAGGGATATATACATGTACAACTTTGTTATGGAGATTTTTTGTCAGAGCTCTTACAGCCTAGTCAAGATGGACTCATACCACAACGGCTCTTTAAAGCAAACCATCCATGTACATTACTATTTATGACTTGTAACTTTCATTTTACATTAAAATAGACACAGATTTGGTAAACTGAATAATTTTGAAAATGTCATAATGAAACTGTTTAAGAACTTTTATTGAACCATTAAATACATTATAGTTCATGAAATGGATATGATTGCACTGGCAAATGTTCATGGTCATTTCAAGGATTTTGCAGTATTCTTTAATTGTTCATGAACTGCAGTATTCTTTAATTGTTCATGAACTGTTCATGAACATAATTCAAGGACGGTTCATGTCCAAAAGTTCATGAACACAAATGAAGAACTGTTGAAGACCAGTTCATGAACTGTTCATGAAGGTTGTGAAAAGTTCATGATTTCATGAACTGCATTTCACCGGGGTTAATATCAAATAATCACCAGTATCTCCAGGCAAATGTCAGCTAGAGAAAAATATATACATAAGTAACTTTTATCAGTCTTAAAAGATATTTGTAAAAAACTGACTAAATAAAGAGAAATGTTGTCAATTTGTGCTGTTTTGTAGGTTTTAAGAAGAAATCATTTGATAAACTATTTTTTTAAGGTTGTTTGCTTAGTTTTTAGTTAAATCGAGGCATGGTGCCTTAAAAGACAATCCCCTACAACCAGCACTTATTTATGTTGATTGCTTACCAAACCTAAATAGTACAGAACGTAAGATATTTAACGTAAGATATTTCTGTGAAGCTCCAATCCTCAGCTGTTAAATGATAAATGTTACTGGTTTATTAATCTTACACATTCTGTATGAATTAAATTATATACATAAATTAGTTAAGCAATTATCCGGTCACATGATTTAAATGACAATTTACAAGCTCGTATGAAATTAAACAACATAAAATATAAAACTGAACATTAATTTTCATAATACTTTCAGAATGACAAGCATGTAAATTTTACATTGAAGAAAAACAGACACTTTACATATAACGCATCAAAAATTAACATGTTTTTTTTTTAAAACTTTGTTTGAACAGCTAATTATTACAAAGAAGAAGATAAATGTTGAATATGTAAGGATGTAGAATAGACACCAACACTTGTAACAATGACCTAAATCTCTCTTTTATTTCGGTCCCTCAGACAGTATGTCAGTCTTCAAAACTTAAACATCACATTGTGACATTGATAACACAATGTATGGGACTAAGATAAGACAGTGTCTGCACAAGAGAGTTTAAGTCGCTGAATTAATCTTTCAGATATAATTATTATTCAGTTAATTAACACTTAACAAACTAATCAATATACTCACATCAAGGTCAACTCTGAGGTGTAATACATCAAATGTTAAAATCCAACTTAACAGTTATATATTTATGTTCATTGAAAGGTAGCAATCCGTAGAAAGTTAAATACTCCACACGACTGACAATATCCACAGTGAATACAATACATGAATACAATCAATGATGTCACGTATGAAAGGAAATATAATTAAAGACAACAAAAGTCAATCAAAATAAACACAAAACTTAAAACATCCAGCGAGACACATCGTGTACATATAAGATGAGATCACTGTCACACGAGCATCGGATAATGTACAATGAATACTCACAGTAGCAGACAACATTACTTACAAGGCCTCTGATTGGTTAATAATGCAATATCGCCTCACATGATTGGTTGAAATGATTATTCAGTCTACTACGTACAGTTAATAGTCTATATCATTGATCTTTAAGAGACCATATATAAACATACATACTTTTACTTATTTTTCATCATATTAAGAGAAACATTTTGCCCTAAGGGTACTTGTTCAACACTATTAAAAGCAAACAATTACAGTACACACTTGTGACGATATTATTTCACAGGAGAGATTGGCCGTACTGAAGTTATGAAATATGATCAAATATTATGCTAACAGATTTTAAAGTTTATTTCAAAAACATTTGGACAATGTTGTCTTAAATTGTACTTTTTACTTGACAACTTTTTTTGGTTCAGGTTAATAAAACAGAGTACTATGACTCTGCTAAATGTCTTTCTCAAAATGTTATAACATGAAACTGTGAAACAGATTCAATGTTCTGGATATTTGTATAGAACTGGATTAAAGAAATAAATATCTATGAATAAAGCAGATATAACAGGGCTGGTCAAAAATGGTCAAACATGTACAAGAGAACAATAAAATATAGCTGCTAGATTACTTATCGTAACAGATATATAGCACCAACTGACCTTCAAACCACTTATATCAAACTGGAATTCATGAGCTCAAAGGGAAAACTTTGATGACTTAAAGGTATTAACAATGTTCTTTTTTCAGAAAGTTTGCAGCCAATGACTGTTAAGTACAGCGAAACCTCAATAATAAGACCAGTGCACCCATGATTCTGACAAGATGGTCATAGTTTTAAGGTGGTCTGACCATGGAGTTAAACTATGGAAGAAAAATTGAAAAATGGACAATGAACACAATGGTATGAACCGACGTGACAGTCTTAATTTAAAGGAGGTTTAAAAGTGAAGTTTTACAGTTGTTAAAAAGTATGAAGTGATTGTTTTATACAAACTATCAACCCAATTTAAGTTTAAACTTATTTATTTTACATCGATTGTGAAACAAGTTCTTACAACTTACCAGTAAACTAATCAGTCTTGATGACTGCTTTCTGGCTACCAATGAGTACTTGCACCAAATTTAGGGATCACAGGGCTCTAACTCATGACCTTTGGATCAGGAGTCAGGCGCTCTACCCCTTGACCACTAAGCCTCAACCCAGTTTGAGGTGACACCTTACTGGCCTATATGGTATCTTAACTCAGATTATGCATTAATACATGAACTTAAACAATCTTACCATTGATAATTCTAAAAATGTTACTTAAGCAAAGTTTCACAGATAATATTCTACAAACCAGAATGATGAATAAAATCATTAAGTCATTAATAAATAGACCTCACACTAAAGGCTGTAAGGAGACAGTGAGACTACAGCAAAAGTAAGAAAGTTTGATATCAAAGAAAGAAATCAAAGTAATTTGAGTATCAAAGTTATTGTATTAATTAAAACTTCTCATATATCAAAATAATACTTTACACACAAAGGTCACTATTAATGGTCCATAAGTATATTAACGATATCAATAAATGAAGCGTGATGATTTTATACTGCTTTAAGTTTCAGCACCACTACATATATCTGTACAAGTTTGGTTAACACTATTTTTCAACATTTATTCAGTAATACAATCAACAGAAAGTTGTCTTAACCAGAGTTCCTAAGATTTTTGCCGACCAGTTTTTAATACCAGTCGAGAGCAAGACAAAATCCACATGCAAACTACTATGACAGAATAAGATATCGCTGTACCTCACAATATGAGAGAAGGGATCAGGTAAGGGCTTATAGTCTGTAGAAATATATTTGTACATGACAGCACAAAACATTATATAGACATCAGCTGCATCAATAGCTAGCACAACTTTCATCCTCCAAATCTGTGTCATATTTGTTCTCATATTGTCAGGTTATTACAGGGGTTTGATACACAGGGATAGTACATCTACACACATGAAATACACGCTTCACTTACAAACATGATACATGTTATATATTGAATGTTTAGAGTTATATACCGTAAATGTCTGAAACATCTGCTAGAGAAAATACATGACCTAGGTGGGTTACTATATCATTAGCTGCAGCTGTGCATATTGCCACAGATATACCAAGATGGAGACACATCATTACAATCTTATATCTCACACAAGGGATAAAAACGATTAACAAACTTCAGAAATATAAAGTACAAAGTCTATATAAAGACATTCTACCGTAAATTCAGAAACCAATTGTAACAACTCAAGAAGATTTGATTAGGTAACGATCACAAGAACACGAAGTGAGATATTTCCATAATTTCATCATCAATTTCACATCAATTCTCAGCAAACTCGACTTTCATCAATCTCCTGCAGAGATGGTGCTCCACATTCAAAGCCTTGATAAACATTTTGACGAAACACTGGATTAGGTATCTGGCAAATCAGAACCAGTACTTTTTTGGTTCTTATTCTCATTTTCAAAACAAAATAAATATACTCATGATAAAACAAATAGACTCTAAATCTTAATACTTACTACTGGTATACACCTCAAATCAACATTCATCAATACTAAATTATGCATTCGGGGTCAGTTTGATAATATCAGACCATTTAGTAAATACATCCATACATAGAAACTGCCAATCAGAGGATCAAATTCATGTGAATATTGACCGAGTATGGAAATATATATATTTTATTGTCAACAACATACCTGATTTCTCGTGTGTTTCCTAGAGCAGTCTAGGGGGACAATGGCGTGTGACTTTGTAGCTGCAGAATTATACATTATTCACTAAAACAAAGGACTTACACGCAAGAACAAATTGGTCAAGAGTTAATTAACTTTAAATACCAGCAAATTATACAGTGGCTCAAAGCCACAGTTAATGATCAGTTCAAATTTTACAGTAGAGTTGACAATCTCTCCAGATGACACATCCCCTCAGGCCACGGTAACAATAAAACCTCACATGTCCGCAGTAAGTTGTAATAAAATTCATACTATTACTACATAAATCCACACTGAGAAGAAAATAAAATTCAACGCAGATGGTCTGACATCATATCACAGTAGTAAAATATCATTTTGTTACGAAAATGAAGGAGTTCTTATATCTAATGCAAATTACAGTCAGACCTCGTTTATTCGACAAGCTTCTATCCGAATACTTGGTATAACCCAAAATAAATATCAGGCCCTGATGTATCTTTTTAGGCACATCAAATTGCAATGGGCTTTTGAAACCATGTATTATTTGAAATAAAATTTCAGACCCAATGAATTTGAATGAACCGAGGTCCAACTGTATTTAATTAACTAATTGAAATAAGTAATTATAAACAATATGTTAAAAATTTAAAGCCATTTCCCATCAGTTCTCTAGTAAAAGTAATGTGTCAACAAAACCATGTTTTTCGTAAATGGAAAGAAGACTTTTACCAATACTGAGATTTAGGAAGAGCAAAACAGAAAGTAAAGCTTGTTATCACGACAGTTATAACTGTTTCAACAAAAGTAAACATATTTTCCCACATCTACTTACTGAATGAATTAGTTTATTTATCACAGGGGTCATGACTGACAGAATCTGAAGTTATCTTTAAAATGAAATACTTTATCTATCAATATGAGAGTTGACAACTTGTATGTGATAAACTGACAATATTACAGACAATGAAGATAACAGGATGTTGTGATCTCCGTGACAACAGATATATCAACACAACACGCTTCAGTACAAATAAGTTCAACTTGTTACCATGTATGGGCGTACTGGTAACACTGCAGGTTAAGTATTGTACTGTCATGTCAGTTTCATGACATTCTTCCTGAAATTGCTTAAAACATTGCCAGATATTTAGATAGTATACTGAAAACTGCATTATAGCTCATTAACTTGCCTGACATTAGGTCACCGTCAGGCACCTTGCAAAAAGCTACAAGATTTGCCGGATATTTGTCCTACTCAGATGGTTCTGCACCTTTTTCAAATCCTGTCGTAATAAGCAAAGTTCTCCACAAAGAAATAGAGCAGACTTATTCTTTAATATTAAGCAAAAACTTTTTGAAACATTAAATGATTCTACCCTGGTAATCTAGCGTGACTGGAAAAACTGAATACATTTTTTATTACAAGTAGAAGTTTATTACTATGATTCAAATATTGTACAATACTGAATAAATAACAAATATGAAAATCCCTTGACAATGAATGGAATACATTAATCTGTTAATGTACTGAGGAACCCTTTCTGTCATAAATCGATTGATCCCTGTGTACCTGACAAGATTGTTTTCTGATGAAAAACTTGCTATTAAGCCAATTATAATGATAAAGTCCATCAGTTCTCTCACCTGAGGACATTCAAGTTTACGAAGTACAGCTAAATTGCCTGCACACTCCTGTGACACATAAAGCAACGGTCTCATATGCTTGTACACACTCTTGTGTCACTAAAGCAACTGTCTCATATACTGGTACACTCTTGTGTCACCTAAAGCAACTGTCTCATATGCTGGTACACTCTTGTGTCACATAAAGCAACTGTCTGATATGCTTTTACACTCCGTAGACACCTAAAGCAACTGTCTCATATGCTTTTACACTCCTGTGTCACCTAAAGCAACTGTCTCATATGCTTGCACACTCCTGGGTCACCTAAAACAGATGTCTGATATGCTTGTACACTCCTGTGTCACATAAAGCAACAGTCTCATATGCTTGCACACTCCTGGGTCACCTAAAACAGATGTCTGATATGCTTGTACACTCCTGTGTCACATAAAGCAACAGTCTCATATGCTTGTACACTCCTGTGTCAAATAAAGCAACTGTCTCATATGCGTGTACACTCCTGTGTCACCTAAAGCAACTGTCTCATATGCGTGCACACTCCTGTGTCACATAAAGCAACTGTCTGATATGCTTGTACACTCCGTTGACACCTAAAGCAACTATCTCATATGCGTGTACACTCCTCTGTCACCTAAAGCAACTGTCTCATATGCGTGTACACTCCTCTGTCACCTAAAGCAACTGTCTCATATGCGTGTACACTCCTGTGTCACCTAAAGCGACTGTCTCATATGCGTGTACACTCCTCTGTCACCTAAAGCGACTGTCTGATATGCGTGTACACTCCTCTGTCACCTAAAGCAACTGTCTGATATGCGTGTACACTCCTCTGTCACCTAAAGCAACTGTCTGATATGCGTGTACACTCTTGTGTCACATAAAGCAACTGTCTGATATGCGTGTACACTCTTGTGTCACATAAAGCAACTGTCTGATATGCGTGTACACTCTTGTGTCACATAAAGCAACTGTCTCATATGCCTGTACTCTCCTATATCTCACATGCTTAGATGAACATTACTAAATACAGAAAATGTCAAATTTTTTTTACCTATTTGATAAAAAATGAATCTAAGTAATATTCAATTGGAGCAAATTACAATAATCACATGTTCTATATTTATATATTTTTATGTTCTTTTAGTTTCATGCTTCTAATGTTTTGCTCAAATTATAGGATATTTCTATTTCTTTTTACTATATTTTTTTTCGACAGTATTTCGGTTATGAATGGCTGTCAGATGTTGTTCCTGGGTTACCAACATGAACTAAATTGCTTTTTTGAACAACTTCCCAACATGAATCAGAAGCTGCAAACAAAGAACATTATATACAGTCAAATTGCCTCATCCAGACTTCTAACCAACAATGAGATCTGTCCTGATGGTACCATGAAACAAATTGAAATCCAGGGGGCAGACACGGACGACATAATTCAGCCATTACCTTATAATGGCTGACAAAGCAGCAAAATATTCTATTTCTGTTCAAAACATGATAACATGATTACAGAAAAAGCAGCTTTAACAACATTAAAGCATTATTAACATGTCAGTTGCAGTATAACCATGTAATGCCATATCGGTGCCAACTTTCAAATAAACAAACAGGAATAAAGCACACAGTTGCATGTTAAATGGATATAAAATTTCCTGGAAATGGATATAAAATTTCCTGGAAACAATGAGGCAATAAATTGATTACCATATTACAACACCTTCAGGCACAAACAATGCGACAACATTCAACAGGATGTGTGCTCAATCATAAAATGCAATCTTCCATTTGTAGCAGTTAATGACTTAACAAATTTTACAGAAATTGGACACTTGTAAGTGATGGTGCATTAAATTTCATAATTAATGGATTCGTTAATTAAAGTCAATCGGAATCAATACAGTCTTTAACTAGAACCAATCTTTATTTAATGTTCTATAAACATGACTAATCCTGAATTGATACAGAGTCTTTAAATAGAACCAATCTTTATTTAATGTTCTATATAAACATGACTAATATCAGTATCTATATCTGAGCAGGGTTGTTACTGGCTGTTAATGTCAGTATCTATACCTGAGCAGGGTTGTTACTGGCTGTTAATATCAGTATCTATATCTGAGCAGGGTTGTTACCCGCTGTTATATCACTATCTATATCCGAGCAGGGTTGTTACTGGCTGTTAATATCAGTATCTATATCTGAGCAGGGTTGTTACTGGCTGTTAATATCAGTATCTATATCTGAGCAGGGTTGTTACCCGCTGTTAATATCAGTATCTATATCTGAGCAGGGTTGTTACCCGCTGTTAATATCAGTATCTATATCTGAGCAGGGTTGTTACTGGCTGTTAATATCAGTATCTATATCTGAGCAGGGTTGTTACTGGCTGTTAATATCAGTATCTATATCTGAGCAGGGTTGTTACTGGCTGTTAATATCAGTATCTTTATCTGAGAAGGGTTGTTACTGGCTGTAAATATCAGTATCTATATCTGAGCAGGGTTGTTACTGGCTGTTAATATCAGTATCTATATCTGAGCAGGGTTGTTACCCGCTGTTAATATCAGTATCTATATCTGAGCAGGGTTGTTACTGGCTGTTAATATCAGTATCTATATCCGAGCAGGGTTGTTACTGGCTGTTAATATCAGTATCTATATCTGAGCAGGGTTGTTACTGGCTGTTAATATCAGTATCTATATCCGAGCAGGGTTGTTACCCGCTGTTAATATCAGTATCTTTATCTGAGCACGGTTGTTACTGGCTGTAAATATCACTATCTATATCTGAGCAGGGTTGTTACTGGCTGTTAATATCAGTATCTATATCCGAGTAGGGTTGTTACTGGCTGTAAATGTCAGTATCTTTATCTGAGCACGGTCGTTACTGGCTGTAAATATCACTATCTATATCTGAGCAGGGTTGTTACTGGCTGTTAATATCACTATCTATATCTGAGCAGGGTTGTTACTGGCTGTAAATGTCAGTATCTTTATCTGAGCAGGGTTGTTACTGGCTGTAAATATCAGTATCTATATCCGAGCAGGGTTGTTACCTGCTGTTAATATCAGTATCTATATCTGAGCAGGGTTGTTACTGGCTGTAAATGTCAGTATCTTTATCTGAGCAGGGTTGTTACTGGCTGTAAATGTCAGTATCTTTATCTGAGCAGGGTTGTTACTGGCTGTAAATGTCAGTATCTTTATCTGAGCAGGGTTGTTACTGGCTGTAAATATCAGTATCTATATCTGAGCAGGGTTGTTACTGGCTGTTAATATCAGTATCTATATCTGAGCAGGGTTGTTACTGGCTGTACATATCAGTATCTATATCTGAGCAGGGTTGTTACTGGCTGTAAATATCACTATCTATATCTGAGCAGGGTTGTTACTGGCTGTAAATGTCACTATCTATATCTGAGCAGGGTTGTTACTGGCTGTTAATATCACTATCTATATCTGAGCAGGGTTGTTACTGGCTGTAAATATCAGTATCTATATCTGAGCAGGGTTGTTACTGGCTGTAAATATCACTATCTATATCTGAGCAGAGTTGTTACTGGCTGTTAATATCCCTATCTATATCTGAGCAGGGTTGTTACTGGCTGTAAATATCACTATCTATATCTGAGCAGGGTTGTTACTGGCTGTAAATATCACTATCTATATCTGAGCAGGGTTGTTACTGGCTGTTAATATCACTATCTATATCTGAGCAGGGTTGTTACTGGCTGTAAATATCAGTATCTATATCTGAGCAGGGTTGTTACTGGCTGTTAATATCAGTATCTATATCTGAGCAGGGTTGTAACTGGCTGTTAATATCAGTATCTATATCTGAGCAGGGTTGTTACTGGCTGTAAATATCACTATCTATATCTGAGCAGGGTTGTTACTGGCTGTAAATGTCAGTATCTATATCTGAGCAGGGTTGTTACTGGCTGTTAATATCAGTATCTATATCTGAGCAGGGTTGTTACTGGCTGTAAATGTCAGTATCTATATCTGAGCAGGATTGTTACTGGCTATGAATATCAGTATCTATATCTGAGCAGGATTGTTACTGGCTATGAATGTCAGTATCTATATCCGAGCAGGGTTGTTATAATGGCTTTTTAGGCAACAAAGCATAATTAAAGCATTAGGAATTTCACTAATAAATGAGTAAAACTTTCAGAGATAATGAAACAAAAAGACACACATAAACTGGTAATTTTGAACTCATGCCATATTGAATTGAAAAGATTCAATTTGATTTTTTTCAGATTTTTCAGAATGACTATTGATAAATTCTTCATAAAAATTGAAAACAAGAAACTTTCTGCCTTTGGGAATATGGTTGAATAACCGCTATAGAAATAGCTGAAAAATAGGCTATGAAAAGTAATACCTTAATCTAACTTCAATCAATATGTTGCAAAAGATGTGTCACAAACATGAACGTAACCTTCATGCTGACCTAAGTTAAAGATAATAATCAGACTAATCAGAAATGTTTTCTACAAATATTGAATATTCAATTCTTTTATTAGCCTTCAGCCAAGTCAATTTTAAGATGATTTAGATTATTATCAGAAAGGAATTTAATAAACTCAAATCTGTCATGAAAGGAAAATGTTTCTTTTTTGACCTTACAAGTAAATATTAACCTTGAGTTGAGTGGAAAATATTTACATCTAGACTTTGTTGAGCCAAACTGTAAACAAGTGTAAATGTGCAAATAGACCGAAGGATTTTAGCTAGTTACATTATTTAAGATTTTAGCACAATACTATATGGTTTTATTTGTTGTTTATTGATAAAATGATTTGTTTTTCAGCAATATTTCAATTATCTATGGGGATCACTTGACCTAACCATTGTCCCTGCTGTTTTTCTCCAATCTGGACATTTTTAGGAAATTTCCAATTTCATGCTCATCAGTCAACTTCTAGAAACTGTAAGAAAAACACTGACTTCTCCATATGACACAGGCTGGAAGACGATTGCAGAAGTCAAGATGTATTCTCTTCAATCAATAATATACTCAGTACATTTAGAAATGCTCAATACAGATTTTCTCAAGTTTCGTGGACTTACATAGGAATAAAAGAAAAGGACTTTAAATGATATTATTTCATGTTTGTGCAACATGTATGATATATCCAATTACAATCAACAGGCATTTTCAAGCAAAAGAAGTTTCAAAAAGCAATAAATTGATGCTCTGTAAACATTTCACAAGACAAAAACTGTGCGTTTTTAAATGAGAATAAGCAAGGTGAACACACAAACTGCAGATTGGAGGATATGTGGTCACAGTGAGTGAGAGATAGATTGGCATTGACCCAAGACTCGTTTTACCTCTATGAACATTAGGGGTGTAACGATAGTCGATACTATCGACCTATCACGATTGTTGCAGACACGATAGTCAATAGTCGATTGCTATTTCACACTATCGATACTATCGCCGATAGTTGAGACAGCTATCGACTTTTCCGATAGTTGCCTTTGCGGTTTGAAGTTGATTTCCTTTCGCCGAAAAAAACGGATTTCTGTTATTGTCGGACAAATTGACTGGTGAAAAATTTCAGTTATCACCGTTTATTTTCGGAAAATGGCTAAAGAAAAATCAAATAGTCGAAAAGCTGTCCCGTCGAAAAGTATGAATTTCTAAATTTACCGTTGGCGAATGTTTTATTCCACTCAATTTTGATGATAAATGCGGTTCTCAATGTCTGTGATAACCATGCAATCACTTTCGTTTTCGTGTCTAGTATACGATAAAATCTGTACGGTCCATAATGCCGTCCGCTCCGAATTTTACGAGGAATGAAAATTATTATGATAAATTCAGATAACTATTATTTTTGTGTGTATAAACTGATGATTTATGTCTCATACTATGTCCTATGACTATTCACATATAATTTACATCACTGTATGTTTAATTTATGTATCATTTGTGGCCTAGTTTTTATGTACAGTCGAGTGTTTTAAAAATATATTGCTTCTTGCACGTGACTGTGACATTCAACAGCTGGTGACATAGTCACAGCCCAGCGGTCAGCCTTGAAATCAAAACATGTTGACAAACTAATCTTCCTGAAGAAGAACAAATCAGTAGAAAGCAGGGACTGATTAATGATTATGAGATTAATGAGAATATCATTATTGTTGACACTCAAATTTTGTTCTTTGTTTCTGTATAAGTTCATCTGTATCTAAACACAGGAGTGTAATAATGTTAAGCACATTCTATTATTTGTAAGCTATAAGTCACTGCATAATAGTTAAACAAACTAAAAAATAAAATGATGTGCTTAACATTAGTGATTTATGTTTAGTTAATTATGAATATATGTTCAAGAATAGTTCATTAAAGCTAGAAAAAGCAACATTTTCATAATTTGTCTGTTTATAACAGGTATTAACATAAAATGTTTAATCAACTGATTGAAAATATACAGTATGTAAACTATCGAAACTATCGTGATAGTATCGCAATAGTGAAGTCAACTATTGATAGTCTATCGTGATAGTACTTTTGACTATCGATAACTATCGTGATAGTAAATTTGGCTGCAATAGTCAGCCCTAATGAACATATATTTAACAAAATAATACCAGTCACTGAATTCAAACATGATTAACACCTCATTATATGGGTATTCATGACAATATGTCACTCTTTGATAATCATTTTATACCTACAGATGGCATTTATGTACATAATGTCTTTCAAATATATAGGAATTAATAACTTAAAATCATAACAACTTGTTTGGTAAATAATGCTTATATTGTGTCCTTCTGTTCAAGTATTTGCTACTTACAAGGAATCTAAGTATTCTTCAAGACATACCAATTAAAATCTAATTGACTCTTATAACTACTCTAAGTCATTGTAACAAAATGTCAAGTAGGGATTTAATAGTGATAAAGGACAACAATGAAAGAAGAGATTATTGAAGGATCACTGCTCTTTAACTCCATTGTATTGTACTACAATATTTACACTGAAGTTGTTCAGACAAACATACAAGCACATGAAAAGTATCATATCTGGTTTATCTTGGTCAACAAACTGCTTGATGACTTTCAGTTATAATATTTCCTCTACCAGGTAATCACTCCAAAAGGACAATGACATATTTCATGCTAGGTCAGATAACTAAGTAAATGTAATAATATGATACAGAGCAACCTCTCTGGTGTGACCCTCTCTTGAGCACCAACCTCTCTGGAGCGACCCTCTCTAGAGCATCAACCTTTCCAGAATGACCCTCTCTTGAGCATCAACCTCTCCAGAGTGACTCTCCCTTGAGCATCAACCTCTCCAGAGCAACAATCTTAGAGCATCAACCTCTCCAGAGTGATCCTCCTTGAGCATCAACCTCTCCAGAGTGACTCTCCCTTGAGCATCAACCTCTCCAGAGTGACCCTCCCTTGAGCATCAACCTCTCCAGAGTGACCCTCCCTTGAGCATCAACCTCTCCAGAGCAACAATCTTAGAGCATCAACCTCTCCAGAGTGATCCTCCTTGAGCATCAACCTCTCCAGAGTGACTCTCCCTTGAGCATCAACCTCTCCAGAGCAACAATCTTAGAGCATCAACCTCTCCAGAGTGATCCTCTCTTGATTATTAACCTCGACAGAGCAGCCCTATCTTAAGCATCAACAGAGGAATCTCTCATTAGATACAACCTATCTTCAACAACATCATCAATTTTCCTGAAGCAAGAATTTACAATCATCTTAACCTCTCGAGAGCAACAACCCTCCCACAACAGCCAAATTTTGTGTTTCCCAAAGGGTGTTGCACTTGAGGTTGCACTGTTCAACATAAAGCCAGATCATAATCTTGGAAGTGAAATTCGTGTTACAGTTTTATTTACTTGAGAATGGTTGTAAACAAACTGTGAGGTGGTCAGCCAATGAAAACCTGTTTTGCAAGATATTGACCAAAAGGCATAGTGTACACAATAATGGTATTCTCAACTGATTTTGAATCGCAAGTAAATGATTCACACATAATTGTTTTCCGGACTCAAGATAAACAATACTGGCATTAAATAATTATACAGTTTCTGCATAAATATATCCTAACATGTGATTATCTATAACAAACTGATCATTTACACTAAGTATTTAACCTTAGAGTCCACAAAGCTTTTTTTCAAATTATGGAGGAGAATATAAGTGAACTATAGCTTGTTTTTTTGAAAACCTTCAGCATTTACAGCACAATAACACTGAGAGATATATTGCTGTAACTTCACACATCAGTTTGTAATTACAGATTTCATCTAGAATGGAAGACAAAGGCAAACAAAGAAAACTTGACTCAAATTATACATGTTACCTGGAAATAGAACAAAAATAAAGGAAAATCAATTAACCAATCAGCTGTCACCAACACCATCACATGACCCCTGGAGCATCCTTGCCCAGTCAATATTTCTCTATATTAATATTTTAATAGATTTCTGTTTTACTTAAATGAAGCAAAGCATGACAAAATTATCATTCAAATGTCTGGCTGTCATACAAGCCAACAAAGATTCCAGGTGCCTTTTCCACACAAAAAACAATCAGTTGCCATGGCAATACACGATTAAAGGAAACATTATTGATTATGTAACATGCTATACCAGTCTGTTACATTAGACCGAAACCACTCATGTTGTGACAGCATTCAAATATCAAGTCACTCTAAAATCTTATATAAATATCATCTTATAATGCACAGACTGAACAAATCCATTAACAACAAGATTTACCAAGGTTCCTATGTCTTCATATAATTTATAGCTTGTTGATTTGACCTGCTTTAATGCATATTGAGTGATAAATATAGAAAAAGACACCCACATGAGACATGATTGTAACAGAAAAATGCTTACAACTTTGTTTAACTTCAAAATTTTCAACACTTTTACTTTGTCTTACTTTGTAGATGACATCAAAGATAAAGAAACAATCAAACAAAAAACGACATGTGAACTGTTTGATGCTTAAAATGAAACACCCCTCCCCTGGGTAATTTATATATCAAGAAACACAATATTGTATATGCAGAAGATTAAGTATTATTATAAATATATCAATCTTAGTACATAGATATTGCATTATAGATCATATAGCTAACAATAAAACAAGGGAAATAAATCAAAGATTTCTAGATTAATTCACACCGTAATTACATCCCTTACTTGGAAAAAATCAACCAAGGGAAACAATTCTTTAATCACAGTCATACCAAGAAGTATGCATTATTTCCCTTTGGTATTCACATGGCTGTGAACAGGTAACTTGTACAAATGGACCGCAAAAATAACATCTACAGGAAAGACAATTCAAATTATATTTCTATAAAGAACGCATTAAATTTAAGACCATTCTTGTTTTAAAGGATTGTAAGAGTTTAATCTCAGAGTCCTTAGTAGGGACAAATAATATTCTGTTTAAACTCTTTATTAATTAATATTTCGCCTAAAAAGGCTTTATCAAAATCATTAAACTGTCTTTTCAAACTACATTTTGATCTTCCTTAAACAATACATGAAAAAACCAAATCTTATAAATATTTACCAGCATTTTGTTTTAATTAGTAAAGAGTTTAAACAGAGTGTATATGACTTTAGTCGTTGAAATAAAACTTCTACAATAATTTCCCGCCCATACAGCTGTATAAAGTCACAGAGTTCTAAATCAATGTGTACACCCAGTTTGTATGGATCAATATATTGAAGGAGTTTCCTTGAAATCCACGAGTTCATTTTAATAAATCAACGTAAAACTTTCATGCTGAATGATTTTAATTTCCATTCAATTGCCACTGCACCCATCCTTAAACCAGCGGAGTATGCAGTGAAGTAATGACATGCTGGGTATGAGAAGTATAAACATATATCTTATCAATACATGTACCCAGTAATCTGTACAAGATGATGAAATACCCATAAAAACACAATATTACCCATCATGCAACATGAGCCGACACAAAACAAGCGTTGACAGACATGTAGCATGGTTTAATAAGTTGAATCAAGATGATTACAATACGAAACCTGTTGAACCAGATAAAGTATATTGCAATGAGTTTGCAATCATTGATCAGAACGTAAGAATTGGATGTAAAAGCTGTGACTGTACAAAGTGAAGCTATATTATACGAATATACTGTCACATGAAATATCAAATCAGTAGGTAGGTTCACTGAGTGCCCGGCAGTTCTTACAACACCATGCAGGTTTTCTCTCTGACAATTCTCCATACTGTTTTCTTTTCTCTCAGCAAAACTCATACCAATACAGAATTTACTGTATTTATCTATTTATTTAGTGATTGTCAAAATCAAACACATAGTGATCATACATTTGTAGTTTGGCTTTTAAATCTTCAACTTTTCAAAATCAGAGGCATTATTCACTTAAGCCTGAAACACAGACTTACACTTTAAATTTGCAAGTCATATAAATATTTACCAGCATTTTGTTTTCAATAAATCTAAACAACTGAAATACTGCCTAAATAATTGTTGTTTCCATCTGCATATTTTGCCAATTTTTATTTAAAGTAAAAGTCTGAGTTTATGAATAATGTCATAGCTCTTCCAACCCCTGTCATTTCGAGGTTCTGTGAGGTGCTGCCACTGTATATCGGAGTGCTAGAACTTATAAAACATTAGACATGAGACTTAGATTGCTTACCTTGTGTTCTTTGAGGACGCTGTCCAGTTCCTCATATTGCCAGGATTTAGACATCTGATATCTCAGATGATCTTCAATTCCATCCAACCATTTCTTCATACATTCCAAATCAGCTTCAAGATCTGTGATATAATAAGAAGATATAATTGTGACATCTGGCAGGTTATTCAACATGCAACACACAAGTATTCAGACCTCATACTGCTCAGTGCATCAGGATCAACAAACATTGCAATAAACATCCATCAGAACATTTAAGAGTTAAATCTGAGGCATGTTTTGGACAGATAGATGAACTATCTAACACAAATACAGATGGATGGACAGACGGAGTGAATTCCCTTCAGGATGGGTATAAATCATTCCAACACATTAAATAATGGTAAATGATGGCTAGTGGTGTTTATACACACTGGATTTATTCCTTAAACATTACTTCACAATATAGGGGCTCCGTGGCAGAGTGGTGAAGGTCACTGACTTCAAATCACCTGCACCTCACCACTGCAGGTTTGAATCATACACGGAATGTAGAATTTGCATGTGCGGAAACTATCTAGCTGGCTGACGGAAAGTTCAGATGATTCTACCCAGGTATCTGCCTAAATAATGCCAGAATGGGTTTAGGATTTTCCTCCACCCACATAGCTGGAATAGTCACTACATAAACCTGGCTGTTTATGTGACTTGATGCCCCATAAAATTATCTTACATTTACATTACATAAGTTCCACATGAAGTCTTCAATCAAATTGATATATACACTTTTAGAATGATCTCTAGCAAAAAGTCTTCATGTGGTGTGAAAGATAGATACCATAGACATGCAACATTCATGTCTACAATTAACAAAATAAAATAATCTAAAGTTGTCAGCAATTACAGTAATTATGTAAGTTAATTAACATCAATCACAGAGGAGTTCATGATTAAATGGTTCTTGAGAATTAACGAGACAATTGTCATCCAGAGATTTCTAAATATAGACATTAATTTAATTTCCATTTATATCTCTAATCACAACAAATTATCCACTCCAGACCATTTACAATAAGTATTTCCTATTCACGACATCCAAGATCAATACAATACCCATTTGTGAAGTTCATAGTTACAGTCAAATTATATTGTAGGAAGCAAATATTGGTACAACTATCTAACACTACCTAATGGCATCTCTGAGCTGAATTTTTGTGAGTTCTTTAGCGACAGATGATAGTAACTAACCGATACCCCCCCCCCCCCAGCACCTCACTCCAACCAAGACGTAAGTATTCCCCATACCCATACCATAATTCATAGAGGGGAGTGAAAGTGGCTACAGTAACTATTGTGAGAGGTATCCATCACTTATTTGCAAGCGGCAACCTAAATTAATTTGCAAGTGGCAACCATCACTTATTTGCAAGTGGCAACCTAAATTAATTTGCAAGTGGCAACCTAAATTAATTTGCAAGTGGCAACCTAAATTATTTTGCAAGTGGCAACCTATTAAATTAATTTTTCTAAGCAGCAAAAGAAATTATTTCCAGTAGATATCAGAAATACAAGAAGGTCCTGATGCCCAAACCAGAGTTGTAAATATATGAATTTAGTCTAGACACAAATATCAATATATTTTACAGATTCAGCAAGAATTACTAATTGTACCTTTGATGACTGATTGTGGATCCTGGTTAGGATTTGAAGGTGTGACAGCAAGTAGTATGGTGTCCCATTGTGAATTGACCTCCTTCAGAAAGATGTTCACCTCATCTGTAAGCACTGGCTGGCATTGTTTCAGCTGAACAGCGTAATCATTCAATAAATGGAGTTTAGGAGATCTTTGTAACTCCTCATAAAAGCTCTGAAAATAGACAAAATCATGAACAACTTTAACACCAGAGTCAAGAGTCGTCGAAAATACCTTAAGTATGAAGTCAGTAAGTGTCTAAATATATGTATCAATGTTTCAGCATGTGTAAGCGAAAAGTTAGGAGGTTTTGACTCTTGCATGAAAAAAATAGGTATTTATTTTATTATTATAAAAAAATCACCAGTATCAACAGGCAAACAAGCTATAGAGAAAAATATACTTGAGTCACTTCTTAAGAATTTTTAACATTCTCAAAAGATATTTGATCATTTCAAAAAATACGTTTCACCAAAAAGAACATAATTATGATAGCTAGCTATTGCTTACGGTAGTTAAGTATTTTCGTGAAATAGGGGCATGGCTTTGATATATTGTTACTGTGAGGATAAGTGCTTTGTGGGGATTCACTCTGTTTTTAAGAGAATATTGAACCTCACGACAGACAAAAAAAACTATTTTTGAAATTGATCACCAACATTTGAATTGATCAAGATGTTGTAACTTTGAGCCAATAAAAAATATTTGTAGTGTAGGTATTAGAGCTTCATCGATTCAACTGTCAACTGAATTGATTCGAGTTTTTTCCCTTCGATTTCGATTTTTTAGATTTTTTATATGTATATGTAACAGCATTCTCATTCATCTTAAGGCTTTAGTCGAATTCCATTGCATTGCATCGAATCTTTGAAGCTCTAGTAGGTATAGAGACAGCAACATTTTGGCGCAGAAAAAATCATCAAGTCTTCGACACAATATCCAATTGATAAAACCTGGATTAACTCTTAATGGAATAATATCGCACACAATAGTGAGTTATAGTCTTGATATACCCATATTATATAGAAATATAATTGATTAGAGTAGGACAGCGGGTAACCTGTCACAGTTTGCATGAGAACACATAGCAACACATCACACAGTCAGTGGTGGTGATTGTCATCAAAGAGGGGAACACACTGAACACTGTGAGACATCAGTTTTAAAGACCACTTCATGATATGAGCAGTACCTTATAGATTGATAAAAAATATTTGATCAGAATACAGCGGTAATGCAAACATCCTCGACCTCAAACCAATGTACAATAATATGGAGTGGAAAGTACAGTCAAACCTGTCATCTAAGCCAGTAATAAGATTATTAATACCTTTATTTTGTTACATAGGAAGAAAAAAAATCATTTGAATTTCAAGCCAGTGATAAAAAGATAACGCAATGTCATAGTGTTATATAAGATTGTTCTTTTCCAGGCTCTTTGTACCTTAACCGCATGCATAACAAACAAGTGTAGTAGATCAGGTGTCTGTTGCACAACCCTGAGGTAGAGGGTTTGAACCCCTTAAAGTGACATGACCACTACTTCACATACAACACCAGTACTGGGGTGTCCAGAAGTGGGCTCCGGTGACTCAAATATGTACATCATCAAAACTGAACTTAAGGATACTGGTAAATACATTGAGGTGACATTGATTTCTTACTACAGAAAACAATGTTGCTCAAGAGTGGTTGTAGCTCAAGAGACGTTGTTATGCAAGAGAGGTTGTGCCTCAAGAGAGGTTGTAGCTCAAGAGACGTTGTTGTGCAAGAGAGGTTGTGCCTCAAGAGAGGTTGTTGATCATGCCTCAAGCTATGTAACATGCTAGTCAAGTGAGTTGTGCCTCAATAGAGGTTTTTGCTTAAGAGAGGTCGATCCTCAAGGTCGGTTGTTGCTCAAGATAAGTTGGTGCTCAAGGTCGATTGTTGCTCAAGACAGGATGTTGCTCAAGACAGGATGTTGCTCAAGACAGGATGTTGCTCAAGAGAGATTGTTGTTCAAGAGAGGCTGGTGCTCAAAAGAGGTTGGTGCTCAAGGTCGATTGTTGCTCAAGACAGGATGTTGCTCAAGACAGGATGTTGCTCAAGACAGGATGTTGCTCAAGAGAGATTGTTGTTCAAGAGAGGCTGGTGCTCAAAAGAGGTTGCTGCTCAAGACAGGTTGTTGCTCAAGACAGGATGTTGCTCAAGACAGGATGTTGTTCAAGACAGGATGTTGCTCAAGAGATATGGTTGCTCAAGACAGGATGTTGCTCAAGAGAGGTTGTTGCTCAAGACAGGATGTTGCTCAAGAGAGGTTGCTGCTCAAGACAGGATATTGCTCAAAAGAGGTTGCTGCTCAAGACAGGTTGCTGCTCAAGAGAGGTTGTTGCTCAAGACATGATGTTGCTCAAGACAGGATGTTGCTCAAGAGAGATTGCTGCTCGAGACAGGATGTTGCTCAAAAGAGGTTGTTGCTCAAGACAGGATGTTGCTCAAGAGAGATTGTTGCTCAAGACAGGATGTTGCTCAAGAGAGATTGTTGCTCAAGACAGGATGTTGCTCAAGAGAGGTTGTTGCTCAAGAGAGATTGTTGTTCAAGAGAGGCTGGTGCTCAAAAGAGGTTGCTGCTCAAGAGAGGTTGTTGCTCAAGACAGGATGTTGCTCAAGAGAGATTGTTGCTCAAGACAGGATGTTGCTCAAGAGAGGTTGTTGCTCAAGAGAGATTGTTGTTCAAGAGAGGATGTTGCTCAAAAGAGGTTGTTGCTCAAGACAGAATGTTGCTCAAGACAGGATGTTGCTCAAGAGAGGTTGTTGCTCAAGACAGGATGTTGCACAAGACAGGATGTTGCTCAAGAGAGGTTGTTGCTCAAGACAGGATGTTGCACAAGACAGGATGTTGCTCAAGAGAGGTTGTTGCTCAAGACAGGATGTTGCACAAGACAGGATGTTGCTCAAGAGAGGTTGTTGCTCAAGACAGGATGTTGCTCAAGAGAGGTTGTTGCTCAAGACAGGATGTTGCACAAGACAGGATGTTGCTCAAGAGAGGTTGTTGCTCAAGACAGGATGTTGCTCAAGAGAGGTTGTTGCTCAAGACAGGATGTTGCTCAAGAGAGGTTGTTGCTCAAGACAGAATGTTGCTCAAGACAGGATGTTGCTCAAGAGAGGTTGTTGCTCAAGACAGGATGTTGCACAAGACAGGATGTTGCTCAAGAGAGGTTGTTGCTCAAGACAGGATATTCTCAAGACAGGATGTTGCTCAAGACAGGATGTTGCTCAAGAGAGGTTGTTGCTCAAGACAGGATGTTGCTCAAGAGAGGTTGTTGCTCAAGACAGGATGTTGCTCAAGACAGGATGTTGCTCAAGAGAGGTTGTTGCTCAAGACAGGATGTTGCTCAAGACAGGATGTTGCCCAAGAGAGGTTGTTGCTCAAGACAGGATGTTGCTCAAGACAGGATGTTGCTCAAAAGAGGTTGTTGCTCAAGACAGGATGTTGCTAAAGACAGGATGTTGCTCAAGAGAGGTTGTTGCTCAAGACAGGATGTTGCACAAGACAGGATGTTGCTCAAGAGAGGTTGTTGCTCAAGACAGGATGTTGCACAAGACAGGATGTTGCTCAAGAGAGGTTGTTGCTCAAGACAGGATGTTGCACAAGACAGGATGTTGCTCAAGAGAGGTTGTTGCTCAAGACAGGATGTTGCTCAAGACAGGATGTTGCTCAAGAGAGGTTGTTGCTCAAGACAGGATGTTGCTCAAGACAGGATGTTGCTCAAGAGAGGTTGTTGCTCAAGACAGGATGTTGCTCAAGACAGGATGTTGCTCAAAAGAGGTTGTTGCTCAAGACAGAATGTTGCTCAAGACAGGATGTTGCTCAAGAGAGGTTGTTGCTCAAGACAGGATGTTGCACAAGACAGGATGTTGCTCAAGAGAGGTTGTTGCTCAAGACAGGATGTTGCACAAGACAGGATGTTGCTCAAGAGAGGTTGTTGCTCAAGACAGGATGTTGCACAAGACAGGATGTTGCTCAAGAGAGGTTGTTGCTCAAGACAGGATGTTGCACAAGACAGGATGTTGCTCAAGAGAGATTGTTGCTCAAGACAGGATGTTGCACAAGACAGGATGTTGCTCAAGAGAGGTTGTTGCTCAAGACAGGATGTTGCACAAGACAGGATGTTGCTCAAGAGAGGTTGTTGCTCAAGACAGGATGTTGCTCAAGACAGGATCTTGCTCAAGATATGCTGTTAAGGGTCATGTTGAAGAGATTGCACTGCATATGTATTTGGTATCAATGTGTGTTTTAAATAGGAAGATAAATGCAACAATATTAGAATGTATGCCTCTATTTGATAACACCTCCTGGTCACGTCACATTTAGGACAATACATTTTTGGGGGAAATTATGAAACAACATTCAATTAAGGACTTAAGTAAAATAAACATATAACTAGTAAATCATTTAGTAAAAAGATCAAGTGAATGAATATTTGCAGACATTATAAATTAATCTATCACACACAAGATAGCAAGGCAAGAATTTACTGGCAGAGAATTCCCGATTATATGATACTTATCTCAGACTTACATACTCTACAGTACAACACATTCCTACCTTCACTGAGCAACCAATATACATTAACATTTTTATACATAAATATAAGTCTGAATACAGACTCTATGTTCTATGTTGTTTTATATGAGATAACTCCTGTGGCTACTCATTTTGTATGAAATAATGTCCCTTTGCGTCTCAAACATAGAAAAGACAACTCCTAAAGCAACTCAACTTTAACAAATAAATGATCCCTTTGCATCTCAAGCATACGAGTCTCACAGTCAAATAAGTCGGAGTCAAATAAGATCTAGTAAATAATTACATATTATGTAGTTGATAAAAAATATTATCTAGTCGGTAGTCAGACTATAATCTTATAGACAGAAGCCGCTGCTGTGCTAAAGCCATGGAGTCAGAGAAACATTCACATACATTCACCATTGTCATATCTTGACCTAAGCTTATAAAATTGTTCATACAGTCATACATGCCACAAGGACATAGCTGAAGAAAGATTCAATATTCATAATTCACTGTCAACTGACCTTCAATACTTCTTGCAATTAATACATTAAACTTATAAAATTCATCATACTTCGGCTAAGGCACAGCGAGACATCACAATGTTAAGATTCAGATACGAGGCAATACTACCATATATCTCCCACAATAACACTAAAATATATAATGTTTCATTTCTCCACCATCATGTCATTTAATGATTCCCTTATGTGATTCTGCAGAGAAATATCTCCTTTTATGGCCATTTGTATGAAATATTAACCATGCCTAGAAAACTCACAATAAGACATTAACAATAATGGCTAATTTACAAGCAACAAGCAATATGAGGTAATATCTGTGTGATTGTAACAAGAGACTAAAGTAGGAGTATTAAAGCATCATTGACAGACAATATCACATCATAAACAGGTAAATACCGGTACAATTAAGTTTGATAATGTGGTGGTCGTACAGTTTGATAATGTACAGTTTGATAATGTGGTGGTCGTACAGTTTGATAATGTGGTGGTCGTACAGTTTGATAATGTGGTGGTCGTACAGTTTGATAATGTGGTGGTCGTACAGTTTGATAATGTGGTGGTCGTACAGTTTGATAATGTGGTGGTCGTACAGTTTGATAATGTGGTGGTCGTACAGTTTGATAATGTGGTGGTCGTACAGTTTGATAATGTGGTGGTCGTACAGTTTGATAATGTGGTGGTCGTACAGTTTGATAATGTGGTGGTCGTACAGTTTGATAATGTGGTGGTCGTACAGTTTGATAATGTGGTGGTCGTACAGTTTGATAATGTGGTGGTCGTACAGTTTGATAATGTGGTGGTCGTACAGTTTGATATTGTGGTGGTCGTACAGTTTGATAATGTGGTGGTCGTACAGTTTGATAATGTGATGGTCGTACAAGCTGAAAATGGAAGGACAGACAAACAGAGGGACAGACAAGCAGGACAATTAGCTTGAGTATGTGTTCCTCCATGTGGAGAGACATAAATATTGTACCCTATGTTGATGGTTTAGATTTCATGGGACACTCTGATGAAACTATATATACAAGTACTTGTGTGAGAAATACCAACTCCAGAGACAACAACTGAGCATTCTGTACCTTATCCTTTCAGTACATGGCATTTTTTTGCAAATACATGTATAGAAAAGTTTACATTATACAAAGAATACGACCACTTGTTCAGCATGGTTATGTCTTGCATTTTACAAAGGAGAACCAGCACCAGCATTGCTGTATTATAAAGTAAATAACCATATAATTGAGGTCACCCAGAAGCAATTTATTACATAAAACCTGTGGATCTCTGACACAGTCACACATTAAGTTGATGATCACACAAGTGCTAATGGCAATAACATTAGTGACACTTGACATCAAATTGTCATTCTTTTCACAACCCCTTTCAACATTTAATGATGCTTCATTCATCTGATGCCTGCTGTTGTTACATTGTATCATTATGGTAGAGAAGTATGCTGCTGGAACAATCCGGTCAACTTGTACAGTTTATTGACACATAGACAATTATCGGATAATAGGTATAACATAGGTAGTCATTCACTCTAAACTCATCAGGTCAAACTGACCTAGTTGTTGTTGATCAACAGAGAGACTCAATAAGATCGAAACAAATTTGACTTACATCAGTTCAGTCCAATCAAATTTGTCAGGAAGGTTAGGTCTAACTTTATTCAGGTAAAGACAATAAATCATCACCCCAAAACTGGTTCTGGTAGCCTGCTTCAATGTCACATGCTTATAAAATTTATAAGCTGTAATTATACCAACAAACTGACATAAAAGTCAATAAGTTGTATTGTATATTGTATTGTATTGTATTGTATCATAGGACAGATAGAAGACCAAGTGCAGCAATGTTATGTGTATGTAAAAATAATGGTTGATCATGTATGGACAGAGAATGATGAAGTCCTAGGAGCGTAACATACCACATTCCCAGGATAATGGAGCAGACAGACTGGGCACTTACAGTTCTGTCAACATATCTCTACCACAAGTATGATATATATCTGTCTTGTTTCATTGTTTAGCCAAGTATAATTACCCTCACATCATACATGCCATATTTTCAGATGGTCAATAAGTGAGATTTTCCTCAGCAGGGCTGTTTTTAAGTGAGATTTGGGGAAAATAAGTGAGACTGTAAATCGCGATTTTTTTGGGCGCTTAATACACCAACACTAAATAACATTACCCCACCCAACTGTTTTCATGCGTAATTACAGTGTTACTTTGTCGCGTAAATTCCTTTATCAATTAGCATTAAACAGGGTTTCCCTAGAATTTTCTTTTAGGGGCCACAGTGGGCTTCATTTGGGGGTCATGTGTAAAAGTTGGGGGTCATTTATACATGTGATCAGATATGATACTCAAAGGCAAGTCATACTGGTATGCTAATATTGTATACATTATAACATCTACCGAATATTTTGAGAGGAGTGGGTGTTTAATAAAGGTAGAAAATTCACATATTTTTTAAATCTTATATGCATCTATTAGAATAAGTACGGTACCCAATAGCAGTTTTCTAACCTTTGATCAAAGCCGATGTGTCGAAACTTCTACTCGCTAGCCTAAAATATCTTCCAAACTAACCCCTTTGATCTGCCCGACGGTTTTACGTCACATAGAGTACAGTATTACGTCAAAGCTAGCAGTATTGTCTGTCTTACATGTGTGCCTACGTGACCTTTATCATTTGCCTCAGTTCACCGAGTTTTGAAGTTTTTAATACCAATAAATTTAATATTCTATAGTAACAGTTATGCTTTTATTGTGTGAACATTGCTTTTTTGATTCTCTGATTCATGGGATATACACGTGATGGATATACATGTAGGCTAAATTACGGATCAAAGTAAGAATTTCAGGTTTTTTATTTAGCCAAAAAATACGTCAAAACGCATAAATTTGTGCGTCAGGGAAAACCCTGCATTAAAACAAGCAGATTAACACCTTTCCTGTCAATAAAATGATTAAAGTTAAATCACCGCTTTAACAAACAATTAACGTACTGCCTGAGGTGATTAAAAACATGCAAATCAACAGCTGATCAAAGCCAATCAACAAAGTGTCACCTTTAATCGGCGTTTCGGGTAGTATCGAAGAATCATAGCATGTCCGAGATACAAAATTTCGCACGATCAGTGATTTTTTCTTTTTTTCTTGGAGGTTCAAATTTACGTGAGGTTTTAATATAACGGCGTTAGACCGTGAGGAGGCATGAAAATACGTGAGGAAAGGTCTCACGGCGTGAGATATGGCATGTATGTCACATACACCAAATCATTCTAACAGTAAGTAGAATAATGGTCTCTCTATCAACAGTTGAATAGTAAATAACCTAAAGCTTCAAATGTTTTATACACAATTAACTGGCCACAAGTTCAACAACAGAAAACACATTATTCAATTAAACCTATATCTAATGAAGACATTACCATACACACAGAAGTGTAATGATACTAGAAATATAGATGATATATTTATACTGTTATAGTAATTACAACAGGTTTGACCATTAACTATTGTTACTCGGTTGTGTTAAAATACCAGTGACATAAGTACAGTACATAGCGGGCAGTTTGTGTCATACCCTCTATCTGTGAGAGGAGTATAAATGTAATCTTACAAAAATGGGATGCAATGCAGCAAGCAGATACCACAGAAATTATGGAAGAGTTTGGTGGGTGGGGTACTGTAATATGTGATATACACAAACACGAAAGATAAGATGGAATGAAACAAGATGTACTGACATGCATCCCCAATCAGCATACATGTAAGTTTCACATTAGATCAATCTACATACATGTATCTGATATATAAACATGACATTATAATACAGCAGCATGTGTGTTCAGTTACTGTTTGATATTGGATGCAGGGGTCATGTTATATTTCCACATTCAGTACATCAGACGAAGATAGCATCAATAAATATACAAACACCATCATAGAAAGAAGTGTCATAATGTTTAGTTCTCAGACTTCTCTAGTATTTAGTACTGTAGCGTTATGGCCTTAGTGTTTAGGTCTATCAGTGCAATGATGTTTAGTTCTGTAATGTTTAGTACCATAGTGTTTTAGCCTTAGTGTTTAGGTCTATTAGTGTCATGATGTTGAGTACCATAGTGTTTTAGCCTTAGTGTTTAGGTCTATTAGTGTCATGATGTTGAGTACCATAGTGTTTTAGCCTTAGTGTTTAGGTCTATTAGTGCCATGATGTTGAGTACCATAGTGTTTAGCCTTAGTGTTTAGGTCTATCAGTGCAATGATGTTTAGTTCTGTAATGTTTAGTACCATAGTGTTTTAGCCTTAGTGTTAAGGTCTATTAGTGTCATGATGTTGAGTACCATAGTGTTTTAGCCTTAGTGTTTAGGTCTATTAGTGTCATGATGTTTAGTACCATAGTGTTTTAGCCTTAGTGTTTAGGTCTATTAGTGTTATGATGTTGAGTACCATAGTGTTTTAGCCTTAGTGTTTAGGTCTATTAGTGCCATGATGTTGAGTGCCATAGTGTCGAGTACCATAATTTAAAAAAATAGTCTTTATTATTGAGTTTAGTGACAATTAGGCCCTAGACTGGTTTCTGGGACTGGTACCCATGTATATAGTGCATTTTGCATCTTTCTAGATGCCAAAGGGGAAATTTAAGCCATAGTAAATGTAGTCACTATTTCATTTATTTATACTATTATCAGATATTTCCTAGTAAAATTTTTAATCATTACTAGCCAGTATATCATGGGCTGAACGCGAAACTGTCCCATCTTCTTCTTTATTGATTTGAAGTTTTGCGTTTAGATGTCGATAATTTTCATAGTTAAAAGTAACAGCTTTTCACATCTAAATTTTATATAAACAAGCATTCTAATCTACATTGTTTCTATCAACTGTCAAAAAGACGCACAAAATGTCCACAAACATTTATGACACAAGGGGTAATAATGTTATTCAAAGTGCTTCAAGATATACCATAACTCCAAACGGAACAAATACTGGTAGGTCACAGGGGATATCCCAAGGACTCAAACTGCAAACAAAACAAATACCGCAGGTCACAGGGGGTATAATAAGGACTCAAACTGAACAAATTGAAATGTGAGAATTAGAGGACTTGCTGGACAGATTCATATTTTACCTGGTTGAGATATTTCTCAGATAAAGCCAGAGACGATGCAGCCTTCTGTTGTAGGGCTGTCTGTATGGTCTTCAACCAATCAGAGATTTCCTTGTACTGTTGTAGAAACTCACTGAACGAAACAATCAATTTGGGTTTGATTTCCTCTACTTCATTATCTTGCGACTGAAATATGTACATACATAAATGACACAATAGTACAACAGCATTGAGGGGACACGTAGTATTTTTTAAATTTCGCGTGAACTTGAAAATGCTTTCATATGGTCATTGTACCACATGTCCCACAAAAACACATGTATCATCTCCATGCTGCCACAGAGAGACCTACGCAGTCTATAACATCTATAAGTAGCTTTCATTCCTCCTTATAATACCATTTTTCAACATATTGGCTGCTTATAGACTTGAATTGACCAAAATCATTATGTTTCAAATACAAGCAGCTCCTCATGTTAACATTAATTACACTTTATAATTATACCAATTTTGACCAATTCTACTAGTTATCGAAAAGTAATGTCCATAAATTTTGTAATTCCATTCGTACATAATATAACCAGTCCTGAGGGGTGTGGAATTCCGATACCCGACTTGTTTTCGGTGCTGCACAAGTGTATTTCTCTATTTAACTAGTCCATGGACAAGTAGAAACTTAACACTGTCAAAATAGTTTCAACAAAGAAATAACTAGAAATGGCATACAAATGAATAATTAATGCTCCTGCAAACATATGTCTTAATTGTGAATATTATGGTATACTTTACATTGGATGCATTTTGATATGGTTGGTGTAACTACATATCTGCTTTTATCATAATTTAGCTGTCATAAAAAGATATATTAAAGCTATTTATCTAGATTTGGACGAGTGAATATTGGATGTGGACAACCAAGATTTTCAGTTTAACTTGTACAGGGACAAGTCAAATTTTTTACACACCCCTATGGTCACATGGTTGAATGACTGAAATGATTGCTATGACTGAAATGATCGAAGTTAAGCTATTGTAAATATCAATTTTCCTTCATCATAACTAAATCTGTACTGCCATATAATGAAATTTCTGTAGCTTCCACTTACTTCTTGACAAGCTTCTATAATACCCTTATCCATCAAGTATTTATAGTTGGTTTCTATGGCTGCCCAAAGCTCATCTTTTTTATACTTCCTGCGGAAGTGTTCCTTCAGCGTCCCCGATGGAGATTGCGCTGGAGTGCTCAATTGACTGTCGTCAAGGAATTCGGAGAAGGTGGGAGAGTGCGACCTACTGCTCATCTCACTACTCACTTGACTACCAATCGAGCTTGGTGTGTCGTCTGTCGTCAACCGACGCCGTTTCGGTTCCGTAGGTAAATCTATAAGATTATCCTCTAGATTGATGGAGCACTGACTTCCATACTTTTTCTGATCTTCCATGGAAGGAGATCTCTCCAACTTCGACAAATGTTGAAACAGGAGATTCTCCTTGCTTGGTGACCACGTTTTACGACTCATTGTGCCTCGAAATGGGATGTGGCAAATAACAATACACTAGTATGGAATATATATGACTCTTTCACTCGTAACAACAAACTCCCAAAATCCTATAAGCTCCTTATCAAAAACTTAACAAGGAGCAAGGTGAGAGTTAATTCCCCTGATAATCACAAGCACATGGAGTGAGATACTCCATGTTGGAACACTTCACTGGTACCCATCTCTGTGGATACAAAATTTCACTTCCAATATTCCTGATTATTTTCACAGCAGAATTTGTTCAATCTTGTTGTCCTTAGTGTCTGTACACCGGAGCACCCATGATGCACCAATCAGTCACTTGTCACAAGCATCTGCTCAACTCTCTGGAATTAGATAAAAAATCATAAACAAACATGGCACTAAATATATGAATATGCTATCAGGTTTTCAAGTATATCATGTTCTACCTATAGCATCAAATTTATAAATTCTTGAACAAAAATCCTCAATATATACCAAACAAACCCCCACAGATGTAGACATGCAATCAATGTTATGCTGAAATGCCCTCAATCAAAGACAGCCAATCATTCTGGGTACTTACTGGCCAGGAAAATAAACTGGGTAAGACATCACACCATTATTCTGTTAGAAGTGGTAAGAAACATGCTATAATTAGACATTAAACAATAGAGACCATAGGAATCAATAGAATACCCCACAGTCTTATTACCCAGAAAATGTCATTGTACCCCAGTAAGAAGCAAGAAATGCTTTGCAACAGTAACAAGGTGACATTGTCTAAGTTAGAAGCTGATAAAATCAATGAATTATAGAAAACCAATCTTCAATATCATTAAAAATTCTGAATGAATGCCTACGGGATATTAATCAATGCCAGCTAGATCACATCAGTGAAATATGTACATAGATAGATACTCAGTATATAAGGGGTAGTAAATAGTCTACTCCACTTCGACTGACAGAAAAACAAATTACTGGCCACCAGATATTGAAGACTACTATCAAGTGTTAGGCATTACGATATAAAGCCTGTGATGGAAAGCTTTGGTTGCTGCTTCTTTCTCTGGACTTGGTTACTTGGTTTTCCACCAAACCCTTCATATCCATTAGCAAAACATACTTTAACTTCAAAACAATACTCAGTACTGTATGCAATTTCCAAGCTGTTCAAACTAACTGATGTAAACAGTCGGTTTTTACATGAGAACAGTTGTAAACACATTGTGAAGTGGTCAGTCAATGAATACATATTTTGGAATATATTGTGCAATCGATGCAGTGTACACTTCAATAGTATTTTTTCGATCAAATATATATTATGGTATATGAGAATATTTTCAACTCAAAATGTGTCCCTGAACTCAACTCAACCCCACTAATTAACAAACTCATAAACATTCATTATATTACCAATAATGGGCGAGCTAGGAATCAACATTAACTGTAAAATTTCTACCTTATACACCGATACAGCAATTCATTAAATACTTCATCAGGAAAACAATGTTGTTTTTTTTCAGAGATTTTTCTGATCAATATTACAGGCCTCTCTTAAAATATTGTTTGCTTGGAATAACTCTAACCCAGCCAAATTTAAATTGGTACGTAGGCAGGTTATTTTTTATTAATTATTTTTCACAGCCATTCGAGTTTAAACTATAAATTTACAGCCCAAAACATTTTCCCCACTGAGACACCTTCAACAAATTTCTGAGTAGGGGCAATTTTCAGGAGTAGGTAGAGTTCTGCCAAACAAACAATTGTTTAAGGACGGCCAGATAAAACATCAACAAACAGCAGCATTCTTCTCTCATGATGTTCTCATTTGAAGAATTAATTAAGAAAAAAAATGAATCAGACAATAAAAGCAAAGAATGAGAACTTGTAATTGATATAGTAAATCCCCTATGGCTTGAGAAGGCTTAATTACAGTATCGGGGAATACAGGTATGGTGTTTCTTTGATATTTTCCTTACATTTAACAAGTACAAGAGTATTAAAATATATATCCTCATTCCTGGTGTGTTATAATCTATACATGCCATCTGAAATATGGTTTGAATTTATTTTTATCAACATTTTTCTCCTAATTGTAGTATACATTATATATTCATCTACCTGGGAATAATTAAATCCTTATCTTTATGTTATGTTCCAATTTTGCAATAAAATATAAATATAACTGAAAAAGAAATACCCTTTCAGCTGACGTTTTAGAAACTCTGGGTTTTATAAGCAGATCATCATAATTTGAATTTTTTGTTTCAAAGCTTATAAAGATAATTTTGAAAAATTTAACCAGGTATTTTAAGGGTTGATGAATACCCCAATTAAGTGCCCAATCTAGCATGACTTTTGGTAGAACCACCACCACGTGCCAGCTGTATATCTTCCTCAAAAGCAAATTCAACATTCACTGTGGGATGTGAACCCACAGTGGTAAGGGGCAAGTGCAGCATCCACTACCACTTGGCCACCAAGGTCCCTAACAGCTGAAAGTCACTACATGACCCTGGCTGTATATACGACTTAAAGCCCTATTTCAGAAAACGGTATTGGAAGATACGACATGCCATAACTATATACATAGTATAAGGCAAGTGAACAGTAACAAAACAAGAGTTATATAAACAAGCCTTTAGAAGCATCCACTTCATTTCTCCAGCATACTTCAATACTGGTGTCAGTGTATTATGCAGGACAAACAAAACATCACTTAAGCATGGACTACTTTGTGATGGCTCAGATTTCTAAACAAAGCGAAGTACTGTTTGAAACTCAAGAAAGTAAATTCTGCCAACTGACTGTGAAGTAACACTGAAATAATGGTGTAAAACAAAACAAGAGGGCCATGGTGGCCCTATATCGGTCACCTGAGTACATTGCCACGTTGGCTTTAAGAGAGTCCAAGAGGATTTTCAATGATTTGAACTTGTGACCTACTTTTTGACCCAACATGAGCCAGTACCACACTGGACTTGCATTTTGTTTAGACAAACATTATGATAAAGTTTTATGTAATTCCGGTAAAAAATGCAGCCTCCAAGAATCCACAAGGATTTTCAATCATTTGATCCTGTGACCTAGTTCTTGACCCAAGATGACCCAGTTTCGAACTTGGCCTAGATTTCTTTTAGAAAAACCTTTTGACCATGTCTCACTAAAATCAAGTCAAAAATGTAGTGTTAACAAGGTTTCACTATAATTTGACCTAGTGACCATTATAGTTTTTGACCTCAGGTGACACAGTTTCAAACTTGGCCTTGATTTCATTGAGACAACAATCTGTCGAAGTTTCATGCAGATTAGGTAAAAGAAGTTACGTCTAGGGTATTAACAGTCTAAATTGTTGATGAAGGATGACGACGGACACATGGTGATCCCAATCGCTCACCTTGAGCACAGGTGAGCTAAAAATAGCAATAACACATAACATTATCTAAATAAGACCACACACACAAAGTAAACAGGAGTACAACAAGAACACCACTAAAATCATCGTAGATCGATTGTACACAAATATATTGCCAATTTTCGATTTATAATGTTCCAAATGTGTGACAACTGCTGCTGTCTAAATAACAGGGATTGCACACAGCAATTTCCAGACAATGTGAATTGCCTGCTGTCAATAATGTTCCATCTATGTCAGGAAGGATGCCATCTAGATAACACCATGCACACTGAGTAATTTCCTTATTTCTGTGGAGATAGTCTTATCATCACAAATTGAACAGTAATCAATCACCCTTGTGGCTGATCAGATAATGGAACAATAACTATTAAATTATCACTCCGGATACACCGGAGCCTGTGTGAAAGTGTGCAGAGAGCGCAACCTGTGCATAATAAACATTCTAGATGCCTCTGTCTTCTTATCTGGTGTCACTTAATTGGAAATTGCATTCCAATTATACTGTTTGCTGCAATATTCATGTTACTTACTGTTTCGCGGTATTTTGTTTGTTTGACAACAAAACCTTCATTGAAACAATTAAACAGGAAAATTACAGAAAGAAATGCTATTGTCAGCATTAAATAACAGTAAAGATTTGGAAGAAGTAACTCAGAACGCAAAAGAAACTCGAAGTAAGTTTTCTTCTGAAAATACAAGCAAAATGTATACCCTTACCAAACAGTTCAACATTTAAGAATGATATTCATCATCTATATCCAACACAGCACAAGAGTATCCGAAACTTACAAAGTGTGACAACATTAACATTTATCAGGAGAAAAATACCTTGGCAACACCTGGATATTTTGTTAAACTACTTCTACCTGCTGAAGCAAGACATACCACCGTCCCTAGTGTCTGTACTAATCAGTCCAAGCATGTGCTACCTATACAGTTCTCACACATTAGCTGCACACCCAACTAATGTATGGTTCTCTCACATGGAACATTTTCATTAACCAAATCCATTATAACACACATTACGTTAAATACAATATCAATGCAAGTATTAAACTAATAAAATACAAAACTTCAGTGTCATTCCCTGATTCTGTAATGAATCTACTTTGAAAATCAATGAGACATGCTTCCTATTCAGGCATGTTTATTTGTCATTACTTGCATTATTTATTGTGGTTTCAAATTAAACCAGCACACACTAACTATGGTTTGTCATTTATCTAGTATTAAAAAGGTGATTCCAATGCAACATTCATCCATAAATTATCAAACAAATTGTTACTGGATAATGGATTTTCAAATTGCATGAAACTTAAAACAAATAGCTCAATGACAAAACCCGACCTTAACAAACCTTTAACTCTGCTTCGTCATGTATCTAGTACTGTAAATATGAACCGAACTACAAAGTAAGAAGCCATCATTTGCTGTTTTCTGACTTACTTTGCTAAGTTTGGTAGGTAGGTCTGGGCAATATATTTATAACAACACTGCTTGTAATTAATTGCTTAACTATGTTTCTTTTGATCAAGACTTAAAACAAATTCTATCTGAGAGCAAAACTTTTTTTGAGCGCATCATTTTCAGAAGGCAGAACTATTTTTTAATGTTGGCCTTATTCATAAAAGTCAAGTCTTCAGTTTCATATGAAATTAAAAGGTAAACATTGTATAAAATCATATTTTTGTTCATTTATGAGCAGAAAAGTGACATAGAACCTGCATTAGTAAGAAAGATATTTCCTGGGTTATATTAAGTAACAGATTTAACATTATATCTTTAAAGAATAAAATGTTCTTCTAACAAAACAAAGTTCATAACTTCATACACCAGATTCCTATTCACCTATACAGTCGAGTGTGAGTATTGAACATTAATTCATAAACAATGTACCAGCAATCAATAGAAATAGGATCCATATGTAAACAACAGATCCTGTTATAATATCAGATCATACATCCGGAATAACGTAAATGAATATCAGCATGATGTATACAACAATACCCACATTAAATCTATAACTGGACAGAATTCAGTCGCTGTACCACCATGATACTACTGTAATATATGGTACAATCGTACATGATGACTGTATGGTCTCTATAGTGTTGAAACAGAAGCTTTTGTCAATCAATCAGGAGAGAATGTAAACACTCGTACAATGAGGTTCTAATGTTGTACAAACACAGAACTTGTCAATGAACCACTTTATATGTCAATGATAATATTCCAGCCTCTAGTGAGAATCTGTCAACTTGCTGGATGTATAGATCGCAGAGCATTCACTCAGACTGGAATTGCTGGCTAATGGAGGAAAATGACTTTTTGAGGGTATCTCACCAGAAACAAATTATTTTACCGTGTTTCACTGACCTATCTAGGCTTCCCAAAATTGTGTCACAGAATGCCAAACTGAGAAACTTACAATTATTGTCAGATGAAAGGAAATATAGCACTGGATGGTTACAACAAAGCCAGTTATACACATGTAACTTGTATATATGTACAGAGCAATATATAATAAGTGTTCCAAGGGTTGAACAGTGGAAGTGGTCAGGAATTCATGCTGAGAAAACGGAAAAAAAAAATTTGACTTTCCTAACTGCAATATAAAGCAAGCATTCAGTTTTGTTTAAAGCCAACTTCTAAACATTCTAGCAAAAGTTGTGTAATTTTAGACAAACACATTTCAAATAAATAATCACATTATTGAACAAATAAACCTCTATAATGCTTGTTATATAATCAAGGTTTCTAATTTGTTCACTATAAGAAGAACCTATTTTCTTTGAGTGATAAACTGAACAGGTTTACTACTCCAATCATGAGTGGAAAAACTCAGGAATTTCTCTAAGAATACATTCAAGCAAACATAATGTGCAAACCACTCACATAATGTTAAGATTCCTCTCCTATACCTGTAGGAATGATATTATACATGTTGTTTGGATAAATAACAAGATCACGTTACGTAAGGTAAATATCACACACATAATATGACCTGATCAGACTATAATAACATAACCATAAATGTCAACACTAGGACAACTGACCAGAATGACCGTATCAACTGAAGAAGACAACAATCCAACCTTGCTACAGGTCTCAGTGTGTATCTAGTGATTTTATATCCCACCAACAATTCAGATCTACAGAAACCGTGACAACTCATAGCTGAGGTACATGTTGCTGCTGTGATTCATACCATGACCATTATACCATACTCAGCCACATTTATCTGACACCGCTCCAAGCTCTAGTCTTACAATGCTGATCATAAGCCAGGAAAGCAACTACCGTAATCCCATGTCAAATGTTTTAGTATGTTGAAGCCAAGCATCAAACCAGTGACCTTTTGTACTAGAGGCAAAATCAGAAAAACTGATCGAGCCAGCAGGTCAGTTAACAGATTTATAATGAAAACTTATTACATTTATCCAAATAGGGGTAATAAACTTTTACAATTCTTCCGTTTTCTGGTCTTTATTAATGTTTCTGGCAAGGCCCTTCATCAAAATTATGGAAATATATTAAACAGAACTGTTAAGACGTATAGACGACGTCATGTCATTTTGTCATCTGTTTATTTATTATATTTATTACATTAGTCACACAAACATGTAGTTCTGCTTATATATATGTCCATGATTTTGATGAAGGGCCTTGGCTGAAAAGTTAATAAAGAGCAGATAAATGGTAACAATACTAGAATTACAATCTGGCTCAATATTTCCTGAGACAGATAGTGAGTATGTATTAGCCACTGTTATAATTATTGAGTTAGCTTAACTGAAGGTATTATCTAGGTTATAAAACCTGTCCAATCAGAGTTGGACATCATTATACGATCATTAAGGTCACCTACATCCATTCAGACAGGTGATTAACATTCAAATAGATGTTCTTGTAAGTGTTGACATTTTGATTATACTAATCATTAACCTGGTTTATTTTAGGAGTACATGTATTTCTCTCATTCCTCAGTAGTTCCTGTTTCCCAGAATTCATCTAATGGCTGTGCTTATTTAACCTGTATTTCCAAGGTATAGCCTTCTGAGTATGTGAATTGTACTTTTGCGGATCAAAAAGATTTCAGATGTTTCTTGAGCAGAAATGTTTACTAATTGTTGAAATGAGTGCTGAAACAGTTCAAAAGAAAAGTACAGATGAAAAAACTTCCGTGGACAAGGAAAAAATTATGCTGGCCGATATTTTACTGGATCCACATTCTTGAATTCATAAAATAGTAAACATTTATACATTGCAAACTTTACTACATACACAGTTAATTAGTCAGAAAGCTGAACAGTTCCACTAACATGGTGAGTATGTTCAGTTCATTATGTTACTGTAGGAAATACAACAAATGAACACCAGAAGTGGGAGACCACAAAACAAAGTAAAATAGAAGCAAGTTGTAGTAATATCATGAGAAAAGAGTTGATCGATTGGTTATATGGCTGGCTGTTCAGTCAGTACAAGTTGTCTTAGTGCCATTTTCTACAGTATTTCAGTTATATACAGTGCTGACAGTTACTGCATCATACATTCGTTCTTTTAAGTCGTAGTACAAAATAAGTATATCACAAAGCAGTGAAATACACATTATCTATATATAAGCATAAGTCTATGAAGTAAGAGGGAAGGAGGGATTGAGGGAGGGACAGGAAGAGAGCCCTTTTAAAAACAAGGAATATATTAACAATAGCAAAAAGATATGAGGCAATGATCCTGTGGATAGCCCATTAAGCTAAAAGCATATTTCCAATCGGGTCCAACGACCCATATAACTTTCCTATGTTTCCAACCGAGCGAGTCTTACGGTTTATTTCCGAAATATCACTTAAAATCACAAGCCTTTCATTTTCTCACCTGGTATAGAAATATAAATATCAGATCAATACTACACTTTGTGATCATAACAATTACTCCACCAATATAAGGTAACCATAATCTATGACCTAATTTCTAATCTCATCAAACAAATTGAAACTGATGAAGCAAAGAAATGTGTTATGAATTAATCCATTAAGTTCAGTTTTCAGGCAAGAATTCTACGTACAATCCAATTATATCAGATGAATGACCAAA
The DNA here is from genome assembly GCA_032209605.1 of Mactromeris polynyma. NCBI lineage: Eukaryota > Metazoa > Mollusca > Bivalvia > Venerida > Mactridae > Mactromeris > Mactromeris polynyma. The sequence continues at coordinate 57,764,506 of JASFXZ010000002.1, read as the reverse complement.
TATGGCATTTACTTGACGTTAGATTAATTTTTACCTCATGCTGACTGCAATCTAAATAGGTGGATAATTGTCACATAACGGGACACGTTATTGCCGTTTCACAGATAAAATCATGTATTTAAAGTATTATACCATTACAAAGTGACCTATACAATATGACTAAACAACAGTAACATTATGAAACCTTATATGGGAAAGACACGATATCAATTTATCAAAATATTCATAAAATTTTGTGTCAATGTTTCCACAAGAACTTAATTCAAACATTTTACAAATGTATTTGAAATATTTGTCCTTGTATATCAATGTATTAAAATCCAGAATAATATACCATTATACAACACAATCAATATAGATAATGGGGATCCAGCATAGTGATCTAGGGGTAGTGCAATGGACTCGAGATCCATTTTGTTAGAAACATAGGCTGTTACAGTCATCAAAAGTGATTAATATAAGTCGTAAAAGCTATTCCTAAAATGTATAGAAAATATGTACTTACATTTAAATTTCAACAACTTAAGGGTGAATTTTATAGTTTCCGTTACAAATTTATCAATATAAGTGAACTATTTAACAACGTAAATCAATCAAAACTCACCAGCGTTTAATTACTCCAGTACAGAGAATTTAACAATTTCACTATCAAATTTCCCTAAGAAATAATTGTAACAAGAATAACTAGCCAACCACAAAACTTCCTCCAAACATGAAACAAGAAGTGCACAATGAGGCAATTACTTCCATAGAAAACAGTGAATATTCAAGTGTCCAAAATTCCCAACACCAGTCAGACTACCGTAACACTACATCATACAAGCATACACCACAATGAATGTTGATGTTACAACAGTTGGTGACATCAACAAAACAAGACTGTCAATAGAAGTACAATATCAAACAGTTAAATCCTGTTCAATATGAATGATAACCTTAGTATCAACTTCAGCCTTACAAGAAGATATCTTGTTTCATGGAATACAACATCAATGCTAAACCACCTATCTCAGTGTTGTGTATGTACTCTCTCCCGATCAGACAACATTGTAGTATCAATGCAGCTAGGCCAACACAAAACACTATGTTATTTGGTTCCTGTATTCATAAAAAAACATTATTACATCATCAACAGAATACATTAACCGATGCTCACAACACAGATGTATGTATGTAGGGTATTTGTCATATATTCAGACTACAGTAACACATACTGCATGTCAATTACCTTGTTTTATGAGCGAATAATTATAAAGACAGTCAAAAAGTGAGATATGATAAAAGTAAGAGTGGACAGAATATAGTCTTGATGGGGTGTCACCTAAACAGCAAGGATCATGTAGTAACTTATCCCACCATTAGGGTGGAGGAAGACACCTGGAGGTCACCTTGGTAGAACAACCTAACCTTCCTAGGCAAACTTGGTAACTTCCTCACGAAGTCTACATTCTTTTCTAACACACAGCTGTGAGGGGCAAATGATTTGAAGTCAGCGATCTTAACCTCTCAACATTAGATTCCCCTCACCAAAATATAGTCTTAGTTCTATCCAGCACATGATCTTGAGAAAAAATAACATGTATCAAAATCGCAATAAATAAAATTACATAAACAGAAGGTAGATACCGGTATGAATGAAACTGAGGGAATGGCTCAGCTACAGGCATCTATCTCCAATGTCTGGTTAGCTCGATGATAAAGCCTACCGGGTATATTAAATTGCAATCATATTTTTTTCTAGACAAATTAAGTATGCTCTGACCTATGTATTGAAAGCAATAATGAACCAAAAGTTCCATCTAGTAAATGATAAAACAGAATTTTGGACACAGGGAAGCAAACGCCAAACTAAGTTGAAATACAAGGAAACTTTAACTAAAACACTTCTTGTAACAGAGTTTAGGTGCTGTCTAACATGCATGGCCACTGGCAAAGCTGATTGGGAACCATATGGTAGTAAAACTCATCCTTTCTACCATTTTGGCCTGATATAATGATTGCAGCAGACAAATTATTTATGTATAGAATGGCATGCTACTCAGATAACAACTGCAGCATTGGCAACCTTCCATAATAGCAACTTGGCAATAGAAATGCGCACTAGTTCAAGAGGAAATATTTGAAAGCACTGTAAAGTTCAACGATAACAGATGCCATAATATAAAGTCTTAAATAATAAAGTGAAAACACTTGATAATCCAAAGACTGTTGGTCAGTTATTGTTCGATGAAATAGTATAACCAGGGAGCAGCACTTCAAGTTCTAACCTGACCAATTAGAGATAACCTGATATAATCCATACATGTTTGGATTATCAAATGCATAATCAGTTAAGTAAACATGATTACAGATTGATGGATGAGCAAGTATAAGTGAGCAAGATTACCTTAATATAAATAAGTATCAATATAATTAAGCTAAAGATTCATTCTGTTATCTTTTCAGTAGACAAAAAATGAAGAGCTTCAATCAATTCAAAGTTAGTTGAGAATGTTGTTATTGTGTGCACAATGTCTATTGGTCAAGTGTTTGCAAAACCTGTTTTCATTGGCTGACCACCTCAAAGTTTGTGTACAACTTTTCTCAAGTAAAGGACTGTATGTCGCTTAAAATTTTATCCATGTTCACCATTTTTACTGGTTAAATGAAACACTTGTTAAGTACTTGTCAGTATATAAATGAACATAGCCCATTACATGGTTATTTGAATGAGAATTATGTTATCATTGTGGTGCTGTAATAAAATACGTCCAGTTTTTATAAAGCCGATAATACAAATCTGCAACATAATACATTTATATTATAGTCAACAGATTCCCATGTGGTCATGGCAATTAGAAATGGAAATGGCCCATGAAGACCAATTTAACGCCTTTTTGTTACTTGAACAATGAGCATGGTCAATGTTTACATCAGCTAGCCAAGTTTCTGCCAATAAGCACTTAATTGTGGGCTTCATCAAAGTAACTTTTGAAAAACAAGAAAAAACACTCCAGAGAAAAAAACATCATAAAACAGAACATTGAAACAAAACAGGAACACAATTCCATAACACATCAGGGCACAGTTTGTAAACATTTCCCTTCAATGATACAATTACTTCCTGTTGATCAAATGAATAAATATTACTTTGGTTACAACAACATACTTCACTTATAATAAACACCCATAATTTCAAATTCTAGACATGCAGACCGAACCATGCCTAATTGACACACATATCCCTTTTTATACTAACTTCAATAATACCAATTTAAGAAGATATTATGTAAGATCTAAAAATTAAATTTGGCCCGGTAGGACCACACTATGAGTGGTTTCATGCTGTATATAGCACTATAGTACATTAATGACTTTGATCATGCTACCTTATATTCCCTGGATAATTAAAGAATGCAGACAATCAACTAATTTACTACTTGAACAATTATTAACCCAGTGACGAGCACATGCAAGCTCCAGTTCAATATCTGCCACACAATCTCAGTCTTCTATCTCAGTGCAAAACAATTACTCCACACACAACAGAGAAAGCTTAATCAATTTTCTCTACATACATGAATAACTGAGTATATACCCATCCTAGCTAGCTGGGTCTATCATAGCTAACATAATATATACTTTCACTAATAATAGTACAATAATAATAGCATAACATACACTTATCCTGCATTCATGATCATGTACATGGATACATGATTGTACTGCACTGAACACATTATACATTCACGATGGTATGATTATCAACCAAAAGTAAACTTGCTCTTCACAGACTGACAGACCAACCGACAGATCAACTGACCGACCGATTGACCAACCGACCAAACGACTGACTGAACAACCGACTAAACGATCGACTAACCAATCAATTCTCAGAAATAAGTAAACATCTTCAGAGACTGACTGACTGACAGATAATCAGAAATAAGTAAACTTACTCTTCCGAGACTGACCAACCCACCAATTGACTGACTGACTGACCAAATGACTGACAGATTGAACAGAACTTTGCTGAAACTACCTTAAAACTCTTGGCATGACAAATACATACACCTTACCATGTGTGCCATGAACAACAAATCTATCACTTCTCTCTCAAAGAAACATCATCATTAACCTCAGCTTACTAGAGGGTCATAAACTTTAAAGCAGCAGTTAAGTGAACATACAAGTAGTATAAGTAGTGATCCACCCTGTACATTAACCCAGACATAATGTTTGTTAAATGTCAGAATTCAGCATCACATCTGGGTGATCTCAGCTCTCAGTATGTATAATTAGATATCACAGGTGTCGTGTTACCTTAGTACAAGATTTTATACTTAATTAGGGATGTACCATATGGGTCAGCATGAAACGTAATCTACCAAATACAAGAGAATTTAAGAGTATAAAACACCTCTTATTTATTCATTCACTTCACTATTGCCTCAGTCAGTCATGTCGCTGTCAACTCAAACAGTAGATCTCCATACAATGTCATGAAGTTGTATGTTTTTATATTTTGTTCAATGAAACATCAAGCAGTGACTCCCAATAACATGACTCATGACTCAGATACTGTTTTGGCATGTTTTTTTACAGAATTTCTATCATGCATGCCAATCAGTTTTGCTGGTTCCTATGCTTGTGTGTAAGTATTCCTGTGTTTTCAACCATAATAGTTCTGACAAGTACCACCATGAAGCGTATTATGAACAAAATTGACAATGCACGCATAAACATCAGACCAATCATCACAGACAATATATATGTCTCTCTTGGGTTTCAAACCTCAGACACATACATATATATGTTGTTGTTAACTGAGCCAGTTGTTCGGCTTGCTAATAAGGGCGTGTATAACTCACACATAAAGGACTTTGGCACTATAATTTTGATGAACATGCATGGCGGTTGTATTTCAGTTATATACTGTCTTGATTCTAACAAACAAAATAAAATTATACAACAATAAATATGCATAAAATATTCAAGGCAGACTGGATCACAAATTGTCTCTCTTAAATTGTTGTAATAACCAATGAAAATAAAGTAAATAAGATGACCCTCCCCCTCCCCAATGTTTACCATACTTGTGCAAGTACGCAGTCCATGTAAGTTTGCACGTTCAGATAACAGTTTAATTAATTTGGTCTTCATTATTTTAAACATAATACATTTATTAAACGAAAGTGAAAGCAAACAAGGTGGTACACTTGTATTAGATAAGGTATGAGGACCAAACTGATAACATGGATGTTATCAAATAACACAATATTAATTATGTACTCCTCCTTTTTACATAATTATGATAATAATATCAATTTAATGGTAATCATATTAATAAAGAAATGGGAGGAGTTAAGTGGATGAGGGGTAGAGAGCATGACTCCTGATCCAAAGGTTGCGAGTTTGAGACTCGAATTGAGCGAAGTTTGAGACTCGAATTGAGCGAAGTTTGATTATGGACTTCGCAATCTATGACTTTGGCATGAGCACGGGTTAGTAACCCAGTAAGGAGTCTTCAAGAGTGATTAACATAAGAAGTTGGAAGAACTTGTTGTACAAGCGATGTAAAATAAATAAGAACCAAATAAGGAAATGATACACAACTGGATTCAAATGTTTCACTTTAAATATCTGTTCCCCATAATGAAGTATAGTTTTCCACAAAAAAAAAATGTGAGACTCTCCAAGCCTGTATTTGCATACTTAGTTATTATCTAAACGAAAAGTTATATTTGGCCACAGAACTGAAACACCTGATCTTTATTTTACCTGAATGCATTTGGTAATTACCTGAGGAAACTTCAAACTGTTAACTTAATCATAAAACATTTTATATTTGATAGAAAACAGTAACAGCAGAATGATAAAAATATGCTGAGATAATGAAGTGAAAATCATCCCATGTGTATAATGAAATAGGTGTGTATGAATTTATGGTATAAGGTAGAGTGGCTTACTTCTACCTGAACGAACATAGGTGAAATAAATGGATTACCTTGTGTATTCACACTACCAATAACAACAATGAAATCTAAACATATACATTTCTGTAGTAAGTTTTTACATACAGACAAACAAATACGCACATTGCCTTAAGTCATGTACTGGCAAGTTAATTATTTCAAAAAATCTGAATGAAGGTTTAAGTATGAAAATAAATGTAAGTATTTTGTATAGTGTATAATTGAACCATATATTTTTAACAAATTATGATTCACTTGAGGAAAATAAACCTATCATACATACATGTAATATGAGACATAATGATTATACATCATGACAGTTGTTATATGATTACATCACAACTATTTTGATACATAACTCATCCATATGTGTATAAGTATTCTGACACTTACATCATTTGATGACAAACACAAATTGCATAATGAGAACATGTGATTAAAACACATACCGGTAAAAAACGTTAATCAGCCATTTGTACTGGTAATATAGCTGAATGATGACAAAGTAATCTGAAACCATGAACAAGATTCTGACAAGTTTAAATCAACTCATTTTGTCAGTTCATATGAATCCTATGTGTAAATCTTACTGCCATCAAAATGGACCGTAGATGTATCCAGTAGCCAGTTATATCTAGAAACTTGTACGTGAAATATTACCAGTACCCATTCCTACAAGGTAGAAAGACAGCCCTGCCTTGTCCCACACCATCTGTACAGCCCCTATCCCACAGTCTGTGTAACAGCCCCCATCCCACACTGTCTGTACAGCCCCCATACCACCTGTACAGCCCCCATACCACACTGTCTGTACAGCCCCCATCCCACAGTCTGTGTAACAGCCCCCATACCACACTGTCTGTACAGCCCCCATACCACCTGTACAGCCCCCATACCACACTGTCTGTACAACCCTGACCCAAACCACCTGTACAGCCCCCATACCACACTGTGTAACAGCCCCCATCCCACACTGTCTGTACACCCCCCATCCCACACTGTGTAACAGCCCCCATCCCACACTGTCTGTACAGCCCCCATCCCACACTGTGTAACAGCCCCCATCCCACACTGTCTGTACAGCCCCCATCCCACACTGTGTAACAGCCCCCATCCCACACTGTCTGTACAACCCCCATCCCACACTGTGTAACAGCCCCCATCCCACACTGTCTGTACAGCCCCCATCCCACACTGTGTAACAGCCCCCATCCAACACTGTCTGTACAGCCCCCATCCCACACTGTGTAACAGCCCCCATCCCATACCATCTGTACAGCCCCCATCCCACACTGTGTAACAGCCCCCATCCCACACTGTCTGTACAGCCCCCATCCCACACTGTCTGTACAACCCTGACCCAAACCACCTGTACAGCCCCCATCCCACACTGTCTGTACAACCCTGACCCAAACCACCTGTACAGCCCAAAATACCACACTGTCTGTACAACCCTGACCCAAACCACCTGTACAGCCCCCATCCCACACTGTCTGTACAACCCTGACCCAAACCACCTGTACAGCCCCCATACCACACTGTCTGTACAACCCTGACCCAAACCACCTGTACAGCCCCCATCCCACACTGTCTGTACAACCCTGACCCAAACCACCTGTACAGCCCCCATCCCACACTGTCTGTACAACCCTGACCCAAACCACCTGTACAGCCCCCATACCACACTGTCTGTACAACCCTGACCCAAACCACCTGTACAGCCCCCATACCACACTGTCTGTACAACCCTGACCCAAACCACCTGTACAGCCCCCATACCACACTGTCTGTACAACCCTGACCCTAACCACCTGTACAGCCCCCATACCACACCATCTGTACAACCCTGACCCAAACCACCTGTACAGCCCCCATACCACACTGTCTGTACAACCCTCACCCAAACCACCTGTACAGCCCCCATACCACACTGTCTGTACAACCCTCACCCAAACCACCTGTACAGCCCCCATACCACACATTCTGTACAACCCTCACCCAAACCACCTGTACAGCCCCCATACCACACCATCTGTACAGCCTCTGGTCCACAATTTCTGTACAGTCCCTGACCTACACCACCTGTACAGCCCCCATACCACACTGTATGTACAGCCATATCCCACACTGTCTGTTCAGCCCCATGTTCCACATTATCTGTACAGCCCCCATCCCACACCATCTGTACAGCCCCCGGCCCACAATTTCTGTACAGTCCCTGACCTACACCACCTGTTCAGCCCCCTGTTCCACATTATGTATACAGCCCCCATCCCACACAGCCTGTACAGCCCCATCCCACACTGCACAACATCAATATAGCTTAGTCATGCAGCTCAGGTGAGCTTAAATGCAATCATGTGACAAAGATGGAGAAGCTCAAAAGCAATCAAAATGCATTGTGATGATTGACAAGAATAAATAGCAGCAATAAAATTTGTCCACCCTTCATCATATTAGTGTCAGTAGAATACAGCCTATTCTTTTATACTAAATCTGCAAGAATTTCCTGACGTTAAGTACTACATAATGCAATCCATATTCACAACTCTGCAAGAATTTATTACTCTATAAAATAACCCAAAAGCACATCAATACTGAAATACTAATTAAAAGGATTTCAGGGACCCAATCAATACACTATAATGAGAGAAAAGACTAACCTATAAAAATCAATTGCATTTAATTCAGAATGTAGTCTGGTACCATGTTGTTTTTGCTCGGAGTGGTTTCAACCAGTATCAACCAGACTGGTACATTGAATGCAATTGCATCGAATTATTGACAGGTGAAGTAATTAAATAGCAATAGAAAATTATAAATTCCATGCAGGCAATTCAGCCATAACCCCTTGTTTCACTCACTTTAACAACCTACCCCATACTACAGCCATACAATTGTTGGGGTTCCGTTTCACCAGGGAGTTGAACCTTTGACTCCTGGATATTCCAAAAAGCCACATTTTGACCCTAGGATTCTGGCTGAAGGGTCAATTTTTCTCTAAATAATAGGTAATTTGGCTATAAAATGGTAAAATACAGTAAAAAATTATCAAAATGACCCTTGAGATTCAGCACCTTACAAGGAACCCCTGATAAAGTGCTTTGTTTACTGTTTTGTATTCATCAGGTTTAAATCTAAATTCAATTATTTTTTTCAGTTTTCAGTACAGATGGTAATCAGCTGACCTACTTCCACAAATATATCAGAGGTGTAGGACAGATGAACATAGTCGAATGTCACACAAGGACAAGACCTGCCCCACACGGAAATCAAACGCCCAGAACTTCCTACTAAGCTACTCAGGAGGCAGGCTTACATAATAAGGCAATCCTTTGGATTCAAGATCATTGGTTGAATTGCAGTTCAATCAACAGGCTGCAGAATTTATTCTTCAGTCAAAATATACACAAGAAATCATTACCCAGACACAGTAATTCCCTAAGTACATGTAGCATGTCTTTATCTTGACATTCCATACAGAATTAAATACAGATTAAAGACCAATTGCTTGATTGATTGATCAAATCCAGTACTGTATAGTAATTAATTCTATCAATGAAAGGCAAAGATTGACTCATTAATTTTTACTATTCAGAACAGCTTTTAGTCCATAGAAAGTAGATAAACACAAAATGAAAGATTGCAAGAAGTATTGAATGACTTTATTGATCGAACCTTAAACATCCAACTGAGGAGAAGAATACCGTAACAGTATGATACAATGAATTCAGAATAATATTGTATTTACAACTATCCCGTAAAATCTTTAAAAACTGGCTAAAATGGTAACCACATGTTTGAGCTATTGAGTGTTATTTCCTGTTACCATAATTTATGAACTGAATTTCACGCAATATTATGATGACACCTGCAATAGGTAAATCAATATTCTTGAGGGTCTATTTAGAGTATAACTGACTAATTTGGAGGTTGAGGGTTACAGACTGATGCTGAAGCTGAGGTTCAACATTAAGTTTAAGGGCTGACTTACATAGACGTATGCAGTATTTCTCCATTCAAGCACAACATAAAGCCTTGTAATAATATTCCTAGTACAATGTCATAGTGTGCATAGTGTGTGGTCAACCAATCTCTTCATTAAAGGTCTAATTTCATTATTGCAAGAAAACATACTTGTATTTTATTTCAGCAAAACTAATCTCTTGATGAGATATATAATAAGATGTAGCCAATTGATAGATGGTTACTGGACCCTGGAATTTGAATAGGAGACTTAACATATAGGAAAAAATGTATGTTACAAATGTTTTACATACATCCATACAATACATGAATATTACCCCCTAACCTTATCATATATCTAAAATCTAGGACATCCTCAATACAGACTGTACTGACAGTGTATACTTGTGTCAAATTTATAATACCTCAACACAGTTATGAGAATATTATATAGTTCAATCCAAACTTTTTCAAATCCCAGATCAAATATTGTTATCTAAAATGTCATATTAAGTGATGTATATAACATTATAACCAAGCTCTTCAAACCAGTATTGGTATGTCGTCAGTGAGCACTGTTAGTCTTCATGTAACATTTTCAACAAGGCAACATTTTTCAAACATCAACATCTCTTCCATAAACAATTTCAAAACATTGAATGTTCATCCATAAACTATTTCAAATATAGGTATTTTTGCCTCAGATCAATTCAAACATCTACATATTTCAAACCTCCACATTCATTTCAGCCACAAAACATTTCAAACCTCCAGATTTCAGCCACAAAATATTTCAAACATCCACATTTCAGCCACGAACCAAATACTGCCTGATAATTTCAACCAAATATAGCAAATATAATGAAGACCAAATATCAGGTTTCAATCAAATATTGGAATCATAGACTATCACCAATAATTAAATAATTAAATCAGACCAGAATGGTTGCAATTATATTTCTCCAGGAATCAATTATATTGTCAATAACCATCTACTATAGCAGGGTCGGAGTGTCATATTTCAATAATTAGCCATGACAGGTACTAGATATTAATTGAACACATCCTGAAAGCAATAAAACACCAAAAACAATATAGATTATTGATTATTATCTCCCAACAATCCAGCAACAACAAAATACCATATTAACCCCAGTATGAACCCTTCAAATCATAAAATCTAGGAATTCATTTATACCTGAGAGGATGCAAGAATATTACAATGAATCATCATGCTACGTTTAACATCAAAGTAAAATATACTCATATGGACAACGGTTAGAGTGTTTTATTGTTGCAGAAAGTGTGACAGGAAGCTAAACAGGTGATTAATGGCTTTAAAAGTTTGCATGTTTATTGCAGGTCCATCTAATGATACTGGGTCAGTCAATGTTTTAACAGCAACTGTGTGATAATAAGACATAAAACAGCTTGTAGTGAGACACTTAAAACACAATTAACTCAGCTATCAGCCTATCACCATGTGTTGCCACCATATATTACAATGGTCTACATTTTTATATGCATAGCATTGCCTTACTTAATCCATCAGCATGCAGTGTAACCTGTACCAAAAGGCCCTCCCTTCAACAACATCATCTCTTCAACAAAATGGTCAATTTTCATTTAGTTTAAAATTTCCTACCATTGAATTCAACCTACTCAGAGCAACAACCTTTTGACAACAGTTGAAATTTGCATCTCCCGGAAGGTGTTGTTCTGAACAGGTTGAATTGTATATATTATCTGTTCTGTGACACACTGAGAGAGATGGTAAGAGTAGTAAGATGATAATATGCTGCAGAAACTTTGACAATTGATGCTGATAACATTATATGTAGCAAGGAGGCAGAGGAAAAACATTTGTAAATCCTGACCTCTAAGTCACATACACAGTACCTGGGTATTATATCAACTGATTAGGACAAGTATCACAAGAGATCAATATCATACAAGTGCAGACCAAGCCTCAGAATTATCACCATTTAATAAATAAATCACACAACATGTAGAGGTCACAGACAACACAACAAAACTTCAACTTGGATAAAACACCTTGAACAAAGATGATGAAACTTAACTTTGAGTGCAAATGAGCGAAGCATGTAACAAATGGGATGACACAATTTTATGCCACAACCAAATCTTAACCTGCCACTTTGTAGGCTATATAAGTGTATATCTTCATTTTTGTTGCCCCTTGTAACGAGATAGTGTACATACCGTATATAGAAGTGTCAGACTGTACAATTACATTTAATGATTGTAGACACATTAAATTAGCATCATATTTCTTGAAACGGTTTTCATTGTTACAGATGTGACAAAGGTAAACATAAATTGTAAATTTTATTTGGCTGAAAATGGTATCACAGCACAAATAACCACCAATATTCAACACCCACTGAACTGGGCATCAACACAGTAAGTTGACAAATAAATACAACATCCGATAATTCAGACATCATAACTTATGCCAAGATCCATTGACACTAAATTTGTCATAAAATGTTTGTTTGTTAGTATAATATTAGATGTTATTTGTAAAATACCAGCAATAGTCTAGCAATGAGTTTATGCAGAAGTGAACTTTTACAGCAGGGATATTGTGTGTTATATACAATCTTATTATAATTGATTTTTAACATGATAAATTGGGTGTAAACAATTTATACCACGATTGTGATCAGAGTTTATAGGACCTGTGTGTAGATTTAAAAACATAATAAGATTTTAGTGGTGACTTAATATGAAAGTGTACTAGTAACATCAAATCATGCTCAATATAACAGATGGTAGTATGCTAGTATAACTGGGAACATTTGGTAGTGCATAACATTGTTATGTCATTATTTCTTCACCTAAAGAGATAACTATGTACCCAATGAATATAGAAGTCACATTGTCAGATAGCATTTTTCTATGAAGAAATTTTTATTTTCATGCAATAAATAGAAAGACTGAGACACAATGCAAACTATAGTCTAGAGGCAGTTATTCGTGGTTAAATTCTCATTTCTGCATACCAGAGGCAGAAATTATTTTTTTTGACTTTCTGTTTTCTGATACATGTATATGAGCAAGACTTAGATAAAAGAAAGAAAGTATTTATGACTTTGATTTAACACAAAAGGCACAATTACCATAAAATACCAAGACCAAAAGTATCATAGATTTCTATTCTATTTTTGCAATGTATTTTATACAAAATATTGCCTAAATTAAATTCCAATACAAATATTTGGTATGTGTCTCAACCAAATTTTGTTAGCAAAGCTTCGGTGAAGACATTTTTCTTTCATGACAGACTAATATTTAGATAAAATTAAATGTTTCCGCAATTTTGATGTGACCGTGTAAAAATATATACATGCAGTAAGTTCAGAGTTATCTCGATAGATGAATTATTGTTGTTATTATTAGAGGGGCACAGACCAGCCTACCTGCTACAGCCATAACACCTATCCATGCTACAATGGTGAAATTGTTTGGTTAAAATGTGATTAATTCAACACATTTATTGTCAATTAACTCAATGTAATTACACGCAAGGAGAGGGTAACATCAACAACAAAACGATGACATTGTACGGCAAACATTGATGATAAAGAATATGCAATCTGAAAAAAATGAAGAGGCTTAAGTGACCACAGCATACAAGAGGCTTACGTGAGCATACAAAAGAATGACTACACATTATGTGAATTTAATGTGAGACACTCCCACCAACTACTGAATCATTTCGAGAAAATGTAAAGCGGGCCCATTTTCAAGCATGTGTATGGAAGTCGTCACTCGATCCTGATCCACCAGACCTTGATGTTGAATTGTTTGGGTGGAGAAAGGACTTATCACTCAAAGTACTTGTTCCTGTAACAGTACCAGACAACACAACACCAGCTCCAGCATGCGTCATGAAGCTCATCAGCTGTAGCTGTAGTTCTGAAACTCCTTGTGTTACAAATAGATGTGGTTGTAACAATGCAAATCTAGCATGTACATTATTTTGTAAATGTAATGAAACCGGTAATTGTGAAAATAGATGTACTAAAGAGGCAATGGACGATGATAGTAATGAATCTGGAAGTGACACAGACAATTAATCAAACTAGTTCCTATGCAACAATGCATGATACAAACACAATATTTGTTGTTGATTTCAAAATATAATATATGCAAATCTAGTCAATAATTATATGCATTGTTTAAAAAAATAAACAACTTCATTATGTTATGCTATCTTTAAATGATATATAAGCTATGAGTATACACTTGCACAACAAATAAGAGTCGAAAGAAAGTTAATAAGAGACGCTATAAGTGTACATTTAATGTACATGCAAATAAAATACAATTGTTTCGTTTATTAATGCATTAAAACAGCGAAACATATGAGTTTGTATAATTTGGCGGCCATTTTGTCGGCCATTTTGGAATTAAGAACAAGTCTATCAATATATTAGAGTTCTAAAATCGAACAATAACTTAAATCGTACCAATCAGTATGATTTAGGGTATAAACAAGTACTAATGAGTTGATATAACAAGGCATAAAGTGCTGTTTTAGGGTTTTTTATATTACGGCAGCCATTTTGGCAGCCATCTTAGATTTTTATTTAATATTTATGCATATTAAACATATAAAAGACCTTAGTAACATAAAACACATCAATTTGCACATTTCTATACCCTTAAAATAACATAACCAAGAAGATATTAGCATATACTGACAGTATCCAAATTTAGCGGCCATCTTGGCGGCCATCTTGGATTATTTCAAATTGCCCAAGGGTGACAAAGTGTCATACAACAGATTCTGAGAGAGGACATCTTCCCGAACATTTTGGTACCAAAACATTTTGTGTGTACTCCAAAGTTAGGTTACCCCCTCTGGCATCTGGACTAGCTATATGCCTTTCATAGTCAAATAAAGCAAACTCATATTGAGGCATATTTCATAAAAAATCTCCATAGTTATTCCTATAACCTACCACATAAAAATAACAAACATGGTTATCCAGGATCTTGTTTGAGCTATTCCTGTAGTGGCAAAATAATTGAGATGTAACTGTAACATTTATCTTATCTGTTCCCATAGCAACATCAACATTGTAAATTTTACCTAGTGTTTTTTTTACACCAATTAAGATACAATGTTAGTGGTTAAATTTATCTAGGTAAGTTTGTTTCATCGGGTTTAACGCCGTTTCTCAACGATATTTCAGTTATATACGGCGGCCGGTTCACATAACCAGTTTTTCCTGGACTGAAATCTAACCAGTACTAACTTACCCTTCCACAAGGAGCCGGCAACTTCTCCACATGAGGAGGAAAATCGACATTTTTTTGTCAAATTTTCATGGAAGGGTATGACCTGCTGCGACCGGGAATCGAACCCGGATCGCCGGGTTACAAGTCCAGTGCACTAACCACTGGACCACGGCTTTATCTAGGTAAGAGAAATAAACACCTAAATATTTATGATCTGATAGATGTTAAATTGTTTCAGCCAAAACTGCAAGCTTAACAAGTAAAAGCGTGATACACATTTGAAACACAATGCTGACTGAAATATAATATGATGCTCACAGTTAACTCTCCATGTAACAGTTTCAATTTCACATTTAAGTTGGTAATTGTGATGCTCAGCTTCACTCCAGTGTGATCACATGATCAATCAAACTCCAGTACAGATAACACTGTGACCTATGGTTCACCTCACAATCTATGGATCTCTGTTAGTGACATACACATAATTACAATGGTTATAATATCAGAATATCAGGATATATAATCATCTTAAAGTACTTTTATCAATTAACCAAATATTTACTCATTCCACATCAAATCAATGGTATCCTTGGGAACCAGAATTATGAGGATAAAACTGCGAGCATAAACCATATAAACGAGAAGCATTCTGATATTGTCTCTGGGGAGAAACTTTCTGTGACTATTTTTGCATCAATATAAACCAGACAAAACATTTATATTCAATTAAGAACCAGTAATATAGTCTGCAGTCACAAGTTACAGACAGCAATAAATATACTGATATATTTTTATTTAATGGCATTATGATAAATACAATTCCTTGATAGCTCCATCACTGTAGATGTAATACTATAGAAAAAAGCATTCAATGCATATTATATTAATGCAATAATATATAAAGTTGTGACAATATTACATTTCAGAAGTAGTATAAAACCTCTGTTCACAATCAAGCAAATGAAAGCCATTCCAATACTATCATAATCAAATTACTGCAATCTAATACAATTAATAGCAATAAAACATCTGTTCATGTTCTGAGAATATCACTTGATGAACTGATAATATTAAATTAGGGGACTCATGGGCATAAAATGTCAATATATCCACAATTAATATTAATGCCCATGGACTTTCCAAGAGAAACCAAATTGTTGACCAATTTTGTACAGAGTTGCTGACCAATATATGACCAAGAATATGTCACAGCTTCTGACAGCCAGTGGCATCCAGTGTGAGTATTTCTCATAATGACTTCAGTTGAAATATATATTTAAGTTAAAACATAACAACTGGACAAGACCCAACAACACTTCGGCCTACACAATTGTAACTTTGAACTCTATTCACTATGGATAATAACACAGAATAACTGGGAGAAGAATATGGCAATACATACATGTAGTTATCTTTACATTGATACACATAACATTCTAGTTATTCACTTCTAAAAATAAAGTAACATTGCATACAGATCCTACGTTCTTATGTTGCTGTGACTATGATATTTTCACACTTATCAATTGTTAACGCGTGTAATGATTCACATAAAATGCAATAAAATAATCAGACAGAGAATCTGAACCATGAGAACGGATTTCTAAACAAAATTACCATCATGAAAATAGCAAAATCATGACTCATGCTCGCATTTGATAAACGAGCACTGTTCCTCTTAATTGGAAACTAATTAGACAGAAAAGGCCGACAAGGTAAGATATCTATCAGACGACAATAAATGTTTTTGAAACAATAAAACTATCTCACCTAACAATTAAATCCAACTGTAAAGCACAGTTCCAAGTTTCACAAGAAACTAACATTTACATTCTGACACTGTCAATTTCAGCAACATGTCAGATAACCTAGATTTTGTAACAAACATTTCGATTGGTTGTTGGAATCGCTCAAGAACTAATCAATAGGAGTGATACTCTTGTGTACTTAGAACCGTTATGCCTCTTGCTGCATTTCGCGCCAAATGTCAAAGACATCCGACAATTCAAATTTCCGCGGTATGATTTCTACCAAGTGACATAATTAAGTGATTAAATATCTATCAATGTTCATCCTTTGTAAAAATCATTTATTCGAATGGTGCCATAAGACAGAGCCGTACGTATACATAGTAGCTCTATCATTCATGTACACTTGTATGTCAAATTAAAACCAAAGGCGAGTGCCGCTAAGTTAGATCTATATATTTTTAACCATTAACCATTCCTCCTACAATTAATATCAGCGTAAAGATGCGTAATTACTATGATTATAAGTGATAATAAATAGCGACCATTTTTCATTCATTTCTGAATTCCCATTGTAAATGGGTACGGAGGTCAAATGAGGTTCAAGCTGCATTGAATGGCGATGTTTAAATTTGGCGGTGAAATTTATATCGTCTTTTTGTTAAAGTAGTTTAATTTAAGAAAGAAAGCCCGATTTTAAAACCCTTTATTATAATTTTCGATAGATCTACCCCATAAACTAAATCTATAAGTGATAACAGTGTTTGTGTCACATAATTATATCCGGCAAGAAGTATAATCGTAGAGCTTTAACACACGTTTAAGATGAAATACACGATGACTTGATACTTGCTTTAAATATCATTTATATCACTATTACTAAACACATTTTCCTCAATTTACGTATAAAAAGTATAATCATTCAATTATCCAACATAAACAAAAGTCATTACCTTTAATAAGAGAGTTTTTTTGTCCTCGAAAACACGTTAAATCCCGCTTGTGAGGTTTATGTCCTCACCTTATGCAGCCATATTTGAAAGTTTGAATATTCGATACAGTGAACGAACCTGGGGAACGTCTTCATGGTCACGTGGATATATACTAATATACATATAGTAAACTGAATCTACCTTACCGGTTGTCGCATACTTTAGATGTTATGTTTTGTATTATGTTAAGATAACACATAGCGATGTGTTTATGCATCACATTACCAACATATAGGGAATCGTATCTAAACGTCTTACAAAGACATCTAAGTATTTTAAATGATGTACATTAATGTATAAAATAAACAATATTATACAATTACAAGGAAAAGTCTACGTAACTTCAATTTAATCAAGGTAAATAATTTGCAATATATCTGAGAATATCATGAATTTATACACATTTTAATAGATCTAACAGAATAAACGAAGTTGAAAGACCCACTTGTGAAGTTGTACCCATCATATCAAATTGTGAACTTTACTTTTGCCATGTAGGGCACTGTACTACTTATTGTAAGCATTAATTGGCCAATTGTTGATAATATGTCGACAATAAGCAGACGCGATAGTGAACAGACGGCATAGCCATCTGGAGAAACAGATCACGACTTAAAATGTTATGTGTCTCCAGGAATGTACATAATTTCCCAGGGGATCAGTATCTTTGTTGTAGAAAATCCGTCAGAACAAGAATAAAATGCTATCAGTGGAATGGTGATCTATGGTGTTCGCTCACGTTACTACATGGCTGTTACACATGCTACCTGTCAGTGTTACCATTCAATGAACAAACTGGCAATGATGTATTGGCTAACACACAAATCTTGCTGCAATCCATGTTGACAATATTGACATGACATATGGTTGTCAGAAACCCATAGCTGTGGTGGGTGTAGTTGCGTCCACTTTTTCCCCTGAATTTTGTTATGATGATGGTAATTATAACAAAAACTCCAGTAAAAGTGTCAAGTTTCATTGTGACAAGGATAATCTGACATCTCATGTAGTGCTGGGTGTATGGTGGAGCCCAATGTCAAAACATTGCTTGTATGTGCACGTTGTCTTGTTTACATAGGAAGGTGCAAGTTACATATCTAACTAAAGTATCAATGCAACACAAGTCTATCTGCTTCTCTATGTACAGACCAGTTTTGCATTATTTCCTCAACATCTTCAAGTTACTGGGTAGCAGTCAATACCAGGCAATGCAATGTAAGTTACTGGGTAGTAGACAATACCAGGCAATGCTGATGTTGTAGCATCATGAAGTTTTATATAAGACAAACAAACTTAAGCTACCCATACTTGTTGTTGATAGATTTTCACTGGTAGATCCCTTCTTCAACATCTTCAATGTTTCACATTTGTGAGTGAAGTATATGCATACAAGATGTCACCAGTAATTCCATATCGATAGCTCAATTGGTAGAGTGTCCACTTTGAATGCGGTTCGAACCCTTGCAGAATACCGAAGACGTGAAAAATGGTACTGGTAGCTCCCTTGCTTGGCACTTAGTATATAATGGGAGTGTCAGGAGATAAATAAGCCCAGGTAAGTATCAGTTAGTGGATGCACACAAGCTCATGTTACTTACTGATTATAATCCATGTTAAATGCACCGGGTGCTTTATCTATATTATAGATTTGCAACAATATCACCATGCATGGTTAACAATTTTGCAAGACAAAACCCGACATTAAATAAAACCATTGAAATATATTTTAGAGCATCATGTCTGTGTGTGTGTGTGCTTGTATGTTTGATGATACAATATACTGGGATCAAGAACAAATAAATGACCCAGTCCTAATTTCACAACATAAACTCAATCTCCAAACACACCCAGCACAGTGGATTGCTGAGAGATGAATGTCACTTATAAAATGAGGCCCAGACCTCAACAGAGTTCTTTCTCAGACCAAAGTTTCATGAACTAATATTGGCCATGTGTGTAGCTATACCTGTATGCAAAGTGCGCAGTTGCATACAAAACATAGAAAAAAATAAAAAATCTCTATGAATACAATTAATAAGTTCTTCGGGAGATTATTCTGAATATATGGATTCTATAAAATCTTCTCTTTTGTGTGTGAAAATGCATCCCGATTGTTTTAGACAATGGATTTTGTCCATGGGAGCATGCCCCTTTAACTCTTAAGATTGTTTGCATATACACCCTGCAAGCCTTTGCTGTCAGTTATAGAATGCAAAGCCAATTCCAACCAGCTGGTATGTCAGCTAGGTTTAGACAGAATAGACCGTTTCTTACATGATTTGGATGAATGTAATACATGTATATTGACTTGAGAAAAACTTGGATTGAAAGTAAAATGTGAAATATTGGACTTGAGGAAAACTCAAATTGAGAAGTTTTATGAAACAGATGCCAGGCTGTTCACCAGGCATTTTTACAAGACAATAACATGAAACATATTTAAGATTTGGTGAGACTAGACATTGTCACGTTCTGGCTGGTTTTATATGTGTCGATTTGTCATGCCACAAAACAAACAAATCTACAGTTTTATTGCATCATAATAAAAGATGGGCAAACAAAAAAACATAACTACATTATTGTTATCTGAATAAAACTATTGTGTTACCACGAGACATCGAACAAAGTGAAATATACATAAAATAAATATTTTAAGGTCCAATAAGTTTATGATCAAATGATAAATGATGGTGGAGTGTTAACTCGGAGTATATCACTGCACAGTCAATCAAGTGTGGATAATAAACATCATTTACACCATATAACATACACAGCTATTCGACAAAGAGTGTAAATGTATTACAATAATTTTCATTTACAAATGTATATAAAACATGGTATTTAGTTTAAACCGTAAGCAATTTCATGTCATTCGTGAAATAAATCCTTGGTGTAGATTTTTTCCCCAAATAATACAATAAGGCATACAAAAATGTATGGTTAAATTACATTAGCAAATACAAACATGAAATATTTGTGTATTCGTACAGAAGGAAACGTATTCAACATAATGTGTTTGGTATCGTTATAAACGGGAATTAAAAAGCTTTTGCCCACATCATTTACGCCTGGAGACAATGATTGTATATATTTTTAGCGACTCATATTTTGGGTCTTTTTAAAGTTGACATCATTGTTTAATAGACCAAACTTTACAACCATTATGATTTATACATGTTACTTATACAAGACAGATTTATCCTTTAATCAAAGTAATTGTTCATAACATTGAATGTGAAGTAAGACGAAAGATGTGAATTAAATAAAAACACTAAACAGGAGCAGATCCAGGATTTGGGCTTGTGGAGTGTGGGGGGGAGTAACTTTTGATCATTTTGGTTTTGCTCAAGTCTTATAAAACAGCAGCAACAGTTTATAAACATCATCATTATTAATATAATGCTACAATAAATCAGTATCGCTTACTTGAAAATCTTATAATTGAAGACCTTTGTATATTTTCGTATTTATACTCCGGCATACATGCAAGGTTGGGAAATGATAGGGGAACATGTGTCAGGTGCGCCTGCCTGGATCCACTTGTGCTAAATGTGACTTAAACTTGTTGATTATTAAAAATATCTTAAAGTTGAAGACTACTACTATTTTATTTTACATGATTCAGGCCACCAGCCCATAACATCAATATACAACATACATCAAATAAACATGTACATGTGTGCAGCTAAACAATGTCATATGGAGGTTATATAATGCATGAATAACAATATCAATAGACTGTAACAGCATGTGAAAATGCATCTCATAACTGTTCAAGTAAACTTTTTCTACAGAGCATTGCATAATGGATGTAACATGCTACATTTTTTATTACAGATTCATTCCTGCTACTTAATAATATATAAAGCTATGAGTATTTGGATTCAAGTAATATTTCATTGGAATGTACTTTCTTCTTAGGTCATCATATGCAACACATTTTAACATAAAGTGAAACTCATCTTCTAAGGATACATTTGTACATAATTTACAAGTTCTGTTTTCCAAAGGGACACAAGTATATCTACCTCTTTCTATTTCTAGATGACTTACTCCAGTTCGAAACTGTGCATAAGAATGCCTAAATTTTCTGATATATAGTACTGATAGATATGGTTCACTTTCATATGAGGATTTTATGTACTTGTACACACAAAGTTTTGAAAATGTACTAAGCTTAATATTCCAATTTTGTAAATATATATCTTTCAGCCTGCGTTCGAAATTTTCCAAAAAAAAATTCTCATTTTGTACACCTTGTTGTAACCAAACATATGCAAAGCCATTTTCACACAGCAACTTTTCAATGTCTTTAGTCCAATTAAAATGGTTAGTCTCAAGTGTCAATAACATATTATAACATTTTCTAATGTATCTGTCGCTTGGTAGTTTTAAGATTCTAAGCCAAAATTTAACACAACGTTTGGCACTCTCTAACCATAATGGGTATCGTGCACAGTCACCTAATACTACAGCATTTGTAGCATTACTTGTAACACTTAAAGAAATTTTTACATGCAAGATTGAGTATACGTTCTATTGGATCTCTAACTCTAGTTCCCCGCAGCTCTGTGCCATACAATAGTATTGGGACAATTTTGGTATCAAAGATTTTAAAATACATCTTATGCGACATTTGGCCATATGGATACATAGAATAAAATCCTGCTGTGTATGCCCTTTTAGCACGCTGCAATATCACTGGCCATCTGATTCATCGATAAACTTGATGAAAAATTGGTTCCAACATAAGTAAAGGACTTTACAATTTCTAGGTCACTACCACCAAAATGCCAATGCTCATCTCTAGAGAGTCTACCACCTTTTTTGAAAACCATGATTTTTGTCTTTTCAGTGTTAACTGTCATACCACTATTTCCACAAAAATGGTGTTAAGTATCTAATTGTTTTTGCAGCTCTCGTACAGTGTCAGCTACTAAAGAGATATCATCTGCAAACATAAGCAACAGTATTTCAAGACAGAGACATGCAAGACAGAAAGTCACTCTAATAATAAAGGAGAAAGTCATTAGCACAGCTAGTAAGCTCTCTTGCAATAGATGACTAGATCCATGTAAAAGTAAAGTGTTTATTTATTATAGAGTCACACCTACTTAACAGGGCCAGGCATATCTGACTAATGAGACACCTACTTTCTGAGCACATTTACCTTCCCATTCCTATCCTACCAGCCAGGTAGGCACACGGTTACAATTATTTAACTACCTGGCATCTTCACCAACCAACCATATTGAAATGAACCCATACTGGTATTCAAACCATCAACCCGCTCCCAAGGTGGATGTCGTAACCACTTGGCCACAGGAGATTATTATAACACCTGGTAATGATTCAGTGATACACAATGTACCTTTGGATGCTCACATTTGAAATTTATTATTAATAAACGTTTATAAAAAAATCTCTTCTTATCACTTCTAGAGTTCTCTCTCTTTATCTCTTCTAGAGTTCTCTCTCTTTATCTCTTCTATAGTATATGTATAGTACTGTATAAACATAAAGTTTAGTAGGGATAAAGGGAGAGAAATCTAGAATGGATAAAGGGATAGAACTCATGACAATCTCCTGAGAGTTTTGTAAAGAAAGCAGTTACAATACTGTTGCACTAATAATAAATAAATGTTTGATTTAACAGGTATGTGATGTAATACACTGATCAAAACTGCCAAGCTCTTGGCCGACATTTTAGGATATTGCAATTAAATATCAATATATCAAATAGAAATTGGACACACAGAAAGTTCAATATGTCTGTAGCTTGTACTAAATTTCAGCGCAAACTACAGCCAATTTATTGAAATCAAGCCAATTACATATCACCACACAAAAATAAAAAGTCACAGATTAACTGAATCAGTTATTACAGTTTGCCTGCCGTTCGTAGTTAGTACTGAGCAGTTTTGTTTAGTCTAGATTATTGTATTGTTCATTCAAATGGTTTCCTTACATACAATACATGTATATGAACATTTAGTCATTAAATATTGATTTAAAACTGATTTATGTGATGAAAGTGATGAAAAAGCTGCAGCAATATTATTTTACTGCCGTTTTAATACAACTTGTCAAACACTTAGCAGGATTTATTTTGGATTTATCTCTATTGCTAAGTACCTGTATTGTGCCAATGTATACAGTAATGTATTAGAGGAGTCAGCCACTGAACCCAGAGATTGTAGATTAGATCGCCACACAGGTTACAACCACATCACATCATACGTCAGCGGTCCCGATGTGCCAATGTATACAGTAATGTATTAGAGGAGTCAGCCACTGAACCCAGAGATTGTAGATTAGATCACCACACAGGTTACAACCACATCACATCATACGTCAGCGGTACCGATTGTTCCAGGAAGCAGACCTACCAGTGATTCAAATATGAATAATGCATTTTTTAAGCCAACATGAATAGGAAGATACATTGGTGTATAGTATCATAGTAAATTGACAATTACCTATACACAGATCCAGAAATTTATATCAGGGAAGTCCAGATCCTTGTAAGGCAGCACATTTAAGTCTGCCTTTGGAGTACCTACACTTTTGCAATGCAATGCATTTTCTTGTGCTAATTTTGGACAAGGCCCTTGAATTTTGGACCCCTCTTGATCCAGGATTAGATATGGACAACCCTATTTTACCAAAATCTTAGGGGAGTCCAGATCCGCAGTCACCCCCCTCTGGATCCGCTCATTGTTACCATGCATTTAAATGTCACAGAAATGTCACATGTATTAATGTGTGTTGGGTTTCATGTTCACCAACAATTTCTAGGTTATTTGAAAACAGTGTCCACTTGTGGCAGATGCATTACTACCAAACTATGATACCACACGCTGTAGACATGTGATATAACACCACACCCAGACATCAATCTCATACTGGGCTTACCAGACAAAGCAGCTGATAGCACCCTTTTTGATGACTTTGGTAGGTTCTGGAATCAGCTTGAACCCACAACCATCTGCATCCAATGCATCTTACCACTGAACCACCAGGCCAGTACACGCATTAGAGGAAGTGTAACCAATTAAATCTGAATGGATATCATCCAAGATTTCAGTGGATTTCAACTTTTCCTTACAGTCCTGCTCAATCCAATCATTGTTGACAAAACATCAATCAGATTTTAAATGCCTAAAATAGATATACTGTATAAATTAAATAAACTGACCAGTCTACAATTTCATTTTTCCATTATTTTCTGCAAGTTCTTTATATTTAAGGAGCATCCCAAACTAATATATTGTGCAGGATGCTTTAATGTGTTCATAGGACGATGGCACAGTCCCAGATTTTAATCTGTTACCAAATTATAAACGTGTTTTATTTACCAACAACTGTTGAAATAGTGCATTTGGAATATAGATATACATGATGTATAATAGTAATGACAGGAGTTATGGAAGTAAAATAGAATTAATGATAATCTTGAAGCCAATCCATTATCCGACAAGTCTGCCAACACAACACCCCATTTATCTCATTGTATACACATGCCGACATTTATGTAGCTACATTATGATGATTTATGTTGAATGTAGTTTGCAAGTGTCTCATCAGTATATGAATACATGGTACAAACATTCAATAAAACCTTCCTATCCATGGCCAAGGAGAAAAAATGGATTCTGTCATTCCAAACAAGCATACAGATTTATTGTTCAGCAATTGTAAAATAAGTTTTAAAAATGAATACTAATCACGCTCTATGAGAGCACCCTGGGTTACTAACCAGCTCTTGCACCAAATTCAGGGATAGTGACATTCATGGTTCCAGCTCACCATAGTTGGGATTTAAACTAAGGACTTTGGGATCAGGAGTCAGGCACTCTACCCTTGACCACTACACCCCCAAGTATACTGTACTTGTTAACATTAAATACTGTACACTGAAAAACAACTGTGATATTTAGTATTAATTCTGAAATACATGAACAATGTTGTTCAAGAACTAATTTCAAAATTAATGAATGCATTCATCGCGTGCACTTTAATACCTGCATGCTACACTTTTACTATACATTGCAGACAATTTAATGACAATGTAACATTAATTATTCAAACCTAAGAAATCGGGCATGGTTTTATAACTTGTTGATTATAAATATCAAACCCAATACACCTCAATTATAAAGAAACCAGTCAATAGTATGGTTTCACTCTGATCAAGATTTGTGTAATCTGATCATAAAATTGATAACAAGACAACAGGAATGTAGTATAAGGAACTTGTAAAGATAATGGTTTGGCTATATAAGGAGCTATTGTATGCCTCGTTAAGAGCTCTAATTGTACAGACTACAATACATGCACCAGTTTGTATCCAATTCCTTGCAGGAAATTGGAAAATTATGAGAATACAAGCAATTATTGGCATTATGGAAGATGTCTGAACATTGCATCATGTACAATATCATGTAGGTTTCACAGTATTTGTATTACTATAGTACAAAGTATGTAGAATGTAGCAACCCTATTACAACAATAGTACATTAACACTTCCTGTAACCCAGGCTGATGCGTATCCGTCTGTATATGTGTAGAACATTAAGCGGGTGAACAAGGAGGAACTAGATGTGTCAATAGGACAAGGATGCCCCCACTATGGGGTTTTCAATCAAGAAAGGGTTATAACTCCTCCAAAGTTGGTCGATTGTAACCGAAATATAACTTGACCTGTATTCTATTATTCCATGCTTACATGCCCAATATGATCCGTTCAAGAGTTATTTATCGGAAACCAATTTTCCCCATGGACGGACAGGGCTAGAATTGCAAGGGCATAAAAAGCCTTTATACACACCAACACAAGACTTGAATGATATGTTGACTCTAACATATGCAAAGGGTACTTAGCAGCTTTTGAGAGCAGAAGCCCACATATGGAACAATAGATGAACAAGGGAATTTTGAGCCAAACATATATGATCAATTGTTCACTATATATTTTCAATCAATTAGGACAAATATACAGTATTCAATATACAGACGTCTTAAATTTTTCAAAAAGTGGGGGTCAACAAATGTTGATCAAGTCCACAAATCTTATAAAAAATCTCTTTGGGAGGGGAATCTTAAACATAAGTAGAGGAAAAACATCTATTTTAGAATGGGATTGACCCTGAAAATGGCCCAACAAGTGCCCCTGTTATGCCCCTGCCACCTATTCCACCAATGATTTCTATTCAGTATGATCAAAAAAATTCATAATGAAATTACAAATTTGTTATAATGAAATTTCAAACTAATCACTCAAATTAACGTATACTGTATATTTCATTCATGCAATAAACAATCAAATACAATAAATCTATTTTGTTGAATGAAGATTGCAAGATGTGTGCAATTTATTTTGTATGTAAAGAAATTTGCTTGGATCTTATCTCGTGTAAAATAACCACTAAAATTAAATGTATGGATATATAATCTATCATCAATATGCAATTTTTATGATCACAATTCATATAGCTGAAACAAATACAGTCGTCCCTCGTTTATTCAACAAGCTTCAATCCGAATACTTGGTATCATCAGAAATAAATATCAGGTCCCGATGTATCTTCTTAGGCTGGAATTAAAACCACGAATTATCCAAACAAAAATGTCAGAACTGATGAATATGAATGAACGAGGTCCGACTGTACATGCGAGGAATATTACTTCAGTTAACATTTTATGAATTAATTGTGAAACAAGTTCTTACAATGTATACAACTCTCTCTTGACGACTGTTTCCATAACATTCATAATAAACTATCCGGGTTCGATTCCCGGTCGCGGCAGGTCATACCCTTCCATGAAAATTTGACAAAATGTCGATTTTCATCCACATGTGGAGAAGTTAGTACTGGTTAGAATTCAGTCCAGGAAAAACTGGTTAGGTGAACAGGCCGCCGTATATAACTGAAATATCGTTGAGAAACGGCATTAAACCCGATGAAACAAACAAACAAACACAATAAACTAAGACATAACAAAGGGTAGCTGAACTGGCAATTTATTTCACAAAAAAACAGAAGGTTACTTAATGATAGGATGGTAATGATATCTTGAACACTAACACAGTCTATCATGAATCATTTGCTGCGTTTTTCTTCTTGTTGTTATTCTTTCCTTCAGGTTTTTTCCCTGCATGTTTCTGTCTACGTTTTCCTTGTGATTTCTCCCTGAATTTCATTTGTATTGCATTAGCTACATGTCCTCGTTTGTTGAACTTTACTTTCTTAACTTCACCAGAGTTTTCATCCACATGTAATACATGTTTACCAAGTTTCACCGACTTTCCATCTGAACTTTCACCCTCTTTTCCTCCAAATTTCTTCTTTTTTGAATCATCAATAATTCTCCTACAATGTTTGAGCACCAAATTTAATTTACAGAAAATAAAATAAGTTAACTACATTACACAATTTGTGACAAAACCATACTGGCATTGGTTGTATCATAAGGATAGTCATTTTGGCATCTGTACAATTTCTTGCAACATAACACACATGGAAGATCGGGTAAATCCAAATGTGAAACATTTGTTATATAAAGGCATTACTATTATACACAAATAGGTATGATCTCAATGTATCATTCCAAAACCTGTTCCTGAATTTGCACAGTTGTGTAACAAGAAAAATGAATGTTGTTGGCTAAGGAAAGCATCTCTATGTATAAGTAGCTCACATAAATGCAATTTATTCTACCATAAGACTGAAACCACCAACTAAGGATGACATGCGCTATGTATGAAATTTACACACATATACCAGTCAAAACTGCTTAGTACTATTTCATATAGTTTCTAAACACCTACTGGATGTATCTTCTGTCCATATTTAAATTATGTGAAAGGATTCTGTAAATAAGATACTCAATTTAAAATCAATTAAATAGCAACTATATTGTTACAACATATATTTCGCTGATTATGTTTTATGAAATGTGTTTAATAGATTTGTGTTTCATTTCAAAAATATACCTTCTATGTTTGATTCTGTCTGAGTCGTATTTTGCCATTGTAGAAATCTTCTTTCTTTTGAGGGACGTCTTAGAAAGTTTCTTCCGATCTTGTCTGAAGCACAAAATGAAGCAAGTATAATCATTTGCATTAAACAACCCTATATCAATATTCTGCTATGTTTCAGACGAAAACAAAATTCAAAATGAAGCAAGTTACACTGTGTATGTGTAAATTATACTGTATACGTGGATCTATTGTGGTATAACAGTAAAGTATATAAAAGATGCTTTCATAAACGAGGAGTATGATGCTAGCTAATATTCCATTTCACGCATTTGACCACTGATACAGTGTATCAATATTTCATTCTTCTGACCCAAGTTATGTGTACTAATTTTGAGTTCCTTTAACATTGACTTGAACAGTCAATTCTTATAGTGGGAACTTGACAGCTACCAAAGAGAGATTAAGTTGTTACAGGGAACGCCACATACGTTAGACAATACCTTCCCACACAGACTACAGGGAAAATAGTGCAAGTGTAAACATGTATGGGAACAGGGGTGCAAGGAATGGTCTGGCAGCTGACCATCAAAAACAGTTTAAAAACCAAATATATGAAGATACTGAATTGTGTTTGCAGCATTGAATTCATCGTGTCATTTTATCTTATGCACATGCGTTACCTAGTGGGCTGATTTATCTTCAGCATATAATCCGGTACAGGGCAGCCTGCTGTCCTCATTACATTCGCAATACTGAAAATATACAACATCAAATATACACAGTTTACAACAGAAAATATATATCAGAACTTATTATCTAACTTTGATACAGTTATTATGGTCTAATAATGTTCTAGTCAAGGCGATCAACATAAATGTAGTCTAAACAATGAAATCTTGTGAATCACAAAATCTGAATCTGAACAAAATGAAACAAAACCGGATTTGAGCTTCCACAGTTTACACCAGTAGTCAGCATTTGATAAGTAGTTTCTATCACAGTATCTGATAGTAAAAATCAATATTTTAGGGAGGCAGAAGTGTGCTCGACTGCAAATTCTACCTCGGGCAAAGTTGAGCTGCAAACGTCAAAATCCATGAATTAGGTGAGAGTACTGGTTAGTAACCCAGTCATCCAGAGTGTATAATATAAGTTGTAAGAACTTGTGTCACAATCTATGTAACATAAATAAGTTAAAACAAATATCGTACAAACTAATACCATGACATTCTCACCTTCTCAGGTACACAGCATCATCTTCAGTGAAGAATGTGACAGCTTTACCTTCATGCCCCGCTCTACCAGTTCTACCTACGAAAAATTATGGTTATATACAGTAAAACCTCAATTAAAAACCACCTCAAAATTAAGACCTCCTCATAAGAAGACCGTATTATTATGGACCAGTTGATCATATTTCTCTCATATATTCACTCAATAATAAGATATTAATAATAGAAATATCTCAGTTACCATAGAAACAGGGATATATTTTAAGTCCTGATAAACTGCACTTGTATCATATAACACCAAAAGCATCTATTTGTGTACAGAGTCAATACAATAATTCAATAAACATTCTAATTTACATAAATTGATCACATAAATTTCTCAGAATGTATTTACATTGCTTTAGTCTGGCAGGATTTGTCCAAACACAGACGGTCACTCCAAGAGGGAAAGTAGGCTGGTCACATTGTTAGACCAAATACGAAACACTTCCTAAAAACTATACACCAAGTTGTTTGATTTAATGAACCAGACTGGTTCACATTGCACCAAACACCAAACACAGAACATACACAGAGTATATATATTATCAGAAAGAAAGCAAAATGTCTGATAAGCCAGACAAATTTCAAACAGGCTTTGTATATTATTGCAAGGTCCCTGACCAAATGTCCGGTAAGTTACCAAGGTAACAAGCATTCAAAACCAGTGAATGTCAAACTTTCTTTTGGTCAGACAATTATGTCAAGCTACTCTGACCTAATGTCACACAATATGTTAATCAATTTCAGAAGATTGAACAAAACTAATAGCTACAAATTCAATCCAGGTAAGACAGCAAAACCAGTCTATCTGCATATAAACAAAGAAACAGATAGACTGGTTTCACGTTCACCCTGTACAATATTCTACCCACGTACCTATCCTGTGTATGTAGCTGATTGCACTGTTAGGGAAGTCATAATTAATAACAAGATTAACTCCTTTGAAATCAATACCACGCCCCATCAATTCTGTACAAATCAAAATCCAGATCTTTCCAGCACGAAAACTTTTTATCACATTGTCTCTCTGAAAATGAATAACAAAGTGAGTGCTAGTGTCATGGATAATGTGTCCGTACCTCAACATGGATGTCATGGGTCGAGTATGCAAAGCTTGCGACTATACCTACTTATAGGAGAAAAGAATAAGTTGTTACAGGGAATGCCACACACAGAAGACAATGCCTTCCCACACAGATCCCAGGGAAACAACAGTCTACAAAACATTAGGAATTTAGGAGATGAAACAGCAAACATCTACAGGAATAGGGAAGTAAGGAGAATTTAAGGGGACAACAAGGGGAAAAGGGACAAAATGGAATAAGACACCGTGTTTATTCCAGGGTACAGATTTAAGAGCTGTGTAAATAAGGACAATGTTTCTCATCAAAATTAAGATTAAACAAATTGGTATACATGCATATAATTGGTGATGCATCATTGTATCAAAGTTAGTTACATATCATAATGACTTCTTTTTTTTTGAAACAAACGAAGCCACAAGCAGTCAGAACATTGACTTAAACATGAACATCATCATGTCAAGGAATTAAATAATTAAATTGGTAAATATAATTAATTAAGGTGCCACTCAGATAACTGTTAATTTGCAATTTTGGTCAAGAAAATGAATTATCAGCTGATCCTTGTTTTCAGCAATTATCAGAATGCTGCCAGACTGTACTAACCACTAACTCACCTGTAACTGCGTTCTATCTGAATGTATTACATCTACATTCATACCATCATATATCAACTCATGAAATAATTCCTTAGCCCTGTCTTTGGACTGTACAAACACCAGTACCGGTGGCTGTATACCCTGTAATATCAATTATAACACAAGCATGTAGTTTTATTTAACGTCACATTGATCAACAAAAAACATGAGCTACAAATCTCTTGTATGACCAACAAGGTATCCACTAACAGATACTTACCTGGGCTTATTTATCTCTTGATACTACCCTATATATACTGAGAGCTAGCAAGGTAGCTACCAGTACCAATATGCCTTTCATACAACACAGCCAGAGATAGAACCCACAACCTCACAGTAGATACTCTTCACAGTGACCACTAAATAATGTCAGCCTTACAATTTCTCCATTGGTATGGAGACCACCCAGTTTGTGCAGTCTCAAGTTTTGATGTCAGTCTGGATCAGCTACCGGCTGTACTTTCTCAGGTCTGTCCATTAAACAAACTGTCAGAAAATTGTCATTTTATTGTGTGAAAATGTCGACAAACTCTTATAAGTTTGACAGCATGGTGTACTATTGGAAGCTAAAAATGGCTGACTTCCTTCCACAAAAGTCTAGCTGGTCTGAAATAAATTTCTGTTCAAAATGTTTACAATATTTGTAGATGATCACAATCATGTGATTCATCAATAGTAATAGATTTTGAAACATGAACTTATATATTTATATATAATATAAAGCAAATCTGTCTTACCTTTCTGATGATATTTCTAATAGCAATCAGTTTCCCAGATTCCACTCCACAGAATAACAAGGACTGTTCTATACTCTTTGTAGCAGAATTTCTGAAATAAAACAGTCATCAATGTACTAATTCAGAACTAAAACAGACCAGAACACAAAAAAACATGAGTGCATTTGTTATTCAAATAAATAAATAACAAGAGCGCCAAACTGTCACAAAATATGCCCGTCATAAGTCAGAGCTCAGAGTTAAAACAAGACAAATTTTAGGTAATTTCTAAAATCAAAGGGTGGTAACTCCCGGGTGACATGAGCGATATGACTGATTATCAAACTTAGCCGAGATATTATGCCCAGTTAGGTGAAGATCAGATGAAAACTGTTTGACTTAGAGAGCCGACAAGGCTATTTTGGCCAATTTTGAATAATTCAAGGGCCATAATTCCGAAGTACCTGGGGCGATGTGGCTGGTTATCGAACTTGGCCGAGATATTATTCCCACAAACATTTTCACAAAGTTTGGTAAAGATCGGATGAAAACTCTTTGACTTAGAGAGCGGACAAGGCTAATTTTGCCAATTTTGGATAATTCAAGGGCCATAATTCAGAAGTGCCTGGGGGATGTGGCTGGTTATCGAACTTGGCCGAGATATTATGCCCACAAACATTTTCACCAAGTTAGGTGAATGATCGAATGAAAACTGTTTGACTTAGAGAGCATACAATGCTAATTTGGCCAATTTTGGATAATTCAAGGGCCATAATTCAGAAGTGCCTGGGGCGATGTGGCTGGTTATTGAACTTGGCCGAGATATGATGCCTACAAACATTTTCACCAAGGTTGGTAAAGATCGGATGAAAACTCTTTGACTTAGAGAGCGGAAACGGCTAATTTGGCCAATTTTGGATAATTCAAGGGCCATAATTCGGAAGTGCCTGGGGCGATGTGGCTGGTTATAGAACTTGGCCGAGATATTATGCCTACAAACATTTTCACCAAGGTTGGTAAAGATCGGATGAAAACTCCTTGACTTAGAGAGCAGAAACCATGTGGATGCCGCCCGCCCGTCCGCCCGCCGCGGGTGTTCCCATAATACGTCCCGTTTTTCAAACGGGCGTATAAAAAGTACTGCACTTTTTAAAATGAGAAATATATTACTTTTCATAATTTAAATATCTTCACTACAGTATAAGATAAATTGATCTAAGTAAATTTCTATCAATGGAAAAGAACAGCAACAAGATGACAAAGAAAAATATCAACATTGTAATCAAGCCATTGTAAAGTACTAACATACAAACACACTGATATGCTATTTCATGTATGCATGGCAACCATACAAACACACTGATATGCTATTTCATGTATGCATGGCAACCAGACAAACACACTGGTATACTATTTCAGGTATGCAAGGCAACCAGATAAACACACTGATATACTATTTCAGGTATGCATGGCAACCAGACAAACACACTGATATACTATTTCAGGTATGCATGGCAACCAGACAAACACACTGATATACTATTTCAGGTATGCATGACAACCAGACAAACACACTGATATACTATTTCAGGTATGCATGACAACCAGACAAACACACTGATATACTATTTCAGGTATGCATGGCAACCAGACAAACACACTGATAAACTATTTCAGGTATGCATGGCAACCAGACAAACACACTGATATACTATTTCATGTATGCATGGCAACCAGACAAACACACTGATATACTATTTCAGGTATGCATGGCAACCAGACAAACACACTGATATACTATTTCAGGTATGCATGGCAACCAGACAAACACACTGATACACTATTTCAGGTTTGCATGGCAACCAGACAAACACACTGATACACTATTTCAGGTATGCATGGCAACCAGACAAACACACTGATATACTATTTCAGGTATGCATGGCAACCAGACAAACACACTGATATACTATTTCAGGTATGCATGGCAACCAGACAAACACACAGATATACTATTTCAGGTATGCATGGCAACCAGACAAACACACTGATATACTATTTCAGGTATGCATGGCAGTCAGTTGATCTGACTATGGTGGTGCAGGGTACCGATATTTTTCCCTTAAACAACTGACAACTTCCCCACATGAATCAGCTGAGGATAACAAATGATTTGGATATATCATCTTCAGTTGAATTGTCAAAGAAAACATACCTCTTGCCCAATGTTCCAACCTACCACCTCCAGATCACAAGTTGAGAGCTCTACTGACTGAGCAGGTCATTTGAATTTATAGCCAGATTAGTGAACAAAAGATAAACAACAACAAAAAAGAAGCATATCTTACTTTGCACCTATGTAGACTTGTATAACATTATCCAAGTTCAGTTTACACCATTGTTCAACATCAAAGGCAAACGTAGCACTGAACATTGCACGTCTAACATTTGTACCATCACATGCTTTATATATAGCAGCTAACTGAAATAATACAACAGAGTACAATACAACATCTCCAGAGACCTCCTATCTAGAGCAGGGATCTATCTTCAACAACATTATAAGTTTTTCCTGACTCTTGCACCCAACACGCCATCTCATCATTGGGGAAATTTATGTAAAGTTTCAATGGAATCTCTGTAATTGTTTAAAAGTTATTGTAGAGATACAAGGTGTTTTAAAATATATTATACTACAAAAAACATTGAATGTGGGACCACTGTAAGATATAAACAGATGACATGATAACAATAAGCAAAATACATGTTATATCGTGGTTAAGGGATTGTCTCAAGATTTCTTTTTACCTGATCCCTAAATCCTGTCTTTCCTTCCTCAAACAATTTGTCAGACTCATCCACAACCAACCATTGTACACTGGAATATAGCATCAAGATAAAACAATCAATAAACATTTTACTAACAGGTAATATTATGGCAAGATATATATATATTTTCCTGACGCAGAAATCTCGAGTCCCTGACTCCCTTTTCTTTCTAGGGACTCCCATTTTCAACTTACTGTCCCTAGGACCCCTAAAAAACTTATGGCAAGTATTAACTGCATATCTAGGACCCAACAAATTTACTTCTGACCCCCAATTTATCAAACACGAGGGTCCAAGGACCCCTAGCTGAAAAATCCTAGAGAAAAACCCTGTACAGTCAAACCTGTGTTAAAGACCACCTGCGAACAAAGACCACTATTGCAAAACCTGTCTGCAAAGACCACCAATTTTATCTCCCATCAGACCATTTTCAATGATATTTAATCTGTTAATAGAGACCACCTGTAAACAAAGACCACATTTTGCTGTTCCCATTGGTGGTCTTTACAGACAGGTTTGACTGTATATATATGACAAAAAGAGCACTGTAAAGGGATAGAGACACTAGTCTGCAGCTTACATCATTATTACGACTTATACTTTCTCAGAAACAGAGCGAATCGTGACACTTAACATTCTTGTGGTTGTAGATGACGATCAAGCTACGACAATAGCTTCTTCTTTTCAATATAAACAAGCTAATAAAAATATAACATATTGACCAACACAAAATGTCAAAGACAATACTACCGTATTTAAATTATATTTGTGTCTTAGCAACATGGTCGTAATTCATTACATCTTGTGGGAAGTCATGTTTTACCTAACTGTTTTGTTTGGTATAAAAATCCTTTGTTATCCATAAACATGATGTTCTTTTTATTTTATGCAACAAGTAATCATCTAATGGGGAGGTAATCCATTCATGGTCCATAAAGTAATATTGATGATATGCTAGATTTGTCTCCCTTGGTTAATAAGTTTTCGTCTATAGTTTGGTTTTGACCCAAGGGAGGTAAAATTCAGCAATCCTGGTGTTTTCTTTACAAAATACAAACAGTGTGCAGTACTGTTTTATGTAAACATTACCTATAAAATGATTTGTGTGGGATTGAAATTACAATAACCTCTCTGACCTAGAAATTGAACTTAAAAATGAATCAACCATACATATCTGTACCTTGTGAGTGATATAACTTGTGGTTGTTGTTGTAGAAGATATATCAATCTGTTTGGTGTGGACACAAGTATATCTACAATATAAATATAGGAAGGTTAAACTTTAGAATATATCGAATATAGATAAATATGAAAAATATACATTTACCATGATCGTCAAACTTGATCATAAAATTTATTTTACTTAGTTTTCAATTCTTGGTAAATGGATCATTATTGTAATTATTTGTTGAAACAAAGTAAACAAGTATGCTCTAGCAGTGACACTGTACCTATACACTGAGTGTGTATCAACTAGGTTTCATGTCTGCAAAACAAATCTGTCCGCTTCTTTATTTACAAACAGATAGAATAGCTTTGCTGTTACCCTTGAAATTCAGCTAAGAAAAGTTCCAGTGAAATCGAACTGTTCTTTGATGATAAAAATTAAACTTCTTCAACACACTTGTTAACCATTTTTGGGGCTGTTTATAGGTACCATTCCTCTAATCAAAAAGTATGTTTCCCCCCATTTTCATTGAAAACTCCCCTTACAAGAGAGAAAATTCTTGTAAGATTAGTTGAAGATGATCCACATTTCTTTAAATATATTAAGACATTGGTAAGACAAATTTGTCAAAAGTGATTAATTAAAGTCAGCATAAAAATGTCTAAAATTTATCATAAAAATTTGACTTAAATTTCCACCTTTCATAGACACATATTTGCAGGTGTTTTATCAATCCCAAAAGCTGTCTAGTGCCCTGGTATGTATCAGTAACATAATATTGTCGGTTTATACTCCAGACTCAGAACCAATGTCCAAGTACCCATATGTTGGGAGTTACTAGCTATCTAAGAAACAGTAATTATGAAGATAGATGTATTACCACATTTCTTGGTTTGTTTCCTAATTTTGGACATATCACTTCCTGTTTTGTCTATGTATTGTATTCTGAACCCAATACCCTCAGACAATCGTTGAAATTCTCTATATGTCTACAATATATATAAATACTTAAGTGACATAAAACATGGGAAGAGAATGAATATATGACCAATATTAATTCAATGAGTCTGAAAGCAATGAAGTTTATCAGGTTTATATGTAATAACTGATTTCCAGTCAGAATACAAATGGGGCTTTTGTTTGAGAGTTAACAGTATATCAGCAATGAGCAGAGGTTAACCTTAACAGTGTATAGTCAACAATCTTTAACTGGCACTTTCACAGACACATTATCAATTAAATTCAATTAAAATCATATCAGGAAAAGTGTTGATACTCTACATACATTGTAAACAGCAGAAAGAATTGTAGCATATAAATGTATTGGAATCATTTACCTGTTTAGCTAATTCCCGTGTTGGTGCAAGGACTAATGCTCGTATTCCTTCATTCCTTGGTTCCTTTAGATGATGCAAGACAGGTAATATAAATGCTGCAGTTTTACCTGAACCAGTAGGTGCACATGCCATTATCTCTCGTCTCTGTAACATAATGTCACATCATCAATATAAGTATAAGTAATATGAGCATCAAATCACAATGTCTCATTAACATATATGGTGCACATATTGGGCCATATCTACTCATTAATAGCCTAGTAGTCAAAACCGAGTTGATATCAAGACGGGATACACCCCTTAATTCACTTGAGGACATTTTGACCAATTTATCTTTTTTAAGCCATAGGATTTTGACCAAGAATATTTTGAACATATTGAATGACATTTCAAACTAGAACAAATGATGCAACATAACCTGATACAATACAATGCAAGGCAATGCAACTGACAACCACAATAATATAATCTTCATGAATATTATAGTGCAAGTTAAATAAATCTCCATCACAACAGAAAGTATCAGCAAAATTGCAAAAAAATCACAAAGTATGATTGAAATAATGAACTACTAAAACTACGAAGAATCCAAATTCTGATTCCGTATTTTCCAAAATATTTTCAACAAGTAAATAAAACTATAGAAGCTATAAATAGTCTTTGAACTTACATGCAGCATGACAGGTATTGCTTGTATCTGTATAGGGGTTGGTATCTTGTAACCAACAGCTTCTATATTCTGTATGATACGTGAGTGAATGTTATACTGTGACACAAGTTCATCAAATGTCTCCACAGGATCGGGGATGTCTGTACCGTGTGCATGTACATGGTTTAGGTTGCGAACATGGTTTATCTGAAATCACGAGTACATTTATTTAAAATTCAAACAATATTCAAAACCATAAAGTTTAAACTTATTTTACATAAATTGTGAAACAAGTTCTTACAACTTTTCACTTATAACTCTCGATGACTGCTTCATGGGTTACTGACCAGTACTTGCACCTAAATGAGTGTTTGTGAAGTAGTGACCAAACCCTGCTTAGCGGAGCTTAAACTAATGACCTTCAGATCCGGAGTCAGTAGCTCTACCCCTCCACCACTACGCTTCCCTCAAAACCGTTATACTTATCTATACATCAGAAACAGTAGCACGTGTATTCTTACTAAGCTATAGTGTGGTTCATTTTCATCACAGTACAATTAATACCTGGTGGAAGGTAAATATTCTCCATAATGACAAATTTGAGAAGAAGTTTTAGTTTATCCTTAAATATTTTACATCTATTGTGAAACTATCAATCACTCTTGACCGCTGCTTCCGACATTACTAACAGGTACTTTCACCTAACTCTGGGATGATAAAGTTCCAGATTCAACCTGACCCAAGACGGGATTCGAAATCACAACCTTCAGATCAAGATCCAGGAACTCTACTCCTAGTTACGCCAATAACAATCACTTACCTGTTCTTGTTTTATATCAGCAAGTTTCTTTGCGGCATCAACTACTTTATTCTTCCGTTTTCTCTTTTTTCTTTCTTCTTTCCTATTTGAAACTGTTTCATCACCTTTAGATTTAATATTTCCTAAGATTTGTAGTTCATTTTCTGTTTTGGAATCATTTTGTGCATTATCATCCTCTGCGTCGCTAGGAGATTGTGATGTATCAGTATCACTTGCGGATTCTGACGAATCCGAGTCACTAGAAGCTTCCTCAGAATCTGAACTGGCTATTATTTCTTCATGCCGAGTATCATCTTCATCTAGGGGAAAAGCAAGAGTACAAATACAATGTTTTCGAACACAAAGGAATTGAAATTTAATATTTTATGACAGGTTAAATATTTGATTGAACTTGTAAAGAGTAAACTAACAAACTTTTCACTCTGTGGCAGAAATAATTTAGAAAGGTGTCTTTAGATGTTGGTATCAGGTGGATTTCATACAATATACATGTAGTATTGCATACATTATGTTCTGAATGTGACAAGCAAATTGTGTAAACACGTACTTAGTTGTGTATGTAACTATGTTATCCTTATTAACATTACGCACAGGCGTTACTATTAAATTAATATCAACTACGACTAATACACTCACATAATTATTTAGCTGCTTTAATCAGTTATTTTGACAATAACATATGATACAACACTTCAACAATGGATTAATCGACAGGTCTAGTATATCCTTTATGTATTGATTTTTCTATGTAAAATTTATGGGTATTCCGGTAGTATTTGAACGTACGTTTACTACACGAAATTTGATTCGCCGGATAAATGTGCCGAGCGCTCGACTGGATACTGTGACATACGACCGTTATGGTCGAGTAGGCGATGCTTGCTACATGCGAAATTGTCAACATGGGGCCTGATTCAACATCTGATCAGATAAGCATGAGCGTAATCTGTTAATTGCATTCAATGCGAATGTCCGTCGGACATGTCCAGTATATTTTCATTTTGACCGATGAAATTTCTGTTTTATGTCGGACACATTGTCCGGTGAAAAATCAGTCATTTATTTTTGGAAATTTTAATTTCTGTTCCATCGGCAATATAATTCCTCTTTGCTATATTGAACGTTTGTATCATAATTACTTAGCAGATTAACTCATTCGCCTCGAACGAAGATGTTTACTTCACCCGTATAATGAGATAATGTCTTCGTTAAAGCTGACTATGTAACCACTTAGATTCACATAGCTCTGATTTGAAGCACAGTTTTTCATTGGTTTGTTTTAGGCTTTAAGTTGTAGTTGTAGGACTGTTAGGTAGGAAAAATATTTTATTTTATTGTGGAAATTTTAATATGTTTTAGTCGAAATGTTTTGTACATGCGTGGTAATTTCGGCACGTGGTACATTGGGTGGGCGGGTACAGTAAAATAATTATAAATATTAAAAAAGATACGATTAAATGACATGTGGTTGTCAAAAACATGGTTAACATACACTCGGATCAATTCAGAAAAAAATAATGTTGGTAAAATGAAAGCAAAATTGACACTTTTATGTGTACTTATTTTTAATACTTTATATAGCCCGTCTGTGTTAGTGAGTATGAGCACGAGGCTTCAATAATTGTTGATGAAAATATTATAAGGGCAACTATGACCATTTTTGTGTCATACTTTTTTCTAACTTTGGGTTCCAAAATTTTTCTAGCAAGAGGAAGTTATCATAAGGCAAACATAATGAAACAAAAATAGTCATTGTTTTGTAACTAAGAAGAACAACTGCACACATCGTAGTGTGACATAATGGTGTATAGTCGGGTTTATAACCAACAAATAAAATCAAAAAAAAAAAATCAAAAAAAATAATCAGAATTTTGCAATAATTTGTTTTGAGTCAGTGGTCAAATCTCGGGTCGTCGGTAAAATGCAAACAAACTTAATTTTAATTTAGGCCTGACTGTAATTGGTCTGGTATTCCTAATTTGTCATTTGTCCGATTTAACTAGGCTCCAAATTTAGCCTGAAATGATTTAAGACTTGTCCGGGTTGTCGGGCTAGAGGATTTCTCGAGTCCTGTAGATGTGGGATATGTGAGAGATGAAGTTACTTACCAGATAGATTTCCATCCTGAACAAGTGTTTGTTGAAGTACATCAGGCTTCACTGGTTCTGGAGGTTTAGGTTTCAGTATCTGTAGATATATATGTAAACTATTTAACTGACAATTCAAGGATAAGCATCTATAATGTATACTGATTACCACATATATAACTTTATTTTCCTCCAATAATGAAGAGCATAAATATAGCTGCACATATGTGAACAGATAACAGTACATAATATTTACACGAAATATTTACAATTATATATACATTAAAGATCAAGTCATACATTAATTACTTGGAATATATAGACATTATAGTCATCTTACACAGCTTGTACAGTTGACGGGAAGCTAAAGCGAAATCGAAAATTTAGCTTAACCATTAATGCAAGATGCATGATCAAGTAACTTAGTAAGAATATACCACGTATGTTGATACATGTATGTATTCATTAAGAATGTCTAAATACGAAAACGAAAGTTTAGACAATCTTGATGTGATATATAAGTTTTAGGTTAAGTATTAAGTTTTTAATATATATATGAGTCTGAGGATATATGATGAAACATTACATTATGTCTTGAGATTCATGAATTATTTGAAAAACAATTGAAATTATTATAAAATGAATTAATAGACATTGTAAACAGACATTAACGTACATGTTTTAGTTTTAAAAG
The DNA here is from genome assembly GCA_032209605.1 of Mactromeris polynyma. NCBI lineage: Eukaryota > Metazoa > Mollusca > Bivalvia > Venerida > Mactridae > Mactromeris > Mactromeris polynyma. Next base: position 57,722,297 of record JASFXZ010000002.1, on the reverse strand, counting down.
CAAAAAGAAAAAATATTTTACGATAGTGATCTAGTAAAGTGACTGCACATTATCACAACACAGATGTACATGTTATAACAATTCCATTCTAAAATAACATGTTACATATATATCTAACAAGCCAATAATGCATAAATCTCTTATCAGAGTTGACGATGGCTAACCTTAGTAAACTGACGCACTGAACACGAGGGGTATCCAGAATTAACTTGGAGAACAAGGGTAAACCAAGATAAGTAATTATACACTCAAACATCGATTTCGGCTGATCACTATTTACAGGACAGTAGAGAAGCAGATGTAGTACTATATTGTCTGTCAAGTTTGAGCATTTTGTACACATTTGCATATAACTTTCGGAGTACAATTTTCCGATAACTGAGACCAGCTTCCTACTAATATTCGTCTGTTTAGAATTGCCTCTTGAGATTTGCCATAACACACATGGTCCGTCAACGTTCATTATATCACCAAGTAAACCTACTTCATGTTTTTCTACTAGTCTATCCAATATATATCGGTGTTCAACTTTCATCACATATTCTTTAAGCATGGTTTTCCAAACATATTTTGTAGGGAATGTTCCTTTATTTATATAAATGTTCAAAACTTCGACAAGATTATACTTCTGTAGGATACGAAATATGTCTGGTACAAATCCAAGTGAACATACATCAAATTTCATGAAACGAGTAAGTCGGTTGTTCAACACACTTTTTGCTAGATATTTGTTGGGAAGGCGGCATAGTTGACCCAAAAGATGAAGTTTTTTAAATTCGACAATTGTTTCGATAGATGTTACTTTCAGCGTACATAAGGCAAAGTCTGAGCTTGTATTGCGCTGTAATGACGGCATATATCTAACACAGAATCTATGTGACCGTTCCAACAGCAATATGTCTGTTTCAGAGTAACTACTCCAAAACTCACACCAATACAAACTCTTGGGTAACAAGATTGAGTTATATAGAATCTTGGAAGACAATGGACTCAGCCCCAGAGGGTGAACACCACTATTACAAATACTTAAAAATGTTCCTCTCAATTTAACACACGCATCTTCAATACATTTTTTTGTCGTCATATAGGGGTCACATTTAATACCAAGATGAACATAGCTACCTCCCCCAATACTATACAGCATTCTATCATTCACAATGTTTTTTCTGCAAGGCAAATTCCCTTGCTAGATATACGTCTACCAGACAGTTAGCTACCAGCTAGTCCTTTATATAGTAAGTTCAATAATGATTCGAGTGGGTGTGATACTGCAACCAAAATTATTGGAAAAACAGCTTTTTACAAGAATTAAAGAATGAAAATTAAGATAGACCATTATTGACAGGACTTTTCAATTTTTAAGTCCACACAATGAGTGAAAACACAACCGGAATATGGCAATCTAAGAATTTTTGGCAACAACCAGCAATTGTTACGGCATATTTCTTAACTGTGATTTTAACTGGCAATCCAGTACATATAACTAAGTTATTTCGATGTGTTGATTTAGTTTTGAGCAGCATCATGTAAAATGTTTATTTATTATAGTGACACCCCTATTTAAAGGGCAAGCCATTTCTGACTTATGAGACACCTACTTTCTAGCACATTTACTTCCTGATTCCTATCCTCTAACCATACACATGAACTCTCCCGATTTCCTCAGGAGACTCCCGGATTTGACAGCTAACTCACGCTCCCCAGGCAAGTAGGGACATGGTAACCATTATTTTACTAGCTGGCGGCTCACCAACCAGCCATATCAGAACCTTCAACCTCCCACTCCCAAGGCAGATGCCTTATCCGCTCGGCCACAGGAGACGGTAAACAAAAATATAACATATCAGCATCAATCTATTGATTGCCAGATGGTAAGCAAAACTATCCAGGACAAGCTACCTGTTTGGTGACCTGAGCGCAAGCCACTGCCAAAAAATATTTGGGGAAAGACCCCAGGTGTTTGACTCATCCACTTTTATGTTGTTTATCCTGTCTGAGTGTCTCCCATATTGAAGCCTTCATGGAATTTCATAAATGATATATATGCAGATAAGCAGTCAGAAATATTTAAATGCTAAGAATCGACAAAATGAAGGTGAATGAACGGCCTTTTGAAACTGTTAATCTGTGCACTACTGTTAATCTGTGCACTGAGTGAAAAGTGACACACTTTTCAAAGCTAGCACAGAATCGCGAAAACGAATGACAATTAACTTTAACGAATATGTCACACAATAACACGTTAAATACAATATATTTACAGTATACTTATAGTTACATGCAATTTTTCTGCGTCTGATCGGAATCGTTTGTAGTCAAATTTAGCTCCAGCACCCAGTTTTCTGAATAAATCAAAAGCATCCATGCTGACCGGAAGTTGTCAATGGTTGGGTCTAAACTTAAACATAGTCGCCTTATCAATACCCACTGTCACCGAAAGTAAATTTCCGCTATTTGATCTTTTTTATTTAGGCATTCAATTAAACATTACGCGACTGTCATTTAAACTCCTTATAGAAATTAAGATGAAGTGGAACAAACGTCTAAAAATAGACAATACAATGGGTCCTTATCAGGGTGCTAATCACATTTGAAGGCAAAAATGAAAAAGGTGTTTATATCATGTGACGTAATTGTCCAAAATAGCAGATGTATTATAAAGTTTGTAAAATAGGTTGTCATACGTATAATAATATTTCTTATTCTGTTTTATCCAATTTATTTTCGATAGCATATATACACTCGGCATCAACAAATCGCTTAACTCACATGCAGTTTCTTCCCCGGCACCATCCCTGTTTGGAATAGACATCCAGCATTTATTGTTGATGCTTCGTGTTTTGTCATCATTCTAGAAGTAGATGTCTCTCCAATAATTATAAACGACTTCTTTTCACAACTAAAGTATAACTAGATGATTGGCTTAGTTGTGTCGACTTGGGTTCGCACTCTGGTAGGCCTACCGCCTCGGAAGCTGGATTGGTCAACCTTGATAGTCGAAACAGCTGGGTTACACTTTTACCTTTTCTTGCTACATTTGTATTGTCTACTTGATACATATTGGCCCTTACCCGTTCTATATTTCTTTCTGTTATATATTTTTTTCAATATTATTTTCTTCTTTTCCTCATGCGCACCGTTGTATAACTGTCAAGTTTGACTGGACAACGTAGCCTACTGATGTAGATGCTATATATAGGCCTAGTCGATTAAATGGTGAGCTGATGTCTTGCCTACTCCTACAGTTCTCCTGATTGATGAAGCCATGCATTGTTTGATGTTTGTAAGGAAAATGAAATTGAATTTATATTAAGATAATCAATGGACTAACTGTTTTGACAAAGTACTTGTCAGAATGTTGTTGACTCTGTATGAAAGGTATTGTGTTTAGAATATCCATCTTTGATCTGTCTTATATTGTCTTTATCTGTTCACTAATTCATTTTTAGACTATCAGCCTCAGTGCGGCAGTATTTAGAACCGCAAATCCAAAGCAAGCATATAAAGATCTACTTTTTGCCACGTCAAATTTAACCGTCCATGTCTAAATGCGCGCAGTGGCGTATCCACGTAAGCGCGGCTAGAATTGCCGTGATCACGAATTTGGACGGAAGTCACAGGCCTTTTAATCATAAACACTTGACGATATTTATTCTGTTATATAGTGTTTACTACATTTGTACACTTTTGGAGATGAAACACCTATTTCATTATACTGTATATGTGTTTTACAGAAAAACGTGAAATTGATAAAAATGTTTTTATTATACAACCGACATACGTGATTAAATCAGTCAAACGTACACCATGCGCTTTATTTGATACGAGAAGTACGTGCATTTCGAGCTTTTCCATGCGTGTGCGTAATATACATTGCGTCTATTTTATTTTGAAATACAAAATGTATGTCGATAGTTGGCAACATCGCTTGCATCTTACCCTATACACTCTCGGAAAATCTGCTTTATTGTAACAGACTTATGTTAATGAATTCATTGAATGAGATGCGTTTTAGAATTGGACGTACTGTGTCAGGAATCTGCCATCACTGTTCTACATAACGAATGCCAACCACGTATATAATTCGAGAGAAATTTAGGAGCATTTTCTGTACTGTGTTAGAACATTACTAATGTACATTCAGACGCAATGCGTACATTTTGTTTATATATAATGACGCCTCCATTTAGTTGAACTTTGATTCCATAAATATGATGAAAATACTTATTCTAAACTCGGTAAGCTTATTTTTAAGACTCCCCAAAGGAGTAGGTGCACTTAGGCCTTAAATCAGCCCTGTGTCAGAATACGATGGAATTTTGATATGATGAATAAGTGTCTATGTAGCATTCAACTATATGGTTAATTTTGTATTACAACCATATAGCTGAATATTATTATATGATCGGAATATTGTCACCTGAAGCCAGTATTTGTGTTTAGGGCAATGATTATTTATAAACACTATTTAACATTTTTGAGAAGCTAAAACTTCTTCATACATGTACTCTGTGATGACTTATATCTACAGAAACAATGTAGTTTGTTACTTATCATGTAGCATCATTGAGATGTTGAAATGAATTGTTATATGCTACTACTTCATAAAAAAATTATTGTTGTACTCTGTGATAGTGTACATTATGATGAACATTGACATTAATAAATGTTGCATTGTTGTCTAGAATCATACCAGTATTTTAATTATACCCATATTGAAGTAACAAGATCACTTCTGGTCAGTGTTTATAAAGGCATATCTGTATAAAGCTACTAGTTTTTTATTCCATTAATATGTATTTATCTTATTATTGTTGTTGATGCTATTTTATGTATGTAACACATCATTTTATATCTCTGCATTTAACCAGTATTTGAAATCTATTTTTTATTATCATAATTTTAATCAAAATATGTCAGTTTGCTTAGAAATGGTTCATACCGTAATCTAATGTAAGAAATGAATGACAATTGCTGTGGTTTCATATATTACAGATCTGTCTTTTTAATACGGCATTTAAAATCTAATTACTGATGTTTATTAATTATGGTTGCCATAACAATCGGAGTCAATAAATATACACATTGATTTTAAAAATAAAGATAGTAACCGAAGAAAGACTTGTAATTCATTTTTGAAAACATAACGTTGTAACCGTTTCATTATGAAATGCTTTTAAAGTTGGTTGCAGAAATGCGTTTTTTTTTCAATTATTTCAAAACTGTTACCCCGGCAACAACAAAAAAAACATTAAAAAATAATCCGTTTTATTTCTTGTATACATCATATACAAAAAAACATAGTCGTGGCCAATATTTTTCTTTAAGAATGTATTTTTTCATAAAAAAATATTTTCGTTGCCATGGTAACAGTTTCAATAATAAAGATTTAAAAAATGCAGTTTTGTAAAATTCAACGCATGGTGTTATCACAGTGACGTTTTCGAAAGAATTTGGCACAGGGCCAATTTTGGGGGTAAGTGCATCTACATCTACATCTACATATTTCGTCATCACAGTCACTCTTGACTATTACGCGACGTTTGGTGTGCGAGACCTTGAAAAGAATTAAATAGAATATAGAAAAGTTAGAAGAGATTGATACTTAAAAGACAGAAGAGTAAAGTTGGTTAGTGGGTAGCTACATTTTCACCTTCTCATCCCAAACCAATCCGGTTACGGTGGCCGCGGCCGACACAGCTCTGGGAGTCCTTGGTGGCTACTTGTAGCTGGCACAGGCCTTAAAATGATTTCTTTTTAAATGCACCTAGCCCTTTCATGAACTAACGCTTGAAAAAGTTAAATATGGTCGCTAATTTCTGGCCAACACACCAGATTGACAAATAAAGCGCGCCAATTCGACAAATAAGGTATTTGTTGTTCTGGCGAGGGCGCCGACACACCAACACGCCAAACTCGCTGTTGTTATGTTGACGCCCCGCCAAGACTCCAGAACAATTTAAGGGCTGTCGCTATGAAAATGTCGTATTGCCGCTCTTATTTGGTCGTTCTGACATGTTGGCCCTTCTAGCGCGCCAACACGCAAGAACGAGATGGCAGAAATCAGCCACCATAATTAAATGATAATGCACGCTCATAACATATTCGGTCATAACGAAAAACCGGATAATACGTAGTAATCTTCATTCCCCGACAAGCTCTTCTATATTTCATCGTATAACTACACGGTTATAATGAATTTGGATATAGCGTAATTTCGTTGCATGGATATAACAAAGTTTGGATATAACGAAGTCATTCTCGTGGTTCCCAGAAATTCGTTATTAGCGTGTTCCACTGTATACAAGTGTACGTGTAATATTCGCAACACGTTCGCTTTTCAATTTGATCAGGCAACATGTAACCTGTGCAAAGTCCAAAAATCCAAGTACAAATATTATCATTTTTTATATAAAAACAACTGCTTAGTGTTTCAGATAAATCAAGAATTGTGTAACATTGGGTCTGTAAAAAAACGTGTTCAATATCTGTATCTCCGGTTATTGGTCTGACGTATAAATAACGGCGTTTCCATGAAAGTTCACATAGGAAGACACGATATGCGTTTGTTTATATGATTCGTTGACATAATTGATAATTAATTGATATTGACATTTTATTATTGATACAGGCTTAAATACTCAGACACAACAAAAGGCCACGCGCATTTCACTTGACATGCTATACAAGTTATGGTGATAATAAAATGCTAATGACCGTGTATACGTCCAGGAGAATACCGCATCAAAACAACCACAATTACGTATACACAGTTTATAAATGACATGTAATCAATTACATTGTTACATACGTGTATCGAAAATAACTTGCGTACGAGAACGAGTAAATACGTCGTTAGTACGGCCGTAATTGTTAATTACATTTTCAAAAACATCGCAATTTCTTCAACATCTCTCTGTCAACTTTTAGTACATTTTCATTCACCATGCGAGTGGTATTTAATCAAAACATTTGAGTAATTTATATTGTCGCTCTTAACGTCTTTATTTTAATAAAATTTCATATAAACAATACAACTGAAATTCCTGTACTACTTTTTTGTAATTTCGGATGAAAGCATGTTAATTCTTTGTTAACGAACAAGGCGATAATGTTTGTCCAAATGTGAAAATGTATTTTTTCTTGTCAAAAGCATTTAACATTTTATCAATTTTCGACCAAATGACAAAATAAACCGGATACATCTTACCGCGCGCAGGCGAAAAAACGACTAAAAGCGACAGAGAATCGTCATCAGAAGAAATATCTACGTCAAACAGACTTTTTTGCAAAATATAAATAAAACAACATGATATTTTTTGTCTTAACTATTCATAAATCGTCAGTCATTCCATCATAACCTGTTTTAAAAACAGAGTATGTAAATATGTACGAAACTTGTACTTTATAATTAATGTGTCTTTCATGTAAATAACCCGCTGGCCATTCTAACGGTCAGACGCTGTACGCAAAAAAACTGAAAACATTTGCCTCTCGTATACGATATATATGACACGAGGAGATAGAAATCGTTTGTTTGTCGAGCGTTCACAAGCAAGGCTCGATGAGTTGTGTTATGAAGAGAAACATGTGATTGTCAGATTGTATGTGCATTGAAAACCATATGGTTACAATCTCATAATGCTTTTTATTACATTTGCATAACCTTTTCAAAAGAACCAATTGAGACTGCCAGAGTATAACTACTTGCAGAGAAAACTTACAGTAACAATACGAATTGTTTGAATAGTATTTTATTTTCTATGACACATCTAAATGTGCTGCTAGCAGTTATTATACTCAACAATTATTTCGTAAATGCAAAGGAACATATCAAATCAAAAATATAAAACAAGGAAAACAGAGGAGGTCCTTGACAAAGACACGAGTTTTATGTCGCTCATTAGTACAGCATTCAACACAAGTCCGTGTTGTCAACAGTCCATTGTTCCCATGCTTGTATACATGATGGACGCGTGGGAACTTCACGATGTTATTGTAAGCATACATTTAACTGTCAAACTTTTATCATGCTTGTCCCACAAACATGTCGTCCAGCGGAACGTGCAATCAAACGGTACAAGGCGTTATAACACATTCGTATGGGAGCCGAACAAAACCCCTTCCGGACAACCCCCCCCCCCCCCCCCCGTCGCTTCTTAGGCGTGTTTTTCCCCGTGTTTTTACCGGTAGGAAAATACCTCTTCCTTACCAAACTCATACGGAATGCTCTTTAAGAAAGTGTATTGCATACTTTTCATGGGCGAGCATGTTATGTAGACAAATAACATTAATACTCGCTTACATATTGTTTTAGCATAGTCATTGTTCAACCCAAGTGAGAGGGGTTTTGTTCTACTCATCGATCGTACTGTTAGCTTCCAAACAATATCATCATTGTTTTTACGATTCACCGTCAGTCCTAGGACAATATATAAATGCTTCGATTTGCCTCAAGTGGTTCATGATCCACATCGAAATACGTGTTTTTTTTTAAAATTTGTTCGGAGCGAAGAGCAGACAAATCCAAATGTAACATGATCCCACTCTGAGATCAGTCCAATCCAGGCGTATTCAACATCCATGAACAAAAAATGATTATTTAGAAGCCTCTATTTCTTCAACAAGTCAAACAAACACCCAGGCAGAGGATAGATCCCTCTGGCAACAGAAAAATGTAAAGTTAACAATGGTTTGATAATGCAAATATTGATAATATTAGTATCACTCCCTATGTCCTGTGTACTGAAGTAACGACGACTATACATGTATAAGCGTCATTTGAACAACTGTTTGTGGAGCTGTCTCGTTGTTCATGGTCATCTGTATCTGTGAATACATTATTGATTGTAGGGAAGTTCTTTATCTCATTAAAACATGACGAAATATTTCTAAGTTTATGCCAAAGGCAACTTATGATATACATGTATGTTATAAATAGTTATTAAAGTATGACAAAAATGGCGTAAATCAACAAAAGGTTAAATTATAACCCACAATCCACGTAAACACCCGTACGTTATTCCATGATATGTAAGATGTGACAGCTGCATCTCAGGTATATTGTCTAGATGATCATTGATACGTATAAAGTATATGGTAGACACCAATAAATCTGTTAAAATCACAACTTTGTACTCTCAGGTATCACACTCGACGCAGTCTCTGGAAGATTATCTAAATCTTTCCATATTGCGTTATTGGTTGGGATTCCCATAAACACGTCATTGTAATCATTTTTAGGTTCATTTCTAGATTTCGTGGAACTCTGTTTCTCGTAGATACCGCTACTACGTGTACTTACTACAGAAAATTCACTGGTCCCACTTTTCTCTGAGTCGGTTCTGGCATTTTTGTTTTTCCGGCAACACGATACAACAAGGAGAATCACTACAAACATCACAAACGAACCACTAATTGTACTGATTACAATCACAAGTTTATCGGTTGTGATAATTCGAGTATCAATGTCGGCATTCTTCACAGTAACCGTGGCAGATTTTGTTTCCGTACGGTTGGGTTTTAATCTATCCAACCATTCGAAAAGCTGAATACCTTTTTTCTTATCTGAGTTCGTATTATGGTCCTCAATGCCATCTCCGGAAGTATTTTCTTTCATGATTGCTCTTGTAATGTTATTTTTTGATAAATGTTGTTTAATAAGCTCTTTCAAACGTAATTGGAGATCTTCTTGTTGAGAAAATGTCGTCGTTTCGTCTAAAATGCTTGATGTTGTTAAGTCAGCATGAGCGTCCTCATCTGGTGAATGTGTCGTCTGCGCATCGCCCGGACGAGTTTCATTGACACCTTTTTGTTCCACCTTCACAGCAGCTGCGATGTCTATGTTTGGAGATGGTGGATCAATGAATCTGTCCATGTTAGGTTCAACTTCTTCTAAAGATTTTGTTTTCGTTTCAACTTTATACACTGTCGTTACTGACACGTTTGCTTCGTTTGGCTTCTGCTGTTGCCAGGTGACGTCACCGGAAGGCGTGGAACTTGCATTAAAGTTTATATTATCTATAGGATCTGTTTTGTTAGTGTTTTTATAACCATCAGTGGTATATACCATTGAGGTGGTCCTTTCAGTTTGTGAAACTGTATTGTCAGTGATATCATCAATGTTGTTAGAAACAGTAGCAACTATGGTCGTTGCTTCTGCGTTCCAATGATCACTCTGATGTATTGTCTGTGTATTAGCTTCTGTTACATTGAGTGTCTCTACAGCCGTTTTGTGTGACTCTGTCGCACCATGAATGTCTGTGGTCAAGTATGCAGTTTCCGTACTATTCACATTCCCCATTGACACCACAAAGCAGTTTGCGAACAGCAATGTCGTGACCTAGAATAACAATAAAAAAAAAAAGACAATAAGATCGTGCACTCACAAAACAATCTCTACTGTCATGTATATTATCATAAAGTTTACTCACTAATATTCGTGATGGGATATGACAAACTTTAATGGCAGACGCTTCACTGCAAAGAGTTTTTTTCGACATTATAATTTTGTAAAAAAACATTAAGGACAATGCAACTACTGACTAATGTATATAATGTGTGGGGCGTATTGTCATGTTCTTATAGTTTTGTTCTTTTTTATGATGGTATTTTATGGTCTTGTGTAAGTCTTTAAACCCAAATCGTGGTTAAATATTTGTTAGTACGGGAAATGTTTCCCTGCACTCGATATGACAGTTTCAAGCAGCTAATGCGCCGTGTAAGTTTTTGGAATGGCTGAGATGTATGTCGCTTATTTCTGCGCGCGATATGTAAATGACAGCCGGGGGAAAAGTCGGTCAAGAGCTTACAAAACTTCCCAAACTTGTCCAACGACAAAGGAATCTGTCACATATGACTGTGAGTTCTTACATCTGTTCGAACCATAACCTGTTGGTCACACATTTGGAGATGCTGTTTACATGAAGTTAAACATCACGTGTTAGTAAGTGCATTTTCAACCAATTACCTCGCCATCTGTACAAACGACTTCTATCTACCTAGTATTGAATCCCTTATGGGCGATACAAATCCCTTAAACAGGCTTGCTCGTATAATCGATAAACAAATTAAGTGATTTCATTATTTTATAAAATAAACGTGGCAAAAAGATCAACAATGGAATCGCGAAAACATCGTAAGTATAAACGAATGTGACTTCCAGTAGTCTTTGAATCATTACTGTTTTCTGAAAAACATCCTCATTTGTTATTCCTTGTCATAATAATACACATTTTAGTATTTATAAGCGAAAACATGGTGAATATGTTTAAGAAGAAATACGTTTCCGAGACTTAAGAATCCAGTATTACTGTCAAACTTAACAAAGTTAAGTCGTAAAATACATGAGTGTTAGTTCGTCTCGTCCGTACCTGTATCATACGCGTGTAATATTTCTACATCAATGTTACAATCAATTGTTTAACTATTATTCTGTCATTATGGTTACCCTGCTATATGTATCTTTGTAAATAATTGTTTATACCTATCTCATTATGTCACGTATTACATAAAATTAGTGAAAATAAACTTTGAATTGAAAAAAAAATGAATTGTAATATTTCTACTAAAGTTTAAGACTATAATGTGTGCGGTTATTCAGACATGTACATAATTGTTTTCACTTTTAATTAATTATCGTACAGTTTTTAGCATTTTATAAATTATTACATGTTAAAGATCACAACTTACCAACACTGCAGATCTATCCATAGTTTAGGAATTGTAAATTAAATCGTGAAATAAATAAATACTCCGTTTGTATTAAACTCCTTTGAACGTTTATACTGATTTGATAAATGTTTTCTACGGAAAAAGGGAAGTCAAGTAATCCTATTATTTTGGATATCCGCACAAATATTTACAGAAACGACGTAAGATGCATCGCCCCAGTTTAGTAACCATTCAAAACTGTCGGGAATTTCGTTATTTATTTTTACTGTGACATATTTCGTCATATAACTTGTCAACCAATCGTTGACCGACTATGATGGTTATCATATAACGGATGTTTATATCTTTGATATACACACTTAGTCATAGTTTAATTATAGCTCTCTCATTCACACGCTTAATGTTAACGTCTCTCATTCACATGCTTAATGTTAACATCTTTCATTCATATTTATAATTGATATCGTTAAAAATATGTAAACGTATCCTAATTGATGAATTAGCTTGTTTGCGGTGTTAATGTAAGGTTTATATGTCTCCATTTCCTTCGCTGATATATATAAACTTTCACGTGAGTCGTCAGTTCACAGACAGATGTCATAGTTGTGATTAATGAAGCTTAATCCAGGAAATCCTGTCATGGTGGGCAGTTAACTACAATACTGATAAATCAGTGATACATGCTATTATTAATAACCTATATACATGTAAAATTAGACTTTATGGCGGAACTATGGTGAACCCCGCCAATAAATACAAAAACGCGACCAATATGGAAAAACTCCACCGATATGGGGAATACACGACCACTGCGGGGAATACACGACCACTGCGGGGAATACACGACCACTGCGGGGAATACACGACCAATATGGAACAACTTAGCCAATCAGACAATCAGATTTGCTGATTTGTTCGGCTAATACAGGACCATGTGTCTGTAGTTCTGTAGGCCATTGCTCAGCAAAAAGTGAATGCACGTATCACGTGTTCTGAGAGCCTCGGGCCAGTACGACTGACTTCACTCTAATAACAAGACCAATATGTATATGGATAACCAATGTCTCCCGAACGGCTACCACCGGGGGGTCTCCAATGATGTTAAAACACATTTGTAACCCCTATGGGTTCAAATGTTCGACCACAAATCTTGAAAATCAAGGGTCATGATACAGTCGATACCCTAAACTGAAATACTTTTTGTCTCGATCGTACCGAACAAGGTCATCCACTCCCTATGACTGAAACAAGCGTATGTGGGAAGTATAAAACCAACATTCACAGAAAGAGATCAACCAACCAACCCAGCCATACATCACATGTACATACACGTCACATCGATGCTTTCTTTTGTTGTCCCTACCAATTCTCCGAGGTAGTTGTTTGGTTATCAGCCAGACAATTCCTTACTTCCACATTCATATGGATGTTTGCCCTCAACTCCTAATGATTCGTATGCTGATGTTTCTTGGGACCTATGAGGGAGGCGGTGCTCGCTGTAACAACTTGTCCTTCCTTTACTAAGCCACTGTATCGGTGTTTCAAAGTTAGTTGAGAATACCGTTGTATGTATTGTCTGCACTGCAGGGTGTGTCTGGCGGTCAATGTCTGCACTACATGGTGTGTCTGGCGGTCATTGTCTGCACTACAGGATGTGTCTGGCGGTCAATGTCTACACTACATGGTGTGTCTGGCGGTCAATGTCTACACTACATGGTGTGTCTGGCGGTCAATGTCTGCACTACATGGTGTGTCTGGCGGTCAATGTCTGCACTACATGGTGTGTCTGGCGGTCAATGTCTGCACTGCAGGGTGTGTCTGGCGGTCAATGTCTGCACTACATGGTGTGTCTGGCGGTCAATGTCTGCACTACATGGTGTGTCTGGCGGTCAATGTCTGCACTACATGGTGTGTCTGGCGGTCAATGTCTACACTACAGGGTGTGTCTGGCGGTCAATGTCTACACTACATGGTGTGTCTGGCGGTCAATGTCTGCACTACATGGTGTGTCTGGCGGTCAATGTCTACACTACAGGGTGTGTCTGGCGGTCAATGTCTGCACTACATGGTGTGTCTGGCAGTCAATGTCTACACTACAGGGTGTGTCTGGCGGTCAATATCTACAAAAAACATGCTGACCAATCTATCAGGTAAATAGAAAACATCTTTACAGTTATATTGTGTTGATGATATAAGATATGAGTAATCATTGCACTGAGGTGTCTGGGTATATCGTACACTGATGTGTAGTGTTGGTTTCGGTGCATTACTTGTTCCGGGTGAAATAATATATCGTGGGAGTGTTACGTAAGACGTAGGTATCATCATACGATCCTTGATGCGGAAAACGCGTGTACATGTATAAGAATTATGCTAATGGGGTTTTTCACTGAATCTTACATAATATGCTATAAATAAGCTTTTAACCCCGGACTTGCTAAGAAAGAAATTAATTTCTAAGAAGTTTCACTGTCACTGAAGAACTCAATGGCATTAACTGCTGAATGTGACAATTTCTGACATAAAACACGTATGAAAACGTGTTTGATGTAATAAAATCTAATGCTATTTCAAGTTCTTTATCAAAACGATAAATTATATTATGGGTAAAAAATACTAAAACTACCTACTTTCATTTTTGCTGATTAAAATCAGCTACTACCAGTTCAGAAAATGTCAATATCAAACTAACAGAAGGTCTCTTTGTAACATGAGATGCAATTTGGGTGTTTTTAAACTATCATATCTATATCATATAGCCATCTGAGAAGAGAATGATATATGCAATGGCTCTAAGAATAATAGTTTGATTAATTCATGTAATTACAATATAAATAAATTGTTTATTATAGTGACATGTTTACAAAGTATTTACAAACATACAAGGGATCATTACATACATTTGAACTATTCGATAAATGAATCACATCTATACTCAATTACTCATCCGAAGTAAGTGGGTTCTATAAGGCGACCGAAATCGAAAAACGCACTTACATTTCTGTAAACGTCTATTGGGAGTTAAACTGACGACTCAAAATGACTTTTTGTATGGAGAACTAGGCATGTATGATATGGAAGCTACTAGAATGTACAACATAATTAAATACTGGCTAAAAATATGCCCCAGATATATAGAAAGTACATTAAACAATGCTATCCTTTACTCAAAAGTGATTTTGAACTAAGCCCGCGTAAGGTTAATTGGGTCTCAAGAGTTAAGTCTCTTTTGTCTAAGCTTGGTTTTTATGATACTTGGTTGAACCAAGGAGTAGTCAATCAAGACTATTTTTTATCATTAGTAAAACAAAGAATACGCGATGTCTGGATTCAGGATTTTAATTCGAGACTGAAAAACTCATCCAGAGCTAATTAAGAATGTCTTCACACCGTTTTTAAAAACGTTGAAACAGGAAGATGGAAAAAAACTCACACGCGGTGCCTTTTAACGAACAGAACAGAACATATCGTTATTACACCAAGGTACACATGTTACAACATGTAACGAACGATTATGTATTGCCTGCAACGTATTAGAAGAGGAATATCATTTTGTCCTATTTACAAAGAAAGTCGCAAAAAAATAGTTAAACGCTTTTATTGGCAAAATCCAAATATGTACAATTTTTAACAATTAATTATTAGTGAAAATGTTACCGAAATTAGAAACCTAGGCACTTCTGTCCACCACGCTTTTACTGAAAGACAAAACCTGCATGCAATGGTGACTTAGACATGTTTGTTTAAACATATTTAATCTGTGAGGTTGAAATTCAATGCTGTTTTGTATACCCCAAATGATTGTCCTACATTTGTTTATACATGTATGTATATGTATGTGTGTTTATACGTGTATATCTATATATGTATGTGTGAGTATATATGTGTATGTATATGTATGTGTGAGTATATATGTGTATATATGTGTATGTATATGTATGTGTGAGTATATATGTGTATGTATATGTATGTGTGAGTATATATGTGTATGTATATGTATGTGTGAGTATATACGTGTATATCTATATATGTATGTGTGAGTATATATGTGTATGTATATGTATGTGTGAGTATATACGTGTATATCTATATATGTATGTGTGAGTATATATGTGTATGTATATGTATGTGTGAGTATATATGTGTATGTATGTGTATATATACAGAAATTGTATGGCCAACACTATGTTGTTTTGGCATAATATGAATTCTATGCCATATTATTTTGGCTTAAATATGTTGTTTTGGAATAGTTATATGTAATCTATGCCATAATTTTGCTGTATATTGCAGATACTGTCTCTCCCGTGAACGCATGTAAAATATCTGTAATTTATGACTATTTAGAAAACAAATAAACAAAAACATGATTTATATCTCGACATAATGAAATTTCGAAAATTCACAAACCCAAATTACATGCTTTACATCGCCATTTGTCACGCTGCTCATTGCTGTAAAAATGAGTACTGCTTTGTAAAAAACCCTTTTCAGTGTTCAACATACACGTAAATATATCTTTCTATAAAAATAGACACCCGGTCCATTGGACATTTATGTCACCATAAATATGGAAAGTAAACATGGAGTATAATTAATTATGCAAATAAAAAGCAAAAAATGCATATGAGATCACAATATATAACAAGGATTCAAAACAGATACACAGCTGAAACATTTTACATAGAGTCTAAAAATATTATTTGTCATAAATTAATCGTCACCGTAAAAGGTATGCACTCGTCAAAAGTATTATTACTTAATTTTGACAATTATGAATGAGAAAAACAAGTTTATCACTGGTTTAAATCCAGCAAGACTCGGAGCAAACTTTAAACAACAACGAACACAAATGTAGTTATTTCCCTTTGTGGTAAGGGCCAACAACCCACAGGATGTTGTCACAAGTTCTCTCCCTTTATCCCTCCTATAGTATATAAGGCATAAAGGAAGACATATAGCGGATCCATAGTCCAGGAGTAACGCGCTGAACATAGAATCCAGGGATCGCAGGTTCGATTCCCCACTCCATCACTGCACTAACAGTCTTACGGACGAGACTTTAAAAACCGAGGTCCCGTGTATGATGCTTTACATCGAGCACGTTAAAGAACCAGGGGTGCTTCTGGAACTGTGATTTCATAGAGCTAAATTTCTCCCATTTGATGAGTGGAGAAAAGTGACTGTTGACGAGGAGTTAATAATACACACAAGTTTACGCAGCTTTACATATGATTAAATAAATCAACTTCAGTATTAACTGCATGCGATGTTTGTTATCAAGTGTTTAAAATCTTTGCGCGGAAATGGTCAAAGGGACACAACTCCGTGGGAAATCTGAGCCTTTTCGTACGCGGAAACATAAGTGTTTACGCGTTCGAATGACTGTTCGTGTATTATTTATTTTACTCGTTATAACCAGAGACAAATTCTGCAAATGTACACTGTGATTGTGAATGAAATGTTTACCGTGCTGGGAAGTGTGAAAGTCATACAACAAGCACATCGACCCATATACTGAAAACAGCGACACATATACTGAATACAGTGACACATATACTGAGTACAGCGACACATATGCTGAGTACAGCGACACATATACTGAATACAGTGACACATATACTGAATACAGCGACACATATACTGAGTACAGCGACACATATACTGAATACAGTGACACATATACTGAGTACAGCGACACATATACTGAAAACAGCGACACATATACTGAGTACAGCGATGTTCAAAAGCGAGCTGCCAGAATGGGATTAGACAAAGCCATGAACTACCAATAGATTCATCTATTGTTCTTGTACATAAAACTTTATATGAAACTGACACCTGGCTATGTCAATAATATACCCCAGTTGTCGACTATTGAAAGTTATTCTCTTCGTTCTGTATCTAACAAAAGCATCTCACCTCCAATAATATTGACTTTTCAATGCAATACCATGTCGGCCTGGAACATCATTCCATCATACATACGTAAAATATCAATTATGAGACACACTTCCGATCATTGTGAACAACTTACCGGTTATGTCAAATACCATATTATCTCAATGAATGTCGGGTCACTGCTTTTTTACGCCAGTTCTTAATTTCTTTATAGTTGTTGTTTCAGTTTTGTATTCATCCAAATACCAGTATACAGACCCGCAGATATTTTAAGTATTCAATTAGAACTTAATGCATGTTGTTGATACACTGTTCATTATGTTTTAATTTGTATGAATATGTTTGTGTTGTTTTTACATTGGTATAAGACCTTAACATCACCCAGTAAGCGCATTTCAAGTCGTCTACTTCTTCCCATTCAAGTGCAGGGCTCACCCTGGAGCATCGACGCACTTGGAGGTATGGAAAAAAGAGTCAACGAGGGCGCAGCCTGAAAATATTTCTCTCCAACGAAAAGCTACGGGATGTTTTCATGTATTTTATTATACCGAAACAAATAGATTTACTATGTATGCTATAGATATCGTTGCAAGCAGCTTCCACTCTTTATGTTATCCGTTCTTGTGGTGAAACATCATTTGGTTCCTCGGGATTGACAGTAAAAACATCACCCGCATAATTGCATTTTAACGGTGGAAGAAAGTGATTATAATAAGTTGTAAAAACTTGATTCTTAATCTGTGCTACATAAATAGACGTAAGTTGAAAGAACGATTTGGTTGGTATTTAATATATTGTCTTTAATATCGGTAGTTATAATATGTACACATGCACACATTTAAGTGGTTTATTTGCACTTAGCGATGAAGCAAATAATTCCTGACATAACGTTAAGTTGTACTGTACATTCTTTAAATGTAAGGTCTCGGGAATATTTATCACTTTATTAAGCAAATCAACTCATGATGACTTTAAAATTCTGTTTATACAACATAACTAGTGTTGTTACAGAGTGGTGCGCTTCACGTTCCACCATCAACTATAGGTAGGTAGTACGGACGAAAGGACGGACAGAGGCCCGGATAGACTTTTTATGATTCAATAAGCCTACTGGCCAGTAAGAACAACATTGTTCATGTGAATAACACCCAGGCTAAATGCAGATTCAAAGTTAAAAAGTACCAAAACGAAATTATTTATTTTTTATCAAGTTTGCACATTTGTGTAGCTTATGGAATAAGTAATTTAAACTTTGAACAGTTTGCACAAATCTAGATTTCCCTTTATTTACTGAGACATTTGGTTTTAAACTCGGCTAATCCGTTTTATATATATAGCCTATGTTCTTGTCTTTAAAATTAAATAGGTCCAAAATGCATTTTCACAATCTTTTTGAAAATAGGAATATGTATTGAAGAAATCCTTTTTTTCAAACCCGTTTGCACATTTTCATATCTCAATCCGTTGTTGAGATATAAACGATTTCCCACTGTCTCCCTTGTATTTTTCCTAATACCCACGTTATGGACGGTGGCTAAGCGAGATGCTATGAAAGTTTGGTATGAATAGACTTTCCAATCTGACAAAAACTCTTCAGTAAGCCAGGCTTTATTCTAGTAAATGTGTTTGCTTTATACGATTTTAAAATTCTGAAAGAAATATATTTGCCAGTAGCTACGTCGATGTGAACATAATTTACACATTGACTGCTACAATTGTAACGTCCAGGAACTGAACTGATGTCAAACAATCGGTACACAGTATTAGAGAAAGGGATGTCACATACCTTCGATGAAATTTCAATTATGCAGAGAAACAGACACCTTGTGCAACCAATAAACATAATTAAGATTGAATACCCGCATCCAGTCGAGATTTTTTAAATTCCGTTGTTCGTACACTCATTATTCTATACATCAGTAACCATGACAACAAAACATCGTGCAAAACTTGAAACAAAATTTCTGCAAACCCTAAGTCTGACATTAAATAATTAAAATAGATTTTATCAACACCATTAGTTTATGTCATCATGTGTCCGACTGTCCGTAATGTTTCTACAAGAAGTGTTAATTATGTGCAGCCTTTTGATGGACGAAAGAATAAACAGGGCATGTCATACTATGAAACAGGTAGGTATGCCTAGTTTGCGACAGAAATCGAATTGATCGTTATTACGTACCTGTGAGGATGTATGTATGCGTCTATATGCATGCAGTAGTGTGTGACTCATACAGCACTTGGCTTGGTGCGTGTGCACTCATTGCATACTTGATAAGAAGAAGAAACTACGCAATACCCCGTCACTAATGCAGCATTTTGAATTACCCGAAGTCTTAAATGCGTATGATAACTAGATTGAGTTCACTGTAATGCAACGATTTTTAGAAATTATAAACACGTGCAAACGATATGTACAGCTTGTTTAATACTTGACACAGTTTTCTTTTTTGCGGATATTGTCATGAAACCAGAACAGAGCAAAATAGTCAAACAAATAAACACGAAATGGTAGAAACAATTGGGGCTGGACTGTATATGGTGGGGGAGGGAGTTCCACAAACGAATGGTTCAGCTGTCATATTATTGATGTGGGTAGACCAATTAAGATCTTTAGAGATGGTCACCCCTAAGTACTTAGCGGCATCGGTGCTTTTTAATTCTACGCCATGTAGTTTGTATGGGAAGATTAGTGGTTTCTTTTTACGGGTTATCCTCAACACCTCACACTTATCAGGGTTAAATTCCATGCTCCAATCCCGTTCCATTGTTCAAGGGCCTTAAGGTCATTTTGCAGAATTTGAGAATCTGATGGAGATTTGACTGTGAGATAGACAATAGTGTCATCTGCAAATAGTCTGGACCTACTTTTTATTGAGTCAGGTAGGTCGTTGATATATGCTAAGAATAGACATGGACCTAGACTGAACCCTGGGGTACTCCAGATAGGACAGGTAAGGTATCAGAAGTGCAGCCATCAACTACTACTTTTTGAGATCGGTCCTTTAGAAATGACTGAATCCATCTTGATGCCAGAGGATGGATGCCCAGCTGATTAAGTTTGTAAATGAATTTGTTGTGATCAACCTTGTCGAATGCCTTGCTAAAGTCCATAACAATGACATCAGTTTGTTTACCAGATTCAAGGTTGTCGAAGACCTCTTTTGTGAAACCAATTAGTTGTGATTCACAGCTATATGCTTAGATCGAAAGCCATGATGGTACTGGCTAAGTAGGTCATTATTATCAAAATGTGTCATGATGTTGGAAACCAAGATATGCTCCATAAGTTTGGAAGCAATGCAGGTAAGGGAGATTGGCCTGTAGTTACTGGCCTTGGACTTAGGACCTTTCTTATATATTGGAGTGACAACTGCACTTTTCCAATCTGTTGGTACGATACCTGTTTCTAGTGATAAATTAAAGATCTTAGTAAGAATGGGTGTAGCTCTTTAAGTATTTTTGGTGAGATTTCATCAGGGCCACAGGCTTTATTTGGCGATAACCCAAGAAGTAACTTATCAACACCATCGACCGTTATGTTAATCTCGGTCATCTTTGGTGTTGATATGGGGGAAGCAATTTGTTTAGATAGTTGTTAAAGACTGAGAGGTTGGTGTTTTGAAAACGCTGACTCAAATTGCTTATTGAGGATGTTAGCCTTGTCTAAGGGGTCTGTATAAGTAAGACCCTTATCCTTGAGGGGTGCTACACCACAGTTTTCTGTCTTATTGAGTTTCACATATTGGTAGAATTTGTTGTGGTTGGTTGACTGGGAATCGCCATCAAAAATGACTGACTCCGGGTATGACCAGTAAGCGGTTCTTATTTGCATTTGGATCTTATACTTAAGGGCTTTAAATGATTTAGAAATGTTGGGAGAGTTTTGGTGGGCTTTTTTCGTTTTTGCGTACATTTTGTCCCGATTTCTTATTTGCCTAAGGATAGTAGGGGTTAACCAAGGGAGATCCATACGCAATTTGGTAATTTTTGTAGGGATGTGTAGGAGCTCAATCGATGAAGTTCATCTTTGAACACATTCCATGCTGAATTGGGGTCTGTGTAAACGGAGTTAGCAAATTTATCTCCGAACTCAATAAGATCCCGCTTGAAGTTTGACCAATTTATTTATTATATAATCATTATGACATCGCTGTGGTGTAGGCATGTCATGCACTTTTTAAAACTCTGTAAATTGATTGTGCATTGTTCGGTATGATATTTTACCAGATATATTTCTTCTCTATCTCATTAAAACCATTAAAACGTAGAAAAAAATTCTCTCCAAGGGAAATAACTCGTGCGTCCTTATAGGAGCGTTGAAAGCACAGTGTATTTATGTATCCGTCCGGAGAGCGTAACCGATCATAACAGTGTGTCATGTGGACACGAAAATCAGTAATTCTAGTCATTAGTATTTGATTAATCATTTCTTAGATACAGTTATGAGTTAGATAACACCAACATATATATTACGGTATCTTGAGCTTCGGATAGATCTATAGGTTTGCTTGTTTGATTAATGATAATTAATCACACATGTATGCGGATAATTGAGTTAATATATCCATGATCCATCTTATTGATTGTCTATAACACACTGGAGACAATTAAAAATATGTTATTATATAACGTTCGCGTTCTTAAAACATGTTTCAGAACTGATTAAGTAAGGTTTTTCAATTTTTTGATAAAATATTATTGGATCACGAAAGTTCGTGAACTCGATCAGACCAGTAAGGACAATGTAGAATCCAGAAAAAGATTAAACATTTTGCTAATATTCCATTAAATATTGTTAGACGCTATATGCGTTTTCTTTATTTCAAGATCGTTTTAAGGTTATATATATTAGTATGTGGAACATAGCCAAAATGATACGTTGCAAACGAAAAGGGGGCGTGGCAGCCTTACAAACGTGACAATATAACTGAAAATAGAACGCACATGTGACATTACGAAATTCCTTAAAATTCGGAAAAGGAAAATTCATAGGCAGTTTCATTCATGACTTTTGCTGGACCGATCTACTAAATGAAATAAAGTTGTGCAAAGGAAAGTAGGAGTCTCTTGGAGAATCGACCTGTCAAATTCAGCTCTCGTTCAGTACGTGACGGTGCGTTACCCCACGAGATCTGGGCGCAGTAAGACATGGCAATGAACTACGACGGTATGAATGGAACTGATATGGACACTTCTGAGTCTAGAAAAAGACCTTTGGATACAGAATCAGAAAATGGGGTCACTAAACGATCTAACCAAGGCGCAGGTTAGGCCATATCATGTGAAATTGGTTTGTTTGCGACGGGGAATATGCCAATGACGTTTCCTGTTTTTCAATATGGCGACCAGACCTGCTGCCGGTTTCCATCTCGGAGCGGTTGCAAATTTTTTTGGAATGTAATTAATTTTAAATTATTGTGATGCAATTTGGCAAGGATTTGATGCTTATATATTTTATTTTGTTTGTGATGGATTTTTTCCGCGTGTTTTTAAACCAGAAGTAGACTTTAATCTTAGTTTGCGTGGTGACGTGTTTCCCTCGACATCGATAATCATGTGGAGGCACGCAGTCGTGAACATGTGCCAACATAACTGAGTTACCACCTATCGAGAGTAGTCGTGTATTCTGCGCTCTAACAAACACACACTCAGTTCGGAGTAACTCATTGCTGGAAACAGCTGATTTACAAAAGGGGATAAGTTGGGTCATTTTTTACCCAAACCTCAGTTGTAATTTGACAGCTGGTGCGAAAAGATGACACTACTCGACCTACATTCACGTTTTACTAATGTCGAGGGAAATATGATTGAGTCTCAAGATTACAACAGTTTTAGCATATGGAGAGGTATTTCTGGTTTTCTTTTGATACTTTAAAAATTGTATCAACTTCTAGATAATTTTGTACAGTTTCAAAATTTCTGTTTTAAAATCCAGTTTGGCGCAGGTCAACTACTTTTCCTGTTTACACCCACATCTGTCATGACATTGAACATTTTTCGCTTCTCTGTCAAACGTTTTCGTCATGGTTTGATTGGATTTATGTGTGTGGATATCTTTTCATTTATTTCTTGGAATTTTTAGAGCAGTTTTACTTCGGTTGCTAAGTTATTTCGGATATGCATAACATATGGCTCCTGATAGATTCAGTCATGTGATTCATTGTGTTCATGTACGTACAGTAGTTTATGTAGGGTTGTTAAAAATGCTGACTAGTTAAAATCGTTTCGTTGGATGAATATTAAAGCTCTCACTTGGGATTGAAAATATGATTTATGCAGGTATTTACTTTTTTGTTTAAAATAAAATCAATATTCAATAAACATAATAGTGACTTTGTTTGATATGGACTTGAAGATTTGTTGTGTATCTCGACTGATCCTAGCAACCTGTGTTTGCATTAAGTGATTGATATTATTAATTTAGTTGCTTTTTATGGCTGTTAGTTTGTTTTAAAAGAGAATAAGTAGATCTATTGATTGTGGAAGTATTGGTAAAACTGTTGGTGTCCTTCAGTATGTTCTGTTTGACCTTAGTGAGAATATAATGGTGTGTAGTGTGGTGGGGTGCGGTGGAAATGTTTTCTAGTGTTTTAGTTTGTCCATATGTCATATTGCATCACATCATTGCGCATATATCAAGAAAATTTACTGTCTGGAATGTATTGAACAAATCTTGCCTGTTTGTGAAGCAAGTCTGGTCGCATAATCCATTCCATTTTCATCGATCCTGTTAAACTTCGCCTCAGCAGATATCATGGACATTAGATATCAGCTTTCTGAGAAATTTACTACCTATCACCTTTTTTATGAAACCATTCCCATAGTCATTATATTATCCTCATTGAAATGATTTTTTCACACTGTTTTTACTCAGCCACACATAACTGTGCATGTTATTGTTATTTTCAGTTATGTTATATGATGGTAACATATATCACATCTCAGTCATTGTTTTCCTGAATGCATTTTGTATTGCAGGTAGATGTATATTGCCAAAGAAACAGATTTTGAATTTAATGCAATTTTTTAAAAAGACAATGCATTGGATATTTTTGAAAAAAAATCACTTTTTGTTACCATTTTTCAGATTGTTAATATTTTAGAGAAGTGTTAGCTTCCATTAACTATGTATAGGAATTTAGTAATGTATTTTGCTCTGAGCAATGACTGTGCAGAAAAAAACTACGAAACAAAATCTCAAATCTTTGTTGCAGTGACTTAGTCAGAAAAATCAATGGGCTGCAACTGGGAAATGAGAAATAAAGCAGAGCTTTGTAATCAGAACGCATTTTTTCTGTAATACTTCATTTCCTCTTTGTAAGAGACCTAAAATTCTTCAGATTACTTCAACATGAACTTAATAGAAAAAGAAAATACATCTTATTTGGCAGTATGCATGTTGGTACCTAGAAATCTTCCACATTTTATCATTCATTATATCAATATGTATATACATGTACTGTTAGATGCACTTGGTCTAATCAGCTGATATATATGTGTGAGGAGTGCCTGAATTCTGAACTTGTATCATAGTAACATACACAGCTGTTTTAGTCTATGCAAGGCAAAACTCCACAGGTAAAATCAATGATTACCTGATAATCTTGGCAGCTGGTTTGTATACATGTAAGTCTCTGAGCTGTTTTTCATCCATGTGTGTAAACCATGAACATTTGGGCCCTAATGCAAATGATACGTAAATAATGGGGAATACTTACCATTTGCTAGTGAAAAGTTATTAATATCACTTTGATATTTGATGGTTATGATAATAATGGCGGGGGATCGGTCTTGTATTTTTTTTGGAAAATTAAAAAAAGTTTAGAAATTGTAAGCCTTTGAGTCATATTCACTTTAAGTCTACAGGTCTGGAGATACTTTTAAGACACTCTGATGAATGTTAACCAATACCCCATAAACATGCTGAAAACGTCTGAACTGGCTACATGATTTTTACCTGTATGTTAATATATACCAGGTATGACTACAAATGTTTCCTGTTAGCTTGATGTGTAAATTTGTGGAATATCTTCCATACCGCCTGATTGTTGTACACTAATGGTTAGGTATGTACACAATATTTAACTTACTGAAATTCATAATTTATACTGGATACAATACAATGAATACATGCAGCCTGTACAACTTGGTCTATGTTGTTATGTATAGATATGTTGTGTTAGGGAGTGAAGGAATGTTGGACCGAGACTAAACTGTTTTAAGTGTTGTGGTTTCATAGGGTGGGTTTGTTTAAACTATTCCATTAATGCATGTGATATATTTGTGGACTGAACCAATGTGAATCACCTGACTACCTTGATAAAACAAGCTAGAGGTCTAATCAATTCTGCTCTAAACTTTAATATTAACTTAGAGAAAATACTAGTATTAGAAAATGGAGGGAGTGTGTTTTATGATAAAGCAAATTTGTTCAGCTTGTGTATTATAATGTAATATAAATATATGGTGTGGTAAACTTGAACTGTTCTGGATTTTTACCCAAAGAAATTAGATGTAAACTTGATTTTTGTATGTTCTAAAGTATTGATTTTTTTAAATGGACATGATTGTAATTATTTATTTTATCTTAAAGCAAAATGTGTATGGCCAGTTGCTTTGACCATATTGAATAAAGTTGTGTTTTGTCATTGTATGTTTATAAATTATACTTAGGTGGGTTGAGTTATGTGAACGTATCCTGTGAAGTGACAGGTATAACTGCTGAGTTTGCATACAAATTTGTCAATAGGAGAACATATGCACTGAAGCATGTGTGTATCAGGTTGAATATGTAAGCAAGGTCTTGTATGTAAATATCATGTATGGTGTGATCTTGTTGGTGTACAACTTCACTGTTCTATTAAATTTATGTGAAAAAAATTACGCAGTAGAATTACTGTACTTGTGTATGTATAGTGATGTTGCCTATGATGTCAAGGTACAATGATATAGAAGTATGATTAGCAGCTATGATAGTATGGTACAAGTTCAGTATTCAGTCACATCATATATACAACATTCGATTGTTTGGTTCACCATTATATCAGACATCAACTTCAGCATGGGATTTGTTTATTTATGTCATTTCTACCTCTCACGATCATGCTCACATTTTTCATTGTATCACATGTTAGCGATAAAACTCATGCATCCTTATATATTTTCCTGCATTGAGACACACGTAAACATCTCCTACATCTACTGTCCCCTCTCCAAAAATAGGCTCTACCTGCGCCTGGGTATACTTATTCAAAGAATAGATAATAAAAAAATTAATAATGTGGGTTGGGAGGAGTGTTGAATTTTAATAACTTATACTAAAGTAAAATAATGAATTGCTTTGTGCTTGAGTATACACCTGAATATATAAGATTTTTTTTCATTACAAATTACTTAAAACATTTTTTAAGATTTTCGGTCCAAATTGAATTAAAACAGAAATATAGATATGATTTTTCGGTTGTTGAATTTGTATTCAAGGTAATTCAATTTAGTCAAGTGTATATTCAAAAGTACTATCTGCGCTCATTATTTACTTTTATAATTTATTTTTTACTTATATTTTAACTAATAACAGTTAAATGCTTTATCTAACCAGGGATATATCCAGAGTTCCTTGTATATGTGGATATATTTCAAATAAATTGGTTGCTTTTATGTTATAGACAAGTGTATTGTGAGTGATATGATTTGCTTTTATGACATCCAGCCCACAGAGTCTATTTGCTTCTGTCCCAAAAGTTTGATTTAAAAGCCTTGTATTTCAATACAGCGTTTTATATATGTACTGTTTATACATATACAAATATTAAAACTGATGCGTTGGCAGTTTTGATCGGTTGTGAATATCGTCACCAGAAAGCTTGAGAAGTTTGTCCAATAATCAATTGTATATTGAAGCATATATAATATACTATACAAAGCTGTTGGATATGTTCAATAAACTTGACTTAATGTTATAGTCTAGCTATTATTGAAAAACTGGGTATGTAACTATGTTGAAATTTGTCTTCAATGTATTTGACGCCAGATTATATTTGAGGTTTGCTTTGTTGAGTGAACGTATTCAAATAGGATTTAACACCTATAAATGTTCTAATTAAAACCAAAGCTGTTTAAAAAAGTAAAATATAAAACATTTTCTTCTGAATCACTTCTACACAAATAATAAATATAAGCTGTGGAACGGGGCTTACAAAAGTTGTTCCTTATTCAAAGGGCTGATAGATATTTCAGCTTCCCATAGTCTTCTGTTGCTGATATTATGTGTACTATCTATGTATTTGTTTTATGTTGTAATATACCAAGGCAAAGCCTATTCAATGTTATAATACTTCATAGGAGGCTTTCTGTATGTTCTCGCATCGTGTGTATTGATTTCATTTTGAATAATCAATTTGTTATTAGACCGGTTTCCTCCCAAAGAACTCTGATAATGTAAGTACATGGTGGTAATGCTCATGGAAAGTGTTTAAAAGCCTTCACAAGTATAAGATCAGCCATTGAAGACATTTGATGTTGAAAATATCTTCATTTATTTTAGGACGTAAAAGATTTCTCATAACGCATAAAAGCAAACGTTCATTGAAGACAAAGTTTGGTATGCCTTTATATGCTAAAGTTGGTTGGATTAGATTACCTGTTGTTTATTGATGTTAAACGTTTGTTTGTTTCAACTATCTCGTTTATTCACTTTATGCTGTTCTGGACTGACAGTTTATGCTGTTTGGAATGACAGTTTATGCTGTTCTGGACTGACAGTTTATGCTGTTTGGACTGACAGTTTATGCTGTTCTGGACTGACAGTTTATGCTGTTCTGGACTGACAGTTAATGCTGTTCTGGACTGACGGTTTATGCTGTTCTGGACTGACAGTTTATGCTGTTCTGGACTGACAGTTAATGCTGTTCTGGACTGACATTTTATGCTGTTCTGGACTGACGGTTTATGCTGTTCTGGACTGACAGTTAATGCTGTTTTGGACTGACAGTTAATGCTGTTTTGGACTGACAGTTAATGCTGCTTTGGACTGACATTTTATGCTGTTTTGGACCGACAGTTTATGCTGTTTTGGACCAACAGATTATGCTGTTTTGGACCGACAGATTAGATTATGTTGCTTTAGACTGGCATTGAATGCTGTTTTGGACTGACAATTTAATACTTTTTTGGACCGACAGTTTATGCGGTTTTGGACTGACAGAGTTAGCAGGTTTGGCCTGACAGTTCATGCTTGTCTGGCTGACATAGATCGTGCTGATCCGGACTGACAGTTTAGACTGACGAGAGTGCATTTGTTTGTACTGATGAGATCATGCCGATGTCAACTGACAGTTGATGAACTCCAATATATTACAATATGCGTATGTATATAAAAGTGTTGAAATACAAGGCTAAATCCAGGCTTATATTGTCATGTATGATTCATGCCAAGTTCATTCAGGCCAGTATTAAAGCTACAAGGGATGAATAGCTTTACCCTGTTTTATCTCTAACATAAGAAAATGCAAAATTTAAAGCATTTGGTCAGAGAGGTAAAAGAAAAAATGCTTTTGGTATATTAAGCTATAAAAACATTCTATTCTAGTGTAAAATATTTGTTGGTTCAGTGCAGTTTGTAAAACTTGATGAAACCTTCGTTATAATATAACATAGTAACAGTATTCACGAAATATCTGTCTGATTAATCAACATTTACCACTAAGTATGTGCATTTTATGATTATGAATGTTGGCTTTACAGTATATAGATTTACTACATGGAGGCTGTTACCTTATTGTTCCATGTTAGATAAAAGCAAACATTGCATATATGATGTTATATTAAAGCTAATTAAGAGAAAGGTAATTGAATCTATGTTTAAGGTAAATTTTATTAAAACTAGGATTGTTTATAGATAAGGTAAATGCAAGACATTTATGTTGCTTGATTATACCAAAAGCATTTATAATTGGACAATATCTTTAAAAAATATGTGAGCAAAAATATCGAGACCTAGCTTGCATCGTAACCCTACATGTGTGATAAAGCATCGTTTGGCACTGACATATTTGATGTGAAGGCACCGAGTGCTGCAAATGTGAACTCGATAGTTAACACACTGAAACTGATGAATTAAAACCACGCTTTCATGTGCTTACAAGCAAAACTATGTTGTGTAATTACATCTAAAATTTTTGTTTCTCGTCTTCTAATGATTAAAAATTGTCATTAACAATGATTGAACTTGTCGTCTTCAGTGCACCAACAATTTCTGTATCGTGTGTGAATACAGACATGTTGAAGCATTGAGATGATGCTCTGGTAATTCATTAAAAACTCTGATTTCCAGAATAATAATCATGCTGCCAATTGGTTACATACTGTCAGTGTGGTAGGGTTTGTGCGGCTTTGCTTAGATAATATAATTGTACTGACAATCTACTAGAACAATTGACTGTTGATCTAAGTGTGATGAACTTATTACTGGACCGGTATGTGAGTTGCTTGTAGGCACAGATGTGTGATCAGGGACAAAGTATCCCTGGTGTATATATATGGTGGGCCATGCATGCTTTAGGATGAAAATATCACCTGAAATTGTCCTGCTATGCAACAATGGTACATAGTAATCTCAAATTTTTGAAACAAAAATGATTTGATTTCATCAGAAAAAAACATTGCATATCTTTGAAAGCAGGCAAGCTGGAGAAAGCTAGTGAGAAAAAACAATGCAATTTGTTGTAAAGTTTTTTGAAGGATGAAAAAAGCTTGACAATCGGGTGATATTTTCCTATATTTATAACAGTAGATTATATGTTATATTCGCTATGTATGTATGTACCATTCTGCTGTATGTTACAGCCAACTGCCATGAATATCAAGAAGGAGAGGAAATGAACACACAACAATCTACAACTATGACAGAATTAGGTATGTTATCTTTCTATAATGTTTGTATGATCGTTGTAGATCTTGTCAGTACCTGGTTGCACAAGTCTGCGAGGTACTTAACTTTCACAAAATATTCGATCCCAGGTATTTTTTGTAAGAAATTAAATTTGTAACTTGAGTGTTCCTGAGTAAGATTTCTTGGTGTAAAATATTTGTAAAAGTGCTTTGGAAAGAATTAAACGATCGTAAAGCACAGAATTCAGCTTCAGAGTCACTTAAATGTCAATTATCTTAGCTTGTTTTAAGTGGAAATATTTATTGGTATATTTGTCTGATATGGTTGTCTCAATTTGCTGTCGATGGTAATACATGTATAAATGGCTGTGAATAATCTTCTACACAGATGAATACAATTCATACATTACATGAACACTTTGCTACTCATGAAAATTCAGCTTGAAATCTATTCTAATGTGATTTGGTTCACAAGGCGATTGTTCTGAATACAGGATGGTCAGTTTGTTTGGATGTTCATTTAGGTTTCTGGTCACTATGGTGATGATATACTGATTCCATGGTCAGAGATTCACATCCTGTCATGGTCAGTTATTGGTTATATTTCAAGGATTCTACATCTGACATAACTCTTAGTGGCTGACATGATGTTCCTTTGGGATTGAATGATTCGGAACACGTGGTATGACATTCAATTTCTTCTTGCTGGAGAAGAATGCATAATATGATATTGCAGCTTCACATTTCTTAGTAGAGATAAGATGGTTGAGTAGATCAATGCAATCATAATCTGTATATGAGGTGATGTCTGAATGAGTCTGTTGAGTTCTAGGGAAGTCCAGACACAAAGATAAACATAGATGAAGTGCTTGGTTAGTCTGCTGTTTGCTGGCTGAGATGTTGATTATTTGTATGCAAAATGATGACTTGCTCGAGATTCTCATTTAATCTTACAGTCCTAGAGATTCTCATCTAATCATATAAGCCTTGAGATTCTCAACTAATCTTACAGTCATCGAGATTCTCATCAAGTATTATAGTTCTCAAGATTGTCATCTAATTTTATAGTCCTTGAGATTCTTTTCCAAATCGTATAGTCCTTGGGATTCTCATCTAATCTCATAGTCCCTGAGATTCTCATCTAATCTCATAGTCCTTTAGATTCTTTTCAAATTGCATAGTCCTTGAGATTCTCATCTAATCTCATAGTCCCTGAGATTCTCATCTAATCTCATGGTCCTTTAATAGATTCTTTTTCAAATCTTATAGTCCTTGGGATTCTCATCTAATCTCATAGTCCTCACACTGTCTAATGTATGAATGGTGTAACATGTGCACTTGTTGGTTATATGAAACGCTGTTGACGTATTGATAGATTGATGCTGTTGATGTATTGATATATTGTAGTATTCAACTTGTTCACCATTGTGTTAGACTTGATTGGATACTTTGTGGTCATTCTTTGCTGTTTGTAAGACTGGTTTTACTAGGGTCAACTTTGTCGATAATTTTATTCTGCTATTATGTCTGCATGGTTCTGTTATCTGATTTCCTTGTTTTGACCTTCAGACAAGTCAGATTTGCCAAACCTGTCTGTTCACTACTCTAACCAGACACATATATGTGTTATACAGAAGACAAGACCCTGTTCTGTTCAATTTATATCTACCAAGCCTATAGACTTAGTGAACCATACTAGCCATGTGTTGTACATTATTACAATATTCTTCTCTTATATTTAACAGAGGGGTGCATTGGTAGTACAGAGATATATCACATTGTTAAAATCTCCATG